>JAOTON010001336.1:0-1200000 GCA_034440635.1 Lepas anatifera | reverse complement strand
GAAAGACCGCCTCAAAACGCTTAAAGATTTCATGTTTCGGGCGCGATTGGCCGCCCGGCGTTGCAGTCTCCCCTTGTTAAATTGGGATATAAGGGGTGCATAACCTACCAGTAAAGACAGCGTGGCATGTGCGTACGTATAAGAGCGGTAGATGGGATTTAACATGCAGGCATTTACTTGTCAGATGTATTTGTAGCGCAATACAAATACATGTTATTCCACAAAAGACCTGAAATTAAATGATTCTGCACCCTTATACTCTAAATCCCGACAGAACATGAATGCCTTCCGGAGGCAAACCTTTCTCTAGTAACTATCGCTGGAGAACGTCGTGAGGCAGGTGCCTCTCCCTATTCTCCTGCGAACTATTTAAGAGCTCTGATACTGATAAAAGAAGATCCTGTTTCATATGTTTACCCTTTAGGCGGCTCACGAAATCTTCCACCAGCTTCACACCACGTTCTGTGGGACCGTTCACGACAGTAAGTTCTGGAATACCTTGAAACAGGGGAAGCTATACCAGCTTCTCAACGGAGCCATTTCTGGTCAGAATATTTCAGATTCAGGCAATCTAATACCAGCCAGCAGTCAGGAGTAACAAGCTGGCTGAGGCTTAGTACCGACCATTTACATAGCTCTTCATAGCCTCTATCGGAAACTTAAGCCTGCCCTAGTCAAATGTGAATCGTTTGCTGTTTTGGCCAATTGTTGTGTGACTGGCTCCTTACCTCCACGATGGTGGTTCCCACCAGCGCGACAGAATATAACTTTCTGTGCACAGATACCACAGCTGATGACAAATTGACTTCAGCACATTCAGGGCGATTTCTATATTAACTTAATGAAAGCACTGCATTGCATTTTATGGATAGCTTTGAGGCTCATAGAAGGCTCTAAAGCTGACTATCCGCGACGGAGGAATCCAAATGCATGGTTTAGAACCACTTATAAGGAAAGCCGCTAACTATTTCGGAGTCTGAGTGGCTCAGTCGGTTAGCGCTTGCGCTCGGCTTGGCCAATGACATTCATTATGTGCCGGGTGTCTTCGGTTCGAGCCCACCCAGAGGCAGAATCTGGCGCCCGGCTCTAGCCCGAGCTAATTCGTTCCCTCTCTCCTCTGATGCCATATGACCTGAGCAGTTGATGCGTTGTTAAACTCCAAAAATTATAATATTCTGTCCTTAACACGCGCATTGACGGGGGAGCGGGTACCCGCCCCCTCGGGATAGCAGAAAAACGGCGGCGTGTAGCGCCGCCGTACTTGGTATACTTTTTTCCTCATCATTTTTACAACTTCTGTGAAAATTTTAAGGTTAGGTCATCTCACGTCACGTCACCAGTACAGGTCAAGTGACCCGACCTCAAAAAAAGTTTAAGATAGCATAAGTCGGAGCAGGGTGAACTTATCCGATTGAAACTCATATCACATAATGGCCAACCGAGTTCTCTAAAATATGTTCCGGTATTTTTGATATCGATGACCTAAGGTCAGGTACGAGGCATGACCTCTCCATTGGAAATACATGGGAAAAATTGTTTTTACGGAATAACTCAGTAACGAATGGTGATAGAGCATTTATTTTAGCTGCATTAGACTCGCCTGGGCTTTGCAGTTCTAATGATATGCATTTTATATAATTTGACCCTGACCTGACCTCAGGTCGGGTCAAACACTTGATTTGACCTAGCAAGGTCAAATTATATATCATTCGAATCGGCTTGCTGAGAGGATTCATAAAGTTTAAGTCCTTTTGCTCTATCTTTACTTGTTCAGATGAAATGGCCGAAAAACTGAATTTACATGTTATCCCTATGACGGCATGTTTTGACCTCTCATGACCTTAAATGTGACCTGACAAAAAATGGTTCCAATGTTTTCGATGGAGAAGTGGATGGGCAGCCCAACGCCGTTTACGGTTTTTCGCTACCTACCGTGGTTCTCGAGATCTTAGGGGGTGGGCGGGTACCCGCCCCCCCGTCAATGCGAAGGTGGCTCAGACCCCTGTCAATGCGCGTGTTAATATATTCTGGAATGATGAACGGAATCTGACACCGTAGTAGCACGCACTTCATGCCATAAATGTCCTATATTCCATAGTATGCCTCGCTGGTGAGCTCCGAGTCTTCTAAACAGACAGTTGTTGGAGACAACCTCTCTTGACAGCCACACGTAAACCAGCTTGCGCAATTCGAAATAATACTCCGGTATTGTGGAGAGGCACTGAAGTCAATGTGCAAACGCAACTGTTATTTGTGACCAGAAAGTTATAATCTGCTTCGCAACTAAGAATCACAATGCTGAAGGTAAAAACGCAGTGATACAGTACCTGGCCTAAACAGCAAAACCATTCACCTTTCAGTTAGGTAGGCTAAAGTTTCCGACAGAGGCTATGAAGAGCTCGGCTCGATACCAAGCCTCTCCCAATTTCTCATCCCTGAAAGCTGGATGGTATTCGAGCGCCTGAATCTGAAAGATTCTGACATGAAATGGCTCCGTTGAGAAGCTGGTTACTGGTATAGCTTCCCCTGTTTCAAGGTATTCTAGAACTTACTGTCAAGAATGGTCCCACAGAACGTGGTGTAAAGCTGGTGGAAGATTTCGTGAGCCGCCTAAAGGGTAAAAATATGAAACAGGATCTTCTTTTATCAGTACCAGAGCTCTTAAATAGTTCGCAGGAGAATAGGGAGAAGCATCTGCCTCATGACGTTCTCCAGCGATAGTTACTAGAGTAAGGTTCGCCTCCGGAAGGCATTCCTGTTCTGTCGGGATTTAGAGTACTAGGGTGCTGAATCATTTAATTTCAGGTATTTTGTGGAATAACATGTATTTGTATTGCGCTGCAAATACATCTGACAAGTAGATGCCTGCATGTTAAATCCCATCTACCGCCCTTATACGCACGCACATGCCACGCTGTCTTTACTGGTAGGTTATGCACCCCTTTCATCCCAATTTAACAAGGGGAGACTACAGCGCCGGGTGGCCAATTGCGCCCGAAACATGAAATATTTAACCGTTTTGAGGCGATCTTTCCCGCTGTCGTAGACGCTTGGAATGTGGCTCATTGAAATCAGGATTGAATACATAATGGGAAAAAGTGGGTTCGAATCAGAAAAGTAAAAAAATTTTTTTGAACGACCCTGCTGTTAGCTCATCGAAGTTTTTCTTTGCGGGTTGTCCAAGCTTTACTTGATCGTTGTATATTTAATTTTTTTATGTGGGTTTGCGGGCACGTCTGACCCATATTTCTGTTTGCCATAACAGTGCAGTGCAGTTTGCCATCCGACTGCACTGCAGTGTAGGTTGGTCCAGTTTTGAGGTTCACTAGCCTTTGGGATCTGGCCAAGAGCGTTCGTTCATCCAGTCGCCATTTTTCATTCGTAAAAATTTATAGTCACTTTGTATCTGATGGACTTTCACGCCCTTGAGAACGTTTCGATCACATTTTGGATATAGGTACATTTCCGGAGCCGGAGCCGGAGCCGGAGCCGGTCGGAGCCGACTATTTTTCCCGGAGCCGGAGCCGGAGCCGTTAGGACACTTGAACCCGGAGCCGGAGCCGGAGCCGAAATCATAACCCTGGACCAGAGCCGGAGTCGGAGCCGTCCAAAATTGTCTCGGCTCCGCATCCCTGCCAAGTACGGCGGCGCTACACGCCGCCGTTTTTCTACTATCTCCGAAAAACCCGAGGAGGGGGGGCGGGTACCCGCCCCCGTCAATGCGCGTGTTAACTCTGACAAAGTGTAAAAACTGAATCCATGATGAACTGCCGAGGATCCAACGTTCACTTGCCCAGTAATGGTTCTAATAAAAAAGTTGGGGAGGCTATCTGGGTAGAATCGTGATTTTCTTTTTAGAAACGGCCAAAATCAGACAGGGTGGATAAGATCTGGCTGTTGGCCAGAAAGGAGGGGAAGGGACTCGGCTAGGCTGATCTCGACTGGACATCACTCAAGACAAAACGCGAAATCCACAAACTGCAGTTCTTCCACAACCTCACCCGTAGAAATTTGCGCAACTATATCCAAAGCGTTTTACATAATTGGAGGCAGAACAATACGGACAGATCACTCCGAAACGCGCACCAAAGAACTGAATTAATGCAAAGAACAACAAACTCCAAAATATATTTTCTGCCAGTCACAACTAAAATTTTCAACGAACTACCAGAACAAATCAGGATAAGCGCACCAAATCAACCCTTCGAAAAAACAAGTGGGGAACATTTGCAAAGTAGGCAACCACCCAAGTATTTTGAATATGGCTCAAAATTCTAAGCTCCCTCTTGATGTCATTGAGATTTAAGAGACGGCATGTCAAAACTGAACACCCAGGCAAATCAAGTTCAAATATTTGCATCGCCTTTCTGCATTTGTGGCTATATCAACGAAGAGACCAAATACTAATTGTTGTGCTGCCCAAGAAAAGCAAATCATCGAAGTTTAGTAGAATGGTCAAATTATCGGCACCAGTTTTACAGCCCTCAAAAATAGACAAGAGCCCCGTAAATATCCTACTTTACGGATTCACCAAGTGATGAGGAGGGTCATGCAGTGTAGCACGCAAAACCATTAAATTCATAATCAATAGCAAGATATTTGAACTAAATAAACGTTCATTTATAATAAATTAAAACGAAGTTGTACATCTTCGCAGCGGCAGGACAGTGGCCTCAGCCGTAGTGGGTGGCCATGGGTTTGAGGCGGCGGTATATTGACGGATATTAATGGTACACAAATTCGTGAGGGGCTGGATAGTTAAGAGCGTTGATGCGCT
This sequence comes from Lepas anatifera, assembly GCA_034440635.1. Taxonomy (NCBI): domain Eukaryota; kingdom Metazoa; phylum Arthropoda; class Thecostraca; family Lepadidae; genus Lepas; species Lepas anatifera. The sequence continues at coordinate 1,195,223 of JAOTON010001336.1, read as the reverse complement.
TTTTCATCGATCGAGACGTTTGTTTGACGTTTGAAATACTCGGATAACAAAATAAACGTTGTTGTTCTTGGCGCATAGCCAGGCTCGACCCCTGGATCTGCACCTGAGTTTGCCAGTCTATCGTCACACTTTGTTTTGTACCACTTGGTCCTGAACAAATCAGCTTAGCCTATTTGATTGAACTATGTAAGGTGTTTTGTCTACCACCCCTGATTCCGAGAAGTGTCAGGGTGACTAAAAAGTCGTGGCGGGAAGAAAACAAGCTCGTCCCCGTCGTCTCACCGCTCCTGCCGCGATCCCCTGTGGGTTTGCCTGAGTGGGATCGAACCCACGCACAGGTGCAGGTGCTTGGCCATTGTAGTCAACTGAAAGCGAGTCGCCAAAATAGTGTCGTCAGTCAAGGATTTGACAGTCTGAGGCCTCCCTCTTTTGTAAAAGGGTTGAATGATACCCAGCCGTGTTTTTCGTATCCCACAGCTTGTATAAATGCGTGTTTCACCATGCTCAGTGCTTCAACACATGCTCCCACAGGCTAATGACATCGAAATGAAAACTCTGTCCCTATCCAATAATTTGTTATTAACTGTCGCATTCACTTGGATGGCCTAGGAAATCTCCTGCGGGTTTATGTTAACTCGGGAATGGCTCAAAGGCTGGTAGATGTGTGTACATACATACAATAACGGAATGTGAGTAGAAATACACTGAAAGCGAACTAAATTCATAGATAGAAAGTTCAAAACAATATCCTCTGCAGTTTGAGGTGAAAGGTCATTCGGGGTCACTGACCGATGACGTAACCATGTGACATATTCCCGATAATGTACAATATTACAAGCAGTATAGCAACCCTTGGCCGGAAATGAGGGTTTGAACTTGAAAAAGAACATTTTGAACTTGACATGTGACCTTGACTTTGACATTGGGTATCCTTGACTATGAAGTCATTGCATAAAATGTGTCATTCTTAGTAATTCTATTTGACCGAAACACTCGCGGTCAATGAATTTGAGAATGATTGCATGATAATATGCGCACAAATCTCCTTAGGTTATATAATAGTATGATTGTATGCGCGTCGGTCCCCCTTCGGCGCTGCAAGAGGATATAAGGAGGATTCGCCATCGTGAATCTAGAGAGGGAAGAGGGTGATAAGTCTATCATCCCTTAAGACAATTCTTGACAGATTGAATTTTTTTATGAATGGCTTTATTGGTGATTACTTGGATGACCTTACTGATGTCTTTTTATTGGTGATTTAACGGATCAATTGGTATTTTCATCAACGCGCCACTTCAACGTAAGCACTATATATATGTGCTTAACCTTAAGAAAGTATGTTTTGAGAAGATTTTTATGGTACATTGGTGCAAAATTCACCCAGGCAAGTGTTCCATTTTGAATGACAATTTCTTGCTGGTTTTCAGAAGATCGGGCGGCACCAGCTTTAGGTACTGCTTATTGCTGAAAAATTAAACACCTAAAACGAACAGTCTGTGGTCGAGCGCTGTTTTGCAACACGGCCGGACAATATGTGATTAGAATGCCTTGTCTGTGTTCGCTAATATCTCACCCCAAGGAAATTTTAAATATGACTTAGAGAGTCAATGTGTGTTGGACATAGAGAATTGCATGAAAGCTCGCAGTCTGATCCCCAAAACCCTGCCAAAAGGCGAGGGATGACCTGGGTACGTCGCTTGACCTCGGCTATTTTGGTACACCCCAACAATTAGCCAAATTGCTTAACCGCTGGAAAGTTACCTATAAACTCCTCTCTCAGAAAAAAATCCTTCATGAAAACGAAATTATGGTTGCCAATGGCAAAAGCTGTGTGACTTCGTTCTTGGGGGTTTTCACGCGTTCATTGCAATGACTATTTCGTGCCCATCCGATTATATGGTGAACGCATTGTTGGTGGATGAGCACTGTATCTGGTCGTCAATGGGTGTATGTGGGCAGTGGGCACCCCCCCCCAGATTTGGTGACTTATAATTTTGATTAGCTGTTTTCTATAAATCCACACGCACTATACATATACATATATATATATATATATATATATATATATATATATATATATATATATATATATATATATATATATATATATATATATATATATATACATATTTATATTTATATATATTCTTCGTGTGAGTCACGAAAATACGTTTCTAGCTTGTTTAAATTAGCATTCGCCGAGCAAAATAGCTGAACCTATTCTTAACATGGTGTCGAAAACACGATTGGCGGAATGATTCATATATCTGTGGGTGCTTGGACAACCCCATTGAAACGTTCAAGTGGTGTTGAATTATAGGTACGTAATTTGTTCGTGTTCTTCATTTCAATGATTTTGAATGGGTTTTTGCTCATCAACAGGCATGTGAGAAACCTAAAGCACACTTTGAATTATGTTATCACATTTTATTATGGTAGTCACTGACATAGTTTCAAATTGGAGTACCCCCAATCATTATCAAGAATCCGCACTCCTGATTCGCGGATTACACCCAACCCAGGCTGGAATGGTAGGGAGGTAGCTGATACCATAGGTAGATCCAAGGGTCAAAGGGGACACTTTCTCCTGATCGATCCTCAGCGCCCCAGTGAAAGGTCGATGACCCCCCCCTAAAATTGCACTTTCCCCCAGGATGCGAGTATCGGCGCCTCTGCGATAGGATTTGGCACCCATCTGATAAATTTTTCCACCCAGAAGTGCTCACCCCCCTGGTTCGGATGGCACTTCTCGACCAAGTGCCCATCCTGATAAAAAATCCTGCATCCGCCTATGGGGACATCGTGGGCAGAGGAACAAAGGGGAGTATGTTATTCGTTAACCAATTCTCTTGAGTCTTAGAGCACTGCAGGTGCAGAGGCTATAGTGACGCGGTAGTGGAGTGGTCAGCGTAGCTGGCTTCCACGGAGCCGACCCGGGTTCAAGGCCCGGCGGCTTCCCTGAACAAGGAGCAAGCTGGCTCCCGAGAAACCCTTCCAACAGGGAAAGAGTTGGCGACGCCATATGACCCTGGCAGTTGGTGCGTCGATAAGCCCCAATAATTATTATTATGTCCAGGCTGATGTAAGCACTGTAGCCTCCATGTAATATTTTTTCTGGTAGCGGCCTTTCTGATCCGGTCCTGGGCATGATTAGACGCGCCCAGTAAACTCCGGTATTTTTCAGCAAATATTTGTTGTTTTTTGCCTCTCCGGACATAAAAACAAGCCATCTTAAAGTTGCGATTGTACTCTATGCGATGTAAATGTGCTCACCCTACCAACTTTATCACTAAATTGTCTTACAACGTAAGTATAATGATATTACTATTTGTTCACGTGAAAAAAGTTAAAATATACGCTGGGAGTTTTATGACGGCCTTTTAATCCGGGGCTTGGGCGTTTTACCCCGCTATCGGGGTAAAACGCCTTTTACATGGTCTCAAGAAAAAATAAATTTCGCATACTTTGCATCGTGTCAGGATCACCAATTTCTATCTGAGTGTAGAAAAACGATGGAAGAACTTAACGAAGAAAAAATAAAGCAATTCCGTCCTGGCAGGATGGGTACAGACGAATTCTCCCTTAACGTATGCGTCTTACCCCACTCTACCCTATGAGATAGTGAAACCAGTGGCTCGGCTGCTAAAAAATATTTGGAGATGCTTTTGTTCTTTCCGCGAGGGCACAGAGCAAATTTGTTCTTTAGCACCCTTGATATTATATCAAGAGACCAAGGAAACTTTTATACCCTGCTCCTAGTATCAAGAGTTTCTCCTTAGGGGAGTGTGGGGAGAGTTGTTTCATGGACAAGTTGTACCAGAGCAATTTTTCCAAAACTATCCAAGAGATTGAGCCCCGACACAACCAGATGATGCGGCATGCGGTCCGGCAGCTTTCCTCATACTGCGTCTGCTTGGCTTGGCGCGTTTCGCGGTGAGTGCAGAAAATGTGTTTTCGGGATGTCATTCTGTAAAATTTCGTCGTAAGAAAATGTGTTTTTGTCATTCAGATGATCACGAATCGGAAGGATCGCTGTAGCAGTGGTAAGGGTAGATTCTAAGCTTTCGTGCATGAGAAGGATTTTTCCGGCTGGCCACTGATTTTTCAGCATGAGGACGTTTTTTTCAATATGGGAGGGTGGTATATGTTGTATTCAGGGCCAGGTGGGGTATGTTGTAACAGTGATACAACTCATCCCAAAGTACATGCAGCTCATTAAGGGTGCCGCCACAGATTCTTTTTTGCCAAAAACATTATATTCTTATGACATGTAGCCACAACGAAAAATTAGGTAAAAATATTTTTGCTTGCCTCCGGCCCGAACCTGGGAAACGACACAACTGGAGCGCTACTTAAAATCTTTAACCGTTTTGAGGCGGTCTTTCCCGCTGTCGTAGACGCTTGGAATGTGGCTCATTGAAATCAGAATTGAATATATAATGGCAAAAAGTGGGTTCGAGTCTGAAAAGAAAAAAAGTTTTTTTGAACGACCCTAAGCTAACAGTGTTCAACATCAAAAAACACATCAGATAGGCTGATGGCATAATTCCTTTTCGAGAAAAATCGGAACCAACCACCCTACTGCCCAGGGCCCAGCAGCTGGTTCGCTCACTACACCACCCAATCGCGGTTGGGGCGGAGCAGCAACATTGCTTCCAATATGTCTGCTCTCAGTCTGGACCAGAGATCAGTAAGCAGTAGCTTCATCGCGGAGAACAACCTCTCCACGGACACCTGAGTAACTGGTAGCGCAGCCATTACCAGGCTAGCCGACTAGATGATGGCTGGATATCTATCTAAGATGTCGCATACGGTCGCCCTCTTTAGGCGACCCAGGTTTTTGAAGTCCGCTAGTGCCGCATCGAGTGACGGGGATGCTGTTTTCTGCGCCTTTTGCCCTGGGTTCTCGACAGACCTAGTATAAACTACTCCGAGTACATGATAGCTCTCCTGGGGGGGGAGGTGGGAGCAAAGATTCTATTGCTCGCAGACCTAGTGTAAACACCTTTTTTAAACAATTTCTTCGGCCTTTGGGGGGCCAAAGATAGTCTGCCCCCTTCCAGGGCTTTGGGGGGGCATGACCGGAATGGCATCCCCCTGCGTCTGTCAACAGGGGCGGATGCAGGCCGACGGTATGGGGTAAATCGTGAAAAACATATGTTTTTTTAAGAAAAGCGCCAAAAATTGGGCCGTTTGGGGGCAAATGCCTTTTTTTTGCTCCCCCTCATGGATCCGCCAGTGTACGCCAATGCTTTCATTTGTTATCAATTTCTGCCCATGCTAAATGGCCGGGGTGCATTACCTGCCCGAGATTGAGACCGTCTACGGAACACCCTAGTTGCAATATTTCATTAATCTCGATATACATAACATAATGAGAAAATGTAATATTTCAGGTGAATAAAGGTGGTTCCATGCGACATCTCACGAGGTAAAATGTGGCCATTTTACGTTTGATTTTTAGTAATTTTAGAGCTCTTTGGGAGCCAGAGCCGGACCCCTTCTGACGGCTCCGGCTCCGGCTCCGATCAAATGTGTTTCGGCGGCTCCGGCTCCGGCTCCGGGCAGAATGGTCGGCTCCGACCGGCTCCGGCTCCGGCTCCGCATCCCTGGTACTTGGCATACCTTTTCCCTCATCATTTTTACAACTTCTGTAAAAATTTTAAGGTTAGGTCATCTCAGGTCAGGTCACCAGTACAGGTCAAGTGACCCGACCTCAAAAAAAGTTTAAGATAGCATAAGTCGGAGCAGAGTGAACTTATCCGATTTAAACTCATAGCACATAATGGCCCCACCGAGTTCTCTAAAATATGTTCCAGTATTTTTGATATCGATGACCTAAGGTCAGGTACGAGGCATGACCTCTCCATTGGAAATACATGGGAAAAATGGTTTTTACGGAATAACTCAGTAACAGATGGTGATGGAGCATTTATTTTAGCTGCATTAGACTCGCCTGAGCTTTGCAGTTCTAATGATATGCATTTTATATAATTTGACCCTGATCTGACCTCAGGTCAGGTCAAATCCTTGATTTGACCTAGCAAGGTCAAATTATATATCATTCCATTTGGCTTGCTGAGAGGATTCATATCGTTTAAGTCGTTTTGCTCTTTCTTTACTTGTTCAAATGTAATGGCCGAAAAACTGAATTTACATGTTATCCCTATGACGGCATATTCTAAGACCGGCGACTACACTGTCTTCTGCTAGAACCAGTCGGAAGATCGATGGTACTACGTTAACGATACCTCGCTCAAGGAAGTGCCAGCAATAGAAGCGAGAGAGGCATCAGCATATGTACATGCTCTGTTACACCATAAAAAGTTATCCATAATCGTGGAGTAATTGTGAAGTGATAGTATTCATGGAAAAAGTGTCATATTGTTATTGGATATATTCTCACGGAATTTTTCAACCATGCACGCTGGCATGCAATAACATAGACGTTAATATGACAAAAAATTAAGCACATACCTTTGATGACTAAATGCGATGGCACTTCTTTTTAATACGGACCAAAACCATGATGTCTATTTCCGTGCATCATCCGCATCCTTTCTTTGATTGCTTTCTAATTTTTGCATTCGGTTCAATAATTATTGGGGCTTATCGACGCACCAACTGCCAGGGTCATATGGCGTCGCCAACTCTTTCCCTGTTGGAAGGGTTTCTCGGGAGCCAGCTTGCTCCTTGTTCAGGGAAGCCGCCGGGCCTTGAACCCGGGTCGGCTGCGTGGCAGACAGCTACGCTGACCACTCCACTACCGCGCCCCCTTGCATTCGGTTCAAGGGCTTCGATTGGCTGATGCTCATCATGACGTCAGCATATGTTGTATATGTTGCTCTGTTGTATGTTGCTCTGTTGCTATGTTGTATATGTTGTATATGTTGCATATCTTGCTCATCGTGACGTCAGCATATGCAGCTCACAACAATGGCCGCCTGGCGAGAAATACATGAGAGGTACATTTCGGGTAGGTTTTAGCTTTTTTCTACGGAAATATCGAGTTCCAAGACAAATGATATATACAGTATCGGGTTTTCCGACTTGTTTTACAACTTGGCTATCTCAGTTAAAATCAGGTTATAAAGGTGTCACATTCCCTTTATTATCAGAGCTGCATTACGAAATCCATGGAGCGAAGCGGATTGAGATTTCTCAAGCGGCTCCATACTGGTTGCTCGGCGAGTCTCGTCGTGGTTAGAAGCCGGTGACGAACGAAGTGAGAAACGGCTTCTATTCTAACAGTTTTTCCGGTCTCATCGTCGTCTGTTGTTGTTGCCGGAAGCCGGTAACGAACGAAGAGAGAAATGGCTTCTATACTAAAATGGGGGGGGTGCGGGTCAAATGTAATTGGAATGTGAATAGACTACTCGAAGAAAGCTGGTAAGAACACAGAAAGAATTTATTACAAGGTACAAGCTTAAAATTGTGTTTCTACAAGTTTTACCATTCCAGAAAAATAGTTGCACCGTAGTTCAATTACCGAAGTAAAACAACCCTGGTTACGTCACTAGCATAAAGCAATGCAGTTACTACGGAATGACAACCTTGCCTTGTGCCACAATAGTGTGCGCCTCGTTCATACCTGGTTCATACCTTGCTTGCGCACCAGCGCTGCACTAACTGAATAATCGGCGTTGTTGTGGCATTGTTAATAGCTGGTAGGTAAAGCTAGGGCGTTGTTGCACCCTTGCTCGGCCATTGTCGTTTGACTATGGTTTCAAATACCTGCTCGGGTTACGGTCGCCATCTTGCTTTCTGTTTACCCGTGGCAATCCATAGTGGCCTGGCACGCATGCCGTGTAGGTTAGAATAAATGTGACTTATTTTAATCAATCGTGGAACTTTGGGAGCTGTCTGGAATATTTGTCAGTGATCTGCGAGTGGGAAGTATTGTTCTCTGTTCCAATAGTTGAAAAGTGAGGCATTTTGGAATGGTCAATCCAGGTCCAGGTAAGTAGGTATGTGGTTATTTCAGGCATGTATGCCATATTGGTATTAAGGCTCATATTTCCGTGTCAAACGAGCACAGACTATTGGATCATCAGTGGGTAGAAGATAATTGTGTTTGCCTTATGGGCCCGTTTGAAAAATAGGGTGAGTTGAGTTCCAATATGATCTTGTTGGTGTCTTCAGATGGATCGGCGCCTGATGAGTGATGCTGTGTTTTACCGATATGGGTAAGACAACGTGCGGGTTATTTTCTTGCTTGAGAGGTGGCTCAATGCTTACCCTTTTTCTACCGACGGTCTTCCGGTTGCATTTGGGGCAAAAAAAAACGCTTTAGCTTTCCCATAGAGACTGAAAAGTTCCTTTTGAAGCAGAGGTAGGTACAAGGGGAGGAGCTAAGAGGGCTCAAGCCCCCTTCCACACCATGAAATGTCAGAGTGCCTAAAGTAAATGCGTATTCGGATGCTGTCCAGACACTATGGCGGGGAGGCGCGAGCGCCCAAGCTTCCCCCGAAATGAAGTCCTGGATCTGCCGCTGTTGTAAAGACGTAATCCGAGTCTCGTTTTACCCTTGTAAGAAGCCTTGCAACACCCTTGTTCCCTCCTCGTCACGCACTGGTTAAGCGGTTGTGTAAGCAAGGTTTTAATCTCGTCACGCTCTTGTAGGAAGGCTGCGGTTGCGTACAAGGCGGACACAAGGCTTTGTTCTTCCCTTGTTATGGGGAAATCATGACCTAGTAGAGGGCTTGTGGGGACGTTGTCAGCCATTGTCTTTGCCATGTAGGTTAACCATAGTTAAGTTACAAGGTTTGTACAACGTCTTCTAGCAACCCTTGTCGTACTATGGTTCTACCATTGTTCTACATGGTTTTTCCTTGTATTTCCCTTGTTTTCGTGGCACGGATTTTGAACGTACAAGCTTTGCGTTTTACCCTAGTAATTTTCCATGTAAACAAGGGTCTGACAAGGTTTGCCCTTGTAAAAATTTCTTTCTGTGAACAAAAGTGGCTATACTATACTCCCAATGCTTTGCACAGAATACCCTATAAAAAGCCCGTAACTAACTAACCTTTGTTTTATATTATAAGTTGCTATAGGTGTGCTCAGGTTTTGTGATTAAGGGAGTTTCGCGGTTATGCCAACGTATTTTGATATACTAAGTACAATGCACGGGGAAAGCATCTAAGACCGAACAGAGAAAAACATCATTCACAGGAAGATCAAAGTGAAAATATTCAGAGTCCCCCCGGCTTGCTTAAAGTTGGACAATATCACAAGTATGAATAGCCCTTTTAGATATTGGAAATATACTTTCTATGATTTATAAGTGATTACTTTCCAGAATTCTGTCAAGTTTTCTACGCATTCGGTCATCACTAGAAATGCGCTTTCCTGTCAACTGCGCAAGGCTGGAGATATCATCCATGGCGCAGGTTTGTGCGGCAATAAACACTTGGCTCACCGCGCTTAGAAAACTTTACCATGGAAAGAAAAACCTTCGAGAGGCATTATTGATCGTGGGGAAAGATTGATCGTGGGGAAGACTGATCGTGGGGAAGAATTGAACGAGGGAAGAAGTGATCGTGGGGAAAATATGATTTGTGGAACATATGAACGACACCCTTCTTTTCCTCGCGCACCGCCTGCGCTTGCTCGCTGCTGGATGATTGTTGTTGATTGTGTGTGGAGGAGTGGGTGGTTCCAGCAGTCGCCGAGTATTTATTTGTTGTTATTTAATTTCTTACTGCAATTTTGCTTGGGTTCTCTCTGTTTCACTGCTTTTCTGTTGAGAACCCCTTCATTGACAGAAATGTGTTACATGTAACATGAGAAACGAGTATGCTGCAGCCAAGATGAAGATAAGAAGCATTCGCCAATAAAAGGTGTGCTTCAAAATAACCCAGTTTGTGAAATCTGGTGGATTTCTACAGTATATTATTTCCATTTGGTTAGCCCTTATGTATGTTCAGGAGATTGTGACTCCAGGAGATTGTGGTAGACACATAAACTTTGGGTAAATTTACAAATCAAAGTAATTGAATTATGCTGTCACTTATGTTTCTGAACATTTCCATAGAAGCTGGGTAAAATGTGGTCGGTAAATGCATTTTTCAGCATAGAAAGTGGGTTTATTAAGTTCCATGGCTTGCAATGATTCTCGAGGAAGGTCGCTTGCACACACTTGTTTTTCTAGGTCTGCTTGCACTTCTTTATTTTCATCTTTTTATTTATACTGGGTTTACCCTGATGCATAAAATCTGGTGATCATCTGGCAGATGTCTCTACTCTCTGGCCGTGTTTCTCAATATGTCCCAAGATCTAGGAATAGCATGTTTGTGAAATCTGGTGGATTTCTACAGTATATTATTTCCATTTGGTTAGCCCTTAGGTATGTTCAGGAGATTGTGACTCCAGGAGATTGTGGTAGACACATTAACTTTGGGTAAATTTACAAATCAAAGTAATTGAATTATGCTGTCACTTATGTTTCTGAACATTTCCATAGAAGCTGGGTTTTTGAAATGTTTTTGAAATGCATAGTAGCTTAGTTTTTGAGAGCCTCACTCGTGAGCGGATGGAGGTTGTAAAAATGCTAAAAAACATGAAGGCAGCTCCAGGCTGCCAGTTCCATTCATACTTTACTTTCAGGGGTCTGATTTTTCTCAAAGTACGAGAAACGGACAAACCTGTTGAGATTGACATTGGAACCACTGAGGAACAAATTGTTAGGATTTGCAATGGGGAAAGGCCAGTGGGTTCAAAAACGAGCAGAGCAGCCATTGTGCTGAGAGAGAAGGGAGGAAGGGATGGCAGACTGCCCAGAGACGTAGACGGCCCCAACGGAGGCCAACCCCTTCTCCAAACAACAGGGTCCGCAGTGGCCCAAAACTGTCTTTGGCTCGGGTGCGGACATGCTCTGATCCTGAGTGTACATTCAAAGGACACTCCAAAGGGGGGGGCACGGGAGACAGGTGGTGATGCATCTGGCATTGCTGCCAACATTGCTGGTGATAGATATGTGCAACCTCCCTCCACCAGTAAGGGGCCTGCTGGTCCTAATCCACAATTTGAACATAACTCTAGCAATGGTTCCGTAAGTGGAGATGACACCCTGACCCAGAATTTGGCCACTATCAGGTCTGGTCAGGATTCCTCAAGCCAGAACATGGTACACACAGAACCAAAGAAAGCTGATTAGATTGAGCATGCTTGAGGCAGAGGTGAATATGATGATCAGGGATGGGATTGAAAGAATAGAGATAATATTCAAGCTAGCTTGGACTTGTATTCACTAAGGTATATTTTGTCCTAAAATATATCTTCCTTTTTCTCCTTTTTCAAAATAAATCAATGTCTCTGGATTTAAAACAGTCATGGATCTCTTGTATAACCTGGTTCCTTTGCGTGTGTCTTTTTCTTTTTTTGTGAGTTCTGTCTGTTGTGTGTGATGAACAATACCCACCCAGCCAATTCCATATCAAGTGACAGTGCTTATGCCCGCTTCTGGTTAGATCCAGGGACGGATGATGGAGATGAGGGCTGTGCCCTACTGAATGATTATAAAAATATTTCTGAAAGTTGTAAATATTATGATTCTAGATCACAGATAACCCCATCAGGGGATGTCATTAATATACTCCACATGAACATTAGATATTTGCCCAAAAACTTCCAAAAATTGAAATACTTTTTGAACTAAACTGCTGTTTGTTCAAAACTGCTGTAGTTGTGCCTGTTTTCAAATCCGGAGACCCTTCCGCCTTCACAAATTTCAGACCTATATCGATTCCCCTGTATTCTCAAAGGTCTTGAAAAAATTATCCACGAGCAAGTTATGGAATTCCTAGTCCGTAATGATATAATATTTGATCATCTATTTGGATTTCGCCCCCACCACAGCACATAAATGCCTATTTCACTCCTCTATGACAAAATTACTTCTGCCCTAGTTTCGAAAAAGGTATGTGCTGCCCTCTATTTATATTTTTCCAAGGCGTTCGACACTGTCAATCATCAAATTCTTTTGTCTAAACTCGAGAAATATGGTTTCCAAAATACTTCACTGAAATTCTTTCAATCATACCTATCTGATCGTACCCAGTATGTCAAAATTAGTAACACCACTTCTCGCGATTCCGCCCCTATGCCTCTTGGCGTGCCTCAGGGCAGTGTCCTGGGTCCCCTATTATTCCTGCTCTATGTTAATGACGTCCATAAAAGCTCACCAAATCCAAAATTCTTCCTCTTCGGCGACGATACGGCCCTCCTCTTCACTGCTAACACCCCTTCTGAATTACAGCGAAGTATTAATGAAAGCCTCCCTGACGTATCATCCTGGCTTGTATCCAACAGACTAACCCTCAATGCCAAAAAGTCAGTCTATCAGCTCTTCCCCGCCCATAATGCAAATTTTCCAATACACCTGAATCATGTTATGTTATTGCGAACCCCCTCTACAAATTACCTTGGAGTCAAAATTGATGAGGATCTGAAGTGGGCATCACATATTGAAAGTGTAGAAAATACCGTTGCGAGAAACATAGGTTTAATTAAACGAGCCCAACATATTCTAAACCCAGATCAACTTCTCCTGCTGTACAACGCTCTAATACTTCCGAGTCTCAACTACGGACTCCAAATTTGGGGTAATTCCTTCAAATATAGATTAACAAGGCTATTTCTACTACAGAAGAAAATTGTTAGAATCATTAATCACTCAGATAGACTGGCGCACTCTGCCCCAATATTCAAAAAGTACAAGATCCTAAGAATACATGACCTAGTTGAGTACGGAAACATCTGCGTTCTGCACAAATTTCTCCATGGCCTACTTCCATCTCCATTGCAAAACTCATTTAACCTAAGAAACCAAGAAAACAGCGGTAGGCAAGGCCGCCAAAATCATCACTTTGTAATTCCATTCGCACCAACAATTTATAAGCAGTTTTCTCTCTTTATTGCAGCCCCACGAAATTGGAACCAGATAGTAGCTTCAAAAATTAGAGACATTAATGATATCCCGCGTAGTAAGGTGTTCTTCAAAAAGGTCCTAAAGAAATTATATACTGACAGTTATTAAACACCTTTAGGTTTGTCCATCGTTGTCTATTTTTGTTTGTTGGGGGGGTGTGGGGGCTGTTCCGGGCCTTCTTCCTGTTCCGGGGTGGGCTGCGCCGATTTTTATCGGGGTATATCTGTTTCGGAGCGGGGGGAGGGTCTGGAGCGGCCCCTTCACAGCGCTTGTTCCTCGCAATCCAAATATCACTAGGTACTGGCACAAACGCCCCTAATATCGAACGCAATTTTTTTCTTATTTATTCATAGCTGATTAGATCCCTGAGCCAGTATGATTTAGGTAGTTTACGGTTTTTCGATACAGGCCCGCCTCCGGCACCCTGCTGCCTGTCCCTGACTCTCCGTTAAAGTGCCGCGCCTCCTGGACTATCAATCTGCCTCTAACTTTAGCGTGGCGTTTTTGTGACCATGTCCTCACTCCTTTTTATTAATCTGCCTTTGTTCTTCCCTCAGGAGCGTGTGCGGGGCGCTGTCGATGGCTCCGACCCCGGAGACCTGACGGCCCCCTGCCGCTCCGCGGTGCTGGTGCGCGGTGGCCCGATGGCGTGCGGCGGCTCGGTCCTCGCGCGGCCGCCCGCTGGCCTGCGCCCGGTCCCCCGGACGTCGTGCTGTCGGCTCCGGTGCCTCTGCGGCGGCTGGTTGGCTCGCGGCCGCCGGTTGGTGGCCTGGCGTGACCCCTGGCCTTCGTAGCCTCCGCGGTGGCCTGGTGGTGGTGGCGGCTCGGTTCTCGCTGACCGTGCGCTGGCCCTCTGCGGCTGCTGCGGCCGCTGCGCCCGGTCCATGTGGCGCGTTTTTTAAAAATTTAAAATATCTTCGGTCGCTGTGGTGGGGTGGCCCCCCGCCGCCTGCCGCGGCGGCCGCTGCTCCCGGGCGGCCTCTTGCCGGGTGGCTTGCCCCTCGCGGCGGCTCCTCGTCTCGCGACTCGCCGCGCCCGGGCGCTCTCGTCTGGGCGCCTCCCGCCGCCCGCCGCGGCGGCCGCTGCGCGGGGTATCGTCGCCCGTTGTGGCGGCGCGCCGTCTTTCTCTGTGGCCGGGCTCCGGCCCGGCGATTGTGTTGCGCTGTCTTATTTTGTTAATTATGCTCTTTATAATATTGACTAGCGTAATCATGCCGGCCGGCCTTATGATTTTAGGGTGCGCACCCAGTGTATTACTCGTTTTTACCGTTGTAGTGTTTTGTCGTGTGTGCTGTGCTGTGCTGTCCCAAATACATGTATGGATGTATGGATGGAACTTTTCTTCTTTCAGCTATGATATAATTTGCCTATCCGAAACATGGATGGATGATCAACTCATAAATGGTTATTACTTGGCTGGCTACATACTCTTAAATAATTGTTTAGAAACTCATATTCGAGGCAAAGGTTGTGTGCTATATATTAGTGAAAAACTAAATTTCAAAGTCATAGACAAACTGTCAATAAAGACTACTGAGATTCAATCCCTTTTTGTCGAAATTAAGTCATCTAAATCTCCTAACATTATTGTTGGCACAATGTATCGATCACCTTCTTATGATCCTAGAATATTTCTTGAATATATTGATGAAACCCTTGCAAGCATCTCCCAAAACTGCAAAATCAGTGTCATTGGAGGAGACTTCAATCTAGATCTATTACAAATAAACCATAATGACTCAGTTACCAAATTTATGGCAAGCATGTCTTCAGGTGGCTTCCTCCCTACTATTACACTGCCCACTCGGATCACTCCCAGCTCCGCAACTCTAATTGATAATTTATTTTGCAACTCTATTCACGAGGTTAAAAAGTCAGGTATAATAATTGATGATACTAGCGATCACCTTCCCGTTTTCATTTCAATCAATCATACAGCTGAACAATCCAAAGCTGAATCTTGCTACCCATACTTCAACATGGCTCTTGCTAATGTACTAGGACAAACTATTAAAAGTAAACTTGATGCTCTTCCTTTGACAGATGATCCTCATTATTATTGTGATTCACTCATAGGTACAATCCAGAGGGAAATGAATAAAATGACCAGTTTAAGAAGAAGTAGCAAAACTGATCCAGTTCAACCATGGGTTACCACAGCTTTAGTTCAATGTATCAACAAAAAAATAGATTGCAAAGGAAATTCTTAAAAAATCATTCGCCTGCTAATAGAGTAGAGTACACAATTTACAGAAACCGTCTTAACTCTATTCTAAACCATGCCCAAAAGATATACTATAGAAAGCTTATTGAAGAACATAATAATTCTAAGAAACTTTGGCAAACCTTAAATGACATAATCTGCAGAAGGAAAAGGACTAATGTGCCTCTCCCTAAAACATTTGAATACAATAACCCGGAGCTAAATGATTCATCACAAATAGCCGAAAAATTCAATGAATATTTTGCTACAATTGGAAGTAAGCTTGAACATGATCTCCCAAAAACCGCAATAGACCCTTTACAATACCTTAATGACTATGAACCTGAAAATGAAATGGAACTTCTAAGGGTGACACCTGATTATGTCATGAATATCATAACAGGAATGAACAATACTGGGGCAGGTGTAGATAACATCAATGCTAAACTTCTTCAAAAAATTGCCCCCCATATACTGACTGAAATAACATACCTCATTAATATTTGCATAGAAAAGCATACTTTCCCAGGACCTCTGAAAATTGCACAAATCAAACCTATTCACAAATCAGGGTCTCAAAGAAAGTTTAATAATTATCGTCCGATTTCAATATTACCTGTCCTTTCGAAAGTGCTAGAACGTATCATTTATGATCAACTCTTTCAATTTCTTAATAATAATAATATATTATACCAACAGCAATTCGGATTCAGAAAGGGTCACTCCACCTACATGCCGATATCAATGATTCATGAGCTTATTAC
Source organism: Lepas anatifera (assembly GCA_034440635.1). NCBI lineage: Eukaryota > Metazoa > Arthropoda > Thecostraca > Lepadidae > Lepas > Lepas anatifera. The sequence continues at coordinate 1,179,328 of JAOTON010001336.1, read as the reverse complement.
TTCTTCTCTAGCAAAGAAACAAACATCAATTGGCATCTTCCTTGACTTAAAAAAAGCTTTTGATACAGTAGATCATCAGATATTGTTTAGGAAACTTAAAAAATACGGTATTGTTGGGGGGCCTCTTGAAATGTTTAAGTCGTATCTGTCTAATCGCTTTCAAATGACAAAAATTGATTCTACCAAATCAGAACCCAGAATGGTAACCATGGGCGTCCCACAGGGGTCTATTTTGGGGCCAGTTCTGTTCCTCATATACATTAATGATTTCAGTAAAAGCTCTCAAATTCCCAACTTTTACCTCTATGCGGATGATGCTGCATTGTTTGTGAATGGTTCCTCAGATGATATTGTAAACAGAATAAACATGGCAACACCTGAAATTTTCACCTGGCTCTGTGCCAATAGATTAAGCCTAAACCTAGACAAAACTTTCTATCAGGTATATTCAATATGTGACAAAAAACCGGATGTTAAAATTTACTTCAACCAGCAGGAAATTAAGAGATCTGAAGAAATAAGGTATTTAGGTATCATTATTGATGAACATCTCAAATTCAAGAAACAAATATCCAATACTTATAAAATTATCTGTAGGAACATAGGCATTATTGCTAGAGCAAAATTTATGTTAAACGAGAAGAGCATGCTCATGCTCTATAATGCTTTGATATATCCGTACCTGGGATATTGTGGATTCATTTTTGGAACAAACTATGAATGTAACATTAAACAACTAATAAACATTCAAAAAGGATTGTTCGCATCATTGTGAAAGCTCACCACAGGGATCCATCGTCCCCTATCTTCAAAAGACTCAAGTTGTTGAAATTTACAGACCTAGTCAATCACCAAAAGCTTCTGATTATGCACAGATTCATTAATAATCAACTGCCTCCAGCGTACTCAAGCTTTTTCCAGCAAAACCAGCAGACTAGGCCTACACGAAGAGTTATTCACTTTGTTGTTCCAACTGTATACAATATGTACCAGACATTTGTTTTCAATCATTCTTGTCCTAAAGTATGGAATCAAATTTTGGCTCCTAAAATCCCCAATATTGCAGATGTTCCAAGATCGAAAATCATGTTTAAGACAGTCATACGTCAGCTCTTTATTGATACTTATTCAGTCCATACACATATATTTCACGGTAAAAAAACATACATCATGTACACATCCAGACAAAAAATTCACCTTCAATAGAATTTAAGCTGCCTTAGCGCAGCCAATTTGCTGCCTATCCGCAGCAAATTAATAATCAGCAAACAAATCTAATAATCTAAAAATCTAATTAATCTCCATAGCCTAAGATCTACTCATAAAAACCTTCCGTTAACTTAAATTTCACTCGAAACTAGCCCAATACTACCAAAATATGTGCAGTGTCCCAGATCGGAGTTATTTTGCAATAACGTTTAAGTGTTCATTTCTGACCAACGACCGTTTGCGCTTGTTTCCAGATATCTGTTCCCATGGGGGGGGGTGTGTTCGTCAGTGTATGTACATGTCTTTGTGAATCTGCATTTGTGGATTCTATGGTCTTGCATATTTATGTATATATCTTTGTGAATCTGCATTTCTAGGTCCTCTTGTGTTTATTTGGTGAAGAAAAAATGTGCATGAGTGCTAGGTGAATACGTTTGCGTTGCCTTCTCCTGCTGTCTGTCCCTATGGGGTGGTGTTGGGCGATGTGTTTACTGTGTGGGTATGTATATGTCTCTGTAGCTCTGCGTGTTGACCCTTTTGAAGGGCTTTGTCATGTTTTTCGGTGAAGAATGAGTGAATGAAGACTGAATGAATGTGTATTGAGCACTCTTCCTCTTGTCTTTGCTAAGACTTGGTTAATCTTTCCTGTCTCTTGGTGGTAGGGTGCAAAGACAAGGTAATCCCTTAACCGCTCCCTGCCCTATCCGAAATTTAAGAAAAAATTACTTTTCTTCCCATCTGTGCTCCCCAAACCCCACCTGGGTGGTGCGAGAGTCATCACATGGATGGAGCTGTGGGCTATACCGGGAGTACTGGGGGTAATTAGCTGGACTCACACCTGCCTCCCCTGGCAGCTCTCTCCCTGGATCGATGGTCTGTCGACTGGAGGCGTCCGGTGTGGGAGAATACTGGTTCTCTCGGCGACATGCAGCCCCCCTGGATGGAGTGGCGGGGGCGATTGGGGCCGTCTGCTTCGTGCTCCGTGGCGAATCACTGGCTGCATGCCTCATTCGGGACCACCGGACACCGTGCTCTTTACCGACGTCGCCCGCGGCGCTGCATACCTCGTCCGAGCACCGGAAACCTGGCTGCTGCGAGGTGGTGGCTGGCGCTACACTCTCCCCCCCTCGTGGGCGGGCGTGAGCGACCCCTGCCCGATCTGTTGTCGTACTCATCGGCGTGTGCGAGATGAGGCGTGTCGGGGGAGCAGTGCTGGCGTTGTGAAGTCCATTCGGGCGCTCGATATGCTCTACACCAGTTGATCCCACAGCGCCGCATGCCGTTCGCCTGAAAGCTGATCTGGGACTCGTGCGCGGACACCGTTTGCAGGATGAACGCGCTGGGCCTCAGCGGCGACTCGGATGGCTCTTTTTTCTGCAACTTAGTATCGGGCCCCTTCAACAGTGCAGAGGTCGACGCTGGTGGGGACGTACATTCCTTGATGGCGGCGTTACTATATTCCTCCGAGGACACTGACTCTTCAATCTCTGGTGACGTATGCCGGCGCTGATCGCGGACTCGTACCGGATGGGACCGTCTCCACGGGCTGCACCATTGGCCGCTGGGTCTAGGCGGGGCGACGCTCTTTCGCTGCCTCCGGCGCCTTCTCACGCATCCTCGAAGGTGCATGTCTGGATCTCGTCCCTTGCTGACAATCTTCATCGCCATATATCTTGAAGTGACGCATCGAAATGGATGCACGTGTGGCTAGAGAAGTGGCCCTGATTTTTTTCGTTGACTGGAGTGTGGGCCCCTCACTGCCTCCGAGTTGACGTGCTCGGAAGCGGGGCACAATTAGTCTGTACGTGCGGGAGTTACGTGCGGCGCGGCCGCGTTGTGAAAACAGCTACTCTACTCGGCAATCAAGGTTTTGTGCGAAAGAACGCCTCAGGTGTTGCTGGTGGCTTGAACCTGTGTGATGAATGTCTCATAATCTCCGATGATACTTATGTGCTGGGAAGTGCTTCTTCTGTTATTATAATTGTTGGCGTCACTTTCCAGCCTGATGAGTCTCGCCGATCTGCTGTTTTGGCGCAAAGGCTGTCGTTGTTATGTGCAATCTGTCCCTCATCATACTCATGCCGTCATAATCGTATCTATACCTAGGTCATAACGGACAGACTGGCGTGTGACGCCGCGGGGATGGGCCGGGTGCCGGATGCTGTGGCTTGGGGTGCCGACTGAGACACCTAGCGGTTGGGGTCCAAATGAGAGCTTCAATATGTTGTCGACACTCGTGTATCGCTGTTCATCAGACTCTTCACTTGGCTGGTCATGAGACCGTGGAGCTGGGACGACGGTGATACATGCGCTACTTAAATTGTACAAGGCCAGTATTTGATTGAGTTGCGTTCGAGTTTGGATGGGGTGCGGCGGATGGCTGCGGGTTGATACTGCTGGAATCTAACCTTACTTGAGATGCGTCGTGTTTGTGGTGGGGGTTGGTGATGTGCCGCCTGCGTTCTGGATGTGGGCGCTCGTCTGGGAACGGGGGCTGTGCCGGTGGGTGCACTGGTGAGGGTAGTGTACAGACCCTCACCCTCGCACCCTGCGGGGCGGTCGTGTGGTCCCCGCTGAGCGCCTGATACTCGCCGACGCTCCTGGGGGAGCTTCCTGCTCATCGCTGACCTAACTATGCATTGAGTTTTAACGTCGAAGAGTGTAAACTATGAATAAATGCCTCCGCCACCGAGGTGGGGGAAACCGGAAAAAAACAAAAAAAATAAAATAAATAAATCTTCCCCTGAAACAATGCTAAAGGTATAATAGTATGTGATCTCGAAACTATTGGTTTTATTACCTAGCATGTTACCTACCTCCTTCCATCTCTATTGAGCTACATAAATCTGATATTGATATATTTTGGGAATGCACGAACACCTTTTCAACACACAGACACTGCTTAATCCTATGCTGAGGAAAACACACAATTGCACAGCATGATAAATCCAATGCACACAATCCACAGTGCAAGAGGGAGCCACAATCACATACTGGAAAAAAATTGAAGCATGCAAACATAAGTTTTTTTCTTCCTGGAGCATCACCAGCCTCCCCTCTTCATTGAGTCGCATTAATCTGACCTTGATCATTTCTTTTGGGAATTTAAGCACTTTTCCAACACACACACTGCTTAATCCTATGATGAGAAAAAATAAAATAGCAAGAAATGATAAACCCAACAAATGATATCATTGCACCTGCAGCAGGCACAGTGCAAATTAAGCTTAGAACATTTGTGGGCAAGGTCAGTTCACACAGCCCACAGTGTAAGGGGACCCCCACAATCACACCTGAAAAAATAATGCAAAGCTTTCTTTGATCATAATATTTAGTATGTGCGCTGTCTGCTTCTAGTTGATGAAATTATATTTTTCAACCTCAGTGTCTTTTTGCAGTTGATTGTCTGCAGTTGCCTTTAAAAGATTAGATTTAGCATCAAACATCAGACCGTAACATCAAACATAAGCAATATTAATGATATACCTCGCAACAAAGTATTCTTTAAGAAAGTAATCAAGAAAATTTTCTAAGCCAGTATTGAGGCAAACCCTTGTCACTCAGCAATTCTAGATAACAGCAAAATTTTGTTCACTAGCCCAGGGGTCAAAAAAGTGTTCAGTGTGTCACCATTGGAAATTTCAAACCATAAATTTGTCACCAGCCTAGGCTGTGAAATGTGGCACGTTTTGCGTTAGCAGTAAACCAATGGACATCCTGTAGCCACCTAGTTGTTGAAAAAACATTGTGAGCTCAAACTACAGGAGCCGATTTTGGCAATTTTGTTCACACATTTGTCTGGAAGGAGCATGCATTTGAGCAGCAAGGAGCATGGCTACTTTTTGTCACCTTGCCCACCTTTGGCTGTCACCAGTTAGAGTGGCAAAATGGCAGGTTTTTCGACCCCTACACTAGCCTTGTTCGTAGTGTCTTGGCAAGCTACAAGTTTTGTCACTAACCTCTAACCTTCCTGTCTTCAGCATCTCTCTCTCTCTCTCCTCTCTCTATCTCGCTCTCTTGCTCTCGCTCTCTCTCCTCCTCCTCTTCCTCCTCCTCCTCCTCCTCCCCCCTCCTCCTCCTCCTCCTCCTCCTCCTCCTCCTCCTCCTCCTCCTCCTCCTCCTCCTCCTCCTCCTCCTCCTCCTCCCTCCTCCTCCTCCTCCTCCTCCTCCTCCTCCTCCTCCTCCTCCTCCTCCTCCTCCTCCTCCTCCTCCTCCTCCTCCTCCTCCTCCTCCTCCTCCTCCTCCTCCTCCTCATCCTCCTCACCTTTCTTAACCTGTCTCTTTCCCCGCTCTCACTCTCTCCTCTCTCAGAGAGTGAGAGCTCTCTCCTCTCTCCTTAGCCACGCTGGATGCCACAGTCATCGTGTGTTTGTGCGTATTTTGTTTGGTTCCTTATCTTTTATTCTGCACTAGTGCTCTATATGTCTGTACTTCTGGTTTTTGCACATGTGGTTCGCATATCGGTTTTCATCCATATGTGTTGTGGGAGGGTACCTTATGGGCCATGAACGCCTGGACCTCTGTGTGCACTTACCCGTGCTGCTAGTCTTATCAGTGCACATATGTAATAATGAACACCTGAAGTGACAAAGTCACCATTTCGGGATATGGGGTGGGAGTCTGTGCACCGGTTGGAATGGCTCGCTGAGTGTTAAATCGTCTCTCACATCCATGGTTAGCAGGGAGCGACGTCAGGTTTCCCAAACCTTCCCGTTTCATGCCGACCCTTCCAACACCATCGGCTTAAACACTGCCTGCAAAAATATGTTATCTATCTAAGCCTTCCAGCTTCCTGCGGCCTCTCGCCCCTGACCAGGTGATTCCAGTCGCCCCTCCTTCAACCCGCCAGATTGTAGATTTTATTGGGAAATATCCCTCAATTCAAGGCAAAGTTAGGTGGTTATTTTTACTGTAAGAGCCATTAATGTTGGGATTGTATTTTCCCAAACTACCTGATCGAGATACCTGCCTCATTTTGTTCACTGGCTGCCCCTATGCCCTGGAGGGTCATATCCCCTGTATACCCCTATTCCTCTATGACCATAGGGATGTCCCTATGACCTGTAGATATATAATATTTTAAGAGTTTTCAAAGACTGTCTTGAATTTATGGTGATCCTCTATTCAAGACCAGCCCGGGGACCACCTAGTGTGACAGAGTCCCACAAGGCAGCTGTCCCCCAGCTGTGCAACCAGGGACTAGAATATAGCTCAGTGGCCCCCCGAGATGATGGTAGTTGGCCTTGTGTTTTTATTTCATATCTATTCAAGACCAGCTCAGGGCAACAATGATGTGGATCAGAGCCCCCCCCTCCAGAATAGCTCAATTTTCCCCAGGGAATAGACTAGCTCATTGGCCTTAAGATATGGGGTCATCAGAGTAGCTCAATTGGCTTTAGATTGGTTCATATGGCGTTTGACCTGCTCAGGTGGCACCAAGTGAGCTCAATGGGCACCAGAATGCCTTCGCTCATACGATTATTGGCGACGATGAGGCATTATCTGGACGCGTAGTAGGTGCCCATACTCTTCCCGGGTGCCATGAAACGCGACAGAATTCCCTAGCTGGCCAAAAATAGTTGTAAATTGTCTAATAATACCATAATAATACCAACACAGGGTGCATTGAAGCTTAAAAATACCTGCAGCTACCAAAGGCCTTACAAAATAAACTACTTATCTTTCGTCTTTTACTTCCCTGCATCTTTTCCATACACTTGAAACACACACAACAATCGCAATGTATGTCGCCCATGTGTATGTGTGGAAATATATGTACAGATATAAGTGTGCCAGATTTACTGCGAGCTAAGCTCATGAAGTTTTGCATACCAGCGGATAAGGTATGTATAGGGAGGGATGGGTATAGTTTTCTCCCTAGGTATTGCAAGTTAGTATAAATTTTAGGTGGCTGGCAGTGCAAATCTTTGCAAGAATTTTAGATGGCTGGTGCACATTGTGTGGCCTGCTGTCATACTCTGCTAACTGTCAGACAAACAGATTTATTGTGCCTCGATCGGCGTCTGTCAGTCTGTCATCTTGTGTTGTCATGTTTGAATGGTGTGTGAAATATAGGGCATTCTCTCTCAACTGGTAGTGTGACAGCTTGCCCTGTATAGCATTCTAAGATCAAACATAATGTTAGAGATAACCAGAAGTGAGTCAGATGAGAGAACAGGCATTAAAGGTAACTAGCATGCCTCATAAAGTCTTGTATATCTTAAATACCATTCAAGGGATCTTTTGAAACATTTCTTATTGTAAGATATGCATTAAGAATAAACTAAGTCAGGGTACTTATACTACAGGCATGTATAGCCTCTGCAGTCACAGTGCCCTAAAGCTCAAATAATCATTACCATTGCCAGTGCACCACTTACTTAATACAGCCATTATTTGGGACTATAATGGGTATGAATCATTGATAAAGCTTCCTGAATAAACGAATAAAGTATCCAAATCTAGTAAATAGGCCCATTTCCCTTGAAGAAGATACTACTTTTAACTCAAAAAGCCTAAGAAAACACAGCATTACCATGGCACCTGCATGAAAGAGTACTGTCACAGGTGCAAACTAATTAGGCGTCGCATTTGCCACCTCTCAGTTAAAGGGCTGTACCTTTGTTGGTAATCCAAACTTACACGAGGTTATACTTCTAATATCAAATAAAGACTCACCCGCATCCGCCACACTTCGAAAATACCCACGCAACTAGCGCACAACTTTAAAAATCGAAACCTTGCCGCCGTAAACAATCCGCCTATGGCCGTTACGATGTTAAAAGTGTCCAAGATGGCGGCAGCTGGCTTTAGATGGGTTCATATGGCGTTTGACCTGCTCAGGTGGCACCAAGTGAGCTCAATGGGCACTAGAATGCCTTCGCTCATACGATTATTGGCGACGATGAGGCATTATCTGGACGCGTAGTAGGTGCCCATACTCTTCCCGGGTGCCATGAAACGCGACAGAATTCCCTAGCTGGCCAAAAATAGTTGTAAATTGTCTAATAATGGTTTCAATTGCTACATGTGGTCTACTTGTATCTAGGTTCAACGGCGAAGCACACTAAATTTCGAGCGGCACAGCCCAAACGGTACACCGCCTAGCGATCAAAGGGGCACTCTGGCATCGATGAGGTTATGTGCTCTCTGTGCGTGCCCCCTTTGGCTGCACCCCTTGTGGGAGACCCAAAATCTTGGGGCTTCTGACTGCCACCTCCTCCCTCCATCTCCATCCGTGCTCCGAAGGCACTGCTCGGCGAGTTTGCATTTTGGCTATGAGGCTAAATCCAGTAAACACGAAAAGGAAATATTTTGAAGAACAAAAAGTTTCGATTAACATCGGTCTACCATAACACATGAAAACAATTGAGTTTCAAGACATGGTTGAAAACAATTTGTTAAAGTGCTCCCACGCAGTTTCGAACTCGCGACCTATTGCGTGGCAAGCGAGCGCTCTACCAGTTCGCTACGGTGACGCGTGCGCGGCCGCCCGCTGGGAAGGAAGGGTCGGTGGCGGTGCGAAATCGAGTCAGTTTTTCCTCTCCTGTGGGATGGTTTTTGTGGGCATTGTAAAACCGACTCCAGAACCCAAAAGGAAATTGATGGCGCTTTAAGATGATATGAAATTTGCGTCTGGGACCACCAAAATTTCCGATATAGAGATCTTCCAAAATGAACATTTTAACATGCGATGTCAATGGGGCAGAGGAGTTATCAAGCCCGTGCTGCCAACTTACTTCGATGGGGCTGGTCTAGTCTATTATAGGTCAATGCGGACTACATAACGCACGTGCCACTCTCGCGATTTCCCGTATCAAAACACTTTTCACTGCCATCTAGTGAGCGAAACAAAATAAGTAGCTGCCGCCATCTTGGACGCTTTCAACATCGTAACGGCCATGGGCGGATTGTTTACGGCGGCAAGGTTTCGATTTTTTAAAGTTGTGCGCTAGTTGCGTGGGTATTTTCGAAGTGTGGCGTATGCGGGTGAGTCTTTATTTGAAATTAGAAGTATAATCTCGTGTAAGTTTGGATTACCAACAAAGGTACAGCCCTTTAACACGCGCACTGGAGGGGGGCCTCGGAGGCCCCCCCACCTGTTTTTCCAAGGTGGCCGGAGAACCGCTTGCAGCGGAAAAACAAAACTTGGCCACATTTAACAGAATTTAATAGCGCGTCGATTGGTGAAGACTTTTTGAAAATCGGCCGAAAATTTTTGACTTATAGGCTTTCAAAGTCAGACCTGCATTTTGGGATCGCCGTAAACGCGCGGTCGGACCAGTTAGCTTGCATTGAAGTCCGAGTGGTGACGTCATAACGTCATATAAGCGGGACTATATGTCAAGGTCACTTCACATGAAAGTCAAGGTCAAGGTCAAAGGTCACAGGTCAAGGTCAAAGGTCACAGGTCAAGGTCATATCTGCACTTTCAAGGTCACTGACCACTGCGCGTCCGGCCAAATGAGGTTACCCCGTCTGACATATATTATGCTATGACGTCATCGGTAGGGTACCCCAATACAAAGGTCAAGGTCAAAGGTCAAGGTCAAAGGTCATTGGGAAAGGTCAATTCTCATTTCCCGCCAAACAGTGGCTACAGTGTTAGTCAAAGTGTAAATAATAAGTAGTATACCATATGGTGACCTTAAAGGTCAATGACCTTGAATGACCTTGACCCAAAAGTTGTGGGGAAGCCTCTTTGAGACCTCTTCTCTATGAACCTTGTCCGCCCTTAGCTTATTCCCGCCATTTTCCTGCATAATCACAGCATTTATCAATCGATACCAGCATGGCCAATATTTGACCTTTACGACCTCGTTTGACCTTGAAGATATTGACCTAGGTCAATGAAAATTGGTCATCATGTAGATCACCATAGCCCCCACCCACCTACCAAGTGGCGTTTTTCTAGCCCTCTTAGTTTCCGAGATCTTAGGGGGGGCCTACCAGGCCCCACTCCAGTGCGCGTTAGTGCCAGACCCCCCTCCAGTGCGGGTGTTAACTGAGAGGTGGCAAATGCGACGCCTAATTAGTCTGCACCTGTGACAGTACTCTTTCATGCAGGTGCCATGGTAATGCTGTGTTTTCTTAGGCTTTTTGAGTTAAAAGTAGTATCTTCTTCAAGGGAAATGGGCCTATTTACTAGATTTGGATACTTTATTCGTTTATTCAGGAAGCTTTATCAATGATTCATACCCATTATAGTCCCAAATAATGGCTGTATTAAGTAAGTGGTGCACTGGCAATGGTAATGATTATTTGAGCTTTAGGGCACTGTGACTGCAGAGGCTATACATGCCTGTAGTATAAGTACCCTGACTTAGTTTATTCTTAATGCATATCATACAATAAGAAATGTTTCAAAAGATCCCTTGAATGGTATTTAAGATATACAAGACTTTATGAGGCATGCTAGTTACCTTTAATGCCTGTTCTCTCATCTGACTCACTTCTGGTTATCTCTAACATTATGTTTGATCTTAGAATGCTATACAGGGCAAGCTGTCACACTACCAGTTGAGAGAGAATGCCCTATATTTCACACACCATTCAAACATGACAACACAAGATGACAGACTGACAGACGCCGATCGAGGCACAATAAATCTGTTTGTCTGACAGTTAGCAGAGTATGACAGCAGGCCACACAATGTGCACCAGCCATCTAAAATTCTTGCAAAGATTTGCACTGCCAGCCACCTAAAATTTATACTAACTTGCAATACCTAGGGAGAAAACTATACCCATCCCTCCCTATACATACCTTATCCGCTGGCATGCAAAACTTTCATGAGCTTAGCTCGCAGTAAATCTGGCACACTTATATCTGTACATATATTTCCACACATACACATGGGTGACATACATTGCGATTGTTGTGTGTGTTTCAAGTGTATGGAAAAGATGCAGGGAAGTAAAAGACGAAATATAAGTAGTTTATTTTGTAAGGCCTTTGGTAGCTGCAGGTATTTTTAAGCTTCAATGCACCCTGTGTTGGTATTATGGTAGTAGGTAGATCACATCTCCCAGTTGAAACCCTTGTAAAAAAGAAAAACAAAATGGGTCAGGGCGAAAAATAAAGAAAAAAGTAAAATAAATTCATGGGTTAGTGATAGACACAACATAACCAGCATCATCAAGCCCGGACAACTTTGGGCGGCTGCACCACTCCAAATCTGGAAAAATTGGTTGCAATTACTTTGTAGTTGCTTATTTTTAGTCTGTTTTCCTCCTTTCACATGATTTGTGATTTTGCAGTATCGCCTCTGTGCACCAGTCTCACAAATTGGCACCAGAGTAGTAAATTTCACACTACTGGCTCCTGTCTCGATGGGCACTCACACAGACGATATTGTGTCGAAAATGTCATTCCTTGCATACTGCGAACTGTACCAGTCTAAGCCAAGAGTGGATATGTATTTGGCACAGTGTTGAACATATGTATGCACTTGAAAATCTGAACATATGTAATTTACCTGCTTGTGTCAAGGAAAGGGATATATTTGTCAAATTAAATGAAGATATGAGGTAAGCTAGAAAGTCAAAGAAAAATTTATTTCCTCTCCATGACTTTTGGTATTACACATGGCCTTAACCACAGAGAATAAAAGGTCAAGTGTCTTAAAAAGCTTAGTTTTGTAAAAAAAGACTTGCGCATAGCCAACTCTCTCTAAAAATATGTTTATCTTTGTTTTGCTGTAAAGAATATCTCCAGGCAAAATCAAGAGGAAAAGCTCTGAATCAAGGGCTGAAGCATGCTTTTGTGGTGTGCTCATTAAATCAGCGATTATCTGTCTTGCAGAAAAAAGTGACACCTATCTCCTGAAGTATGTAGGTTGCAAGCCCTATATGCGGGGTTGGAAAAGATCCTGGGTCGTTTTTTGTGAAAAGCCCACGGGTCTGGGTTTTTTGCGGGTTTTTGTGTTTTTTCTCAGGTTTTTTACTTTTGTTTTGTAGCATTCTCACCACACTGTTTTGAGATTAATGTCATTGTTTGAGCACGTATTAAGACTGTGATGATTTCAATATCATCGTTGCCTATCAGTCTTTGCCTCAGGTGGTGGAGGTGAGAAGAAGCTCCTATTCCCTAATCTGTTCTGAAGTACCCGATTGACGGCTCCGTGCAGAACCCTTATTAGTTTTATGGGCACCCATGGATAAGAAAAATGAACCGACTTTTGACCAGAATAACAATTTTTTGGGCTTATAAACTCATCCACTGCTATGGTCATGCGTCGTCGTCGACTCTTGTTACTTTTTTCTCTTAGGAGCTGGATTCTCCGTACTTAAGAAATCCACCGGACGCAAGCCCGGGCGACCCCGTAGAAAGCAAGTGCGACAAGCACCACACCACCGCGCCCCACAGGAATTCACTTTTTTTCTAGATCAGTAACTCATATTCCTCATGGACTAGCGCTGAAAATCTCAGTCGGGTACATCAATAAAGGCCAGATCACAATTCTCAGAGCACAGCAGGGGCGTATCCATTATTTGCTCAGGGGAAAGGGGGCGTGGATATAGGCTCGGGGGCACTGCACGGGGCGCAAGTGCAAAGATCGCTAATAATATATCAAAGGCCCAAAGCGGACGCATATTCAGACATTGGAACCTGAGTGCCCGTCACTGAAGAAGAATAAAGGTAGGATGTGGCAATGTTTGAAACTAACCTGATTTTCTAATCTCACCTTTCCACGTTTTCAGTGATGTACGTCTGGTACCTACGGATTAGAATTTATCACTTCTGACATTTTGACATTTTCCAGAGTTTTGGTGTAAGCTGGTTGTTCATAGCATTCTGAACCATGATGCCTAGAAAATAAAATACCGGCTAACACACTAGTCTTGACCAGAGACCATGCCAATGTCATCAATTGCTTCACATTTACAACTGCTCTTTGGCCTTAGAATGTGTTTCGGGTCTATCATTGTCAGTTTAATGGTTCTTGCCACTTTTTGCCAGTTTTTGCCACTTTTTTCTTGGTAAATACCGGTATTTACCAGTTTAAGCCACTGGCTGGCAAAGACCTAGTTTTTCCGGTATTTTGCCAACCATGCATGGCACAGACCAAAACTTACGTCATATTCTGAGACAGTATTGGTGTTATCCAGCAAATTTTACATGTGGCAAAAACCTGATAGAAATTTGTGTTGCAAAATGTGCAATTTGGACATGTGGATTCTTAGGAATGATTTTCCTGGTAAGACGGCAAGAATTGCCAAATACACTTTTCAAGTGGGTGGTACGAGGTGGCATATTGTACCAATTCTGCCAAACTTTGGCATATTCTACACATACCAAGGCTTAATAGCTTTAAAAGCGATGTGAACAGCAAAAAAGACTAAATTTTTACTCAGGGGCATCTAGAAAATGATTTATGAAAAAACCCGGGTGGGTTTTATCCATTAAAAAAAGCAAAAAAAACGGGCAGTGGGTAGTGGGCAGTGCCAACCCTGCCTATATGGTTCATTTCTTGTATATAAGTGGGAGTGTCACGGGTTATGTGCTCTTTGGCAGAATATTTGAAACCATACACGTGAATTTCAGGTCACACAGGTCGGACACTAAAGGCCGGACCCCGAGGGGAAGGCCGGGCGCCCCCGACTCGGCGCGCCTAAATTACGCCGGGGGAACCCAGAAGTGTCGACAAACATCAACATAAATATAAACACTAGGAACACTAAAACACAGACAGTCAATCGCAGGGGCGTAGCCAGATTTCGCTCAGGGAGGGGCGGCGCCTCGAAAGGGCCCCTGCCACAGCGCCAAAAAGGCCCTGATGGGTAAAAAGGGCCCTGCTTGTTACAGAATAGAGTGCTGAAGAGGGCTTAAGAGGGCCCTGTCAGGTATAAAATGTCAAATTCGGCCACAGAGCATAGTGCGGGTGAGCCGCGCCAAGCGCGGCTCGTGTCCTCAGGGGGCCCTTCGGACCCTCAGGGGGGGCGACTGTCCCTGCCGCCCCCCTTGGCTATGCCCCTGGTCAAGCTTATGCAGGTTTGAAACCATCAGGTAAAAAGAGCAGATAACCTGGGCACACGCAAGCCAAGCTAGACGCAGTCATCCATGCGGTCAATCAAATTTACCGCGGCGGGTCGCGTCAGCGAGCGGCCACCACACGCCCGCCATCGATCGCGTTCCCGCCAGGTCGGCACCCAACGCCGCCGTATGTCCACACCACTCGAAAAATGTGTGACAAAATGTCGGTTTGATCCAAGGGAAAATAGCCAATGGTTAGATTGGTAAAAGCAGTCTGCATCATAGACTTATGATAAGCCAATGCAGCCCATTTTTTAGCATGTTAACTGGGGTGCCAATTGGCCCCCAGTCGGCCGAAATGCCCCCAGTGCCGGGAAATTGACCCCCCAGTGAAATAAACAAGTAGTACTTAAAACTGAATAAACACAAACGCAGCTAACGAAAATAAGACAGAACACCACCCAATTATACTAATTCTGTTCTATTGCTCGTCCCAAATTGGCAACCCACAAAAATTGTGTTCAAAAACTACCATCAGAAGCTGTCTTCTCCATCGTGTAAAATCGAGACAGAGCAAGTACTGACGGGAAATCCCGTCTAAGTAACCTCAACATACATTTAACTAACCACAACACTGGAGATAGCCTACAACCAATCAAACATCGTTTACTATCCGACCAGATGCCCCCACCCCAGCCAAAACCATGGCATTGCATGATGCTCACATTTCAGACGTGGTCGGTTGTCAGCGCTTAGAGCTCGTTCGTGGATTAAGCGGGACACAGTGGAGTCAAAGCGCGTCGGACTGGTTGCTGGTGTGCAGCTGTGAAGTGCTTAGCCCATTTATTTATCATGTGTTGGTAGCATACGTGAAATTTACAGTGAGATCGTTGCATCACTTTGTTCTGTAAAGTTGATAGGGGAGACCGGGGTCAACTGTAACAATTTTTACTTTTTTGTCAGGAAGGGCAATGCTTTGTGCTAGACAGCTTTTCCTCATATTTTCAGCAGCCTTGACATTTTGGCCATCTGGCAGATGTAGCACTATACCAAAATAAAAACATTTATTGGTCGAAACTTGGCTCTGAAAAACTTGCTTCAAATGTTACATTTGGCCTCATTAAGGGTCAGTTGTAACAGTCCAGGGGTAAACAGTAATTAAAGCCATGCGTCTAGTTCTTTCCGATCACGATGCATGTCTCATAAGCCCACAAAGAATATAACTGAAACTCGACCAATATTTCCTTTTGCCCTGCTGGTTTGGAAGTTCTTAACACGCGAATTGACGGGGGGTGGGTACCCGCCCCTCTCGGGTTTTTCGGAGATAGCAGAAAAACGGCGGCGCTACGCGCCGCCGTACTTGCCATACCTTTTCCCTCATCATTTTTACAACTTCTGTGAAAATTTTAAGGTTAGGTCATCTCAGGTCAGGTCACCAGTACAGGTCAAGTGACCCGACCTCAAAAAAGTTTAAGATAGCATAAGTCGGAGCAGGGTGAACTTATCCGATTGAAACTCATATCACATAATGGCCCCACCGAGTTCTGTAAAATATGTTCCGGTATTTGTGATATCGATGACCTAAGGTCAGGTACGAGGCATGACCTCTCCATTGGAAATACATGGGAAAATAGTTTTTTACGGAATAACTCAGTAACGGATGGTGATAGAGCATTTATTTTAACTTCATTAGACTCGCCTGGGCTTTGCGGTTCTAATGATATGCATTTTATATAATTTTACTTTGACCTGACCTCAGGTCAGGTCAAATCCTTGATTTGACATAGCAAGGTCAAATTATATATCATTCGATTCGGTTGCTGAGAGGATTCATATAGTTCAAGTCGTTTTGCTCTATCTTTACTTGTTCAGATGTAATGGCCGAAAAACTGAATTTACATGTTATCCCCATGACGGCATGTTTTGACCTCTCGTGACCTTAAATGTGACCTGACAAGAAAATGGTTCAAATGTTTTCGATGGAGAAGCGGATGGGCAGCCCAACGCCGTTTGCCGTTTTTCGCTACCTACCGTGGTTCTCGAGATCTTAGGGGGCGGGTACCCGCCCCCGTCAATGCGAAGGTGGCTCAGACCCCCGTCAATGCGCGTGTTAAAGCATACAATTCAGAAGACATCCTCTTATTTCTCATCAATAGTTCTTCTGTGGCCGGGTGTTCTCTGAGCCTTTTTCTTTCTGGCTTTCTGTGCCTTTTTCGTCCTCTTCCTTGCGTAGGCGCAGCCTTCTCGGAATATTTTTCTGTGTGTGTGTGTGTGTGTGTGTGTGTGTGTGTGTGTGTGTGTGTGTGTGTGTGTGTGTGTGTGTGTGTGTGTGTGTGTGTGTGTGTGTGTGTGTGTGTGTGTGTGTGTGTGTGTGTGTGTGTGTGTGTGTGTGTGTGTGTGTGTGTGTGTGTGTGTGTGTGTGTGTGTGTGTGTGTGTGTGTGTGTGTGTGTGTGTGTGTGTGTGTGTGTGTGTGTGTGTGTGTGTGTGTGTGTGTGTGTGTGTGTGTGTGTGTGTGTGTGTGTGTGTGTGTGTGTGTGTGTGTGTGTGTGTGTGTGTGTGTGTGTGTGTGTGTGTGTGTGTGTGTGTGTGTGTGTGTGTGTGTGTGTGTGTGTGTGTGTGTGTGTGTGTGTGTGTGTGTGTGTGTGTCTGTGTGTGTGTGTGTGTCTGTGTGTGCTGTGTGTCTGTGTGTGTCTGTGTGTGTGTGTGTCTGTGTGTGTGTGTGTGTGTGTGTGTGTGTGTGTGTGTGTGTGTGTGTGTGTGTGTGTGTGTGTGTGTGTGTGTGTGTGTGTGTGTGTGTGTGTGTGTGTGTGTGTGTGTGTGTGTGTGTGTGTGTGTGTGTGTGTGTGTGTGTGTGTGTGTGTGTGTGTGTGTGTGTGTGTGTGTGTGTGTGTGTGTGTGTGTGTGTGTGTGTGTGTGTGTGTGTGTGTGTGTGTGTGTGTGTGTGTGTGTGTGTGTGTGTGTGTGTGTGTGTGTGTGTGTGTGTGTGTGTGTGTGTGTGTGTGTGTGTGTGTGTGTGTGTGTGTGTGTGTGTGTGTGTGTGTGTGTGTGTGTGTGTGTGTGTGTGTGTGTGTGTGTGTGTGTGTGTGTGTGTGTGTGTGTGTGTGTGTGTGTGTGTGTGTGTGTGTGTGTGGTGTGTGTGTGTGTGTGTGGTGTGTGTGTGTGTGTGTGTGTGTGTGTGTGTGTGTGTGTGTGTGTGTGTGTGTGTGTGTGTGTGTGTGTGTGTGTGTGTGTGTGTGTGTGTGTGTGTGTGTGTGTGTGTGTGTGTGTGTGTGTGTGTGTGTGTGTGTGTGTGTGTGTGTGTGTGTGTGTGTGTGTGTGTGTGTGTGTGTGTGTGTGTGTGTGTGTGTGTGTGTGTGTGTGTGTGTGTGTGTGTGTGTGTGTGTGTGTGTGTGTGTGTGTGTGTGTGTGTGTGTGTGTGTGTGTGTGTGTGTGTGTGTGTGTGTGTGTGTGTGTGTGTGTGTGTGTGTGTGTGTGTGTGTGTGTGTGTGTGTGTGTGTGTGTGTGTGTGTGTGTGTGTGTGTGTGTGTGTGTGTGTGTGTGTGTGTGTGTGTGTGTGTGTGTGTGTGTGTGTGTGTGTGTGTGTGTGTGTGTGTGTGTGTGTGTGTGTGTGTGTGTGTGTGTGTGTGTGGTGTGTGTGTGTGTGTGTGTGTGTGTGTGTGTGTGTGGTGTGTGTGTGTGTGTGTGTGTGTGTGTGTGTGTGTGTGTGTGTGTGTGTGTGTGTGTGTGTGTGTGTGTGTGTGTGTGTGTGTGTGTGTGTGTGTGTGTGTGTGTGTGTGTGTGTGTGTGTGTGTGTGTGTGTGTGTGTGTGTGTGTGTGTGTGTGTGTGTGTGTGTGTGTGTGTGTGTGTGTGTGTGTGTGTGTGTGTGTGTGTGTGTGTGTGTGTGTGTGTGTGTGTGTGTGTGTGTGTGTGTGTGGTGTGTGTGTGTGTGTGTGTGTGTGTGTGTGTGTGTGTGTGTGTGTGTGTGTGTGTGTGTGTGTGTGTGTGTGTGTGTGTGTGTGTGTGTGTGTGTGTGTGTGTGTGTGTGTGTGTGTGTGTGTGTGTGTGTGTGTGTGTGTGTGTGTGTGTGTGTGTGTGTGTGTGTGTGTGTGTGTGTGTGTGTGTGTGTGTGTGTGTGTGTGTGTGTGTGTGTGTGTGTGTGTTGTTTTTGTACGCCCGTTTTTCAGCTCCAGCGATTTCTTTTCGGGTTTTTTCTTCGGTAAGAATTTCAGTTTTTTTGGTCTTCCAGCCAGCATTGGTCTGCTTCCATGGTCCGGTCTCTGGCAAAGGCCGGACGATCACAGGGATGACCGGCCCCTGACCAGTCCCCGATGGGCCGGCCCACGTGATAGTTTTTGCTGGTAAAAGGTGTCACCCCCGGGAAGGTGCCTTCCCCGATCGGCAACGCTGGATCCACCTATGCCGCCTATATTTAACACGCGCATTGACGGCGTCTGAGCCACCTTCGCTTTGACGAGGGGGTGGGTACCCGGCCCCCTAAGATCTCGAGAACCACGGTAGGTAGCGAAAAATGGTAAACGGCGTTGGGTAGTCCATCCACTTGTCCATCGAAATTATTTGAACCATTTTTTGTCAGGTCACATTTAAGGTCACGAGAGGTCATAACATGTAAATTAAGTTTTTCGGCCGTTACATCTGAACAAGTAAAGATAGAGCAAAACGACTTGAACTATATGGATCCTCGCAGCAAGCCGGATCGAATGATATATAATTTGACTTTGCTAGGTCAAATCAAGGATTTGACCTGACCTGAGGTCAGGTCAGGGTCAAATCATATAATATACATATCGTTAGAACTGCAAAGCCAAGGCGAGTCTAATGCAGCTAAAATAAACGCTCTATCACTATCCATTACTGAGCTATACAGTAAAAACCATTTTCCCATGTAATTCCAATGGAGAGGTCTTGCCTCGTACCTGACCTTAGGTCATTGAAATGAAAAATACTGGAACATATTTTTGAGAACTCGGTGGGCCCATTATGTGATGAGTTTCAATCGGATAACTTCACTCTGCTCTGACTTATGCTATCTTAAACTTTTTTGAGGTCAGGTCACTTGGCCTGTACTGGTACCCTGACCTGAGATGACCTAACCTCAAAGTTTTCACAGAAGTTATAAAAATGATGAGGGAAAAGGTATGCCAAGTACCTACGGCGGCGCTACGCGCCGCCGTTTTACTGCTATCTCCGAAAAACTGGGGGTACCCCGTCAATGCGCGTGTTAATCGGTTTCCACGGTCTGGTTTTGATACATTCCCCCCTCCCCCTCGTCTCCAACAGATGCACCGCGGCACACCCATGCCTTGGCGGGCCTGTTGTTGACCTGTATCGATCGGCCAAATGGCTGGGAGAAATTATCACAAGTTCATCATTGGTTGTCGTTTGATGACTTATCTACCCTCTCCCCTTTTCTGGCTACACCCCTTGATGGCGAAGTGTCCCCATGATTTACCCGGGGTCCCATGCGTTTATTTTTCGGGAACGATGATGCGAATAGTCATGCGTTCAGTGTTAACGGTGGCATCTTAACTACGTACGCGGAGATGGCCGCCAGGGGGCCGGCGTGCGGGAGCTAAAGTTAAAGTAGTTAGTACCCTATGCGGGAGCGCGGTCGGTCGCGCTGAACAATAGTAATTCGGCGAAGTGGCACATCCGTTATGGTAATCCGTGGTCGAGTCCTGGAATTTAGTGTTATTAGGCGTACTTTTAGGAAAAAATACTGAAACCGCTCACGATTTCTCTGAAAAATGTACAATAAGCTCAATATTTGGTTTTTAAAAATACTCCTCTAGAAAAAGAAATAAATATCAGCCTGTGGATGATGTCACGATCTGGCAACCACTACCATACTTGAAACGCTTCAAGGGCTTCGATTGGCTGATGCTCATCGTGACGTGAGCATATGTTGTCACACCAGTAGCTCACAACAATGGCCTCCGGCGACGGGGGCTGAGGGGGCTGGTGTCAGGTTGGTTTTAGCTTTTTTTTCTATGGGAATATCGAGTTACAAGACAAATGAAATATGGAGTACTGGGTTTTCCGACCTGCTTTACAACTTGGCTATCTCAGTTAAAATCACGTTGTGAAGGTGCCACATTCCCTTTAAAGGGAATATGGCACCTTTACACACATTCCCTTTAAAGGGAATGTGGCACCTTCACAACGTGATTTTAACTGAGATAGCCAAGCTGTAAAGCAGGGTTTGGATTGTGGGAGTATGTGGCACGTGAGTGGTCTTTTGATGCGTTCAGAACACATACATGATATATCTGCCTGTTTTTAGACCAGCCTTTCTTTATAAAATAAACTGTACGCACCCGACCATAGGCTCTTAACGTCGGGTGCTGTTGAGGGTGAACCCGCCAGCAGCCATGTTAGCGCACACGGTTGGGGCGGCGGTACATGGATGAAAATCCCTAAATAGAAGGAGCCAGGCACTATTTCAGTGACCGTAGCCGAGTGGTACGGAGGACTTTCACAACTCACGCGGAGTGAGAGGACTCCGGATCGAATCTGGGAGTGACTGCTCGATTTTTGGATATGGGAAAGCGGAAAAATCCAAGCCCACTGCAAAAGGAAAATGAGAAAACCCCACGCGGAGAACCCCAAGAGGAAATTTCAGTGGACGAGCAAGAGAAAGCGACTGGCGGCACAAACATGGAAGACTTGAAGAGGTTAGGGTTTTCTCGGGTATTTGAAGTGTTTTTCTCAGTCATGATAGTTACATAAGATGGGGCCACTTTGAAATCGTGGGTACCTTCCAAGAGCGTCAAAAATTGATAAAAATGATATTTTATTCAGGAATAGTTATCGTTGGAAGTGTTAAATAATTTTAAGGAAATATAAATATGTATAAGCAGAGTTTATTTATGAGTATTAACTTTTAAATACGAAAATGTGTAAAAATTCCACGTTTCTTTCGCTGGGTAAATTTTCTGGTATGGCGCACGGCGGAAAATTCATAACTGTCTCAAAGCGCACTGCATAAGAATCCATGCCCTACCCAAGTATTATTTTCCCCTGGTCTCCTGGCTATGTCTTTACCCACCTTCAACCCCTCTCCCCAGTGTGCAAAGTATGGCATTTTCGACGAGATCTCGTCGGTGCGAGTGCCCTTGGAGACAGGAGCGAGTGGTGCGAATTTTGTCAACCTGGTACAAATTTGTGAGACTGGTGCGAGGAAGGTGACACTAAAAACCAAACAAATAATGGCTAAATGGTTATAAAGACATGGGAGGGGACCTCATACCAATTTTTATGAGGTGAACGACGCTCTCTTATGGGAAACACTAATGTTGCAAATCAGAACGGAAACAATCACATATGGGGCATTCCAGGACAAAACGACCAAAAATATTTCAATTTGACACCACCATGTCTAGAAAAAATCTGAAACTTTGTCTCCGGGGTAGTTTTGGGCCAGAAACACGCCTGTAAAAATCTTAGCCCCCTCCGACCAACGGTGACCGAGTTATAGCCCGAGGCATTTTCGGGAGGTCACGTTGTAGACTCATCTTTGATGCTTCATAACTCAACAACGCATCACCTGATTAACAAGTTTTGTATATCATTGAACTCGTCTTGAATTATAGTTTATTTTGAAAAAGAAAATGTTAAAATTTGAAAATTTTTGACTTTTAATTTGTTTGACCTTTTCCTTTTTGACCTAGCTTGACCTTTTCCCAGTTGAAATTGCCCTTTTAGACACCTCAAAAATGTTTCTTCATAAAATATCTTTCGATAGCAAAAATAAAAAAAATGCCTTCTTGCTATAAGTTCCGAATATTTAGCACCTAAGGTAGGTATGTACACGGTTTTTGACCATTGCGGTAGTACAGCCTTATGTTTAACGCCGCAAATATAGCGATTGCTTTTGTAATCGGTCGCTGGAAATCATACTCCATTGTCTTTACGAAATTTTAATCGTACAAGTATCCGAATTTATGACAATTAACACGCGCCCACCCGAGGGGGTGGGCAACCGGCCTCCTCAGGTCTCTACAGGTAGTAAAAAAATACCTTCGCGCAGCGCCACCGTACTCCATCTACCTCTAACACAACATTTTGCAACTTCTAGAAAAATAATTTAGGTCAACTGGGAGGTGGTAGGTACCGTAAATGCTGAAGGCCAGCAGGCAACTCACTGGTGAGGGGGTGACCTGAGGTAGACGGTCGTCGTTATGCCTTGTGGGACTTTCAACTTTGTTTCCTTGATTAACACTTCATCGTGGGAGCTGCTCGTTTGGGTGGTGGGGTCAGGGTCTCCGTAAAAAGTCCCTTGATGACTCTAGTGAGACACCTACTCCTAAAACCGCCTCCTTGCCGCCCCGGTAGCTCAGTTGGTAGAGCGTTGGGCTCCGGCCCGCGGCTCAGAAGCATGCAGTGGCAGTGCATGTCCAGGCTTGGGATCGGTTCCGCTGAGACGCTCCGGCGCTCAATAGCTTACCCGACGTACAGGTCGGCTGGCAACTGACTGGTGAGAGGGTGACCTGAGCGGGGCGGCCGTCCCTGTGCTGTGTGGGACGTTAAACGTTGGCTTTTAAAATCAACCCTTCATTGTGGGAGTGGGCAATATTTATAACTACAACTTGGGCAATATTTATAAACAGAAAAACTGCAGCCATTAAAAGTGATAAAAAGGGATTCCTTGTTTCGAGGGAGACGAGGGCAAATGAACTTATTAATAATGAACCTTTCAGCCTTAAACGAAAATTTACAAAGATGTCGCGACCTTATCAATAATTGAAACAAGTATAACTTATCCTATGAGCACCACTAACTCACACAATTACATCGTTCCCGGAGATGGAAAATAGTATCGATGCAAGCTGATCCAGTGCAGCACAGCATATGTTTGAGAGGATTCATGCAATGTAAACAAACGTGTCTGAAAGGCTTTCATTCCCAAAAAGTAATTTGAATCTGCTCATATATTCGACAAAATGTCCTGAAATTGTAACGCATTCGACTTGGTCGCTTGAACAGGTTGCCTCATGATATTTTTACAAGGTGATCATTTCATAGCTGACACGGATCCGAGAATCCCAGATAAATAATGACAGTGCACTGGGAGTGATGCCGCTAAATAGCCAGTTTTAATCATTACCGAATATGTTACATACAATCGTTTGGTCGTGTCGCCTTTGAGGTTGCTCAAGGTCACAGTATTTCTTACGGGAACTAAGTGGAAACCTAAATTTTGTGGCATAATAGGTGACAGAGAAGAGCCGTAGAAAGAAAAGTTCAGCACCATTGGAACACTCTTGTTGAGCCCAAACGGATTATGTATCTTATAATATTGCCTAGTCAAATGTCAAAATTAACCTGCTTTGACCTAGAGCCAGGCTTAGGTCTGTATGGTAAAAAGAATATTAATCAAACTGCAGAGGCAAGTCAGACACGACAATGTAAAAATACAACCTCCATCGCAATTCTCGACAATTCTCAATTCTCGCAAGTTATCAAAATTTACCAATCGCCCCATGCATTTCTAATGGAAACATCATGACCTTTGCCCTGCTCCCGGTTATCGATATAGAAATCCTGCTACGAAAAATTATCTTGCTAGGCGATCTTACTATGTAATGCGATTCTTACCACGATAGGCTAAATTTGATATGATTTATGCACCTCCCAAAGTTTGAGGTTAGGTCTCTTGACCTGGGTTGGCAGTCTGACCTGGTATGACCCAGACCTAAAATTTTACCAGAAGCTGCAAAAATTTCGAGTTAGAGGTACATGAAGTACGGTGGCGCTGCGCGAAGGTGTTTTTTTCACTACCTGTGGAAACCTGTGGAGGCCGGTTGCCCACCCCCTCGGGTGGGCGCGTGTTAATTGTCATAAATTCGGATACTTGTACGATTAAAATTTCGTAAAGACAATAGAGTATGATTTCCAGCGACCGATTACAAAAGCAATCGCTATATTTGCGGCGTTAAACATAAGGCTGTACTACCGCAATGGTCAAAAACCGTGTACATACCTACCTTAGGTGCTAAATATTCGGAACTTATAGCAAGAATGCATTTTTTTTATTTTTGCTATCGAAAGATATTTTATGAAGAAACATTTTTGAGGTGTCTAAAAGGGCAATTTCAACTGGGAAAAGGTCAAGCTAGGTCAAAAAGGAAAAGGTCAAACAAATTAAAAGTCAAAAATTTTCAAATTTTAACATTTTCTTTTTCAAAATAAACTATAATTCAAGACGAAATCAATGATATACAAAACTTGTTAATCAGGTGATGCGTTGTTGAGTTATGAAGCATCAAAGATGAGTCTACAACGTGACCTCCCGAAAGTGCCTCGGGCTATAACTCGGTCACCGTTGGTCGGAGGGGGCTGAGATTCTCACAGGCGTGTTTCTGGCCCAAAACTACCCCGGAGACAAAGTTTCAGATTTTTTCTAGACATGGTGGTGTCAAGCCTTGGTCGATCTGTCCTGGAATGCCCCATATAGTATAAGAAGGGCAAAGGAAGGACGCAAGCGGGAGGAAACACTTTGGAGGGAAATAGTAGACCTGGATAACAGTGACCCAAAATAGGTTTTGCGCTAGGGTGTCGAGTGGAAAATTCAGCTCGGAATGTATGGCGAGTGAGTGGAAAATTCCTCTCAAAATGTATGGCAGAGTAAAAAATTTCAAATTTTGTACTCAGGTGGTAAACTCTCAGAGCCCTTGTTTGAACTGAAGGATGGATATTTCCTTTAATTTTCTCAAAGTAAATATTTTTAAATCATCCCCAAACAGCATTGTACCTATGACCATTCCCATAAGAGAAATTTGGGTTAAGCAGGTAAATCTTTACCAGCTGAAACCCCCTGATGCAGTCTCCAATTTTTTTAAGGAGTTAGTGAATTTCCACAAATAAAAAACTTTTGGGGGCCTCTGAGACCAACCTTTGGGGGAAAGAACTCTGGGAGCCACTAAAACTCTTGGGGGGCTTCCCTAGACCAACTCTTGTGCCCCTCCTCTCCCACACGACCAGCTTTTAAGGGCCCCTGAGACGAAATATCGGGGCCCCCTTAGACAACTCTGCAGAGGGGCCTCCGAGATCGGCAGGTGGTGAAAAATGAAAAGGGATTTTTCATGCAATACCTAGTTCCAAAATTAATTATCTACGCATACACTGTATAGTTTTCCTGTCCGGGACACGCCCCTCCTATACCTATACCTATCGGAATTTTGGAGGCCACTCCTGGCCTCAATCACTGCACCTCGCATACACCTATGCTAGGGCCCAGTAGAGCCTTGGTTTACACTTAGGACTAACCCAGACGAAACTACAAACTTTCTATCATGGCAATAAACTCTTCCAGACTCTTGCTAAAAGGTTCTTTTCTTTACCTGTCAATTCCCCTGCTTCTCTTCACATATATACTCACCTTCATATGAGTATGCTGCTTTCTATCAATATTAATCGAAGCTGCTGCAGCCTCCTTTCTGTTGTTTCTTCCCAAGGCAATAAGAGACACTTTTCTTCCTTTCGTCTACAATCAGCCAGGCGCGGCGGGTTGCGACAGCGTCGAAGCAACTACTAATTTAAATTTATATCGCAATCCAGTTGCCGGTCGCATGAGCAACATAATTTGCATTTCAAAACTTGCTCTAAATTAATTTTCTAAATCCTTATAGACTAGAAAATTATACAACTAAAAGCACACCAGGAGGAAGACTCACAATGTTTTGTTAATAACGAATACGAAACCAGCCTTTCAAAAAGCCTTAAGATGCCGCTTTTATTTACTAGATGTAAAGACGGCGTTTTGGTAAGTCCACGCCGTAGACCAGCCATACAAAAAGTTCCGATGTTTGAAGGGTAACTGGATGCATTCTTGTTGCCCAAAAAAATCATTTAATGAAAATGTAGAGTTTCAATGTATTAAAGTACCGGACACTTTTAGTTCAACTTAAATATCAGCGTATTTATGCCTAGGGTGTCGTAGGGTGTCGTGAGTGGATTTGGGTGTCACACGGCGTGGACGCAGCAATGAAGGGCTAATATGGATAAAAATTATTTTCTACGCAATAAATGGTTAATTTTCTACAATACAATGTCAAAAAAATATGCTGCTTACCATACAAATTTCAAGATAATTGCTTTTAACAGCAAGATGACCAAAAATGGTTTTTCACTATTCTCGGTACCAGAAATACAAAAACAACTTTTCAGGGACGTAAGCCTAGAAATCATATGCACAGATAAATTGCTTTCCAGAAATGTATCTTTCAAAGCGGTCAGCTCATTTTTTTGGCAACACAAGGCTAGGGTGTCTAATTTTCCACTCACCAATTTTGCGAGTGGTGGAATTTAGTGGCGGTGTTCACCCATTGGAACTTTCTCCGGTGGGGCAGGGGAGGGGGCACTGTGCGTCTTGCCCGCGCCAGAATTTCGATTCCGTTGTTCCACTGAAATCGGTGGAGATAAGGATGCCAGGTATAATTGACCAGAAAAGTATAAATCGCCAGATTCTCTTTCAGAAAAGCAAAAGAAGCGCATAAGAGCCGAGTTAATTTGGCGATCTTTATCGATTCTGCTGCTCTCTTTTTCCAGTGGACGTTGGTAGAGGAAGCAATGGAACTGGGCTTTGTAGTAAGTATTGTTGAGTAAAATTCAATAGTAGTAAAATATTGTTCAATAGTTATTCAATAGTAGTAGTAAATATTGTTGGAAGTGAGTGGAAAATTCAGCAAAAGAATATAAAAGTGAGTGGAAAATTCTGATTGACTGGGTGTCGTTCTGCACCCAGCACCCCAGGTTTTGGGACACTGCTGGATAAGGATCCCAATCTGTCACAAAATACTAAGAAGAGAACACGCTTGGATGCAGCAAAGAAGGAACATGAGCTTATGCGCCAGGCAAAGCTCGAGGGAGCAATTATTCGGTCAAGAGTGAGATGGCATGAGCAAGGCGAGAGACCTTCAGCCTACTTTTGTAACCTAGAAAAACGTCAAGCTGAGTCAAAAATGATATGTTCCTTAACACGCGCATTGACGGAGGGGCGGGTACCCGCCCCCCTCGGGTTTTTCGGAGAAAGTAGAAAAACGGCGGCGCGTAGCGCCGCCGTACTTGGTATACCTTTTCCCTCATCATTTTTACAACTTATGTGAAAATTTTAAGGTTAGGTCATCTCAGGTCAGGTCACCAGTACAGGTCAAGTGACCCGACCTAAAAAAAGTTTAAGATAGCATAAGTCGGAGCAGGGTGAATTTATCCGATTGAAACTCATGTCACATAATGGCCCCACCGAGTTCTCTAAAATATGTTCTGGTATTTTTGATATCGATGACCTAAGGTCAGGTACGACGCATGACCTCTCCATTGGAAATACATGGGAAAATGGTTTTTACGGAATAACTCAGTAACGGATGGTGATAGAGCATTTATTTTAGCTGCATTAGACTCGCCTGGGCTTTGCAGTTCTAATGATATGCATTTTATATAATTTGACCCTGACCTGACCTCAGGTCAGGTCAAATCCTTGATTTGACCTAGCAAGGTCAAATTATATATCATTCGATTCGGCTTGCTAAGAGGATTCATATAGTTCAAGTCGTTTTGCTCTATCTTTACTTGTTAGATGTAATGCCCGAAAAACTGAATTTTACATGTTATCCCTATGACGGGCATGTTTTGACCTCTCGTGACCTTAAATGTGACCTAACAAAAAAATGGTTCCAATGTTTTCGATGGAGAAGTGGATGGGCAGCCCAACGCCGTTTACCGTTTTTCGCTACCTACCGTGGTTCTCGAGATCTTAGGGGGGCGGGTACCCGCCCCCACCCCCGTCAATGCGAAGGTGGCTCAGACCCCCGTCAATGCGCGTGTTAAACGTAGACGGATCGGTTTTAAGTAGCCAGGCTGAAATAATTGACGCTTTTGTAAGCCATTTCAAAAAAGTATTCGGAAAAAGCCAAGAACAAGACTCGAGAGAAATAACAGAGCACCTGAGCAAGAGCAATTTTGTTTCACTATGTGAAACACAAATAGACTATTTAAAACAACCAGTGACTGTTGAGGAGCTAACTAGTGTAATCAGAAAAATGAAAAATGGAAGGAGTCCGGGGTCAGATGGTTTTCCTGCTGAATTCTTTAAGTTCTTTTGGAACAGACTCAAATTTTTCTTATTCCGTATCTTCAGGAGCAGCGTGCTGAGTGGAGTTTTACCTCCCTCTTTTAGAGAGGGTTTGATATGTCTCATACCAAAGAAGGATCGCCCAAAAAATTTAGTAAATAGCTATAGACCAATCACATTGTTAAACGTTGCCTACAAAACCATCTCCGGAGCATTGGCAAACCGTTTACGTAAGATTCTAAGTAGCGTCATTAAGCCTGAGCAGACCAGTTTTTTAACCGGCAGATTCATTGGAGACAATACAAGACTTGTTTATGATTTGATTAGCGCCTTAAATCAACAAAAGAAAAGCGGTCTCCTCGTGGCCATAGATTTTGAGCGTGCTTTTGATTCCATGAGCTGGGAGTTCATAGAAGCAAGCCTCACAGTACGCCGATTCCCAAACAATATCATAGAGTGGGTAAAAATGTTGCATAGAGAGTCTTTTGCACGGGTTACATATAACGGACACTTATCTAGGCCAATAAGCCTACAGAGATCCTGCAGGCAAGGTGATCCAGTGAGTTGCTACTTATTCATCTTAGCTATAGAGCATCTTTTGGACAAAATTCGCCAGAATAGCAGTATTAAAGGAGTGCACATTGCAGGAGAGGAGTACAAAATATTTGCATATGCTGACGACATCGTATGTCTCTTAGATGGAAACATCAATAGCGTAAGAGCACTTTTTGACGATCTCGGGAAGTATGCAAAATTTTCAGGACTTTATCCCAATATCAATAAGTGCAAGGCAATGTGGCTTGGATATGAACAGCACCCCGTACAAACATCAGCCCAAAATGATTGGAATTTTAACTTCGATTGGGTGACATCTGTGAAAATCCTTGGCATTGTATACAAACCCAAATAAACATCATTCCATCCTTAAACTATGCCAAGGTCGTCACCTGAATCCAAAATACGATAGCTGTGTGGAGAGTGAGACAGCTCACATTGATTGGTAGAATAACACTGATAAAAACATTATTGTTGTCCCAGTTTACGCACATCCTTACAGTTCTGCCGGAGCCTGATGAAAAAACGTTGCAAAAGATAAAGAGAATTTTGTTCACGTTCCTTTGGGGCAGCAAAAGTGAGAAAATCAAGCGAGACACAATAACGAAGAATTTAGCTGAAGGTGGGCTAGGAATGGTAGACCTTGATGCGCATATTGCAGCATTAAAGGCATCCTGGGTAAGAAGACAGATCGTGTCGCAACACCCTTGGGTACGTCTTTTTTCCGATACTATGTCCAGGGATCATCTGATATGGGAGAATAACTGCGAGTCACTCTGCAAACTTTCAGCATTAACTTAAAACTCCTTTTGGAGAGAGGTGTTTTTGTCCTGGTCTTCCGTGGCAAAAAAGTTCCCAATATTGGAACAGGAACACCTTAATCTGGGAATTTGGTACTCTGATGCAACAACAAAATACTGTACAAGTAGAATGGAGAACTGGTATAATAAAGGAATTGTTGGAGTGAATGACCTACTTGACGGGAGTGGAAACCTGCTTTCATTTCGAGATCTGCAGAATATTTACAATATAGGGGGAATTAGTATGGACTACACAACGCTGAAACATTCAATTAAAGCAGAGATTAAGCAAATGTTTGGCAAAGGTGCCAATCCAAAACCAGAAATACACCCAATAATATTGTTCGCACTGTCTAAAGAAAAAGGTGTTCGACATTGGTACCAATTGATAGTGCAAACACGAGTTCAGTTTCAACAGCAAAAACCTGGGAATATTATTGGGCTCGACATTTCACCCACGATTCTTGACCTGAAACCTACTATGCAGTTAAAAAATGTACAAAGTCAACCTACTATGCGGCATTACATTACAAAATTATTACTCGTATAAGTGCCAGCAACGTAGCATTGTATAGATATAAAATAAGAAACGATCCACTTTGTGATAGATGTAGAATGCAATTAGATACCATTGAACATAAGTTCTATAATTGCGTACAAGTACACGATTTTTGGAGATCCGTTGCGCTTGCATTCAGAAACTGGGGCATCCATGTAGAGTTGGATTTGTCTCACGTAATAACGGGAAACACCAAAAATCTCCTTGTGAATCATAGAATAATACTCGCAAAGTCAATGCTTCAGAACAGCGAGAAAGTCCCCCATATTGATAGTTTTAAGTCCCGGCTTAAAAGGATATGGAAATCGAACGATATGCAGCAACGATTGAGGGAAGAGAAAACCTGTTCCGAAAAAAGTGGGGATCATTGGTTGAAAACTTTGCTTAAGCCTGGAGACATATGCTGTTCAGAGTGTGCCAAAGGAATAAGAAATAAGGAGCTATAGGTGTCGCATGTTTGTTTTGTACGTGCCTCTTGTTTTTTGGTTGAGTATTTGAACTTTCAGTTATTCCGATACTGTTTTTGGGATTAGAGTTTCGGCAATGTTTTGATTCTGGTACTTATAAAGACACGCATGTTTTCCAAAACAAAGAGTGAGGATTTATAGAGAAATGGTCTCCGCTGGAAAATGCAATAGGCAGGGGAATCTTTAAAAAAATAGCAGCGAAACCATGCACTTATTGGTTCATTTGTTTAATCCGACGAAAATTTTGCGTGCCTACACTGCTTTGACTGCAGTTCTTGCTGTTATCACATAAATTGCAATTTTGCTCAATTGTCCCATAGGATTGGCGGGGTGAACCGTTTTTGATGAGAATGCAAGGAAGGCGATGTTTTTTAACATGTAGCAGTAGTTGCTGGAACAATAAAAGTAGAGCGGCTAATCAAGATTCCCACGTCCCAAACATTTTTGTCACGATTATATAACCGATTTTGACCGTGACTATCAGATACAATGCTACTTCAAATCCGTATTTAATTGTCAACACTTAGTTTTAAGCAATTATAAAACAATGTATTGTTCTTTTTCTGTTCTCTGGTTAGCATGGTAAGTAGCCCTTCCAGCATGAAATCTGAAAAAAGCTGTAAAGCAGGTCGGAAAACCCGGTACTCCATATTTCATTTGTCTTGGAACTCGATATTTCCGTAGAAAAAAGCTAAAACCTACCTGACACCAGCCCCCTCAGCCAGGGGCGCAGCCAGAGCTTTCGTATGGGGGGCACACCAACTTTGAGGGGCACCCCGGGGAAAAAAGGGCACTTTTTAACGTAACCTAAAAACTTACTATATCTTTGTTTATATAATTTTTTGGGCATCTTTGGTTCAATAAAAATGCAAAGAAATCATTGACGGAGAAGGAAAACTCGATTAAAACCGAAAAAAGGAACGAAATATCACCAAAATGTCATGGAAGTAGCCAAAACACTACTTTTTTGGATAGATTTAAGGGCAGCCAACTCATGCAAGTACTTAACATCAGAGAAATCAGCGGAGCATGTGATATATGTTACAATGTGCAGGTTAAGGCATATTGGAGTCGAAAATTTTTCTGTTATGCCCACTGGTTTTGTCGTGACGAGTGAGCCCTAGCTGAATGCGGATTAAGTTCCTTGCCTCCCACAATCGCCGTGGGACGAGGAGTAGTATAGTGTCTTTGGAAGAACACATTTTTGCTGCCGGAAAAATTTGGGAGATACATTTTGAACGCGTTTATTAAGTACCATATTCGCAAGGCTCGGTCCCAGTTAAGAGTAAATAAAAGGTGAACAGGCCGGTGGTTTGGATGGGGATGGTGTGACAGGGCTGAAAATTGTGAAAAATATTTCTTCATCTAAATTAATTAGTAGAAATCCTGGTTTAGGGGACTGTGCTCTGAGCTCAGGGGCACATGCCTTTTTATCATCCCTTCCCAGAATCCACCAGTATAATAAGCAATTTATATACCCAGGGGTGCCTAGGTATCACAAGCCGTTTTAGAGATTCCTCATTCCCCGTTAGCTCCGTTTTACAAGGGGAGTTTCCATTGGGTTCTTATTCCCAATCTATTCAAGACCAGCTCTGGGGCCCCCAAGTGTGGATCAGAGGCCTCCAAAGCAACTTCCCCCATCCTCCCAGATGTGCCTCCAGGGAATAGACTAGCTCAGTGACCCCGCCCCAAGATGATGGAAGTTGGCCTTGTGTTCTTATTATCTATCTATTCAAGATCATCTCAGGGGTCCCTGATGTAGATCAGGGCCACAGAGCAGCTCATGCTTCACCCAGGGACTAGACTAGCTCATTGGTCCCAGAGATGAGGTCATCAGACTAGCTCAATGGGCCACAGATAGACTCATGGGGCCTTAAACCAGTTCAGGAAGCCCCAGAACAGTTTAAGGCGCCAGATCACTTCAGGGGGCCTCAAGCCAACTTAAGGGGCTCTCACAAGCTCAGCGCACGGACCAGCTCAGGGTACCCTCAGAACCTAGATCCGCTCTTGGGCCCCAGATCAGCTCTTGGGGCCCCAGATCAGTTCAGGGGCCTCAAGTCAGGTCAGGGGGCAAGATCAAGTCAGGGGCACTAATTCAGCTCAGGAATCCCTCACCAGCTCGGGGCCCAAGCAGTTCAAAAGCCCGAGAGCTGCTCAGGGGACACCAGATCGGCCCATAGGGCACCAGATCAGCCTAGGGGACAAACAATCAAAGCAGTGGTCCCCGACCAGCTCGGGGCCCAGATCAGTTCGGGAATACCAGATCAAGTCAGGAGGCACTTAATCAGCTCAGGAGTCCCATACCATCTCAGGGACCCTCACCAACCCCTGTGGGCCCAGCTCAGCTCAAGGCCTGGGAGCTGCTCAGGAAATCACGTAATTAACCTAGGAGGCCCGGGTCAGCTTAAAGGGCATAATATTATCCATGGGGCACCAGACTAGCTCAGAGGGAATAAGATGGGCTCAGGAGACACACTGATGACTCAGCAGGCTCCAGATCGACTCAGGGGGCATTAGTTAAGTTCAGGAGGCAGTATATCTGCTCAGGGTGCACCAGATCGATCAGCACAGGGGGCATGTTCAAGTCAGCGGCACTAAATCAGCTCAGGGATCCCTCACCAGCTCCGGGCCCAATCAGTTCAAAAGCCCCAGAGCTGCTCAGGGGACACCAGATGCCCATAGGGCACCAGATCAGCTCCGGCGACAAACAATCAGATCAGTGGTCCCCGACCAGCTTGGGAATACCAGATCAAGTCAGGAGGCACTTAATCAGCTCATAAGCCCATACCATCTCAGGGGCCCTCATCAGCCTCTGTGGGCCCAGCTCAGCTCAGGGCTTTAGATCTGCTCATGAAATCACGTAAGGAGGCCCAGATCAGCTGAAAGGGCACCAGATTTCTCAGGGGGGCATCATATGGGCTCAGGAGGCACCAGATCGACTAAGGGGCATTAGTGCGGCTCAGGTGGCACCAGATCGATCCGCTCGGGGTCCAGATCAGCTCCCAGCCCCTCAGACTATGGCAGGAGCCTAAATCAGCTCAGGGAGCAACATAACAGCTCAGGGGACACAAGGTGGACTCAGGGCCCACCAAACCAGCTCAGGGGGGGGACCAGACCATCTAAGGAGACATCAATAATCAGTTGGGGGGCACCTAATCAGCTGAAGAGGCACCATATTGACTTAGGATACAGAATCAACTTGGGGAGGCATGATATCAGCTCGGGGGCCCGAATCAGCTCAAGGGGCACTAAATCAGCTATCAGGGCACCAAACAAGCTCGGAAGCATCAGACTAACTCAGAGAACATTATATAGGTTCAGGAGGCACAATTATTTGCTCAGTGGGGCACTCGATTGACTCAGGGGCACCAGATCAGCTTAGAGGGCAAGTAATCAGCTCAAGGGGCCACGAGATGAGCTCAAGGAGCACCAGATTGGCTTCACCCGTACGATTATTGGCGACGATGATGCAATAGGTAGACACATACTAGGTGCCCATACTCTTCCCGGGTGCTTGGAAAGGCGACAAAATGCCCTAGCTGACCGAGAAAGGTATAAAGTTGGCCAAAAATACTTTCAATCGCTACATGCAGTCCAGTTAAATCTAGGTTCAACGGCTAGGGCTCTAAATTTCGAGCGGCACGGCCCAAATTGGGTACACCACCTGGCAATCAAAAGGGCACCCTGGCAGTGATGGGGGCACGTGCCCCCTGTGCCTTCCTGGCTGCACCCCTGGACAGTAGATCAACTCCGGGAGGCATTAAATAAGCTCAGGGGCCCCGGATCAGCTCAAGGGGCACTAAAACAGCTAAAAGTACACCAGGCAAGCTCGGAGGCATCAAACTAACCCAGAGAGTATTTTATAGGTTCAGAAGGCACACTTATTTTCTCAGGAGGGCACCAGATTGACTACGAGGGCACCAGATCAGCTCAGAGGGCACATGATCAGCTCCAGGGGGCACCAGATGAGCTCCGCCCGTACGATTATTGGCGACGATGAGGCATTATCTGGAAACGGATTACGTGCCTATACTCTTCCCGGGTGCTTGGAAAGGCGACAGAACGCCCTAGCTGACAAAAAAGGCACTTAGTTGTCAAACAATAGTTGAAATCGCTAAATGCAGTCTAGTTACATCTAGGTTCAACGGCGCAGGGCACTAAATTTCGAGTGGCACGGACCGAAGAGGGTACACCACCTGGCAATCAAAAGGGCACCCGGCACCGATGGGTGCACATGCCCCCTGTGCCCCCTGGACGGTAGATAAACTCCGGGAGGCATTAAATAAGTTCAGGGGGCCCGGATCAGCTCAAGGGGCAATAAAACAGCTAATCGGGCAGCAGGCAAGCTCGGAGGCATCAGACTAACTTAGAGAGCATTACAGGTTCAGAAGGCACAATTATTTATTCAGGGGAGGGGGGCACCAGATTGACTACGAGGGCATCAGATCAGCTCAGAAGGCACATGATCATCTCCAGGGGGCACCAGATGAGCTCCACCTGTACGATTATTGGCGACGATGAGGCATTATCTGGAAACGGATTACGTGCCTATACTCTTCCCGGGTGCTTGGAAAGGCGACAGAATGCTTTAGCTGACCAAAAAGGCACTTAATTGTTAAACAATAGTTGAAATCGCTAAATGTGGCCTAGTTCCATCTAGGTTCAACGGCGTAGGGCACTAAATTTCGAGCGGCACGGCCAAAAGGGGGTACACCACCTGGCAATCAAAAGGGCACCCGGCACCGATGGGGGCACGTGCCCCCTGTGACCCCTGGCTGCGGCCCTGGACAGTAGATAAACTACGGGAGGCATTAGATAAGTTCAGGGGCCCGGATCAGCTCAAGGGGCACTAAAACAGCTAATAGGGCACCAGGCAAGCTCGGAGGCATCAGACTAACTCAGAGAGCATTATATAGATTCAGAAGGCACAATTATTTTCTCAGGGGGGCACCAGATTGACTACGAGGGCATCAGATCAGCTCAGAAGGCACATGATCAGCTCCAGGGTTCAAGACCAGCGCTCAGGGGGCACCAGATGAGCTCAAGGGGCACCAGTTTAGCTCTGCCCATACGATTATTGGCGACGATGAGGCATTATTTGGAAACGGATTACGTGCCTATACTCTTCCTGGGTGCTTGGAAAGGCGACAGAATGCCCTAACTGACCAAAAAGGCACTTAATTGTCAAACAACAGTTCAAATCGCTAAATGCAGTCTAGTTCCATCTAGGCTCAACGACGTAGGGCACTAAATTTCGAGCGGCACGGCCAAAAAAGGGCACACAACCTGGCAATCAAAAGGGCACCCCGGCACCGATGGGGGGCACGTGCCCCCTGTGCCCCCCCCTGGCTGCGCCACTGCCCTCAGCCCCCCGTCGCCGGCGGCCATTGTTGTGAGCTACTGGTGTGACGACATGTGCTGACGTCACGATGAGCATCAGCCAATTGAAGCCCTTGAAGCGTTTCAAGTATGGTAGTGGTTGCCAGATCGTGACATCAGCCACAGTCTGGTATTTATTTCTTTTTTAGAGGATTATTTTTAAAAACCAAATATTGAGCTTATTGTACATTTTTCAGAGAAATCGTGAGTGGTTTCATTATTTTTTACTAGAAGTACGCCTAACAACACAAAATTCCAAGATTCGACCAAGGTGCCACATTCCCTTAAAAGGGAAAGAGGCACCTTGATCGAATCCGGGAATTTAGTGAAATTAGTCATATTCTTAGCCAAAAATGATGAAACCACTCATGATATCTCTAAAAATGTTCAATAGGCGTAACATTTTATTTTTAAAATACTCTTAGGAAAATAAATAAATATCTGCCTGTGGATGACGTCATGATCTGGCAACCACTACCATACTTGAAACGCTTCAACGGCTTCGATTGGCTGATGCTCATCGTGACGTCAGCATATGTCGTCACACCAGCAGCTCACAACTATGGCCGCCCGGCGAGGGGCTGGTGTCAGGTAGGTTTTAGTTTTTTTATACGGAAATATCGAGTTCCAAGACAAATGATATATGGAGTACCGGGTTTTCCGACTTGCTTTACAACTTAGCTATCTCAGTTAAAATCACGTTATGAAGGTGCCACATTCCCTTTAAAATGCTTCTCTAGGGTGAGCAATAAATCTCTGCCTGTGAATGACGTCATAGTCTGGAAACTACTACCATATTTGATAGGCTTCAATAGGCTTCGCCAGTTTTCTGCTGTCGGTGTTGGTGTTCACACTTGTGTGCGACACGTAATGCCACGGGACAAGGGGATTTATCGTGCTCACAAGATGCTCTCCTTTTTCTAGATTCTAGTAGCTGAGACTAACATTCGGGGAGGGTGAAACCAACACTCAGCGGGGGGGCTGAGATTAAAACTTGGGGGTGGACTGAGACCAACACTCGGGGGAGGGCTGAGACCAACAATCGGGGTAGGGCTGAGACCAACAATCGGGGGAGGGCTGAGACCAACATTCGGGGAGGGCTGAGACCAACACTCGGGGTAGGGCTTAGACCAACACTCGGGTAGGGCTGAGACCAGCACTCGGGGGAGGTCTGAGACCAGCACCCGGGGGGAGGCTGAGACTAACACTCGGGAGAAACCTGAGACCAACACTCGGAAGGAGGGCTGAGACCAACACTCGGGGTAGGGCTGAAACCAACACTCGGGGTAGGGCTGAGACCAGCACTCGGGGGAGGGCTGAGACCAACACTCGGAGGAGGGCTGAGACCAACACTCGGGGAAGGGCTGAGAGTAACAAACACTCGGGAGAGGCTGAGACCAACACTCGGGGTAGGGTTGAGACCAACACTCGGGGAGGGCTGAGACCAACACTCGGGGGAGGGCTGAGACCAACACTCGGGGGAGGGCTGAGACCAGCACTCGGGGAGGGCTGAGACCAACACTCGGGGAGGGCTGAGACCAACACTCGGGGAGGGCTGAGAGTAACAAACACTCTGGGGAGGGCTGACAGTAACAAACACTCGGGGGAGGGCTGAGACCAACACTCGGGGTAGGGTTGAGACCAACACTCGGGGGAGGGCTGAGACCAACACTCGGGGTAGGGCTGAGACCAACACTCGGGGTAGGGCTGAGACCAACACTCGGGGAGGGCTGAGACCAGCACTCGGGGAGGGCTGAGACCAACACTCGGGGAGGGCTGAGACCAACACTCGGGGGAGGGCTGAGAGTAACAAACACTCGGGGGAGGGCTGACAGTAACAAACACTCGGGGGAGGGCTGAGACCAACACTCGGGGTAGGGTTGAGACCAACACTCGGGGGAGGGCTGAGACCAACACTCGGGGTAGGGCTGAGACCAACACTCGGGGTAGGGTTGAGACCAACACTCGGGGGAGGGCTGAGACCAACACTCGGGGGAGGGCTGAGACCAACACTCGGGGAGGGCTGAGACCAACACTCGGGGGAGGGCTGAGAGTAACTCTCGGGGGAGGGCTAAAACCAGCACTCGAGGGAGGGCTGAGCTGCTGAGACCAACACTCGGGGTAGGGCTGAGCTGCTGAGACCAACACTCGGGGTAGGGCTGAGCTGCTGAGACCAACACTCGGGGTAGGGCTGAGCTGCTGAGACCAACACTCGGGGTAGGGCTGAGCTGCTGAGACCAACACTCGGGGTAGGGCTGAGCTGCTGAGACCAACACTCGGGGTAGGGCTGAGCTGCTGAGACCAACACTCGGGGTAGGGGCTGAGCTGCTGAGACCAACACTCGGGGTAGGGGTGAGCTGCTGAGACCAACACTCGGAGGTTCCTTATGGCACTGCTACTCACCTTCGTCCCTTCTGAACGGTAGGCCGGCCCTTCTCGGTGATTAAAATAGGGCTCAAGGGGGTCCGAGGACCCTTCACTGAGAAAAACTGAGTCCTCTTTTAGGTTTATGAGACCAAAAAAAGGTTTCATTTTCCCTATTCAAATCAGACAACACGTTTTGAGTCTTATTCTAAGCCTCAGGTGAAACCATATTTTCGAGTCCCTTTTTTGGTATCGAATGAGACCAATAACCACCTTATGCAGCTTGCAAAGTAGACTCAGATGAAACCCTTTTCTATTTGGCGAGTCCCTTTTTGCGACTATGAATATGTCCCTTGGTCTCGTGCAAGACTCACATGAAGCCTGCTTTATTTGGAGAGTCCCTTTTTCGACTACAAATCTGTCCCTTGGTCTCATTGACCCCGCATGTTGAAACCTTTTTTAAGACTCACGTGATCCTTAATTCATATGGAGCAGATTTTCTCCCGTTTCTGAAATCATTTTCTGGTAGTATAATAATTTTAATGCTTTCATGACTCATGGCATCTCTTTGAACTTCCTGCAGTTATTTTGGCCAAGTATTGCCAAAATAGAAACATGCAGTCATCGCATCACCATGGCTGCCACCAAGAGCTTATTGCACCAACAAACTAAAACTCCACAGGCAACAGTCAGCTCAGCTCCGGGTCAGCTCTGCCACAACATTCACAAACTCAAAACAACTAATTCTATTGTTTATTGCCCAACAACCATCATCGAAAGGCGTTATAATGTTATACCTACTTATTTAGTTTAACATTGTTTTTGTACTAACCTGAAGATGATGAGTGTACCAAACTTAATAATGCACGAAATGAATATGTTTACTAGCCTAATATTTAGACTAACAGAAGAACAGCGGAAAACAGCGAGAATGGGAGCGAACACTCATACATTTCCTTCGTGTTTAACAATATATGAATTGTTCATTGCTGTAGTATTGCTCACAGCTGTCTCCACTCTTTAATGCCACAGCACGTCGGCCCAGTACAACACGTCACTGTAGGTCCAGAAAAGCGGTCATTTAAGGCTCCGTACTTTACAGCTGGCACTTTGCACCTCTTTGACATTCAGGCAGGTACGCTGGATGAATTGCAGGACCACGTTTGCGCTTCCCGCTACCGTCTGGGCAAAGACGGTGTGGGCTGCTGCCCAGAGCAGGAACCCGCGGAGAGTGCCGTCATACTCCGCCATCGCCTCTCCCTCGCAGTGGAGGACACCGCCAACCATGGTGATACGCACCACGGTGACGATTGAGGGCGCCTCCATGGCGTCCAGAAGGGCCCGAAGGGTGTCCTCGTCTGGAAACAGTACAGACAAATGCTTAAAATTTTGCACAATCCCGCTAATCACTCACATGGTCAGGGGACGGCTACTTGCCTCGGTAGACCTATCCGATTTTCTCATATTGATCAAAAACAGAAACGCCGTTTTTTCTTACCTGAATGGTCATGTCATATATCATTTATCATTTATATATCATTTGGATGTGTAGCCATTCTAAGGTTTCCGATACCCATGTCTATACACGCTTCTGCGAATATGACCAGCATTCTTGAAGTCTGCATACGGCTCTGCGCACTGAAACCCCCAAAGCTCACTAGCCTTCGTACGCCTCTGCGCACTAAAACCCCCATCTTCAGTAGCCTGAGTAGGGGAACACACCGAATTACGGACACTTAAGCACTTGGCGGTGAAAAACGTTGCGTGGTCTACAGTGCAGGGTTTGATGGAACTGGAACATGGTAAACATGTGTTAAGAAATAATGGATCGAGTATTTCGAACAATTCGCCACCTTCAACACCCTTCATTAATTTGTTAAAAAAAACATTTGTGAGTGTCACGCCCGCGGCGTCCACTCACGGCCGGAATATCGGACGGCAATGTGGCTCTATCGGTAATTTCGGACACAACAATGAAAAACTGTTGCTGCTCAGGTTAACCCACCCCCCACTCTCTCAAACCCTCCAGAATTCCCTATCCTTAAAGCACAACTGCTACGTCATGGCATCTCATCACTGAAAGTCGCATTCCGGAAGGAAGCGGGCACTGTAACTGAACTTGACGATTCCTGGCTAGGATCCAAGCTGCCTCCCAGAGGCTAGGTTTAGCTCCAAATGTCATCTTGACTTCAATATTTGGCCACCGCTGGCTTCCAGGGGCCGCACGTCTGACATCCCTCATAAAAGATATTCACTCTCATCACGCCTCGCCGGTTTTCCCCTCCCCTTTAACTGAATCACTCCCAGAAATAAGTCACATTCTTGAACTTCGCAGAAATTACGGCTCTGCTGAGCTGGATCCAAAGAGAGAGGGAGTAAAGCCAAATCCGGATAATTACATGGTTAAAAGACAAAATTCACCTTGCACTGGGCTCCTTACATTTCCGCCTCGCTGGCCACTGGTCTTTTTACTCTATTGCCTTGGTCTTTCAACTTCCCACTCAAATTAAAATTCCGAACTGTCACGTGCCGACAGCAACAATAACATTACCGGACGGTTCCTCTGGTTACGGAGTTCAACAACCTTGAAAGATTATAGGTACGCACAGAACTGGGTCAGTGCCGGAAATTAAACTGATTTGTGGTTTTGAACGATTAAAAATTATAATATTACCCTCCGTCCCAGTAATATTGGTTAAACATTGATAAAATCAAATTTTGTATCTTATTACTTACAGCCTAAAACGCTAGCGCCGAAGTGGCCAGAGGCCAAAAAGCAAACTTCTGATATATACGCGATCAACAGATAGAAGCACCTGGCGGTGATCGAACTGAATCGATCAGCTGGGCACTGCATCTGTGCACTGCATCTGTGCACTGCTGGGCACTGCATCGGCGCCTCTGTGCACTGCATCCTCATTTGGATCCCTTGTCTCAGGTGGCTGAAGACACCTTTGGCCATTTCCAAATTAAACCCCATATTCTCGATGTCCTGAACGCGCCTATGTGGATTACATCCCATCTACAACACAATTCTGGAGTACCTAAGAACGCTTCTGCGTACTGCACCCACCTTTGAAGGGTTTTCTATACTCATGTTCATGATTTAACATTGAATAATTTTGAAAAACATGGCTTCACAGTGAATTTGAAAATGGTCATGCAATTATTTGCTGCAAAGACTATGACAAATATTTCTCATGCACCACACTTAAGCACATTGTCACCAAAGACTTACCGTTCGATGTTCCGGGCGTATCAACACAACTCCACAGCACAAAAATGGCGTCGATGTTTGAGTTACACTCAATTTCTTCGCCTGATCGCGCATGCGCTTTTGCCGATCAAGTAGTCCTTTTTTGGCCTCAGCGGAGACCATTGGCTTGAACTTTGAGATGAGTCCAGTTTTAAGACTCGTGTGAGTCTCTTTCTGTTCTGCTCATCTGAGTTTGCTGTTGAGCGCAGTTTTAAGTATAGATTGAGACCAGACATTGGCACTGAGTCCAAAAAATCGGGAGCACGTGAGAAACGAAAGGAAACATTCTCAAACTGTTTTCTCAGTGTTCCCTTTGCTAAACCACTGTCTATTCGTATATCAGTCTTTATGCTGCCCTATAGTAGTGCTTCTGTAAAAGCAATTCCTGGGAGCTTAGTTACATGGGATGAAGACGTGATTGATCAGAATTCGCCTGCACTTGTAGCGACATCTTTTTATATGTAGTGCATTTTTTGCCTCGCTCACTCTTTCTATATATATATATATATATATATATATATATATATATATATATATATATATATATATATATATATATATATATATATATATACATGTATATATGTATATATCCGGTGCAGTCCTAAGTTTCTATTTTAGCTGCGTAGACGCGATCTGTGCCATTGGCTCGGTGTGGGAGGTAAACAGCACCCCCTCCCTTGCCCAGGGTGGCAGGTGCTGCTCGCTGGAGGTAACAAATTTGTTACATCCATACACATATATTTCGGAATACACACGGGTTAAAAAAACGAAGACATGATGAGGCAAAAAAGATAAAAGCGTCCATGATGTTTAAAAAATAAACACGATGTCAATACCACACGGTCCAGAAGGCTAGGGGCCGCGCACAGGCGCCGGCGGGCCAGCGCGAAGCGAGCGGCAGACGAAGATACTGCGACCAAACGCAGCACAGTACCCAAAAAGGTGACCGCGGGACAGCGTCAGTGCACCGGGAATCCACGATGAGGCGGGCCAGCCAGGCGCAAACACAATACTGTGCACGATGTAGTGTAGAAAAAAGAAAAATAAATAAAATATTAGAGAGAATAAAAAAATTAATAACGTAAAATAAAGTCAATTTACCACAGATCGTGTACAGGATACACAGCAAAAGTACCTAGGTGTCGAGAAAGGTTCCCTCTGTTCCCAGTTCCAGCCGAGGCACCGTACCAGGCCCCTTTTTGGATGCTCACATGAGGTTGATGCAGCACTGAGTCCTAGGCCTCAGCTAAGATGGTTCACATGGTTCTGGCCGCTGAAGGCGGCGGTAAATGTGTCATGAGATCGTGATGAACAGAGAGAGACCCGCACCCCTGCTCGGGGACAGCAGACGCGGGAAAGCAGAGCCAATGAGGGCTCAGGAGAGAGGTGTCTTGATCCCAGAGGGGTAGAGAGAGGAGAGAGGGAACTCGTGGTGTGGAGGCCGTAGAGGAAGGAGGCTTGACTCCAGGTGACACACGCCGGAGGGCAGGCTGGGAGGACGCGCCAGCGCTGACACAGCAGCCATGTAAGTACAAGAAACTATGAGCCGTTTCTTTAAAATTTATTTCCTCTCTCCCACCGAGCCAAATGACATGCATTGTTCGAATTGTGAATATTGGCAAAATCAGGGCAAGGGAAGCAACTATGTGAATGTGTGCCGCCGCAGGCCCCTATGAGCCGGCAAGATTAGTCTAAATGTGCCA
The DNA here is from genome assembly GCA_034440635.1 of Lepas anatifera. Lineage (NCBI taxonomy): Eukaryota > Metazoa > Arthropoda > Thecostraca > Lepadidae > Lepas > Lepas anatifera. The sequence continues at coordinate 1,135,987 of JAOTON010001336.1, read as the reverse complement.
TATTATGAAATTGTCTGGGAACGGGGGATGGTGGCGAAAAGGAAAGATGATTCTACTCAGATTTGTCCCTTTGCCATTGTGTTAAAATGGTACTGTTGACGGGTTCTGAACTGTCCAAATTAGTACCCGAATATAAGATGTGAACTTTTTTTTCATTGTCTTCTGATTCACGGATGCCACTGAAGGTCTGGGACAGAAGATGAAGTGAAATATTACTAGCTGAGCGGAATAGGGTCTGACGGAGGGTAGTATGCTTTGTATAAATTTTAAAGAATGTTTGGGCCAAGTTATACGGGTCTTCTATACAACAGCAATTGACTACTTGCCATCTGTTTCTATTAAATCTATCGGAATTTAAAAAGTTCCTAGCTGAGGACAGAATCTTCAACGCCATGTTTTTTTCGTGACCGGCATATTCGTATGTAAAGTAAATTTAGCCGACATGTACACAGAAGAATCCTTCAATGCTTTGATTAGCTGAACATCACACTACATATTGGGTACGTTCGTTTGTTCTTATGAATGTTTTTTTTTGCATGGGTGCCAAAATGCAGGTTAATCGCGCAATTCAGACTACGTTTGCGGCTGGAGATTGGCTGCGCATTTGTGTCTGTCGAAATCCACTCAACTTAAGTTTTATCGGGCGATTTTTAGAGTAATCATCATTATGTACTCATCGAACGTCAGTGTATTCTCGTAATTCTTGTTTGGGAACACAGTCTCTTGGAATTATCACATTGTTTGCATTAGTATTCGCAAACCGCACCGAAATATTTCATGCTAGAATTAAATCGGTAGTTCAGACAAAAAGCGGCAATATAAATTAGCAGCGAGTCAGTACGAGTTTTACGGATTTGAGCAGGTGACACGATAGCGCCTATTACTAGAACCAGTTCTACGCGACAACGCTGGATGGTGCTTCCGTTCTTATTGTACCAATTTCTATTTTTAACGTGGGTTCGGACGTAATAGTATAAATAGGTGATTTAAGGAAATATGTTCGTACACGCTCCTAACCTTTCTTAGGCTGAGGGTGTAGTTTATTCCAGATTGTGCTGTGGCTATAAGTGACAAATTTTGTGAATCAATTATTTTCGTACGAATACGTTTCTACTTCTACTTCTACCGTATATTGACCACGTTTCTCCTCTTGATTGATTTTTAAAGATGAACTTCAAGTTTAGCCGGAATTCTGAAGGGTTGATTAGTTTCCTCTCCATATTGGTGCACCGCAAAAAAACGGAAAACCCAGTATGAAGCAGGAACCGCTCTGCGTTCCACACGTCCACCATTCGTCCAGTAGCGAAAAAAGCGGGTCACCCTCGTGGCTGTTGTAGATCGCCGCCGCTCTAAATGGCTGTTTGCGCATATTTGTGCGTCTCTCTCCCCCCTCCCCTTCTCACGCGGGCACGGCCTTCGCAGGAGGGGAGCAACCGAACTCGCTCGTTACGCCGTGACCCGCCTCAAAGGGTTCGGACTGCGAAGAGCGGGGCAGTTGCGACAATATACGGAAATGAAACGTAGGCATTGTTCTATACCTGCAGACAAGAATGAGTCGCGTATCGGCATAGTTTAAAGGGGAGTTTCAAAATCGTGAGAATTTTGACCGGAAAATGATGTTTTGAAGATGTTATTGAGGAATCGTTTCTGGCCTATTTTTGTATCACTCAGAGGCTTCTGGAAAAATTTCCGCACGATTAAAAAAGTGCACCGGTCAGAATGCCCTCCAAATCCTGAAGGGGTCCCTTCGAAATGACCACATTTGACAATAAAACAAATTCTATTTATTTGGTTCAGAACTCCAATACAAAGTGTGCAAAGAAAATTATTACAATTTGGGAGAGAGAACTAAGGCCCCGCTTTTATACGCGGCCGACTGAAGGCGTTCTGGCGCCTGCCGCGTGATTTCGCTGTCTCGTGCCAGCCAGATGCTGTCGCTCGGCGCTTTGGGAGGTCTGTTCTCTGTTCTCTTTGTAATGAACTTTGTTTTTGTTCAACAGAGCGGCATTCCATTTTTTGTTTTAGCACTGCCAAGGTGGGATGGGAAAGGCATCACGCGACCGGTAGAAACTTAAACCGAATGGTAGCGGATATGTATTTTTATCCAACTTTGAATCAAAGGGCGCAGTCGGCGGATCCTCCCAGATCAACATGTAGGGATGTAAATAGCCGTTTCCGTCGGGATAGCGCCGCTCGTGACTTTGAAACAAGGTCGTAAGAGGTTTCAGCTGGATTGGCGGGATATGATATCGGGCGTGATTTTTGCGGCGGAAGAAAGGAAATGAGAGAGGAATGTGAATAATTTGACGCAATTTAAATAGGATGAGGACTTGCACGGTAAAGGTCTGGGTTAGCCACAGGCAAGCGTGAGACTCTGCCCGTACTGGGGTCGAAAATTGTTGACCGATCGCCTATAGGGTGCGTGCACAGGTGCCCCTTGGTTGATATTTATGTATTCTTTTGATGAGGCCGGAATGCACGCTGGCCATGCATTACCGTTCAAGTTGTGGCTTTTAACCGGAAGTCGTGGCCCGCACTTTAAGCCCCCCTTTTTGTGTACTCGGAGGTATTTTTGAGAGTCCCCGCCGGAGGGCTGGGTAGGGTTAAAATTTGGGGCAGCCATGCTGCGAACTGACACCTTTAGGATGGGGAACGCATGAAAGAATGGAATGAATGAGAGGAAGTTCGGCGTGTGAGTGAGGGGGTATATGATAATAAGGACCGGTGGCGCCGCAGTCAGAGATGAGTGACTCTAAAGTACCTCCCAGTAATAAAAGTGCACATCAGGCCCCCCCCCACCGAAATCAGAGTTCGACAAAGGAAATCCGTGCCAGGCCCGAAAGGCGACCGCTCAGGCAAAATCTGGAGGACGGAACCCAGAGGGTGAGGCCCTAAGCCCGAGGGGCGGACTCAGGGGGACGAGGGGCCCTGGAATCTGAGGAGGGGATCGAGGGGGCGAGGCCCTGTATTGAGACGGGACCCCGGGGGCGAGGCCCTACGCCCGAGGGGCGGACTCAGGGGGACGAGGGGCCCTGGAACCTCAGGGGGACCGAGGGGGCGCGCCCCTACGCCCGAGGGGCGGATGCAAGGGGGTGAGGCCCTACGCCCGAGGGACGGATGCAAAGGGGGCGTGACCCTACGCCCAAGGGGCGGATGCAAGGGGGCGAGGCCCTATGCCCGAGGGGCGGAACGCAAGGGGGCGAGGCCCTACGCCCGAGGGGCGGATGCAAGGGGGCGAGGCCCTACGCCCGAGGGGCGGATGCAAGGGGGCGAGGTCCTACGCCCGAGGGGCGGATGCAAGAGGGGCGAGGCCCTACGCCCGAGGGGCGGATGCAAGGGGGGTGAGGCCCTACGCCCGAGGGGCGGATGCAAGGGGGTGAGGCCCTACGCCCGAAGGGCGGATGCAAGGGGGTGAGGCCCTACGCCCGAAGGGCGGATGCAAGGGGCGAGGCCTTACGCCCGAGGGGCGGACGCAAGGGGGCGAGGCCCTACGCCCGAGGGGCGGATGCAAGGGGGCGAGGCCCTACACCCGAAGGGCGGATGCGAGGGGGCGAGGCCCTACGCCCGAGGGGCGGATGCAGGGGGATGAGGGGCCCTGGAACCTGAGGGGGGACCGAGGGGGCGAGGCCCTACGGTGAAAGGGGATTCAGGGGACGGGGTCCTATCCTGTGGTGTTGCCACGGGGGCGGGACTAGGACCAGAGTCGTAGATTTGCATGTCCTCGTGGGGGATGCGCAGTCATCGTCAATGAAATGCTGAGTTAGTCTTAAAAGGCCCTTAAGGTTTCCTTCCAATCTTTAATTTGGCTTTGTCGTATTTAACAAGTCCGTGTGAAGGCCAAAAATTAATATAAAACGTAGTGTCTCTTATTAGGTTGTTGATACCATTTCCCATTCAAGCATCCCCCAGCGATTTCCGACATCCACGACCCCGGGAAAACCCTATACTCGACGCGTGGAACTAAAACTTCGTAGCCGTGCAGCGGCAGGGCTCGGCTATGTTTTTGTTTGTTTTTTTTTTAGCGAGCGACTTTCTAGTGCCGAAGCTGTGCACAGTGCAAGCCCCTCCACCAAACAAAAATCGTCGGGGAACCTATATGTTCGCGTAAGGCATTTATTGTCTGAACAATCAGGGGCCGTTAAAGAAAGGAGGATTAAACTACAGGAAAGTACATTAGAAATAATCGCACCCGCTCAGTGATCGATACATAGGGATAAAAGAGGTTCAACACGGAAATATGAGAGGGAAGGTAGGATATTTTGCTCCGAAGAATACACAAGGAAGTTTAGCTTTGATGTATTTTTTCGGGCTAAGAGAGTGCGCTGCTTCGAAGGAAAAACTGTCACACAAGTAAGAGATGTTTCAGAGCGAGAGGGATATCGAAGTTAGCACGATTACAGTTTAAGGAGACATAGACGGTCCCATACACCGCTCCTATGCGGGTTAGTTGGGAAGGAGCGCTCCGGGGCCGGCGGGAATAAGATTGATTGTGGCAGATATTTATTTGGCCTAACACGAAAGTTTCCAAATCACCAAAAAGGGGGGGCGGTATATGCATGTTGGCTCATACAATGGGAGCTTATTTGGCTATGTTGCATGTAATGGCTCATTGTTTGTTGTACCTGCGTGTCTTATGTGTCCCGCTAACGGTCCTGGAGGCGCGTCCAGCTCCTGACTGCATCGCCTGTCTCCTAAATTTCCGTAACGGGTGGTGGAGAGGATGGCCACACAACAACACCAGTGTACAGGCTATTCAACACCATTCCCCTTCCCGGGGAAAACCCCGTTACACACTTATACAGATGCTCCATGTGCCTACTGCAACCCACCAACAGCGATTGTGGTACTGAGCAAGAACCTTTGCAACATGGTTTGACTCAACGCTTCTCTAACATCTCTATCGTCGGGGATTCCCCGTCATGGGTGGCTTCGCCGGCCGCTGACCAATCGGCGCTGACTGCCACTGCTCCGTTGCTACCAGATCTGAAGGTTTGACTTTTACGTCATACTCGTTAGATCTGCAACACTGATTTTTCAAATATCGCCAATTGTAAGCAGATGAGGATAATCATAGGTATTTCTGTCTTCACATTTCCAGGCAGGAATCAATCATATCCAGAACAGGATGGACTGCCAAAGGTAAAGGCCGGACCAACACTTTCCATGGCGTTGCCAATTGGGCGGACCCAAGGCTACAGTATGGCTGGGGTTCTGAACCCCTTGCGCCCTGAGATCTTCACTCTTGCCAAATAGCGACGTCGCCGCCAGGGCTGGCAGGGGCAGATTCAGGGAGTGGTCCAAACCTACCAACCCACTGACGAAGGCCGCAGTTTTACACATTCAGGAATATTTTTTAGAAGCATAGGTACCTACATTTATAAACATTTTACAACTGATCGCCGCACCCCCCATCCCGCCGTTCGTCAAGATCCAGCCCATAGGGCTGGAAAAGTGCCCCCGCGATAGAATTGCACTTGCTGGGTTGGTAGCCCCTTCAGCAATAAAGCGTTGTCCAAGCAGACCTTTGCATGTCTGGACTGTTCGGAGGCTGCACCATAAGAGGCAAGATTCCAAAGGAGTTTGGCAGCCGACTTGTTGAAGCTTGGAAGCGAGTGAGAGTGCCGTGTCGGCAGAGTGTGGGTGGTGGCGTGCGGGTGACGATCACCGATTCAACAGGCACGAAGAGCTCGTAGCAGCATCGCCAATCGCACAGCCTGTTACTGTAACACTGTAACAGGCCGAGTTCAGGCAAAAGCTGCCACCGAGGTGACGGTTTCTGCCTCACTGTGCTATAAGTCGAGGGCCAGCAGTGCACCACTTTATCGGACATGAGTGATTATCAGAAAATTCTGCGGATGCTGTCGCGTTCCAGTATAGGTGAAGCGCCGGCTCGTGGGAATAATGCCTCTGTGAAGCCACAGACATTCATTCTAATAACATCTGAGGAGGGGGATGAGAAGCCGTCGGAGACTGAGGCAGCAGCCAAGGACGGAGACAGCTACGAGGTCTTCCACAAACAATTCGGCGAGTTCAGGTGCGCTCGATGCCGGAATGATTGGACATCAGTAAACAGCTGGCGAGGCAAGGGTCAGTCCTGTCAGAGGTGCGGCAAATGCTACGTGGCCCCCATTGCGTCTGAGAACCAAGGAACTGCGACTGACCGACGGAAGACCACACTGCCGGGATCTCTGTGAAATGTGCCAACTGATAAAGAAAAATTGTGCGGATTTCACAACCATTAAAGTTCAGAAGAAGTCCAAAGCAAAGTCTACGAATCATGCAGCGACGCAATAATCAGCAAGATCCGATGCACTTTCGGAAACGCTTCCCCTACATAAGCGCCGTACTACGACATTTAAGTTTGCATCACGAAGTTGTGATCTGAAAAAATTGCACCACTAAACTATGAGTTGAGTGATAGAGGACAGTTGAGCGGTGCGGCGTGGCATCGCTCTTCCTACCTACTAACCGTGCTACTAACCGTGGCTCTACTAACCGTGGAACCGGCCGGCACCGGGTTTGAAAAGACGGGAGCAAAGGGCAAAAGGCGTTCAGAGTGCTTGTGTGCGTATGTTATTGGCAGGGGCGCAACTTTATGTTTTCGATTGGGGGGCACCGGGCTCGAAAGGGGGCCCGTACATGATGGGGGGCCCGTATTTTTTTAATGAAAATGTGACCGAAAAAACGTATTTTCGACCGTTTGTTGTCGAAAACTGACTGCAAAGGTTAAATAACAATTTTTAGCGCGCTATTCGTCACCATGGGTGGAGAACTGTTTTTAAAGTTACCCCGGCCGGTGGCCGATGCCTGGCCAGTGGCGGATCCAGCGCACCTGTTTGTGGGGGGCAAAAAATTAACCAGGGCTCGTCGACCCGGGGGTACATGGGGTGGGAAACTACGTTGGCGTGGCCTTTATTGTGTCCACGGGGGTGGGGGGTTGTGAAGTGGTGTTGACGTGATCTTGGGTTTTGTGTCGTCGACCGGGAGAGAGGGGGGCGCTAATTTGTATTGTTAGTCCCCCACATATTTTTTGGAGGAAGGGTAAGCCCATTCTGCCCCCTGGATTTGCCAGCGTACCTGGCATGCGTCCAGTGTACCTACATACTCCAGAGGAATAATAAAATGGACAGTTTCTCAGCCCAAACTGCCATGTCTATTGCTTAGGTCAGCTGTGGAGGTCCACAGTGGTCCATTGAAAAGTAAAAGAGCACAAAACAGACAAAAAAGTAAAGACGAAACACAGAATATCGTTTCATTTTCAATAACAACTTGTATGATTTTTTGAGACAGTGAATGGCCGCAAAAAGGTTTTCCTGGAAAGGGACACGGTAAATGGCATGAACAAAATATATCGGCACGATGACGAGGAAGAGGGACATCCTCGGGTGTGTGTTGACTTGATGCTGATGTTGGTGCTGGGATACCCATCTGGGGAACGGCTGATCGAATGTTTCCTGCAGAATAAAAAAATGTTGATAAGAGAGTTATTTTACAACTAAGTGAACAGGCAACGTCGGATAATATCACAATGGCCTTAGTTTCAGCTGAAACCTGGGTGGGCTTTTGTTGGGGTTTAAGGACGCACCAACTGCCAGGGTCATACGGCTGGATGGACTTTTGAAGATGTGCATTCACATGTAGTTAGGATCAAATAAACACGTGGTTTACTTTAATTTCCTATATACACGCGAGAAAGCCTTCTGAACAAAATAAATCCCGGAGTAAATACCAGATATTAAGTATTAAATATAGCGTGATTTCTTGTTTATATCATGCTATCAAAGCCTGCATTAAATTATTATCGTAGTTTATCTAAAATGGGCAATGAGTCACAGTTTTCAATGCAGCTCAATGTATGCACTTTTCAATGTACTCCAGACGTGGTGGTAGAGGAGGTTGACTGGAAAAAGGCGGATGAAAATGAAATAGAAAGGAAGAGACCGAATGGGCTGCCAACTAAAACACTCCATCTGGATGTTGTGAATAAAATGGAAAATTTTTCTATCTACACAAACTGATAAAACGTGGAACAATGTAGGGGAAGTCCGTAGTCGCACTTAACTTTCTACGGGCTTTCACTTCTCTCCTATAAGTCTAACAGCCAACATTTTTATGTGGTTGTCTAGCCTGAAGAATTGTCTATGCATGGTCCATGTTTCAACTGGATGTCTCGAAAGGAACTTGCCACGAACCCATCAAAATAAATTCACGTGCGTACTTTGCCGGAGTGGGTCGGTAAGAGTACGCAAGAAAGGACTGGAGTACGCATTGATACCCCTCTGTGCTTTAGGTCATAGGCCATGTCGCGAAGTTTTTTGTTGCCAAACTAGGCGATTGCATGATTTTATATCGTTCTGAATATACACGAACTATGTTGCAACGTTTGGCTTTCCAAATATGAGTTACGGACTCTGGTCCAGTGAAAATTAAATTTTCCTATCTCTAAGCATGCCACTTGCCCAATGGTCTACTGCGTACTCTTGCCGGACATGCTCCCTTGGGAAGAAAGTCTTCATAAACATGTTGGCAGGCATTTTAGCGTGAGCTCCGGTCCTGGAGCACACTCTAGCTCAGCCTTCTTACTGATGGCAGACCGCAATACAATACTTTTGATAATAGAAGCATGGTCTACAAGTTTACCCAGTTAAGAAATATTACTTCAAGGGTGCCCAAAATTTATTTTGCTCTGTACTCCCGGAAAGAACAGGAGCACGTTGAATTTTGGTGTGCAGCCCAGGCACTGATCCTGCTTTTTTATACCAGGGTATCCACCATCTCAGTGGTTGCTAAGTAACCAAAACAGATGCTGCGTACTCTTATCTCCTGCGTACTCTACCCGCCCTTACCCTACGTGAGTCGTGATAGAAAACTTAAAATGACCGCCCCTGCCCTTAGTCCATGGCAGGCAGCCGTGCAGACTATTATGAATAATGTCATCATAAATTATATCAAATCATCCTCAGTACAAACCTTTTATGAAAATCCATTTGCTTCCACTGACGTCCCCCACCCAAGAACGTTTAGTTTTCGACATTTGTATTATTTAATAAACGTAATGCCTCACCTTTCTCTTCGATGCTTGCTTAAAAAGAATGCCTCCAAAGTTTTTTGCCGCTTCATCTTTACTGAATGTAGGGGAAGGATGTGACCTATGAAGAAAAATGGATTCGTGATAGGTAGGACGTCTCAAAACACCAGACACTCGTTACTCCTTCTTGTCTCGTCAGGTAGCTGTGGAAGTATGGGAACGGTTAAGTAGGTGCAGGGAAGCAAGATAATATTAGCTAAAATTAAAATGCATCCATCAATAGGTATTATGTAGGTACATATTGTTTGTAAATGCATCTTCGATTTATTGTAAAATCTGACCATATTAACCGTAAATTTTGACCTTCTGCAGCATTAACAAGGACTCCAAAAGTTACCCTGGCCGCGCCGGGGTAACTTGAAAGTTACCCCGGCCATGGCCGGGGTGGCCGGGGCATGTTCTCCACCCATGTTCGTCACTGTTCCTGATTTGCACTATTTAGCCCAAAAAGTAGTCAGAAGACCCAATCATTTGAACGAGCTGCCAAACTATGTAAGGATATTGGACAAGTAGGTGTCTACTTACCGTATTCGTCGTCCACGCGGGATGCTCTCCTCCGGAGGTACAACGGGATCAGCCCCGGACGAAGCAGGAGGGATGGATGCTGGAGGGTCTTTTAGCAAACGGGATCCGGCTGGTGGGCGGGCCGAGGAAGGTAATGATCAGGAAAAGAAGGATTGGAATTACAACCTTACTTTTACCGTTTTGCTGGAAACTATACACATTGCACTTTTCCGAGTTAGTTTTAAATTGGGGTTTTAATTTTTCGCGGTCGATAAATGAACGTAGCTTGCAAAGTACCAAAAATAGTAGTGATATGAACTACTTTAAGTGGACGCGTACGTTACTAGATATTAAATGCAAATATGATCGAGGTCATTTTATAACAGTTTGCAAAATTAGCAAGACGATTCTAGATTCATATGTTACCTGAAAAATGAAAAAAGTTTGGGTAGTTTTGCCAGAGCAGCCACTCGGTATTGAATGTTCTTTGTTTTACGCTTTTGTGCACCCGACTTATGTTTATACTGTCCAACTATTTTAACATTCACACCCAGGGGCGCAGCCAGGGGGCACAGGGGGCACGTGCCCCCCATCGGTGCCGGGGTGCCCTTTTGATTGCCAGGTGATGTGCCCTCTTTGGGCCATGCCGCTCGAAATTTAGTGCCCTACGCCGTTGAGCCTCGATGGAACTAGACTGCATTTAGCGATTTCAACTATTGTTTGACAATTAAGTGCCTCTTTTGGTCAGCTAGGGCATTCTGTCGCCTTTCCAAGCACCTGGAAAGAGTATAGGCACGTAATCCGTTCCCAGATAATGCCTCATCGTCGCCAATAATCGTACGGGCGGAGCTCATCTGGTGCCCCCTGGAGCTGATCATATGCCCTCTGAGCTGATCTGGTGCCCTCGTAGTCAATCTGGTGCCCCCTGAGAAAATGAGTTTGCTTTCTGAACCTATATAATACTCTCTGAGTTAGTTTTATGCCTCCGAGCTTGTCTGGTTCTGGTGCCCTATTAGCTGTTTTAGTGCCCCTTGAGCTGATCCGGGCCCCCTGAGCTTATTTGATGCCTCCCGGAGTTGATATACTTTCCAGAGGTGCAGCCAGGGGGCACAGGGGGCACGTGCCCCCCATCACTGCCAGGGTGCCCTTTTGATTTCCAGGTGGTGTACCCAGGTGGTGCAAAACGGTAAAGTAAGGCTGTAATTCCAATCCTTCTTTTCCTGATCATTACCTTCCTCGGCCCGCCCACCAGCCGGATCCCGTTTGCTAAAAGACCCTCCAGCATCCATCCCTCCTGCGTCGTCCGGGGCTGATCCCGTTGTACCTCCGGAGGAGAGCATCCGCGTGGACGACGAATACGGTAAGTAGACACCTACTTGTCCAATATCCTTACATAGTTTGGCAGCTCGTTCAAATGATTGGGTCTTCTGACTACTTTTGGGCTAAATAGTGCAAATCAGGAACAGTGACGAACATGGGTGGAGAATATGCCACTGGCGACCCCGGCCATGATCGGGGTAATTTTCAAGTTACCCCGGCGCGGCCAGGGTAACTTTTGGAGTCCTTGTTAATGCTGCAGAAGGTCAAAATTTACGGTTAATATGGTCAGATTTTACAATAAATCGAAGATGCATTCACAAACAATATGTACCTACATAATACCTATTGATGGATGCATTTTAATTTTAGCTAATATTATCTTGCTTCCCTGCACCTACTTAACCGTTCCCATACTTCCACAGCTACCTGACAGAGACAAGAAGGAGTAACGAGTGTCTGGTGTTTTGAGACGTCCTACCTATCACGAATCCATTTTTCTTTATAGGTCACATCCTTCCCCTACATTCAGTAAAGATGAAGCGGCAAAAAACTTTGGAGGCATTCTTTTTAAGCAAGCATCGAAGAGAAAGGTGAGGCATTACGTTTATTAAATAATACAAATGTCGAAAACTAAACGTTCTTGGGTGGGGGACGTCAGAAGAAGCAAATGGATTTTCATAAAAGGTTTGTACTGAGGATGATTTGATATAATTTATGATGACATTATTCATAATAGTCTGCACGGCTGCCTGCCAAGGACTTAGGGCAGGGGCGGTCATTTTAAGTTTTCTATCACGACTCACGTACATTGTTCCACGTTTTATCAGTTTGTGTAGATAGAAAAATTTTCCATTTTATTCACAACATCCAGATGGAGTGTTTTAGTTGGCAGCCCATTCAGTCTCTTCCTTTCTATTTCATTTTCATCCGCCTTTTTCCAGTCAACCTCCTCTACCACCACGTCTGGAGTACATTGAAAAGTGCATACATTGAGCTGCATTGAAAACTGTGACTCATTGCCCATTTTAGATAAACTACGATAATAATTTAATGCAGGCTTTGATAGCATGATATAAACAAGAAATCACGCTATATTTAATACTTAATATCTGGTATTTACTCCGGGATTTATTTTGTTCAGAAGGCTTTCTCGCGTGTATATAGGAAATTAAAGTAAACCACGTGTTTATTTGATCCTAACTACATGTGAATGCACATCTTCAAAAGTCCATCCAGCCGTATGACCCTGGCAGTTGGTGCGTCCTTAAACCCCAACAAAAGCCCACCCAGGTTTCAGCTGAAACTAAGGCCATTGTGATATTATCCGACGTTGCCTGTTCACTTAGTTGTAAAATAACTCTCTTATCAACATTTTTTTATTCTGCAGGAAACATTCGATCAGCCGTTCCCCAGATGGGTATCCCAGCACCAACATCAACATCAAGTCAACACACACCCGAGGACGTCCCTCTTCCTCGTCATCGTTCCGATATATTTTGTTCATGCCATTTACCGTGTCCCTTTCCAGGAAAACCTTTTTGCGGCCATTCACTGTCTCAAAAAATCATACAAGTTGTTATTGAAAATGAAACGATATTCTGTGTTTCGTCTTTACTTTTTTGTCTGTTTTGTGCTCTTTTACTTTTCAATGGACCACTGTGGACCTCCACAGCTGACCTTAGCAATAGGCATGGCAGTTTGTGCGGGGAAACTGTCCATTTTATTATTCCTCTGGAGTATGTAGGTACACTGGACGCATGCCAGGTACGCTGGCAAATCCAGGGGGCAGAATGGGCTTAGCCTTCCTCCAAAAAAATATGTGGGGGACTAACAATACAAATTAGCGCCCCCCCTCTCTCCCGGTCGACGACACAAAACCCAAGACCACGTCAACACCACTTCACAACCCCCCCCACCCCCCGTGGACACAATAAAGGCCACGCCAACGTAGTTTCCTACCCCATGTACAGTCAGTTGCGAAAGTATCGTTCCGCTGCCGACCCACTAGTTTGGAAGTCACTGTACACTGTAGCGCTGAGCCGGGCGAGTGGGCGGGCATTGGGCGGGGACAGCTGAGGAGGGGTGGAACTCACGCCTCAGACATGTTGTTTGGTCAAGTTGAGGTCAGTTATACATGGGTGCCACAACTGCAGATTCAAACTAAAATGGACGCAATGTCCGCATCACATGCCACCTGACGGGGTTTCTTTATGCCTCTCTTGAGATCTATAGAATTGGGATATTGCCAGGCGTGCACCAAGGATTTTCGTTTGGGGGCCCGGCTGACGAAGCGGGGGGGCTGATGGGAGGTGGCATGTTTGACAGGGCGTGCCAGGCTACTGCAGGGGAAAAATTGGCCAGAGAGGGTACTTATCAGGTAAAAAGCAATACATATTTGTCGTATGGTGTAAAACGCAAGTGAAGGGGTCATAAGCGTCGCCCCCGCGCAAAAAAGGGGGCAGCTAAACTTCAACCTGATGCTGACAAAAAACTTCCCACGTCAGGACAAAAGACTGTCTGAATTTGGGCTCCTCGCTGCCTTCCGCAGCGGCTGGTTATAAGCATTTGCAGTTTTCTCCCATTTTGACTGAGATCAGTAAATTTTTGGCCGAAAAGTCGGGGACCAGGCCCCCCTGGCCCCCCTTTTTCCAACGCTTATGGAAGGTGATACAATTATTATAAACCTGGCCTGTGGTTGAATCACATATTGAGTGAATAATTCACCGGAGGGGCTACACACTATGAGCAGGGGCGGTAAGGTGAAAGGAGAACTGGAACTAAAAGCCAGATCAAGCCTCATTTCTGCTCTTGATGGGTGACTCCAGCGGTCAGTTATTACCAGAACCCACGTCGAGTGCCACGCCAGACATGGCCGAGGGCCGGCACTTTGGAGTCAAAGCGTTTGGGGGAAGGGGGCCCGGGCCCGCTGGCCCTCTCCTTGGGTGCGCTACTGGGTATTGCTGAGCGTGGCGGATTGAGGGGGTTAATCAAGGGTGACATCGACCTATCCCATTTCCACGATTTTCTCTTATTTTCTTTGCAGACTTTTTTACGATTCTTAGGTCTGTTGTCCCCCAGACCACCAGTTCAAACTCGCAGGTAATTGTAAATTTCTTTGAATGAAAATCTCCCAAAATTCTTGAATTTTTCCAGTTCGGGGATCAACCTAGAAACAGAAATTTAGGGAAAATTGATGCTACCTTGGTATATTAAATGAACTCTATACGAATTCAGACCTAAATATGTATATGCGTAATTACCGAAAGAAAGGCATCATCATCAAACGCATCATTTAAGATGCCTACTTTAATTGGACATCACTGTCAAAGTTTGTCCATGGCGTATAGGGGGCATTCCATGACAGATCGACAAGTCGATAACACCCTCATATCTCAGATTTCAGTGTATGTTTTTGTGAGGGGGGCTATTGATGAAGCTGATGACTATTTTTCTATTCATTTTGCTCCCTGACTTACGGACTGGAAATTTTAGCCTCAAGCATTTTGATCATATTCACTTACTTGTCTTTTTAAAGACGAAATTTTACCTGTGTGATTCTAAAAATACCATGAAGACTTGATCTAGGTCTCTTAAGGATAAATTACGAATTTTGGCTCATGAGAAATATAACTCAAAAAATAAAATTTTGAATGTATTATACATTCTTCATTTTTTTCAAAATCTATGAAAAATTGTTTTCCTATGCCTTATTTTAAACGTTTTGAGGCTCATATTACTCTTTATACTTTTCTCTATAAGATTCAGCAATAAAAAGAATGAAGTCTTTAACCAATCGCGAGTTCTGAGTTCCCAAATGTCCCGATCCCCACTTTTGTGAGGTTCGTTCGCCGGCGCGGCCCGCCGTCGTTGCGGCTATCAAACGTCTCTGGTCACGAAAAATACCTTCCCACAAATCCCACCATTGACACTTGTGTCAACGATGGGATTCGTGGGGCATGAGGGTAAGGATGCATTTAAAACAATAAACTGTAATGAATGTCCCATTTCTTAACACCCGCACTGGAGAGGGGTCTGACACTTACGCGCACTGGTGGGCCCCTGAGCGCTTGGAAATTAAGAGACGTAGAAAAATTCCGGTTGGAGGCTGGGTGGGAGCTATTGAAATCTATACTATGACCGATTTCGATTGACCTAGGTAAGTACCGTCCAGTTCAAATGAGGTCATAAGGGTCATGTATGAGCCGTGCTGGAGATTTTTCTGGAAATGCTGTGATTAAGCGCAAAAAAGTTAAGAATGCACTAAAAACGGACCAAGGTCATAATGAGAACGTTCCAAAAATGTAAACTTAATTTTTGGGGTTAAGTCATTCAAGTTCATTGACCTATAACGTCACAATATTACATATTCCCTATAATTACACCATGGCTAGCACCATAGCAACCGTTGGACGGAAATGAGGATTGACCTTTACCCATGACATTTTACTTTGACCCGTGCCTTGACCTTTACATTGAGTTATCTTAACTTGGACGTCGTAGCATGGTATGCGTCATACTGGGTAACGCCATGCGATCGGAAGCACCGGACCAATGACTTTGAGAATGCTGGTATGGCGTTGAACTGTGGGCTTGATCTTCATGTTGGGTGAACTTGACATATAACCTCATTTCATATACCGCTATAACTTTGCCAGTCGGTCTTTGATGCACGCAAACTGGTACAACCGCGCGATTGCAGCGATCTCAAAATAAAGCGTTTACCTTTGAAAGTCTATAATTGCAAAATTGGGACCGATTTTCAAGATAATTTGACCAATCGACGTGCCATTGGATATTCTCAAAAGTAGCTATTTAGCATTTTTGGCCACGAAGGGTTCTCCCGCCACCTTGAAAAAGTAGGTGAGGGCTTCCGAGGCTCCCCTCCAGTGTGCTTGTTATCACGCGCTGGTATGAGGTCCCAGGCCACCTTTACTAGCATGGGGGGTACTCATCCCCCTACGATCTTAGCAACCATGCTTGGAAGGGAAAAGGAAAGCAGTGTTCCATTGCTTCCCTCGATCTCTACCAAAAATGCTTATACAACTTTTCTTTCAGGTCATTTTTGTGGTCTCGGAGGCCAAGGTATGTTTCCATAAGAATACAACGGAAACTTAAATATTGTATCATAATGGCTAATAAACTATAACAAGAGTAAAGTTATTGCCATTGTTGAAATGTATGTGCAGAAACAAAAACTACTCAAATTAGCTACTGAGCTCAGAAAATGCTTCGATAAGGCAATCACGAGAGAAGGAACATTGAAGATTCACAAGTTCGTGTTGGTTAATTCGAAGGCCATTATTGTGCATGAGCTCTCGAACGACTAGGGACAGAAGGTTCAAGTTTCACATTTAATATGTGAACTTCTTTTGCGCTACGGGATGGAGTCGTTCTTCCGATCCGTTGGTCAGTTCTTAACCCTCGCCCGGTGGGGGCGTTTGAAAACCCCGTCGGTTTTTTCCCGGCGGCAAGAAAAACGGCAGCGCCAAGCGCCGCCGTACTTGGTACAGCTTATCCTTGATCAAGTCCGCAACTTCCCGCAAAATTTTAAGGTTAAGTCATCTCAGGTAAGGTCACTAGTGCAGGTCAAGTGACCTCATCTCAAAAATGTTTAAGGTGGCATAAGTAAGAAATGGGGAATCCATCGAATTGAAACTTATACCACATAATGGGCGCACCAAGCGCTAAAAAATATATTCCGGGGTTTTAATATCGATGACCTAAGGTCAAGTACAGACCATGACCTCTCGATTGGAAATGCATGGAATAAAAGATATTGGGTTGTATTTGTGTAGATACAACTGAGAATACCTTCATATTCTCAAAATCGTAGTATCCTGTGCCCCTTTCCAGGTTCATTTTGCGATTTTTGACCCGTGACCTCTGAGAGGTCATCTGGGGGTATTTAAGCAGTTTTCAGACTTAGGTCAATAACTTTGCATGAAATGATGAAACAGCTTTTATTTTGATGTCATTGCGTTCAGGTTGCTATTGCAAGTCGATTGATATGCATATCGACTATGCTAGGTTAAAAAGTGACCTTGACCTGACCTGGGGTCAGGTCATTTTTGTGTTTTGACCTAGTATGGTCATAATCTACATCATTAGATTCGCCGTGACGAGAGAAAGCGAATAGTGCCCAAAAAATGGTTCTAACTCAGCTCTCAGACGCTAGAGCACAAAAACTTTACTCAAAATGCCACTTTCTTTGACCTGTCATGACATGACCTCAATATTGAACTCAGCAAAAAAGTGACTAAGATAGTTTCTTCATGAATTTGTATGAGCTATCCAGCAGCATTCGCGTTTTTTCGCTATCCCGCATAGGGGCCAAGTTAGAAGGGGTTGTTCAAACACCCCACCTACCGGGGCGAGGGTTAATAACAATATGACATATTTATGTCAAAAGGTACTCCTTGTGTTTCAGTGTTAGTTACGTGTACTAAAAAAACACGGTTGTCATCACAACTAACTGTATGCAGCTAATGACATCATGATTGACTTTCCAGTGGTTTCAAAGACCATTCAGAAGAACACGTTCTAACGTGTAATTCTGAACGAAAATAAAGTAAAGGACTTCGCTCCGCAGCCGCAACTAACGCCGTTCGGTCCCTGTAGGTTCACATATGATATGGTAATAGCAGACTAATGGTACCAAGCGGAATGGGTCTGTAATTTTTTTAAGCCAGAGGGAGAACGATTTTTTTAATGGGCTGGATGGTGGCCTGTTTCCACAATTATGGACATTTCTCCTCATTAAGGGATTTGTTGGAAAGAGTGGTACGTGGTTTGTAGATCAATATCGCCGTTAGCTTCAAAATACGAGGGAAATTTCGTCGGGACCTAAGGGATTTATTGAAATTGAGTGAGTTTAGTTGGTTCAACACTTCTCGCTGGGTGATAACGATGTTGTTTAAAGGAGGGCTGATTTCTCTGTTTGTGTCCATGTGAGGCTGGGATTGATCATCGATGTGTCGCCTGAATAACGAAGCGCAATATTTATTCTATATTTAATATAATATGATATTATATAATATGATTTAATATAATATGATATAATATAATATTCTAATATTACCTATCTATTGTGATATTGAGATGGATTTTGCTTGAACTGGACATGCGTCGCTAATTTTTTTTGCACCATCCATCTTTCCCAGCCTTCCCCCTGTCACTCTTCTTAGCCAATTTGAATTGCAATTACATTTGTGAATGCTTCTTAAAACCTCCGATGTCACCCATCGGTTTCTCCCGCTGTTAGTCAAGGGCACGCTCAGTACCAGGGGCGTAGGAACGGTTTGAAAAGTGGGGGGCCAACCTTAGAGGGGGCCCACCTCAAGGGGGCTCCAGTCCACGGGGGCCTATAATTTTAAAAATTTTAGATGGCTCGTTTAGTGTAATAAGGCATGCATGCACACAAGGATGACAATGTATGGAAAATTGAGAAATTAAATTTTTTCCCTATGATTTCGAGTTGTACCTATTATGATGTAATAAATAATAGTAAAACGCCAAAAAAACAATTTTTGTTTTTTACCTAGACCCTTTTCAAATACGAAATAAATTTTTAAGCTTTTTGTGAGGATTTCAATCATTTTTTACCACGAGCACGTTTTTTTATATTTACAGATGTTTAGGCCCTTTCATTACATTTACAAAATTAAGAACTGCTTAGAAAACTACAGACAATGCTTTGATACCAAATAGCCTCACTTCGCTATGCCTAATCAACTTGTATTTGCTTATTTAATGACGAAAATGGGAACATTTATGTAGGTTATTACTTATCTATTCTTTCCATCATTAGAGATTGATTTAGGTAAAGGCTGATCACAATAAATACGCCTAGCTATATTTCGATGGCTAAAATGCAGAGTTCCAGCATGACTGCAAGTGCAATGTTGGTACTTGATGGCCAGCTTTGTAATGCCGAGGAGGTGTGGGCATGGTGTTATAGTGGTTCGCAACCCTGCTTTCCACGCGACCAACTCGGGTTTAAGGCACGGCAGATTCCTTGTGCAAGGAGCAATTTGACTCCAAAGAAACCCCTCCAACAGGGAAAGAGTTGGCGACGCCATATAACCCTGGCATCGAAATACGTCGCGTCTTTCGATGGCTCAGGGACGACTGTTGCTCGGCATTTAGTGCAGGGTCCGTGTCCGATTCATATTTTGTGTTGGGATTGATATGGAATGGAGTTTGATTGGGCCCAGTTCTCGGGACTCATTTGGAAACACTCGGGTAGTAGGTTCCTTGGCTTTGTTACGAAGCGCTCCTCCTCCAGGGGCTTGCAGGCAGCGTACTACCGAACTTGAACGTTCCCAGACAAGCTATCGGGGCCGTTTGGTGGGTTTCTTGTTCTATATTACAGTTGCTGATATTTGTATATTCGTTGCGGGGGCCCACCTCAAAAGAGGGGGGGCAGTATCCCCCTCACCCCGGTTCCTATGCCTATGCCGCCCAGGGGCCGCCAAATTATCTCGGAGGGCCCCAAAGTCCAGACCATGGCTCAGGAAACCAGATCAGTCAGCTCAAGGGCCCAGACCAGTGCATTAGCTTTGGGACCAGCTTATCAAGGGACCCTACATAAGCACAACACCGATAGAAGCTCATCACAGGGGAGCTCCAGATTCGCACAGGGTGCCAGATTAGCTTAGGGGCCCGGTTCAGCTCGGAGGTCCCCAGGTCGACTTATGTAGGGTCTCAAAACAGCTCAAGGGACTTCAAGCTCACGGATCCCAGCTTAGCTCAATGATGCTAGAACAGTTCAGAGGCCCCAGACCAGCTCAGGGCTCTTGTTCAGTACAGGCCAGCTCAGCTCAGGGGCCCAGATCGGCTGATATAGCGTCTCCTCTCACACCAGCTCAGGGGCTCCATTCAAGCTCACGGCCCCAACTTAGCCCAGGGACCCTAGAAGAGTTCAGGGCCCCCATACCAGATCAAAGGCCCCAGTTAAGCACAGCTGTACCCAGATTAGCTCAGGGCCCCAGCTAGGCTTAGGGGGTCCCAGGGTGGCTGATGTAGAGTCACAGAACACAGTGGCGTAGCCAGGATTCGGCCAAGGAGGGGTCCGACTACCGTCGGGGGCCCCAGGCCGGGGTTCCCTTAGCAACCGGGCCCATCTCCTATATCTTTTGTATAGTATTTTAACATTATAACATTCACACGAAGGAAATTTTGTTATGGCTTTTTAAGCATTCATTCTTATTTTGTTTATAGCTTGGTTTTTCAATCCGACCAAGTGTTGGTAAACTAAGGTCACCAAATATTAAGGATGGCCCATAACTTATATGGTAGCGTGGCTATAATAACAGCTTTGAGCCATATTTCGGGAAGTTCAATGTTGATGCACGCATGATGTTAAACCTGAGTCTATCTCAATTCACTCGGATAATCAGACATGAAGTTATTGGAGGTCAGTCGTTTTGAGTACGAAGAAATGATCTACGAGAAATGATTAGCAATTATTTCCCGGTGTCGAATCCATGAACTCTTTAATCAGGAAATTTCCAAAGAAACGAAAGAAAAACGAATAAAGATACAAGTGATATGGGAGTGTGTACTGAACGTTACATAACATCTATTCCGTCGACAGATCCTGTTGAGATCCATTTACTTTCTTAACCTTGCTATCTTGTAAACGAGCAAATTACCAAGACAAAAGGCGCCCAAGATATCTATCGCTTTGGCTCACTCTGTTATTGTTATTTTCAACCTTGCATACCTATTTTTCTTTTTGGGATTATGCTCATTAATTTCTGTCATTACCCTAGTTTGTCTGGTTTCCTACGAAAATATTGGAAAGTTGTTTATTTCAGAATATTTAGGAATGTATTTATTGGTGTTAAGCTACTCGATTGAAAATTGACTAGCCCTGTTTGATTTGCTCTTATGATAAAATTATATCAATTTTTGCCTTTCCTTCGATAATGGTGCCTGATCGACATGTTTCAATTTGTCCTTTTTTAGTACGCAATAGGGGTAGGTACATTTTTTCCGAGGCATATGATTTTGAAAATTTTTATTTGAGCTCTGGAGCCACCTAACACCAACACTTGGCGGCACTCACAAAGATAATTTTCGGCCGCCCTCCCGATTATATCTCAAGGGGTCTCTGAGAGTGATTCACGGCGCCTGTTGATCAAAACTGGGGGCCCCTGAGAATCTCTCGGGGCTCCTGAGATTAGTTATCGGCAGCACCTCTGGGACTAATTATTGGGCCCCCCAGATTTGCTCTGGAGGGGGAGGGGCTGAGACTGACTATCGTGACCATCCAGATTAGCTATTGGGGTCCCCTGAGGCTGTCTTTGGGGTGGGGGAGGGGGGCTGGGAATGACTTCCGACAGCCCGCTGAGACTTACTCTAGGGCACCCCTGAGACAAACACCCGGGGGGGGTGGAATCACCTCTGAGACTGTGTCTCTGGCGTTCCTGAGACTGACTCTCGGAGGCTCCAGATTAGCTCTCGCGGGCCTAAGGCTAACTCCGGGCCCATGAAACCAAAAATCGGGAGCACCTCTGGAAATTACTCTCAGAACCCTGAGATTAACTCTCGGATGTCTCTGAGACTGACGACCGGGAGCCCTCTGAGACTAACTTTTGGGTGCTCCCTGAGATTGACTCTTGGGGCCGCTTATACCAAAACTGGGGGGGGACACAGCCTGAGGCTAAATCTCGAGGGCTCCCAAAATTACCTCTCTGGGGCCCCCTGAAACCAGCACTCTGCAGATCAAATTGGACTAACTCTCGGACCCCCGGATTAACTCTCAGGAGCCACCTGAAACTAAATATTGACTCCTGAGAGAGAAACCCGTGAGACTATGAGGGCCCCCTGAGACCGACTCTTGGGGTGCTCTGAGACTCACTCTTGTGGTTCTTTGAGACAGACTCTCAGGGGGACCCCGAGACCGAATCTCGGGGTCCCCTAAGACAGACTCTTGGGGTTCTCTGAGACTGACTCTCAGGGGCCCCCTGAAATAGACTGTTGCAGGGCCCTGAGAACCACTCTCTGGGGGGGCCCTGAGACTAGCTCGGCCCCCTCCCCTGAGACAGTCTCCCGGGGCCCCTGATACCGACTTTTGGGGCCCCTGATACCAACCCTCAGGGACCCCCGAAATCTACTTTCGGGGGGCCTTGAGACCGACTCTCAGGGCGTGGGCCGTGAGGCCGACTCGGGACGCCCTGAGAACGAATCTTCAGGGGCCCCTGAGACTAACTCTGGGGGCCACGTGATCAGAGAATCCTTTGCAGTGGTTCAGATTGGCCCAAGCGGTGGGGGTCTGCGGACGCCTAGGGCCCCCCTTGGCTACACCACTGCATCCACACTTTCGGGGGCCCTCCGAAATCACCATTTGGAGGCCCCTAAAATAATTGCTCCCCCTAAACCAATACTCCGGAGCCCCTTGATACTGATGCCCGGGGGTCCTAAGACCAAGCTCGGGGTCCCACTTAGATCAGGCTCAGGGGCACCCTCAGACCCATGCTCGCGCTTTTCTCAGGAGTAACTCGACACCGATGTTCCGGGGCCCTCAAGATCAATATTTCGAGCCCCCCCCGAGACTAATGCTTGGTACTCTGGAGCCCCTCGATGCCGATGCTCAGGGGTCCTAAACCCAGGTCTGGGGGCCCCTGGGACCAAACTCTGGGTCTCATGAGGCCAATGCTCGTGCTTCACTCATGAGTCCCGCGATATCAATAGTCGGGGGCACCCCGAGGGGATCCTGAACCCCTGAGACCAAGCTCGGGGGCCCCTGAGACCAAGCTCGAGGGGACCCTGAGACCAAGCTCGGATGCTCCCTGAGACCAAGCTCGAGGGCCCCCTGACACCAAGCTCGGGGGTTCCTTGAGACCAAGCTCGAGACCCCGTGAGACCAAGATCGAAAGGCCCGTGAGACCAAACATCGAAAGGCCCATGAGACCAAGCTTGCCCCCCTGAGACCAAGCTCGGTTGTCCCCTGAGACCAAGCTCGGGGCCCCTGAGACCAAGCTCACGGGCCCCCGAGATCAATATTCGGTATTCCAGAGCCCTCGATACCGATGATCAGGGGCCCCCTGAGACGAAGCTCGGAAGACCCGTGAGACCAAGCTCGGGCCCCTGAGTCCAAGTTCAGGGGTCCCCTGACACGAAGCTCGGGGGCCCCTGAGACCAAGCTCGGGGGCCCTGAGACCAAACTCGAAAGGCCCCTGATACCAAGCTCAGGCGCTCCCTGAGACCAAGCTCGGGAGCCCCTGAGACCAAAATCTAAAGGCCCGTGAGACCGAGCTCGGGGAGGAGGGGCCCTGAGACCAAGCTCGGGGGCCCTGAGGCCAAGCTCGGGACCCCCTGAGACTGAGCGCAGGGGTCCCCCAAGATCAATATTCGGTACTCTGGAGCCCTCGATACCGATTATCGGGGGCCTCCTGAGACCAAGTTCGGGAGGCCCTCCCCACCGAGACCAAGCTCAGGGGCCCCCGAGATCAATTTTTGTGTTTTTAGTGCATAAGGTCGGCCCAAGGGGGTCCGCGGACCCCAGGGACCCCCTCCCCTGGCTACACCACTGTCAGAACATCTCAAGGGACCCATTCAAGCTCACGGCCGCCAGGTCAGTGGCTGTAAAGCCTTATAGGGGTCCCAAACCATCTCAGGGGCCCTCAGTTCAACACAGAGGCCCATATTAGCTCTGATGACCAGATAAGCTTAAGGGCCTGGATCATCCAGGGGCCCCTTGCAGGCATATTTGGGGTTTCAGAACAGTCCAGGGTTTCAATTAAAGCTTATAACCCAATTTCAAAGCAGGGGCCCTATTTCTGTACAGGGGCCTCAGATAAGTTTAGGGTCTTCTGTGCATCACAGGGGATCCAGATTAGCTCAAAGGACAATATTAACTCTACGGTCCCAGCTCAGCTCAGGGGCCCCCAGGTCGGTGGATATAGGTTTTGGCCAACTCACGGGGCCCTGTTCAAGGTTACGGCTTCTAGCTCAGTTTAGGCATCCTAGAACAGTTCATGCTGCCCAAACCATCTCCGGGGCGCTCAGTTCAGCTCAAAGAGCCCAGATTAGCTCGTATGGTATCAGAGGCCAGTTCAGGGGCCCCGAGAAGCTCAGGGGCCTTAACCCTCGCCCCACCGGGGGGCCATCGATGGCCCCCTAAGGTTTTTCCGGGATAGCAGAAAAACGACGAGGCGCAGCACCGCGGTTGAGGGGTCTACCTCTCACTGCATCATTTTCCCATCATCCCTGAAATTTTTTACCCCGGGTCACCCAAGGTCAGGTCACCAGACGAGGTCAACCAAGGTCACCTCACTTCACCTTTAGAGCTCTGTAAGAGCTACATTTCAAAGTCGATCGATTTGAAACTTCCTACACTTCATGACCCCTCCAGGGTCGACAAGGTGTATATCCGGGATTTTTCGATTTCGTGCCCTGAGGTCAGGTCACGAGGCGACCTCTCCCATTGGAAAAGCATGGGGAAAAGCTATCTCATGATATAAAAGCCACAAAAATGATTGCAAATACTCAGACTGCTCAGAACAACGTTTTTGGACACCCTTTCACGGATCCCAGGGGTCATATTTGCCCTTTGACTTTTCCAAGGTCATTAAGGTCACCAGAGGTCAAAAACAGTATTTTGACAATAAGTTTTGACCTAATTGAGCTAGAGCGGTGAAACAAACACCATCGTGTTTGTCTTGTCACTGGCTTTCATTTGATATACGGCAAGGTCAC
Organism: Lepas anatifera; assembly: GCA_034440635.1. Taxonomy (NCBI): domain Eukaryota; kingdom Metazoa; phylum Arthropoda; class Thecostraca; family Lepadidae; genus Lepas; species Lepas anatifera. The sequence continues at coordinate 1,111,371 of JAOTON010001336.1, read as the reverse complement.
TTTTTGACCTTTCGTGACCTCAGGTCATATTAGGTCACGAGGTGACCTCTGGCGGTCAAACCACTGGCGGGAGGTCTTTACGTTCCACATAGCGGAAAAAGTACTGGCAATTTGCTATCAAATGTACTTTACCAGGCCTCAATAGCTCTAATGACATAAGAGTTATGCCCAGTTTGCTTAATCATTGCATATTTGAGTGAAAATAGCCGATCTTGACCTAATTTGACCTCTGGAGGTCAAACCATTGACCTGAGCACTAAAACATGCGAAGTAATTTCTTACTGAATTCACGCGAGCTTTCTATTGCACTTTGCAGATTTGCGCTAACGCCGATATTTTCGGAGTTAGAGGGGGGCATCGATGGCCCCCCGGTGGGGCGAAGGTGGCGCCGGACCCACGGTGGGGCGCGGGTTAAAATCAACTCATATGACCTCAACTTAGTTTAGGGGCACAGGTAAGTTTAACGGGGTTCCGGGGCAAGCTATCGGGCCAGTTTGAGTTTCTCGCTTGATATTACAGTTGTTAATATTCTTACCTCCGTTGCGGGGGCCATCACAGAAAAGTGGGGGGGGCAGTGGCCCCCTGGCCCCCCCGGTTCCTACGCCTATGCTCAGTACGGCTCCTCTCGCAGGCAAACCACAGCACAAATGGGCAGCAGTTTGAAAGACAATACAGCATGCCCCGTGTTGAGGAATTAACGTGCCTTACATTCGCGCGTCCCCAGCTATACAATGGTACAGTAACTGTGCAATTGGCTCTCTGATCACCCCTAAACGGTGCGCTTCCTAGCACCTGCTACCTCCTCGCCGGATCACAAGATCACATTCTCCGCAATCCGATGCCGGCTCAGCTTGCGCCGGCACCACCCGCTCAGGTCACGCGACAGCGAGGGTCGTCTCCGCAGACCATTCAGCTCCGTGTTCAGGTCACGTGACAGTGAGGGTCGTCTCCGCAGACCACTCAGCTCCGTGGCAGCAGGGGCGGCAGCATACAGAGACAACGGTAGGAAAACATACAAGATAAAAGTATGAAAGACAGGTCCCCCAGTTAGATATAACGCGGCACATACGCTAATGATGACGATGGCGGAAAGGCCAGGCCTTCCGCTGATCTTAGCCTGGACGCGGTGCTGCATATGGCGCCGGGGTGACTTAATGCTCGCCCGAAATACGGCCCTTGAATGTGCAAAATGGAGCTCGGATAATTTTGAACAAAGGTTTCACAAACGTGCTAAATTTGGCATCAAATCTTTTTAAAGTCGCGCATCCCTAAACGTATGCAAAGGCGCTATCACAATGCAATAGGGTCTCAACTATCGCCCCTGAACGATGCGCTGCGTGACATCTGCTACCCCTTCGCTGGGTCACAAGGTTACATTGCCCGCATTCCGATGTCAGCCCAGCTCCACCCCCTCAGGTCACGTAACGGCGAGGGTCGTCTCCGACATGACAATGTGTGGAAAGCTAAACATGTTTGCTCCTAGAAGCATCATTTGATAGGTTGGCATCAGTATTCAGTTTTGGAAAAAACTGCCAAGCTATGCACAGCCAACCCGGGTTCAAACCAGCATGATCTGTAAGAGAGCGTAACACCCTATCCACTACACCACGGCTCCGCACGCTGCCGCCACCCCACTAGTCCGGACAGGCGACCCGTTTGGAGGTCACGTGACTCTGCCGCCAGCACCTCCGACTGATCGAGGACACTCGCGGTGACGGAATATGGCGTTGAGCGCTGGAGTGGGCCAGAAAGTAATTTCAAGAGAAGCGCTGGCATCCCAAAATATTATTGAAATCGATGTTTCGGAACAGTTAAGATACAACAATCCGCTGTAACCACTGTGACGTCCCTATCATAGGTAAGATGGTGCTGCAAAGTGTCAAGAGACCGATCATGTTGAGGGGCTGGCTCATCAGTCATTAATTAGTTTGAGTTCTGCATCCCTTGCACCTCATGGGTGAATTCAGGGAAGGCAAGTGAGGGTACTTGCTCCCTTCCCTAGATTGAGCCTCGACGCCCCTTAATGGTCGCGGCTTCTCCTAAAATGTCAGTGGCGCCATGATAAACTTTCGTTTGCCACCCGTTTACTCTTTCCGTCAGGATGCAAATGAGCACCCCACGATAGGTTTTGGTTTATCACCCCTCCCCCTTCTGGCTCAGATGGTGACCTGCTTTCAATCATGCGTCGTCCCATAAGAAATCCTGTATTTGCCCATTCTGCAACCCCGACAACCATGTTATCACCACTCCTGCCAACTTTCTGGCAATAATGTGACCTCTGCTCCCCCCTCCACCTCCTGGCAGTAATACTACCCTAAAGCACACGGTCCTGCCTCCAATGTTATTTGGGGTTCAGCTCTCAATAGTGGGGAGGGATACTTGGTGGCCCACCGCAGCGGAACCGAGAGATTACCATTATGGTGCTTCGCCTCTCTGTCGGGGAGGCTCAAATACAGGAGTTTCCACGACTGAAAGTGAAAGCATTGGGTCACCCCACCCTCCCCGGCTGACCCCAGCCTCATCGGTCCGACCCGCTAACCGCTGGGGAGGTCGACCAGCCAAACAGGCCACGCCCTCAGACATGTGGTTCCCAAACTTCATGTTTCCGCCTGGTCGGACACCCCTGGAACGGAACGATACTTTCGCAACAGACTGTACCCCCGGTCGACGAGCCCTGGTTAATTTTTTGCCCCCCCCCACAAACAGGTGCGCTGGATCCGCCACTGGCCAGGCATCGGCCGCAGGCCGGGGTAACTTTCAGAACAATTCTCCACCCATGGTGACGAATAGCGCGCTAAAAATTGTTATTTAACCTTTGCAGTCAGTTTTCGACAACAAACGGTCGTAAATACGTTTTTTCGGTCACATTTTCATTAAAAAATACGGGCCCCCATCATGTACGGGCCCCCTTTCGAGCCGGGTGCCCCCCAATCGAAAACATAAAGTTGCGCCCCTGCCAATAACATACGCACACAAGCACTCTGAACGCCTTTTGCCCTTTGCTCCCGTCTTTTCAAACCCGGTGCCGGCCGGTTCCACGGTTAGTAGATCCACGGTTAGTAGCACGGTTAGTAGGTAGGAAGAGCGATGCCACGCCGCACCGCTCAACCATGGAATAGAGATACCTGGAATGGAGACCTCAATGCAAACCTGCCCCGCTTTTGGGTGTGTAAAGATTGTTGGTCCTCTCTTCTCTGTATTCCAGGCTGGACTGCCACAGATCACAATCACAAGCGCCAGGTCGCAAACAAGGTCACCTTGACCAGTGTCACCACAGTGGTTCCGAAACCGGTGCACCCTGCGAAGCCAGACGACTTAAGTACGTGTGCACCTCCCAGTGGCAGAACCACTACACTCCCCGCTACTCAGGCTATTACACACAAAGCAATAATAACAGCCAGCTTGGTAAAAATCAGGTTTTTTTGTTGGCCTAGAAGATCGTCGAAGCAGAGGGTTGGCATTTCCACCTAAACTTGATTCTTGCAACGATTCAGAACGAGACATCAGTTGTGCAGGCTGCTTGCGTTCCAACGATCCACCTCTTGGGGAAACAGGAAGCGATGCTGAGCAAGACCCAAGCTGAGAAGGCTGAGAGCACTCTCGCGGACCACGGCCCGGCGAAGCAGAGAGCGGTGCTGCCTCTGGCGGCAAGCCCCGAACTGAAGCTTCTGGTGACTCAGTAGTGATGGTGCCACCAGTCAGCAGCCCCGCGACACCTGTAGGCATGACAGATCGCTCAGAAGCTGGAGTGGTTTTGGGAATGGAAAACGGAGACTTCTCAGTTGTGGTCTGCGCTGCGGAGGGGGCTGGACAAACATTATCTTGCATGTCACAAACGATCCGAGTTCTCAGCTGATTACCATGCCTTCTCCAAATTCTGCCATCACACAGCTGCACGACGTACGAAACTGGGCCATCTATTGCTACTATGACTCCAGGTAACCAAAATGCTCCAGCACTGTAGTTCCGCGCAAAAACAAGATCTCGAATGGAAAACAATCGAGTTTGGGCAGACTTATCGAATTGCTCTCTTTGCTTGATCTGCCGTTGTTGAACATTACTACTGAGGTCTGGATATAACAGGTCTAACCTGGTTCGAAGTTTCCGTCCCATCATCAACTCAGCTGGTGTGACACCTGTTGTGGAATGCGGCGTCGTCCGTTGCCGCATCAACCATCTGCTCAACCGGTCCTCCCAGGTGCCGCCGCCGTCGGATGACCTCTGGAGCGCCAGCTTCACCTCCTTGACAACACGTTCCGCTTGTCCATTTCCCTGCGAGTGACGCGGATCAATCGTCCGATGTGAAACGCCGTTATCCTTAAGAAATTTCTGGAACTCAGAGGACGTAAACGTACTTGCATTATCTGTGCAAATCAGATCTGGGAGTCCCCAACGGGCGAAAATGGAGCGAAGCTTAGATATGGTTGGTTCTGACGCCGTACTGTTCATGACATCTAACTCAATCCACTTGGAATGGCTATCAACAACAACGAACACGTACCGGCCTTTCTGCGGCTCAGCAAAATCTGCATGTATTCTGCTCCACGGCTTCTGCGGCCAAGGCCACGGGTGTAACTCACGGTGTGACGGCGAGTCGCGACTTTCCTGGCAGCGGGTGCAGCAGCGGACTGCAGTCTCGACGTCCCGATCCACTTGCGGCCACCAGACTATGCTGCGAGCCAGAGCCTTCATGCGTCCGATACCAGGATGCCCAACGTGGAGTTCCGTAAGCACGGCGTCCCTGGCAGCATCTGGAATGACAACGCGATGACCCCACAACAAAACCCCAGCAGTTTGCGATAATTCATTCCTCTTCTGAGCATAGGGCTTCAAAAATGTCATGAACTTCATTTGGCCAGCCTCCATGTTGAACCATACGCATCACTCTGGAAAGAACTGGATCAACACGCGTCAATCTTGCAATCTCTTTGGCATCCAAAAAATTTTCCTCAGCAAGCAGGACTAGCTCCTCCTCTGCAGCGCCCTCGTCATGTGGGCTGGGGAGACGGCTCAGAGCATCGGCGTTAGGTATTTCTGCAGAATTTTTGAAATGTATGCGGTAGTTGTAATTCGACAACTTGAGAGCCCAGCGTCTAATTCTAGCTGAGGTCATGGTAGGCAAATCTTCATGTTCACCAAAAAGCTTGACAAGTGGTTTGTGATCAGTCACTAACAAAAAGGGCTTTGTTAACCCACACAAATACTGGTGAAACTTCGTAACCCCCATGATAATAGCCAAAGCTTCCCGCTCAATCTGAGAATACTTCTGTTCCGCGTCTGTCAGTCTTCTCGAAGCAAAAGCCAGAGGCTCTTCAATTCCCTCAGAATTCCGTTGGGCTAAGGCGGCACCAATTCCCTTGCAGCTTGAATCCGTTGTTAGAATTATCTGTTTTTCAGGGTTGAAATGGTTGAGAAGAGTCCCCGATGCCAAAGAATGTTTCACTGAAGAAAAACTTTCTTCCTGTGCCTTACCCCAAACCCAAGGAGCACCTGACTTCAAAAGATCATACAACGGAGAAAGTATTTGTGCTCGACGCGAGATGAACTTCGAATAATAAGTGACTAGACCGAGAAATGCTTTTAACTCCTTAACATCAGAAGGCCGAGGCGTATCAACAATCGCCTTTACTTTGTCCGGGAGAGGGCGCACGCCATCCTTGCTCATTCGATGACCTAGATAGTCAACTTCATTCAGAAAAATTGGCACTTGCTCTCTCGAACTCGGAGCCCGGCTGTCTGAAGTCTCTTAAAAATCTCCTCCAAAAGCTCCCAATGAGCGCTAACTGAGTCACTCCCAGTGAGCACATCATCTAAATAAACGACGGTATCAGGCACGCCGTTCAAAACCCTCTCAATTTCTCGCTGAAAAATTCCTTGCGCGCAATTGATTCCCCAGGGGAGTCTTGTGAATTGAAGCAAGCCTCTAGATGAATTGATGGTCAAGACATGTCTGGAAGATGGGTGAACTCTGATTTGGTTATAGGCGTGAGCCAGGTCGATTTTGGACCAGACTTTTTTGGCTCCAAGTTTTGCGAACATCTCTTCCGTTCTCGGTAATGGATATCTATCCAGCTTCACAACCTTGTTTGCAGTCAGTTTGAAGTTGGAACAAACTCTAATTCTACCGTCTGGACGCACAACAGGAACAATGGGTGCAGCCCACTCTGAATCCCTCACTGGGACAAGTATTCCACTTGCAATATCTGCATCTAATTGCTCTTCTACTTTTTGTTTATAAGCAAAAGGAAGTGATCGAGCTTTGTAAAACTTTGGTGGTACGCCCTTATCTATATCTAGCTTGACTTCAACGTCCTTCAATTCTCCCAGTTCCTCACGAAAAACCTCACCGTACTTGCTCTTGAGACGCTGCAGAGGTGGCATCCGAATCGCGTGCACTTCAGGCCAGCAGATCGGTATCATCTCTAGCCAGTTCCGGCCGAGAAGACAAGGAGCAGATCCTTTCACCACCACGACTGGAAGATCCCTGTAGGTATTTCCGTGGTAGTCAACATCTGTGTGGAATTTTCCTATCACTGGGATGACATCACCAGTAAATGACTTCAGCTTAATAGAGGAATATTGTAGCTTCGGGCGTTTTAGCAACCGCTTGTAAGTATTTTCATCAATCAGAGTCACTCCCGCCCCCGTATCGAGCTCCATGTTAATATTAATGCCACGCATTTTAATAGGACACCAAATAGGTGGAGAGCTCACCTGTGTACGGTTAACGACATAAACAGGCTGATGAGAGCTAGACATGTTTTCGAATTGTAAGGATTCTTCCGCTATATCGACGTCCTCTTCATCCACGTCTTGATAACGAACATATGTTTTTCGTTTGATGAACCGACAGCGCCTAGCAATATGACCTAAATCTCCGCACTTGTAACATTTCGCCGACTGGAACCTACATTCACCTCCATGAGCATTCCCGCAGCGCCAGCAAAGCGAGTACTTAACAGACTGATGACTAGAAGCCTGACCATGAGGAGAACTGTTCTTGACCTCCGCCTTCCTGAAGGCTGCTGCACTGCCCTGAACCTTCATTACAGAAGATTGGTCTCCGCTGAAGCACGCCGCCTCTCGCTGGACAGTTTCCCTGGATTTCGCTATCTGAAGTGCAGATTCAAGCGTCAAATCGTTTTTGCTGAGAAGCTCCTGTTGACACTTAGTGTCATTCAAGCCACACACTAGTTGGTCCCTCAGGGCAGTATCAAGGTACTGGCCGAAATTGCAATCCTTAGCCATTTTTCGAAGCATGGACAAGTATTCAGAAACCGACTCCTTTGGCTGTTGCAATCTCTTGAAAAATTTGAACCGCTCAGAGATCTCAATATTTCCAGGAGTGAAGTGTGCGACCAGCTTCGCTCTAATATCATGCAAAGAGGCAGCATTCAGCGACGTCGGGAGAAGCAAATCTTTGATCTTTTTCAAAAGTGGCCGGTCCAATTGAAGACAAAAAGACCGACTTCTTTGCGGCTGCTGCAGATATTTCATTCGCCTCACAATAAAAATCAAACATTTCTAAATACGTTTGAATGCTCTCATCCTCAGGATTAAAGGGATGCAAGTGACCGTGCACCATACTTGCGTGTCTGTAGTTCCGGTCTCCTTAACGCACGTTGAGTCCTTCTGGTCGCCACTGTAAATATTGTTGGTCCTCTCTTCTCTGTATTCCAGGCTGGACTGCCACAGATCACAATCACAAGCGCCAGGTCGCAAACAAGGTCACCTTGACCAGTGTCACCACAGTGGTTCCGAAACCGGTGCACCCTGCGAAGCCAGACGACTTAAGTACGTGTGCACCTCCCAGTGGCAGAACCACTACAGGGTGCCAATCTAGCACATGAAAAAATCCTTCGGTAAGTAAAGCTCGGTAAGGACCAATGTAAAGTCTATGGGAGATGTGGTGGCCGATGACTTTGATGCGTCATAACCTATAAACCGTGGCTTGCACAGGAAAACGACCATGCATTTCGGAAAGCCCAATCTGTGGTGCGTCCGCTAAAATACATTTTAGGCATGAAATACCTGAAATCTTAGAGCAAAGTGCAGGAGAAATCAGAATCTGATACTGCAGCTCAACTTGTATTATAAAATGTTTTAAGCGCACGCGACCCAGCGCCGTAATAGCGCAGTGTGTTAAGCCTCGTCCAGTAAGCGAAAGATCCTAGGTTCGAATCCCACGCGTGGAACTTTTCATTTTAATAAAGGTAATTTCGTTGCTCAATAGCGCAGTTGGCAGCATGCTTGTCTAGCAATCGTAGTGTTCCGGGTTCGAATCCGGGCTCACACTGATTTTGCATTCATATTTTATGGCTATTATGCAATTATTTAGGTTTATATTGGATAAATAATACCTCAGTAGTAGTTGTTTCCTCTGGGTTGAAGTAAGGCACGCGCAAAGGCCTGTTTTTTTGTTGAATATTTTACTGCCGTCTATATTTTAATGTTCTTGGCTATTTACCCAATTATTTTTAATGAGCCCCACAAAAGCATCCCAGAAATCAACGAGCCTTCCGTTCCAGGTATCTGTATTCCATGGCTCAACTGTCCTCTATCACTCAACTCATAGTTTAGTGGTGCAATTTTTTCAGATCACAACTTCGTGATGCAAACTTAAATGTCGTAGTACGGCGCTTATGTAGGGGAAGCGTTTCCGAAAGTGCATCGGATCTTGCTGATTATTGCGTCGCTGCATGATTCGTAGACTTTGCTTTGGACTTCTTCTGAACTTTAATGGTTGTGAAATCCGCACAATTTTTCTTTATCAGTTGGCACATTTCACAGAGATCCCGGCAGTGTGGTCTTCCGTCGGTCAGTCGCAGTTCCTTGGTTCTCAGACGCAATGGGGCCACGTAGCATTTGCCGCACCTCTGACAGGACTGACCCTTGCCTCGCCAGCTGTTTACTGATGTCCAATCATTCCGGCATCGAGCGCACCTGAACTCGCCGAATTGTTTGTGGAAGACCTCGTAGCTGTCTCCGTCCTTGGCTGCTGCCTCAGTCTCCGACGGCTTCTCATCCCCCTCCTCAGATGTTATTAGAATGAATGTCTGTGGCTTCACAGAGGCATTATTCCCACGAGCCGGCGCTTCACCTATACTGGAACGCGACAGCATCCGCAGAATTTTCTGATAATCACTCATGTCCGATAAAGTGGTGCACTGCTGGCCCTCGACTTATAGCACAGTGAGGCAGAAACCGTCACCTCGGTGGCAGCTTTTGCCTGAACTCGGCCTGTTACAGTGTTACAGTAACAGGCTGTGCGATTGGCGATGCTGCTACGAGCTCTTCGTGCCTGTTGAATCGGTGATCGTCACCCGCACGCCACCACCCACACTCTGCCGACACGGCACTCTCACTCGCTTCCAAGCTTCAACAAGTCGGCTGCCAAACTCCTTTGGAATCTTGCCTCTTATGGTGCAGCCTCCGAACAGTCCAGACATGCAAAGGTCTGCTTGGACAACGCTTTATTGCTGAAGGGGCTACCAACCCAGCAAGTGCAATTCTATCGCGGGGGCACTTTTCCAGCCCTATGGGCTGGATCTTGACGAACGGCGGGATGGGGGGTGCGGCGATCAGTTGTAAAATGTTTATAAATGTAGGTACCTATGCTTCTAAAAAATATTCCTGAATGTGTAAAACTGCGGCCTTCGTCAGTGGGTTGGTAGGTTTGGACCACTCCCTGAATCTGCCCCTGCCAGCCCTGGCGGCGACGTCGCTATTTGGCAAGAGTGAAGATCTCAGGGCGCAAGGGGTTCAGAACCCCAGCCATACTGTAGCCTTGGGTCCGCCCAATTGGCAACGCCATGGAAAGTGTTGGTCCGGCCTTTACCTTTGGCAGTCCATCCTGTTCTGGATATGATTGATTCCTGCCTGGAAATGTGAAGACAGAAATACCTATGATTATCCTCATCTGCTTACAATTGGCGATATTTGAAAAATCAGTGTTGCAGATCTAACGAGTATGACGTAAAAGTCAAACCTTCAGATCTGGTAGCAACGGAGCAGTGGCAGTCAGCGCCGATTGGTCAGCGGCCGGCGAAGCCACCCATGACGGGGAATCGCCGACGATAGAGATGTTAGAGAAGCGTTGAGTCAAACCATGTTGCAAAGGTTCTTGCTCAGTACCACAATCGCTGTTGGTGGGTTGCAGTAGGCACATGGAGCATCTGTATAAGTGTGTAACGGGGTTTTCCCCGGGAAGGGGAATGGTGTTGAATAGCCTGTACACTGGTGTTGTTGTGTGGCCATCCTCTCCACCACCCGTTACGGAAATTTAGGAGACAGGCGATGCAGTCAGGAGCTGGACGTGCCTCCAGGACCGTTAGCGGGACACATAAGACACGCAGGTACAACAAACAATGAGCCATTACATGCAACATAGCCAAATAAGCTCCCATTGTATGAGCCAACATGCATATACCGCCCCCCCTTTTTGGTGATTTGGAAACTTTCGTGTTAGGCCAAATAAATATCTGCCACAATCAATCTTATTCCCGCCGGCCCCGGAGCGCTCCTTCCCAACTAACCCGCATAGGAGCGGTGTATGGGACCGTCTATGTCTCCTTAAACTGTAATCGTGCTAACTTCGATATCCCTCTCGCTCTGAAACATCTCTTACTTGTGTGACAGTTTTTCCTTCAAAGCAGCGCACTCTCTTAGCCCGAAAAAATACATCAAAGCTAAACTTCCTTGTGTATTCTTCGGAGCAAAATATCCTACCTTCCCTCTCATATTTCCGTGTTGAACCTCTTTTATCCCTATGTATCGATCACTGAGCGGGTGCGATTATTTCTAATGTACTTTCCTGTAGTTTAATCCTCCTTTCTTTAACGGCCCCTGATTGTTCAGACAATAAATGCCCTACGCGAACATATAGGTTCCCCGACGATTTTTGTTTGGTGGAGGGGCTTGCACTGTGCACAGCTTCGGCACTAGAAAGTCGCTCGCTAAAAAAACAAACAAAAACATAGCCGAGCCCTGCCGCTGCACGGCTACGAAGTTTTAGTTCCACGCGTCGAGTATAGGGTTTTCCCGGGGTCGTGGATATCGGAAATCGCTGGGGGATGCTTGAATGGGAAATGGTATCAACGACCTAATAAGAGACACTACGTTTTATATTAATTTTTGGCCTTCACACGGACTTGTTAAATACGACAAAGCCAAATTAAAGATTGGAAGGAAACCTTAAGGGCCTTTTAAGACTAACTCAGCATTTCATTGACTTTCCTGATTTTTTTAGCTAATTGTTATCCTTATCCGCACTGTGCGTAGCCTTTTTGTTTCCTTCATTGTAGCTTTGGTCTAGACATGGAGTTTTAGTTCACACACACACTCACACACACACAGTTTTAGTCTATGGACAGACCATGCCACGTCTCATCTGTGCTTTTGCACCGATTTTCTGTGGCAAAAGTACAGCACTGTCTGCACAGCACTGTCTGCACAGCACTGTCGTGGCAAAAGCACTGTCCCTTCGCGTTCATTTTTTTTGCTCATTCTAGCAGTGTCTCTGGCAGTGTACTGCGTGGCTTTTAGCTTTTGATCCTGGTCTGGGGTTTTTCTTTTTTCTTTTAGAATTTCAAGTACTGACTACACTGCACACTTTTTAATGAATTGTTTTCATTTTTTAGTCACTGCAAACAAGTTTGCGCTATTGAAATGTATTGGGCAAGCTACACTACGCAAAAGGAGAAAACGAAAAACGTCCTTAAAAACGAAAAAATGTCCTCATGAAACGATAAAATGTAGTTGAAAAGCAAGAAGTGGCAAACTATTTAGTTTGGTATATGAACCGTATTTCGTTTGTTCACTTTATGATTGTTGTTTACGAGTGTGAGGAAGTTATTATAGTCCTTACTGGAGCAATTGGCGGCGTTGTGGGGTGGTTAATCAAATATTGAAGATATTTGGATAATTATTGTGTATGCTAGGAAGACCGCATTGTGACATTTGGCAATACACTTGCGTGGAATCAATGGTGGATCCAGGACTTCATTTTGAGGTGGGGAGGGGGCTAGTGGACTCGAGCACCACCCACCAACGCCTCAGATCAGTCTTCGCCTATGTATGCACTCTCTGTATATGCCAGTCTAGCTAATAAAACCAATCTTGGAATGACGGAATGATGTAATGCGTTACAGACGAACACATATAGCCTCCCCAGCTGAAGTGCCCTAAAACTCAAATTATCATCAGTCTCCGCCTATGCATTAGCTATAGGCACTTAAACATGGAGGGGGGCTTGAGGCCTTAGCCCTCTGCCTTGTATCCACCACTGCACGGAAGCTACCTATGAGTGATCAGTAGATATTGCATTCAGATGGTATCTTTTGAATGCTGATGTTTGCAGTGTGAAAAAAATCGCTGGTGCCTGAACTTTTGCATTCTGGTTGACGTAGGCAGATCCAGGGAGGGTTGGTCCAGGGCCCCAGGTGGATGCAGGGAGTTTGTCCAATGTCCTTCAGATTTTTGTCAAGTATATTTCTAATTTGATGATTGGATGTTGGTTTAAGACTAAGTTTGCTTCCTTTTCTTGTCGAGTTTCTTGCCGCTTCGTGAAAAAGCGAAGTTATCGCCAAACTACATAGAACAATTCCCGTGTCATCTTTATGAAAAACATATTGAAAGCTTTATTTGAGGCATCTAAAAAATCATGTTTTCCCCGCAGACGTGGAAATCCAAAAAAGTAACGTCGTGTAAAAATTGCAGATTATCACTATCTACGCAGTTTTACGCAGACACGGTAAATTGAGGACAGGTATTGGTCCTATAATTTCCAGAGTTCATCCGTGCGTTTATTATATTTAAGAAAGTAGTTCGGTCAGAGATGCCTTTTTCATCCATTGGTATTTGACCAGAGACAACTTCAGAAATTCCCCCTTTCCCTGGTGACGTTTTACATAGGCAGATGTAGGATTGCTGATCGGGGGGGCACCTTCCCGAGGGGGAGGGGCGCCATCCGGTCCGGGGTCGCCACTTTTGACGGGCAAAACCTATCAGATGGGCGCAAAATCCTATCGGTGGGTGCCGATTTTTGCATCCTGGGGGAGGGGGAAGGGGTGGGAAGCGACATTTCAGGAGGCGCCGTGATAATTTCAGGGGGTGCCGAGGGTCGATCATGGGGAGAAAACGTGCCCTCCTTGCCCGCCCCCTGGATCCGCCTATGACGTTTTATTATCATTGTTATATTAGTCGGTGTTGTTCGAAACGGTTCGCTAACAGCCAAAATATTGTCCAGGCGCCCCAAATGATGCAAAAAATCAGCAGGGGCTGATCAGAAAGGGAATTATAACTCAAAACGAAACAGGGAACCATGCTGCCTCCTCTATTGGCTGTTGGTGTGTCATTAAGCCGGACAATTATTATTATTATCATTAGATGACTGCTGGCATTCCTTGCTTTGCCCCGTTGGTATTCCATATTGTCCGCTTCTCCCAATTTGGCAAGTGGATAACAAAGTGGCAGCTCTATCTTTGGTCATGTAGTGAAACATCTGAATGCTCACGAAGAGTTCTAAGCACTCCCTTGATTGAGTAAAAAAACAACCATATCACTCGCAGTGCTCCACCCAGTGGTTAAAAGCGGAAGCCAAGACTGGGATTCGAACTCACCATCGTCTGATTTATAGACTATCGCTCTAACCGCTGCGCTACGCGACCGCCGGCGTACGGGGTGTACGCCGGGAAATTTGCGGCTTACATTTGCATGGTTCTCGGAAATCGTTTTTTTAGGCATTTATGTACATCTGACATAAAAATACCAAATGGAAAGTGGAAAGGGCAGGGAACAGGCCTTCCAATGACGACGTTATATTTCTTCCAACAGCCATAGGCTGTGGCTAGCACGTGGTTGAAAATGAGCAATTTAACACGTAAGCCCTATGGAGCAGTCGCATTTGTACGCCGTAACAGTATATTGCTGCCAACTAACTTTGGAGGGGCTGGATGGGACCAGGGGTGTAATTTTCTATCTCTTTGGGGGTGCCCGAGCACCCCCAATCCTAAGTCGAGCACCCCCAATCATGTGTTGAGCACCCCCAATACATGTGCCGCCCCTGGCTTATCACCGCTACCCTGAAGAGTGTCACCCTATCTCATCACTGCCACCCTGATTCGTGCCGCCCCTGTCAAGTTTTTCCCGTCCTGGGCTCATTACTTCCACTCTGATTGGTTCCACCTCTAGCTAATCAATGTCACCTGACTTATTCTTTCCCCCTGATTTATGACGCCACATCACTGCCGCTCCCACCTGATCACTGTCGCCAGCAATTAATCACTGCCGCCCCCCCTCTGGATGATAACTGCCGCCTTTTGTTCATCACTGATCAGCTGGCTGATCACTGACACCCCTGGTTTATCACTGCTGCCTTGATTCATGCCGCCCCTGGCTTAACACCCCAGTTTACTTCAACACCCATATACTTGCCCCTCCTGGTTAATCACTGCCGCCCACCGAATTATCATTGCCGCCCCCGGCTGATCACTGCCGCTCCTCGTTCACCACTGCCGCCCCCTGGTTGATCATTGCCGCAGCCTGACTGATAACTGCCGCCCCTTGACTGCTAACTGCCGCCCCTGGCGGATGACTGCCGCCCCTGGCAGATAACTGCCGCCTTCTGGCAGATCAATGCCGCCCCTTGGCAGATCACTGCCGCCCACTGACGGATAACTGCCGCCCCCTGACTGATCACTACCGCCCCCTGCCTGATCACTGGCACCCCCTGACTGATAGCTGCCGCCCCTTAGCTGATCACTTCCGCCCCTGGCTGATCACTGCCGCCCCCTGACTGATCACTGGCGCCCCCTGAATGATCACTTCCGCCCCTGGCTGATCACTGCCGCCCCCTGACTGATCACTGGCGCCCCCTGAATGATCACTTCCGCCCCTGGCTGATCACTGCCGCCCCCTGGGCCGATCATTGCCGCCCTCTGACTGAAAACTGCTGGCTCTTGGCTGATAACTGCCGCCCCTGACTGATAACTACCGCCCCTTGACTGATAACTGCCGCCCCTTGGATGCTAACTGCCGCCCCTGGCTGACTACTGCCGCCCCCTGGCTGATTATTGCCGCCCCTTGGCTGCTAACTGCCGCCCCCGGCTGACCACTACCGCCCCTTGGCTGATCATTACCGCCCCCTGACTGAAAACTGCCGGCTCTTGGCTGATAACTGCCGCCCCTGGCTGATCACTACCGCCCTTTAACTGAAAACGGCCGCCCCTTGGCTGTGAACTGCCGCCCCTGGCTGATCACTACCGCCCTTTAACTGAAAACGGCCGCCCCTTGGCTGTTAACTGCCGCCCCTGGCTGACCACTGCCGCCCCTGGCTGATAACTGACGCCCCCTGGCAGATCACTACCGCCCCCTGCCTGATAAATTCCGTCCTTGGCTGATCACTGCCGCACCCTGGCTGATCATTGCCGCCCCCTGACTGAAAACTACCGGCCCTTAGCTGATAACTGCCGCCCCCGGCGGATGGACAAGTGCCACCCCCTGGCTGATAACTGTTGCTCCTGACTGATAGCTGCCGCCGCTTGACTGATAAATTCCGCATCTTGGCAGCTAACTGCCGCCTCTTGCTGATCACTGCCGCACCTTGGTTGATAACTGCGGCCCCTGACTGATCGCTGCCGCCCCTGGCGTATCACTGCCGCCCCTGTTTGATAACTGCGGCCCATTGGCTGATAACTGCCGCCCTTGACTGATAACTGCCGCCCCTGGTTCATCACTGCCGTCTCCCGGGGCAGTGAGCATCCTGGGGATATCTGGGCAGTGAACATTCTGGGGGAGCATCCTTCTGTGGATATCACTAACGTCATGTTATATCTATGGAGCGTTAGTTTTAATGTCATATATTCATCCTAGTAGTCTTTCGGGTTTTACATAACGTCGAGTTTCATGTTACCTATAGTCTCTGACTTTGGTATACCGTGTGAAACTGTCTGTGCCATTTTTTTCAGTATTTGTATTTCATTTCATTTGTTGTGTTTTATATAATCTTATGATACAACTTTCACAACGTGACCTGTTTTACCACTGACTTGTTAAAATTCGTGCGGAAATGTCTTATTTGCGTATCTTAGGTAATGCTATGGGCGCCATATGACCCTAGATGTCAGCGCGCTCTAAAACCCCAAATATGATGATGGACCGTCTCACGGCTGATCACTGCCGCCCCTGGTTTATCACTGCCGCCCTAATTCATGCCGCCTCTGGCTCATTGATGTTGTTCCTGGCATATTTTGATCCAGATGCGCGCCGCCCCGACTCATCGCTGCCGCCCCTGGTTCACCACTGCCGCCCCTGGCTGATCACTGTCTCCCCTGGTTCGTAACTGCTGCCCAGATTAATCATTGCTGCCTTGATTCACACCGCCCCTGGCTGATCAATGCTGTCCCCGTTTTTTTATTAGCCCATATATGAGCGGCCTCTGGTTAGACACTTCCTCCCTCGAATCTTCACTGCCGCCCCGGCTGATCACTGCTGCCCCTGGTTTATCTCTGCCGAGGAGACCAGTCCGGCCATAGCCCCCAAAACCGGTCAAACTTAGGCCCTGCTGTCCGCAGTTTTGTCAGGAGGAATCTCTAACACCCTTCGAGAAAGCAAACAGAAGCCCACAATCGTCTTATCTTTATCTGTTTGTCTATTGGAGGAATTATCCGAGCCGAGTAAATGGTAGACTGCTGCTGCCGTGCTTTTACTCTTTTAGTGTCAGCCAGGGGGGAATTTTTTATCTCTTTGCGGTGTGCGAGCACCCCTAATCACAATGAGAGCACCCCCAATACATGTGTCGCCCCCCCCCGGCTCAGCATTTCTGCCCTGATTCATGCCGCCTCCGTCTTACCACTGTGATCATGCCGCCCCCGGTTCATCACTACCACCCTGGTTTATGCCGCCATGGTTCATCACTGAAGCCTCTTACCTATCACTGGCCCCCTGATTCTTGCCAACCCTGACTTATCACTGCCGCCCTGATTCAAACAGCACCCCGCTCATCACTGCTGCCAGTGGCTCACCAGTGCTATCCCCAGTTATCACTGCCACCCTGTTTCATGCTCCCTCCAGTTCATCACTACCGCCTCGGCTAATGAATGCCGCCCCGTTGGCTTATCACTTCCGCTCGAATTCGTGCCGCCCTGTGCTCATGACTGCCACCCCCCAGCTCGGGGGCGGCGGATTCCATTTTCGGGCGGTTGTACAAGATTTTCGGGAGGGGGTGCCTTCCTTCTCAGGGGGAAGGGGGTGCCTCCATCCCCAGGGGGCATCTTTTGCTTCCTAGGGGCGCCCACTCAGGGGAGGGGGCGCCGTCATCATTTCCCTGCGTTGAGTCGATAAATAGGGTCTATTTGCTCTCCATGGGATGGCTTTGATGAAAGGGGGCACCATTCACATTTGAAACTGTTTTGATTTCGCACAAAGAGCCCTGCCTATTCAGGTAGGCGGTGTTTAGGTCTGATCTTTTCTTGGCCGGTCGGGGGCGCCGCCCAAATCCGGGGGCGCTTCCCCGGACGAAGCCAAAACCGGGTGTGCAAAAATATACTTTTGCACAACCTCCTTTTACAGGGTGTGCAATTGCACACCCTGTGGTTGCATGATCTGGCAACCACTACCATATTCAATAGGCTGCAAGGGCTTCAATTGGCTGATACCGTGACGTCAGCATATGTCGTCACACCAACAGCTGACAACAGTGGCCTGCTGCTAAGGGTACATGTGGGGTATATTTCAGGTAGTTTTTAGCTTTACTCTACGGGAATTTTTAGTTTCAAGACAAATGATA
The DNA here is from genome assembly GCA_034440635.1 of Lepas anatifera. Lineage (NCBI taxonomy): Eukaryota > Metazoa > Arthropoda > Thecostraca > Lepadidae > Lepas > Lepas anatifera. The sequence goes on along the minus strand of JAOTON010001336.1, from coordinate 1,093,586 downwards.
CAGAGAGTACCGGGTTTTCCGGCATGCTATAAACTTGGCTATCTCAGTTAAAATCATGTTATAAAGGTGCCACATTCCCTTTAGGTCCTTTGCTTTCATTTCAATTTCCATCCACTATGCAATACTGAAGGTAAAATTTAACCCCACAAAACTGATACACTTTAATCGTGAACAGGGGCGCAGCCAGGGGGGTACGTGCCCCCCATCGGTGCCGGAGTGCCCTTTGATTGCTAGGCGGTGTACCCCGCTTGAGCTGTGCCGCTCGAAATTTATCGCCGTACGCCGTAGAACCTAGGTACAATTAAATCACATTTAGCGATTAAAGCTTTTGTTTTACAATTTAGTACCTTATTTGGACAGCTAGGGCATTCTGCTGCCTTTCCAAGCTTCCGAGGAGAGTATGGGTACTTAATCCGTGAACAACTAATGCCTCATCGTCGCCAACAATTGTACTGGCGAAGCTATCTGGTGCCCCTTGAGCTCATCTGGTGCCCACTGAGCTGGTCTTGGCCACTTGAGCTATCACGTGCCCTCTAAGCTGATCTGGTGCCCGTTGAGTCAATCTGGTGCCCCTTGAACAAATAATTGTGCCTCTTGAACCTAGCTAATGCTCTCTGAGTTAGTCTGATGCCTCCGAGCTCGCCTGGTGCCCTATTAGCTGTTTTAGTGCCCCTTGAACTGATCTGAGCCGCCTGAGCTGATCACATGCCTCGCAGAGTTGATCTACTGTCCCCTGAGCCAGTATGGTGCCTCTTGAGCTGATCAGGTGCTCCCTGAGCTGGTCTGGTGCACCCTGAGCTAATCTTGTGTTCTCTGAGCTGATCTATGCCCCTGTTTTGGACTGGGGGCTAGGAGCTGATCTGGGCTCCCGGGCTGATCAATCTGGTTCCCCTGAGCAAATATGTTTCCCCCTGAGCTAAACTAATGCCCCCTGAGTCGAACTGGTGCCTCCTGAGCCAACATTTTGCCTCCTGAGCCCATCTCATGCCCTCTGAGCTCGTCTAGTGCCCCCTGAGCTAGTTTGGTGCCCCCTGAGCCAATCTAGTGCCTTTCAAGCTGATCTGGACCTCCTGAGTTGATTAAGTAATTTCCTCAGCTCTGGGGCCCAAAGCTGAGTTGTGCCCACTGAGGCTGATGAAGGCCCCTCAGCTGGTATGGGGCTCCTGGGCTGATTAACACGCGCATTGACGGGGGGGCGGGTACCCGCCCCCCTCGGGTTTTTCGGAGAGAGCAGAAAAACGGCGGCGCGTAGCGCCGCCGTACTTGGTATACCTTTTCCCTCATCATTTTTACAACTTCTGTGAAAATTTTAAGGTTAGGTCATCTCAGGTCAGGTCACCAGTACAGGTCAAGTGACCCGACCTCAAAAAAAGTTTAAGATAGCATAAGTCAAAGCAGGGTGAACTTATCCGATTGAAACTCACATCACATAATGGCCTCACCGAGTTCTCTAAAATATTTTCCGGTATTTTTGATATCGATGACCTAAGGTCAGGTACGAGGCATGACCTCTCCATTGGAAATACATGGGAAAAATAGTTTTTACGGAATAACTCAGTAACGGATGGTGATAGAGCATTTATTTTAGCTGCATTAGACTCGCCTGGGCTTTGCGGTTCTAATGATATGCATTTTATATAATTTGACCCTGACCTGACCTCAGGTCAGGTCAAATCCTTGATTTGACCTAGCAAGGTCAAATTATATATCATTCGATTTGGCTTGCTAAGAGGATTCATATGGTTTAAGTCGTTTTGCTATATCTTTACTTGTTCAGATTTCATGGCCGAAAAACTGAATTTACATGTTATCCCTATGACGGGCATGTTTTGACCTCTCGTGACCTTAAATGTGACCTGACAAAAAAATGGTTCAAATATTTTCGATGGAGAAGTGGATGGGCAGCCCAACGCCGTTTACCGTTTTTCGCTACCTACCGTGGTTCTCGAGATCTTAGGGGGGCGGGTACCCGCCCCCCGTCAATGCGAAGGTGGCTCAGACCCCCGTCAATGCGCGTGTTAAATGCCTCCTGACTTGATCTAGTACCTCCAAATTGATCTGTGCCCCAAGCTGATCGGGGACCACTGAGCTGATCACTTGCCCTCTCTCTGAGCTGATATGGTGCTCCCTGAGCTAATTTAGACCCCTGCTGCTGGGACTAGGAGCTTATCTGGGACCCCAAGCTGATCGATCTGGTGCCCCCCCCCGAGCAGGTATATTGTCCCTGAGCTAAACTAATGCCCCCTGACTTGATCTGGTGCCTCATGTGTCATCATTGGCCTCCTGAGCCCATCTGATGCCCTATGAGCTAGTCTGGGGTCCCCCGAGCTAATATGGTGGAAGGCCCTATGAGCCTATCTGCGGCCCATTGAGCTAGTCTGATGACCCCCCCATCTTTGGGGCCACTGAGCTAATCTAGTCCCGGGCCAAGCATGAGCTGCTCTGGGGGTGGGGCTCTGATCCACACCAGGGACCCCCTGAGCTGGTCTTGAATAGACAGATAATAAGAACACAAGGCCAACTCCCATCACCTCGGGGGTCACGGGGCCAGTCTTATCCCAGGGGGCACATCTGGGGGAATGAGGGGCAGTTACTCTGGAGGTCTCTGATCCACACTAGGGGCCCCTGAGCTGGTCCTGAATAGATGGGAAATAAGGGTACAGTGCAAACTTTCCTTGTAAAATGGAGCTAACGAGGAATGGGCCGTCATCGCTAAAACGGCTTGTGATGCCTAGGCACCCCGGGTTAAATAAATTGCTTATTATACTGGTGGATTCTGGGCACGGGTGATAAAAAGGCATGTGCCCCTGAGCTCAGAGCACAGTTCCCTGAACCAGGATTTCTACTAATTAATTCAAATGAACGAAGAACTAGTTTTTCACAATTTTCAGCCCTGTCACATCATCCCCATCCAAACTACCAGCTTGTTTACTTTTTCTTTACTCCAACTGGGACCGATCCTTGAAAATATGGAACTTTTAAACGCGTTAAAAAGTATCTCCCTAATTATTCCGGCAACAAAAACTGTATTCGTCCAAAAACACTATGCCACTCCTCCTCCCACGGCCCTTGTGGGAGCCGCGGAACTTAATCCGTGTTCAAACAGGGCTCACTCGTCACGACAAAACCAGTGGGCATAACAAATGAATTTTCGACTCCAATATGTCTTATCCTGCACAGAATGACAGATATCACAGGCTCCACTGATTTCTCTGATGTCAAGAACTTGCATGAGTTGGCTGATTTGTCCTTAAATCTATCCCAAGAAGTCGTGTTCTGGCTATTTTCATGAGATTTCGGTGACACTTTTCTTTTTTCTGTTTTTTTTCAGTTTTCCTTCTCCGTCAATGCTTGATTTGCATTTTTCTTGACCAAAGGTACCCAAAAGTTGATATTGACTTGGATATAGTAAGTTTTTTTTAGGTTACGTTAAAAGTGCCCTTTCTCTCCCGGGGTGCCCCTGAAAGGTGGTGTGCCCCTATACCAAAGCTTTGGCTGCGCCCCTGATCGTGGAAAGATTGGATCAGATTGGATTATTTTAAGAGGTGTTGTAGCTTTGGGATTTCGCCGAAAAAGCAAACGCGTTTGGCAAAAGCTGTAGAATACCTGCCCAATATTAAAATAGAATGTTTCCTGTGCTATAAAAGGCGCAAAAAAGCGATGAATAACAGATTCGGTGCAATAAAGGGGTGCCGCCACCCCAAAGCTGCCGCCCCTTTGGGGTGCCGCCCCCCACCGGCTGAGCACCCCCAAATATTTTGGGAAAATTACACCCCTGGATGGGACAGTGAGAATCGGCGACAGCGGCCTTGGGCGACAGCCAGATTTGCCGGATATACAGGGCCCGGCCAGTCCCGACGGCAAATCTGAACCATTGAAATCCCCATTCACCAGGGGCGCCGCCACGGAATTTGTACAGGGGGAAATACCCAGGCTGGTGCTGACCGGGGGAAGCAAATTTGAAGCCTATTCGATACCTGGCAGCATTAATAACAATGAATCAAAAATTTGGGAGGGGGAACGTCCCCCTTGGTTGGCCAACAGGGGGACACTTCCCCGTCCCCCCGCTTTTAGCGCTCGTGCGCACTGTCCGAAATAATAGGTATGCTCCAGACTCTCTTATGAAAATCTGAGAGCTCTTGGTGCCAGACTTTTTTGAGGAAATACCTACTGACCCAAGGCCCTAGAGTGACCCCTTGAAAAATTCCCAAGATAGATGACGTCAAGAAATGTAACGAATAAACTTTTATTGCCTCGTCGGCCTCGTCATGGGCCTGGTTCGTTGATATGAAAATTATGACCCACCTGTTACAATTCTTGCGTCATTTGTCTTGGGTAATTTTTGGAAAAAACATCTGGCATTAAAAGCTCTTGGATTTTCGCCACGAGGGTCTGGAACATACCTCAATCTCCAGCGGTGTCTGTCAAATTTTTTTCGCATTATGCCGTATGTAGTTTGTAAAGGTATCTTGGTTTGTAAATGCCTATGTGATTCATCTCGAGTAGGTTGGCATGTGCAAATCGTTTTAGCGTAATGCCAATAATAGCAGAAGACTGGAAAGTACCGCTTTGGGTCCCAGTGTTGAACGGAACGTGCTAAAAAAGCTCAAAATAGAATGCGGCATGTTCGCCTTCGGGTAACGAGGTAGCTGGCTCCACACATGCTGCCAGATACACCACAGGTTGATCCAGAAAGCTCCTATGAATCAAAACTTCCTTCCAAACAAAAGCGCCACAGGTTGATCCAGATCGTAAGTGCCACTGTTCAAAGCTTCCTCCAGTGAAATATTCCAAGTGGTCTAGCTGTTTTTGGCGTTGCTGAAACATCCTTCTTTGAAATGTTCCTAGTGCCAAAACTGCTTTTTTGCATTGCTGAGTGACACTTTTTCAAAAAACTTTGGTAATTCTTTTTTAATATTTCTACATGTAGCACAATGTAACCAAACCTGACCTAACCTTTCCTCGACTCAGCAAGCTGGCCTGTGGCGCACCTAACCCCTGGTGGCACTTTTGCCTTCATCAGCTGCTGTGGATACGCTGCGTGCCTACTTAACCTAACCGAGCCTAACCTAACCTAACCTAACCTAACCTAACCTAACCTAACCTAACCTAACCTAACCTAACCTAACCTAACCTAACCTAACCTAACCTAACCTAACCTAACCTAACCTAACCTAACCTAACCTAACCTAACCTAACCTAACCTAACCTAACCTAACCTAACCTAACCTAACCTAACCAGTTGTGGTCAGCGCCAGTTGTGGTACTTGGAATGTTGCACTGGATGAAGTTTTGAACAGTAGCACTTATGATATATATTAACCTGTAGCAATTCTAATTAATGGAAGTTTTTAACCGTTGGAACTTTTGAACTGTGGCACTTATCATACAGATCAACCTGTAGTTATCTGGCAACATGTGTGAAGCCAGCTACCTCATTACCTAGAAATGAAGGACGATTTTGTTGTTTACGTCTTCTGCGTGGCCGGGAATGTTAAAAAGTATATATTTTTGGGAAGAAAATGTTATATACAATAATTAGAACAATAAAGTGTTCAACAATATTTGTTTTGCAATTGTGTATGCTATAATTACTGATATATCTTTCAAATGACGTATTTTTACGAACTGCTGCCGTAGTACTTTCATACGCTCAAACTGTCTGAAATAGGCGGATCAAGCTCAGTGTGTGTGGTATGTAGAGACGGCGAAGATCTAGCAATGACTGAGGAAGAAAAGTCTAACCTAAATCTAACCTGACCTGACCTGACCTGACCTGACCTGACCTGACCTGACCTGACCTGACCTGACCTGACCTGACCTGACCTGACCTAACCTAACCTAACCTCGATTTAGCGAGCCGGCCTCCGGCGGCCCAACCTGCGGTGCTATCTATCGCCTGCGTCGGCAACGGCATCGCCGGCTCCGCCGGCGCAGGGGTATGTCATTGCCTATCTCCCTGTGTGTTACCCGGCGCCATCTTGATCACTGTTGACGTCACGCCTCTGCGCGGGATCTGCGCATCTGCGGCTATTGCGGCGCCTAATAGAAGCGCAACAATTCAAGTACCAGAAAAACAATCCGGATAGTTGAGATATTTGATTACAAGATAGTTGAGGCAGTGTGATCAAGAATGTGGTGCTTGTTCTTTTAATTCTATTTTCCCAGTGTCTCTTTTGCCTTATGATTATTGTGATGGGAATACTATGAACTAAACCATGGTTATTTGTGCTGTTGCGAGGTGCTCCTCGTGCCCAAGAAAACCAGAATGTGCGAACTTATCCTGTTTTTCGTTTCCAATCAAAGACATAGAGCAGTGTGAGGAGTGGAGACACAGGTGTGCAAGGGAGGATAGATTAAACGTGAAATATGCGCGCATTTGCTCCCTGCAGTTTTCGGAAACTGACCTGGACACCTCATATGTGTGCAAGATGGCCATGGGATTTAAAGCCAAGCCGTGTCTAAAGCCAGGTGTCTTGCCATCCTTGCACCTTCCAGCTCGTTTGTCCAGGTGAGAAACTCAACTACATCGCGGAGACGAGGTCTGTAAGGAAGAGAGGGCAACGAGAGTCACGGTCAGAACAAGAGGGCTATTGAGGCTCAGGATCGGACACCAGATGGGGAGTGTGGTGCAGCTAACAACGACACGGTAAGACCCGGGAGCCCGTCTACGGCCCCTGTTAACGAGTGAAATTTTTTAAGCTTTTTGGCGTCTCTCGTGTGTTTAGGAATAGCCACTCTCATTCGGTGCTCCAGCTCAGGCTCGCTCACGAGGAATACACCAAAGAATAAACAGCGACACTATGGTTATGATTGGACTCCACAGACGGGGGGAGGTGGGAACACAACACCCTATACCAAGTGGAGGGTGCAGCGCAGGTGCAACACCCACGAGGACGAGCATGCCACAGGAGGCACCAAGACATGAGGGAAACCCCCCACCCCGGCACACTACATTCAATGGTAGGGAGGGAGGTCAGGCACGACATGCCGGGGCAAACCGGACTCCACGGTACGCCACTCACCGAAAAAAGAAAAGAAAAAATCCAGCCTCCAGAATGAAGCATATGAAGGGGGAAGTCACCCCCATGCCTCAATACTGATCCAGAATTTGATACCAAAGAATCATGACAAGCTCCAATTACTCTTACACCAACTACCCATTGAGCCCCACATAATTCTCATTAGTGAAACATGGCTTGACCCCCAATTACCTCCTGCATACAACCTAGAAAATTATAAACTTGAAGTAACCTCCCCGTCAGCTACCAGAGGCAAGGGTTCTGCCATTTTTGTGAACAATTCTATCCAATACAAAAGAAGAAGTGAACTTGAAACATGCAGATTAGAATTTCAATCAGTCTTTCTTGAACTGAGACTAGGTGAGCGACACATAGTAGTAGGGACTGCATACAGGTCACCATCCTACCCCTTGACTGACTTTCTTGAATACATTGAACCAACTTTGAATCTGTTGAATCTAGAATCAAAAATATGTGTTTTTGGAGGAGACTTTAATGTAAACCTTCTAGATAAACAATCAAACCAAGTAGCTTTATTTGTGAACACGCTCGCCTCTCTTGGACTCGTACCTGGAATTTCCCTCCCAACTCGAATCACCCCTGACTCCAAGTCACTTTTAGACAATCTTTTCTTCAATGACCCATCATTGGTTACTGAGACAAGTGTGGTGATGTCAGACATTAGTGACCATTTACCAGTCTGTATGAATCTGGCCCTAAGTATCCCGCCCAAAAAAATCAAATTTGTCAAGAAATGAACTTTGCTTTGACTTTAGAAAAATTGAAGTACTTCAACAAGCTCTATCTGAAAAACTTTCAACCATCCATAACCTGTCTGACCCAGAGGAGGCATCTCAATTCCTGTGTGATTCAATTGGGTCTGAAATACTCAAACTAAGCCGTAAAAAAGCAGACAGAAAAAATATCCCAATCCAGCCATGGATCTCACATGGTCTACTTCGTAGCATCAATGAAAAAAATAGGTTACACAAAAAATCAATTCAGGAGCCCACCACTGCAAACAAACAGACATTCATCATATACAGAAATAAACTAGCAAGTCTCATTAAAAAATCCAAAAAGCTCTATTATTCTCGCAAGCTCACTGAATACAAATCTAATCCAGTTAAACTTTGGAAAATTCTAAAAACTCTAGTACGCAAAAATCAGTCAAAAAATGATACTCCTGATGAATTTGTCTCTGATCATGGAACTTTAAACTCTCCAACTGATATATCAAATGAGTTCAATAAGTTTTTTGGCTCAGTAGCACCAAAGTTAGATGCTAAATTAAAACAATCAGATACCGATCCACGCTCTTTCCTAGCTACTCAGCCCACCTCTCCAACAACCTTTGGCTTTCGTCCCACTGACATCCCAACTATCTTGTCAATTATCCAGAACCTAGACAGTACATCAGCAACCTCAGACTGTCTTACCCCAAAAAGTTGTCATGGAAAATTATTAAGATTTTCCATGTACATTGAAACATTGTTCCCTAGTATTCAGAATGTGCTTGGGTTCTTACTTCTTGTTGAGGGAGGTGGTGGGCGCTCAAATCCTGCCTCAATTAGACATACTTTTTTCTTCACTAGGGCAAAATTTGTCGTGATGAACTCTACAAACTCCACTTAAAAATGGTACTAGTTGCTTCTTTAGCCTTATTTTGGGGTATCTCTGTGGCTATTGGGGTCAGTGCTTTTTCAAGTTTTCCTCACTGACTCCAAAAGGGGAAAAAGCTGCCCCAAGTAATTATTTCTGCCCCATCAAAAGCTTTAAAAATGCTGAAATGCTTTGAAAGACCAAGCTTTTTGTTTCCATTCAAAGCATATAAAAATTGAACATTGCTTTTCAGGAGTGTATGTGTGCCTGCTTCTGAGAGGTGTGCACGGAACCAGAGTAGATCAGACCACCAGCTGGTTGACCAGGTGCTGACAGAAAGGTTAGTAAACAACTTTGACTCAATGAGTGGTATTTAAAGCTGGTGTGGTTAACTGGTATCAATACTACCTCTGATGTATTAATGCAGGGGCTCCCAAAAGTTGGAGTCAGAAGGGGGGATGAAAATACAAAATATTTGAACCGTCTAAATTAAATAAGGTTCAGTGTTGGAATTTTGTAGAGGGGATGCAGACTTTTGGTGCATGTACAGCAAGGGGGGTTATTGGCAACTCAGATTCTGAGCTAGGACGTTCTAACTGAGACCAAATAGCTCAGATTGCTTCCACTATGCATGCATAGTAGGCTAGTCTTCCCGCTAGGTGGCAGGCCGGAGAGACTGTGCATGCACAGTGGAAAAAATCTGAGCTATTTTGTCTTAGTTTGAACATCTCAGCCAAGAATCTGAGATGCTGATCACTCACATGCAGAAGCATAATGGATGATTCTGCCTACCTATCAGCCTCAAATGGGATGTGAATTATTAATTGTTTAACACATATATTTTATGAAGAAAATATCACTCATCCAGATGTATTGAACCTTTGTTTCATCATGCTCTGGATTGTAATCTTTATTCAGAATTTGAATTTGTATTCCTCTTTCATTAAGCAATTTGCACGAACTGTTTCTGGTCAATATATTTGGAAGAGCCAAAATTTTACATGCTCTGTATGTCCCAGAACAATTGCACTGAATTGTCACTGTCCATCCCTTCTGTGTGAAGATTATAGATTTTTTTGATTATCAATATAGCCATACCCAGTGGTGTATACAAGGATGACCAGGGGGCCTAAGTCCCCCACCGAATGTTGTGGTGCTTATAGTAAATTCATAGCTGGACACTGTTGGAGCTGGAGACTGTACGATGGGATTACTGGTGGATGGGATTACCGTTTCGGACAATTTTTGTACCACTGCATCCCCACCTTCAGCATCATGTTTTTCATCAGCGGGTCAGAGAAGTGTTGCTGGAATCATTTACTAAGATAGTTGCACATTGACTTCAGTGCTTCCTTGGGGATTCCTGCTGCAACTTCATGAAAGCACTGCATTTTAGTGAGAGGTCCATAGCACTGAATTTTCCTGAGAGGTCCAGAGCTGGTGCTAGTGCTGCTAATCAGAAACAGAGGAACTACATAGAATGCATGGTATATACCCGCATACAGGGAAGGCCTTCCAACTTTTCAGCGTCATCTGGGGTGAGGAATGGAATATGGCTCAGTAGGAAAGCATACTGCATACCACAAATGCCTGGAGCCATAAATTTGGCCTGGCTGTCTGCTCCTAGGAACCGTGGTCTGCTCCACGTCTCTGAACGTGCCCCGCTGGGGTCCCTTGCATGACGCGCCCCGCTGGGGGGCGTTTTTCGCCCGATCCGTATCTCGTTCCCCAAAGAAGCTAAAGGAAAATTACGGGCGGCGTTCGGAAGCTCTTGACATGGCGAAGAGAATTTATAAGGATAATTTTTATTTCAGGTCAATATTGAGCTCAGCATAGGTCAAAGAATGCGCCATAGGCTTACAACAGAGCAGTGTGCGTTTCCCTCTCTAGATCTGCCCCCAGGGGAGCTAGAGCAAATCTTTATGCATCATTGGATTCCTTTCATCGCGGCGAATCGAATGATGTATAATATGACCTTGCTAGGTCAAATAGTCAAAATAACCTGACCTCAACCAAGGTCAGGGTCACAGAGTGACCTGGTATGATCATGTTGCATATCAATCGACTCCCCGTGACAATATAAACACAATGCAAGCAAAATGGGAGCTTTATCTCAATTCAGTGAGAAGTTATTGGCAAAACAATCACTCTCTGCTCCCTTGACCTAATAAGACCTTTGAAGGGTCAGATGCTCAAAACTCAACTTTATGGTCCAGATCGTGGTATGAATAAACAGTTTGAGGATGTTCAGCCTTATCTATCCAGTATTTCCTGAAAACGAGTCCATTCTATTTTTCACCATAGTCTTATAATGGGGTTGACCAAAAAATTGACCCCACCTTAGGTCACCAATATCAAAATTCCGAGATAGCAGATTTGTAGACCCTTATGACCTTATCATTTTGTGGAAGTTTCAAACTGATCGGTTTGCAATGCTCCCTGGGCGCTGCTTCAAACTCGTAATTTTAGGTTTTGAGGTCGGGTCTCTCGACTCTGAATAGGTCCTTGACCTGACATGACCTTAAAGGGAATGTGGCACCTTGGTGGAATCTTGGAATTTAGTGAAATTAGGCGTACTTTTAGCCAAAAATAATGAAACCACTCATGATTTCTCTGAAAAATGTTCAATAAGCTCAATATTTTGTTTTTAAAAATACTCCTCTAGAAAAAGCAATGAATATCAGCCTGTAGATTATGTCCCGATCTGGCAACCACTACCATACTTGAAACCCTTCAAGGGCTTCGATTGGCTGATGTTCATCGTGACGTCAGCATATGTCGTCACACCAGTAGCTCACAACAATGGCCGCCCGGCGACGGGCTGATGGGGGGCTGGTGTCAGGAAGGTTTTAGTTTTTTTTACGGAAACATCGAGTTCCAAGACAAATGAAATATGGATTACCGGGTTTTCCGACTTGCTTTACAACTTGGCTATCTCAGTTAAAATCACGTTGTGAAGGTGCCACATTCCCTTTAACTAAAAAATTTGGCCAGATGTGTATAATTGATCAGGAATAAGCTACCTTAAGTTTCGTTGTTCTGCGTCTCTTCGTTTTTTGAGCTATCTGGGAAAAACCAGGAGGGGGCGAATTTCCCCCCCAGCGGGGCACGTGTTAACCGAACTATGTCGGCGATAGTGTCTCGTGGCAGTCCCACGCAGAAATGTTTTGTGAAAAGGCTGAAAGAAAGAGCAGTCGTCCACCTTTTAGGTGGGCAAGCCAATATTTCAGCAAAAGTCACTAAGAACTCGGAGAGTGACTATGATTTAAACCTTAGTTAATTTGTCTCTCCTGACAAGCGGATGGTATCTGGGATAGTTTGTACTTATATCTTGTTACAGGTACATGGACGAAGTAAATAATGCATTGTACAGTATGTTTATAATTATGTCACGCTATAAGTACGGACATATCATGCTGTCGTCCCTAGTAGTTTACGCTTATATTTTCCCATAGCCATGGGCGTCGAAAGCGGAGGGGGTGTCTCCCCTACTTGATTCATTTGTTTTGCGTTGATTGATTATTTGTGCTTCTTGCTTCTGAAATTTTGTCTAACTAATTTTATAGTTCCGTTTTGCCATGCTGATTTTTGCGCAGTCTTATTGTTATTTTTGTTTCTGTTGATCAGTTATTACGTAAAAAGGAAATGAAAAAGTGGGGTGATGTTGATAATACTATCTCTTGTTCTCTGACCATGATTTTCAGTGCACGGTATGACTATTGCGATACGAAGGTTAGTATCCGGATAAGGTTTTTCTGGCGTATGCATTTGCTTATTTGGTATACATTTCATAGATCCAATTTTTCGTAAAAAATGTGGTCAAATTCAGTTATAGGAACATGGTTAAATTTTCATTCGTCCCACGACTCCTATGTTCGTCCTCCAACTCCTTTTCATTTATTTGCCTTCTCCTCACATGCCTCTTCTTTCCTAGAGAGTATAGCATTGCTCACGTGGGTTCGAATCCCTCACTGGTACTTGATGCAACCGGGATGGAGTGTGCATGCCACTCTCTGCTCAGTGGCGTAGCCAGTATTCGATTAAGGCGATAAACAATCGTTTTGCAGGACAGACCTCATAGCGCCCTTTCTGGCTACGCCACTTACTTTACCTTTGAAAACTCCATCCCCTTGCCTTTTCCTAGGAACCGTATTTTCATCCAATCACGCGTTATCACAGCCTACTTGCATACTGATGAGTTGAGCTCAGCAAACTCATTCAACTCTACTGCGTTAATTTACCTCACTTACGTGGACACTTCAGGAAGGGAAGGGGTGGCGTAGTAATTCAGTTTACTTTCCTATGCCTTTTCCCATTTAAAATCGCGATTGGGAAAAGGCGAAGTACAACCAGCTAATTGCAAACGCCTGTAAGCGCATATTGATAAGCTTTGCAGTAAATATCATTGAACTTGACTTTGACTTCCCCTCAGCTGAAGGGCCAGTGCAGCCAGAGAGTCTACTGACCACCCAGTGTTTAATAAAATGCAACGTTATTGAATTTTTCCTTTTTTGAAGAAGCTGAGTTAGCTGGGGCGGGAGAGGGGGTGAATCCCCTTGGTCAGTAGGTCAGTAACAGCTGGGGAGGTTTCAACCCTTTCGCCAGTAGCGCACCTTAGGGAGGCAGCCGGTCCCCCCACCCCTCCCAAACGTAACGTGCCGCCCCTCGAAAATAGGTTACACTAGGTCTGCAAAGTAAATCATTCACCGTTCCCACTCAGGGGAGGGGAAATATATATTTCCCCCTCCAACCTGCTGTTTCCCCTTTGCCCATAGATTAGAAAAACATGTTTTCAGTAATTTAGGCTCTGTTGACCCCCCTCCCCCGCCCATACCGTCGGGCTGGATCCAGTTTTGCCCCCTCCCTCCCCAGGGATGAAATGATCATCCGCCTTTCGGGAGAAAAGTGTTGCCCCGTACAAAAAGTTTACACTAGGTCTGCGATGCAAAAGAAAAATCCGCTCCCACCTCGCCCATAGCCCTCCCCAAATAACGTCCTAGATTCGCCACTGCCTATCCTAAAAAAATAGTTTTTATTAAGCCTGTGTTAGGATATTATTATCAATAAAACCCTTTTGATACTGAAGAATACATCGAAATTGGCAAGAACAAACAAACAGATTTATGTCCCTAGTGAGATTCGAACTCGAGTCTACCGCGTGAAAGACAGCCGTGTTATCCACTACACTATCGTGACCGCAAGGTATACGGCCGAAGTTAACCTTCCTGGAGGCAAGTTTTTGATCCTACTTTTAGGGGCTAAGGAGGCATTTGACGACTAATTGGTAAAGAAACGCTCAATAGAAAATTCAATAAGCTTTCATATGATGTATAAGTTGTTACTGTAAATTCGGTATATAGACCTAAATGAGGAGTAAAAACAACCAATTTCTATTGTCTTCAAGCGGAACTTTTCAGTGAGTTCACTAATGACGTCATCGAAATCGGTCATATGCCCTAATGACTGTACCTCCTCTCAAAGGCCTTGCGCCGGCGAATGCCGCGGCCTCCCCAGGAACTCACCTGATACTCGCTTCGCTCGCATGTCTGCGATCTTCGCTCGCCACCTGTCCCGATTCTCTAGCCTTCCCCCTCTTTTCTCCCCATTGGACTTTCACCGGCTTAAAATATTGCATCTCTAGTTGGTGTTCATCCGCCAGCTTCCGCCCGCTTCGCCCGCTTCTGCTGGTTACTGCCTGGCCAGCAGCTGTGCGCTAGTACGATATACGTTTTTTTTATTGGAAAACAAGGTAAGTTTTTGGATTTCACAATGAAGTCGCCGATATGTTATAGAGTGAGTCCTGCTGATTAAAGTGGTACCACATTTTCATTGGAAATATTTATATTAATGTGCCGCTATAAGCAAAGTTCTCCAAAACTATTTTGATTGTTTTTGACCATTTGCAAGGTATTTGTAATTGATAGTGAAAAATGTATTGGCTGCACCAGACAAGTTCGGCCCATTGACTCTGTCAATCAAAACTTTCTGTAGAAAGTATACTGAAGTATACTTGATCTATTCTCACATGCATGGGCTCGGCTTCCCCCTAAGCAACCTGCTGGACCTGCACCTGTTTGGGCAGCATTTGACACTCCTGGTCTTGGAGAGTTGCCATGCTGGAAATTGTGCCAATCAGACCCAATAACCACTTGACCCGATAATGGGTTACTTGACCCATCTTCGTTCTTAAATGTGGGAACTCTGAAGACCAGTTTAGGGAGTATGACACCTTCTTAATATGACATGAACTGAGAAAGTCAAGTCTGCAAAGTATGGCATCAGGCCAGACAAGTTGCACCAGCTATCTAAAATTCTCGCACCGCCAGCAACCAAAAATTCACACCAATCTTCCATATACCAGGGAGAAAACACACCCATTCATACCCACAAGATGCAATGCTACCTATCTTATTAGTTAGTTAGTTGAGGACTTTTCATAAGGCCCCTCCTGTATCTTTATAACCATATAGCCATTATTTGTTTGGTTTTCTGTGTCACCTTCCTTGCACCAGTCTAAAAAATTCGCACCAGGCTGGTAAAATTTGCACCACTCGCTCCTGTCTCCAAGGGCACTCTCAACAACAAGATCTTGTCAAAAATGCCATACTTTGCACAATGGGAGAAAGTTGTGTGATACAAAATGCCAAGACACCACTTGATCACCATTTCATTTGTTCAAGGTTTTACTGTCTGCAGAAAAATGAAGAATTTTTTCCTTTGGACCCTGTCCTCCTTGGTCATGTTTACACTTTATGACACAATCTTAGGCAAGTTACCTATGTTATGCTCAACCCTGCTACACATGCTGAGGGAACAAAGTTTTCTTTTTTGGTCATCTTTAAAACCCACATGTGAAACATACTATTGGTACTGTTGATTGTACATGGGTATATATAACTTGCTTATTGACTGTGTTTAAGCTCAAAATATGTTTAAATGTTTTAAACAAAAGAGAAGAAATGATATATGTTGCTTTGGTTCCTAATGGTAACCTCTTTTAGCTAAACACATTTGCTTGTATTCATATTAATTATTGGCACAAATCAAATAGGGAAATAGCATTGCCAGCTCATGGGCCAATTTGATATCACAATAATTTGGATATTTTTCATTACTAACAGAGGAAAATTAACTCAAGCAAAATATAACAAAATATTAGTTGTATCAATGCCATATAACCCAGGCAGTTGATGCATGGTTAAACCCCAACAATTATTTTTATTGAAATATTTTTGCAGATATGGGCCAAATCCATTATTTTTAGAATAGATTGTCCCTGGAAGCACTACAATGTTGAATAGTTTCAAGGTGTCATCTTCTTTTAGAAAAAATCTCAACAGGCCACTAGGAAATAAAATGGGCTGCCGCTGTAGTGGTTTAGCTGTAAGTTGTAAAATTTTTAGAAGCTTCACTTGAATAGTGAAACCAGTGGTTGAATTTCCTTTGAATATTTGTTTCAAACTCACAAAGCTGCTCCTTAAAAATTTGTTTGATACATATTTCCTACATGCGTTTGATACATGCTTATACTTGCCGAACATCGAGCTATTTCGAATTCTTACCTCGACATTGTTCTGGTAAATTTGCTGCAAGTAGCAGGGCCATTCGTGTATAAGCTCTCACTTTCTGCTTTTGCAGTTCTCCCTCCCGTCACAGCTGTTGTACCTGTGTATCTTGTGTGCCACTCTAAACCAGCATGTAACTCAAATGTATCCCTTTGCACAATGAGGTTTTTTGAACAACTAGCAGCTTAGGTGTTCTATTTACGTATCCTAGAATATGAATCTGTACCCGACCTACTAAAACTTTTGCAGAATCTCCACTTCAGAGGCCATTTGTATAGCAATTGTCTGAATGATCATTTTCGGCGGTGGTGAACAGACGTAACCGGCCGGTATCGAAGCCATATTGAAATTTTGACAGCGCCACCTATGATCTCGGTCTGACAAAGGATTCGTAGCGGCTCCTATGAGACCTGCATTGGATGTGCTGTGTACTTCATTGCATAGCTAGTCTTGCTACTCTAGCTTCTGAATCCTAATCTTAACTTAAGCTTTGCAGCAGCCCTCCGTTGTCACCGTTATAAGCATACCCTTAGGTTGTCTCTTGTCAGTTTTTCTCACCTGAAGCAGAAAGAACGGTGCTCGTATGTGTGCCTTACCGTATGTGTGCCCATCCAAACCAGCCAACATGCCTCGGAATAAAGAGCCCTCACCCTGCCTGTAATCTCACCTCGGGACACATCGTCTCTGCGTCGAGCAAGCCGTCCGTGGCTCGCTCTGTCCCACCCCGACCTCCGTCGCTGTTCGTCGCCCGCCGCCCTTAGCATAAATCGTTCCCGTCGGCGCTCGCGTTCGCCCGTCACGTGCGCGTATGACCCCTGATAGTAGCGGTACATTTCCAAATGTCAGTGAACCATATGTGTAACAAATATAACAGAATATCAGTCTTAGTGACTATAACATGCTAAGGAACTTGGCTTAACGGGAGTTTTAGACAGATCTACGACCGACTTTCCAAGCTTTGTATGTTGTGTTGTACCAGCATGCAACTTATCCCTGGTGCGACAGTTTTGGTCATATGAATTCTGGTTGGCGACAGTCTTGACATTTTTTCCTCCCTGGTTGCGACCATTGCTGGTATCACCGACGTGTGTCGGCCTCGTTGGATTATCTTCCACGCTAGCAAGCCCCGAGGTGTCCAGTGGGCGCAGGTGCGATGTGTCGGTGTGGTTCAGTGCCATGACCTCAACTTTGACCTGAGCCAAAAAGTGACTGATATAGTGTATTCATGAACTTGTATGAGCTATCCACCAGGGTTCGCGTTTTTTCGCTATCCTGCATAGGGGACGAGTTCGAGAGGGGGTGTTCAAACACCCCCACCTGGGCGAAGGTGACTCGGAGGCCCACCGGGGCGCAGGTTAACTGATTCAGTTCACAAAAATACTTTAAATGGGTAAAGAACATAAAATTTGGCGCACCCAGTCAGCCTAAAAATGGCGCCCCTGGCCATGAAAGTGGCGCCCCCCCAGCGCTGCGGCCCCCTAGCGAAAATTCCTGGATCCGCCCCTGAATGACACGGCTGTTCATTTAGGCTTTAGTACCCCGAAGGCATGATTACCTTAACATGAGCCTGCAGATTTTTCTTACGCCTTTTTGGTCACGTGATTTTTAAAGTGCTATCCATCGTCAGGTTTGCGCTATCCTAGGCTAGGTTCGTAATGTCTTTAATGCGCCATATGTAACGTTTACGTGTTTACTACAGCATTTTCGGGGGAGGACAAGGCGAGTATTCATCAGTTTTTGGTTTTGGTGAGGTGTTGGATAGTGGCAGTGCACAGTGTAGTATTTATTTCTAATTAAGTTTGTCACGGGATTGTTCAGATTGTTCTGGGGCAGGGATTGCCTCTCAAAATATCATATGTTCAAATATTGATTCCTGGTTTTTGCAGTTGAAACGTCGCTTATTGCTTCAATTATGACTGTTCATGAAGGGCATGCCTTTAAAATGCAAAGCCATCAGGCCCTTCCTCACCTGTTCGTGATTAGCATCTTTCTTCATTCCTATGCAGGAATAATTTCTGTCATTAATTAATGCATTGAAATTGGCATATTTTTAAAGAAAATGTGCAGTTAGATTAACGCCATGAATAAATATACTGGATTTTGCATACTATTGAAGGAAATGACTTTTTCTGTGCATATTTTGCCACTATTCTGAGTCGGAATCGACTCCGACTCAATGCTGATTTGAGTCGGAATCGAGTCGGCTCACTTCTGAATTTGGCCTGAGTCGAGTTGGCTCACCATTTTCAACTCAGTGAGTCGAGTCAGAATCGGAGTCAGCAATTTAGCTGTGAGTCAGAGTTGAGTCGACTCAAGACAATTTGAGTCATCATCCAGTCTGGTTCTTAGTCGCAGGTGAGATCCCTTTGTCCTGGCTGGGTGCGACTTCACACGTTGACTCGGTGGGTGGCGGTAGCGCGTTACGCGTTGCGGATGGCGTTCTAGATATCGATGCCTTTCCGACTTGAGTTGTAGGTGGCGCTAGTAGTGGCCGTATCTGGTTGGTTTTTCCGTCTGGGTCATGAAGTGGCGTTGCCTCCGCACTCCGGACACGGTACCTGGGAGGACGAAACAAAGTTCACTGCTGGACTTCTTTTCCAAAATGTCATGTTGCATGCAGCAATATATTTCTGAATTTATTTAGGCTGTATGTTGATCAGACCTGTCCATAGCTGATATACGTACCAAAGGAGGGTCAAAAAGCAACATGTGGTAGCTTTAATATATTGGAACTTATTTAGAAAGGGAGGGAAATCAGGGCCAATATCTGGGAAACGTAGCTCGTGCTTAACCCTCGCCCGTCCGAGAGGAGCATCAATGGTCTCCATAAGGCTTTTTAAGGATAGCAGATAAACGGTGGCGCTGCGCCGCCGTATCTTTCATATCGCTTCCTTCATAAATTCCGCATCTTTAAAAATTCAGGTTTGGTGATGTTAGGCCATGTCATCAGGCCAAGGCAAGTGACTTCATCTAAAAAATTAGGATTGCATTTATGCAATAAGTAAAGTTAAGTTACTTATAAGTAAGAACACGTTTAACCTAGTAATGCGACACTTAAAAGCCATCATGGGCCTACCTGGTGCTGCAGCATATATTCCTGGTTTTATGAAATCGGTGATATACCTAGTCAGGGTCCTGAAATTGCTTTCACGCAAGGTGGAGAGTGAGGCCAAAATCCAAAAAAAGAGGCCAAAATTCCCCGCTTTCTTTACATGCCTCATTTTCTTGTCATTTAGCATTTCCAGGCTTACAAGTCCCACCACAGCCTTTTTCCTAGACATGTTCATTGCTTCTTACCTAACCAATACTTTTTCAGGAAAATAATTTGATTTAGGACTGTATCTATATGCCTTCCGATTCAATTTAGGGGCCCCACGCCTGGGACACTTCAGCACGAGCTGTGCCATGGTTTTGTTTGGAGGAATGAGCTCATGTTTTTATTATTCAGGAGTGTATGCTTTATGTATGATCTTTAATGTCAATATATGTGTGTGGTATGAAATATATGCAGCAGCACCACCAGTTTTTTTTTACTGAAAGTAGATGAAAATATCTGTTGTAGAATGGAAGTGAAGAATCATCATTCTGCTACCTCCTAGTAGAGTGAAAACATGTTGATGCTCGCAATTATAAGTACCTCATACATAGATAGGATCTCATAACCCTGAATCTCTAACCCATTATAGAACTAGGAAGCTCCACTTTTCTAATATTTATATATACAATACATTATTTGGCCCTGGTGCCATGGTAAATAGGTAACCAACCAGATAAAATACCTCCTCCCCTTATTTTGATATTCTCCAACTTTCACCCATCCAAGCAGCACACAGGCTATCATTATTTAATGCAGGACGTGGGGTTTAAACACTCAACCACTGCCAGGATTATTTAGCTTCAATGTGTGAAAACCACCAGCCTATATTTGTTTGCACAATCAGTTCATATTAAGAAAATAGCAAGCATACCCAGCCTTAAAAATCATGAGCTGCAAAAGGTACAGTCTGAGCCTTTCTCCGAGCTGTGGAAAACTTTTGCAAGGTATTATGACCTCACCCAGTACTGTACTGAGTAGGTAGGTACCCACATATCTCCTGTAGATATTTAAGATGGGAGAAATGGTTCGATTAATCATGAATTTCCTGAAAGATAAGCTGCAATATCACGGATAAAAATTGAACCATCATCCACAATATCCCTTCCAACAGCAAACTCAAATTCCTTCCACGCACTCACTCAATTTCCAGTCTTCTTTCCAATAACCATACTACCTCAATATTCTGTCTTCTCCGGATTGTTGATATTCCCGCCTCAAAACACAAGGCTCGTCAAGGCCTCTCTATTACCTTGGCCAAGGCAATAGAGTAAAGTAATAGTACATGGGCTCGCCCTCTATTACCCTGGGCTCGCCAAGGTTATCGAAGTAACTAAAAAAATCTCACCGCCTGCACTTCCGCACCCATTCATCACCCGAGATCATTTCGGCTCCCCAAATACGACGAAGTGACGTCATTGTTCTGAATAGACGAAAACTAGCTGAGGCCTTTTCACCGAGGCCAATTCGGTACTTGGATGTCTTTGGAATCCTATTTCTCATTAATGAACGCACGGTTGAGAGCAATCGAACGTTAGAAATGTTGCCAAAGCATGTTTCAACTTCAAAAAACTAACCAAAAGAAAAATAAATCTGTATTTTACGAAATATATTGAAAGGTGGAATCGGCCTGTAGGATTCAACTTGGCCACGTAAGGCCTTATTCAATCTACCAATCGAAGGAAAGAAATCGACGATGATAATGTCCAATTTATTGATGCAATTGCCAAACAGCGGATGAGAGACAAAAATGATAACCGACAACAACAGTGCCAATATTTACAAATGGGAACATATACCCATTCCAATGGGAAATAACAAAATCCCAGAGAAATACGTAACACTCGGTATGAACGCGTGTAGAGTGAGTGAGAGCGTGAGTGATTGGGAGAGCGTGTGACGGCGAGAAATAAATCGCCGGCAGGTTCGATGCCGTAATTGACAATGAACTCAGCGACGGCTGCAAACCGAAATCGGACTTGCACTGAGCAGAGATATGCTCAGTCAAGAGTGCAGACCCAATGACACGACGGTATTGTCAGTGTAGTTGGGAGGGAACGAAACACTCCAGGGAGTGGCCCTGGCGAGTGATCGCAATGCAGCGGTGGAGGAGTGGACCAGCCCAGAGAGTAGCCCTGGCGAACTGACCGGTGTTGTCACCACGCAGCGCGCCTTTATACCCGGCCGGCAGTGGTCACGTGACCAGGTCGCGCTCTGGTTGGTCGGCCGGGTGGGTCGCTGGTGTGGTGGCAGTGACCCGGCGCGCGCCTGTGCCTGCGGCGGTGGTCGGCTGACCGCGCCGCGGCTGAGGGCGCTGGGTCAGCTGGTCGGCTGCGGCTGGAGCCGTGTAGCGGTGCAGTGGCCGCTACAGGACCCCCTCCCAGATTAGAGGTCGAAGCGTACCGGAGGCTTGGAGACGCGTCCTGAACGGGTGCGGTAGTTGGAGGCCTCCAACTCCGGTTGAACGTTGAGGTTCTCGCGAGCTTGGCTCTGAATGGAGCTGGCTGATGTAGCTCGTGGCTCGGGAGCTGTAGAGACCGTTGATGGCATGGATGCTGCTCCAGGGCTGGGAGATGTACACACTGGCCCGGTTGATGGCATGGGTGTTGTTCCAGTGGCAGGGGCTTCACTTGCTGGATCACCCGACCTCTCTGGCTCGGGATGCATCACGATGAGAGGTTTGGGTGGAGGCTGCACGTTGGCGTTCTCTATGTAAGCCGGTTTCAGTCGGTTGATGGACACGGTGTCTTCGCGTCCATTCCGGAAGATGACGAACGCCTTAGGTGACCTCTTCTTGACCTGGAACGGGCCGTCGTAGACGAAGGCCAGAGCAGGACGATGGCCGTCATGACGAACCATGACATGAGAAGCTGTGGACAGATCAGGTGAGACAAACACATCGCTGGCAGTCACACGTGTCGGTGCTGGTCGGATGGATATGAAGTGCTGTCTGAGGCTGGCTAGGAATTGTGAGTGATCTGGTATTGTTTTGGGCGGGTCGATATACTCCCCCGGGAGTCTGAGTGGCGTGCCGAAGACTAGGTCTGCGGAGGAACATTGAATATCCTCTTTCAGTGCCGCGCGTATTCCCATCAGTGCAATGGGGACACGATCTACCCAGTTATGGCATCCTTGGAGTGAACTTTTCAACTGCCGATGTAAACGCTCCACCAGACCGTTGGCGGCTGGGTTGTACGCTGTGGTGTGGACACATTCCGCTCCGATGTGCTTTGTGACTGTTTTCCACAGTGCAGATGTGAACTGGCTCCCACGGTCCGATACGATGCTGCTCGGGACACCATAACGGGAGATCCAGGTTGAAATGAACGCAAGTGCAACCTCGCTAGCCTCTATGGATGCAAGGGGACATGCTTCAGGCCAACGTGTATACCGGTCGACTATCGTGAGAAGGTAGCGGTGGCCTTTATGCGGTGGAAGTGGTCCAACAATGTCCACGTGTACGTTGTGGAAACGAGCGGAAGGCAAAGGAAAACGACCGACAGGAGATTTGACATGGCGATGAACCTTAGATCTCTGGCACTGAACACATTGCTGTGCCCAGGACCGGACATCCCGTCGCATCCCTGGCCATACGAAACGTGCAGAGATGAGGTTGAGCGACGCCTTGCGTCCAGGGTGTGAGATCGAATGTAAGGTGTTGAACACCGTCTTCCGCATGGGGACTGGTACGATTGGTCTGAGTACTCCGTCTTTCTCATCACAGATCAACTCGAGATCTATTCGACCAGGCAATGGTCGGGAGACGGGGTTGAGACTGCTGTTTTTGGTACTTAGGTTGCGGATCTCTGGGTCGTTGTGCTGGGCCTTGGCCATGTCGGCCAGGTTGACGTTCTCGGATGGCTGAATAGCGCTGATCCGCGAGAGAGCGTCTGCCACGAGGTTATCGGAGCCATGCACATGGTGTATGTCAGACGTAAACTGGAGAATGAAATCCAGGTGTCGTTGCTCCCTGGGTGCGTGACACGATGTAGATGACATAAGAGCCTGGACCAGGGGCTTGTGGTCTGTGTGGATGGAAAACTCGCGTCCCTCAAGGAAAGGCCGAAAGTGCTTAACAGCCTCGTACACTGCCAGCAGTTCTCGTCCGAAGGTACTGTAGCCTGCTTGCGTGGAGTTGAGCCTGCGAGAGAAAAAGGCCAAGGGTTTCCATGTTGACTGGACCTGCTGTTGCAGGACTGCGCCTATGGCATCTGAACTGGCGTCTGTGAACAGCCCGATCGCCGAATCTGGGTCTGGATGTTGAAGCGTTGTGGCCTGGGAGAGGACCTCTTTTGTTGCTGTGAATGCGGCCTCGGCCTCGGGGTTCCATTCCAGGATGTCTTTCTTGCCCTTCTGGGTCTTCTTCAAAAGACCGTTGAGGGGGGCAAGTGTACTTGCGATGGAAGGTACGAAACGATGGTAGAAGTTAACCATCCCCAAGAAGCGACGAAGTGACTTTTGAGAGTCTGGTCTGGGGTACTCCTGTACCGCTTGTACTTTGCTTTCCAGAGGACGAGTGCCGGAAGGAGAGACATGATGGCCCAGGAACTCGAGCTCTTGTACTCCAAAAAGGCACTTGTTAGTGTTAAGGCAGATGCCGTACTGATCGAGGCGCTTGAGTACCTCTTCTACGTGAAGAAGGTGTTGTGGTTCAGAGGCGCTCGCCACCAGGATATCGTCGATGTAGGCGAAAACGAACGGCAGTCCGCGGAGGACCTCGTCGATAAGACGTTGAAAGGTCTGTCCAGAGTTCTGGAGTCCAAATGGCATCCTGGTCATCTCGTAGAGTCCAAAGGGAGTCGTGATGGCCGTCTTCGGGATGTCGTCTGGGTGGACAGGGACCTGGAAATACGCTTTGGTGAGGTCCAGCCGGGAGAAAATTCCGGGCACCACTGAGATTGGCAGTGAAGTCTTGGATGTGAGGGATGGGGTACCGATCGGGGACGGTGATGCGGTTCAGGGACCGATAGTCGCCACAAGGCCTCCAACTGCCAGGGGTGTTCTTCGGGACCATGTGTAGTGCGGATGCGTATGGGCTCTTACTAGGACGGATGATACCTTGCTCGAGCATGTGTTGGAATTCGTCCTTCACGATGCTTAGGCGAGCTGCATCAAGGCGCCTAGGTCGGCAGAATGGAGGAGGACCCTTGGTGACGATGCGGTGAACAACGTTGTGCCGGATTTCCTTGCCGATGAATGGCGAGCCTGTGACACCTGGGTATCGCTTGAGGAGCTCCTTGTACGGTGGTTGACACTGTGGGAGGCAGGCAGAAACATGCGAAGGAACGCCCCGCTTTCCACCTGTGACAGTTAAGCCTGTAGTGTTGTCCACCAACTGGCGAAGGCGGGGATTGACATTGAGGTTGTGGTGCGACAGAAAATCACTTCCAATTATTGCGATGTTGACGTCAGCTAGGATGAATGACCAATGGAAGTCCCGACGGAGACTGAGAGACAGCTTCAGTGTCTTGGTTCCATAGGTCTTAATGGGGCTGGAGTTTACAGCCTGCAGCGAGAGTGAAGATTGTGTGGCCTTATCGGCTGGTTTAGCTGGGAGTATGCTGTATTGGGCACCAGTGTCGACGAGGAATTGCAGGTTAGTTCCAGGATCCTCCACAAAAAATGGGGCCTGAAGCGAGCCGTTGACGGTGGATGTGGGGCACGAGATCGGCGACTCCTCACGCCCCATGGCTAGTTTAAATGCTCATATGAGCAGGGCTTCGTGCAGCTCCGGGCGTCCTTGCCGAACTTACGATGGTACCAGCAAATGCTATCCTCTGGAGGGCCGGTACGCTCTGCGGGTCGGGAGCGATGGCCCGAGCTGGAGCGGTTGCGACTCCTGAGCGATTTGAGCTGAGCCGAGATATCGTCAAGCTGTTTAGATATCTTTTTCAGCGTCATCGAGTTTTCCCGGGACCTCTGGCATCCATCGCCTTGGCTTGCAGCAGGCAGGCAGGAATCTGCACTGCCTACTTTGCATATGTCATTGGAAGACACAGTGTTGATGGGGAAGCTGTTGCGTGGAAGTGAAGTGATCACCCTATCCGCCGTTCCAGCCAGGGTGGCAAGTGGTGTGTCTGGGGGTAGGAAACTCAGAAACGGCATGGCGGTCTCTGGCATAGCTTTAAGGAATATCTGCCTTATGAGGGGCGAGTCCACTTCCGAGGTGTGGGGCTTTGTAAGCTCTTGCAAGTACCGCAAGAATTGTGTAGGCTTTCTGTCACCAAGAACTTGGTCTTCCAGCAGGGACCGGAGTTTATCCTCGGTAGACTTCCCTAAGCGAGATTGCATGGCTTGACATAGCTGAGTATAACAGTCCTCAGGTGGGCTACGGATCATGTCGATAAACTCCATGACATGTTGGGCTGGCAGCAGTGAAGCCGCTGTTTGAAACCGGAGGCTCTGTTGTGTGATTTGGGCGCGTGCAAAATACAGGTCGAGCTGTATGATCCATACACATGGATTGTGCTCCACAAATGGAGGCGGTGGCCCGAGAATGGCGGGTTGAGCTGGTGGAGGCAAAACGTCATTGTTTTCATTTACTGCCATGGTAGCGTGAAACAGAATGACGCAAGTTGACAATATGCGTAACTGTGGGAGCAGGTTTTCCCGGAAATTGAGCCTTAAGAAACTGGACAGAACCAGTCGACCATAGAACTAATTTAAAGTCGGGGTCACCAGTTGTAGGATTCAACTTGGCCACGTAAGGCCTTATTCAATCTACCAATCGAAGGAAAGAAATCGACGATGATAATGTCCAATTTATTGATGCAATTGCCAAACAGCGGATGAGAGACAAAAATGATAACCGACAACAACAGTGCCAATATTTACAAATGGGAACATATACCCATTCCAATGGGAAATAACAAAATCCCAGAGAAATACGTAACACTCGGTATGAAAGCGTGTAGAGTGAGTGAGAGCGTGAGTGATTGGGAGAGCGTGTGACGGCGAGAAATAAATCGCCGGCAGGTTCGATGCCGTAATTGACAATGAACTCAGCGACGGCTGCAAACCGAAATCGGACTTGCACTGAGCAGAGATATGCTCAGTCAAGAGTGCAGACCCAATGACACGACGGTATTGTCAGTGTAGTTGGGAGGGAACGAAACACTCCAGGGAGTGGCCCTGGCGAGTGATCGCAATGCAGCGGTGGAGGAGTGGACCAGCCCAGAGAGTAGCCCTGGCGAACTGACCGGTGTTGTCACCACGCAGCGCGCCTTTATACCCGGCCGGCAGTGGTCACGTGACCAGGTCGCGCTCTGGTTGGTCGGCCGGGTGGGTCGCTGGTGTGGTGGCAGTGACCCGGCGCGCGCCTGTGCCTGCGGCGGTGGTCGGCTGACCGCGCCGCGGCTGAGGGCGCTGGGTCAGCTGGTCGGCTGCGGCTGGAGCCGTGTAGCGGTGCAGTGGCCGCTACAGGCCTCACTTAAAGTGGAGATTTTGACCAAAATCACGACGTAGTTCCGAGCGTCTGAAAATTTCAAAGAAGCTCTAAAATCGCAAAATAAAAATACCTAGAACTTGCCTATATATTTTTCTTAAGGAAAAAATATATTTTGTTTCAACTCTTCCTCGGTGAAATAATATATATCCTAATTTCTTCATCAATGTTACCAACATTAAAAAATAGCCCAAAAGTCAGGGTTGACTTTGGCAGCCTCTCAGGAAATTATAAGATTACTTTCACATTATTGGTGGCCTTGATTGGAATCTACGTTTCATTTTGATCCTTTCAAATGCGATTTGTATCCCATTCTAATGAAACTAATTGCCGAAAATTAAAAGTGGACGAAAACGAATGCGCCTCGATCCAATCGGCCTCACTGAGCAACTACCCGCGTGAAGTCTTTCCTTCGCCTAAAAATCTGGTAGCAGCCAATCCCAAGCAAGCTTAGGCAAAAGTATGCGCCATCTTTTGTATTTGAACGGGCCAGAAACTTCTGGGACATGAAAAGTTTGTTATACCTCCAAAAACCTTTGTTTCCTCACTTTTCCTTGCTTTTCCCATGTCACGGTTGGTCTATTTTCTGCGGGTTTTATATTTTAGTTTATGGCAGGCCGGCATTGTTTTGTTTCGTGCTGCGTTATACGTTGCCATCGTTTTTGGCTGTGAATGTAGGAGTAGTAGTATCGGCGTTTGAGATTGGAGAGAACGTAATCAGGCAAGATATTATATCAATGGGGGTTGGGGATTATACTTATATGGTTTGGATATTCACTGTCATAATTTAGATGCGTATTTTACCGGTTTTCATGCCCGGGATTCCTCTGCCAAGTGAGGCCAAAACAAGTCCCTGGTGAGGCCTAAATAAATTTGAAAAAGATACGTTTTCCACTTAAAATTGAGAATTTCAGGACACTGTACCTAGTTTCATTTACGGGAGACCTCTTCAATGGAAATACACGGTAAAAGCTGTAAAATAGCTATATTTTGGCTCATATTGCTCAACCCTCGTCCTTCGGGGGCCGATTCGACGCCCTCGTTATTTTTGCGATGACACAAAAAGTTTCGTTTAGCCCGATGCTGCGTGGAAATTGTATAAAAAAATCACTTTGACACATCTTGACCAAATTTTAAGTAAATGTCATGTCGGGTCACCGAGTTATGACGTCATTTCTATGCCCATGTAAGGTAATTTCGGTTCTAAAACTAAATCTGAAAAAAACCGGGCGTTACTCGGCTTCCAGAAGAGCTAGATCAGGTTTCTAAACAGGATTCGAAGGCTCCTGAAAAGGCAATTTGGAATACGCCATCTATTTTGAGGTCAAGTCCATAACGAAGGCACCAGAGGTCCCCAAATGTCAGCAAAGGTTACCGTTTTAGAAGCTCTTGTTGGCTATACTCATGGACGGGACAAGATGCAGCAATGAATTTGGTGTCATAGTGACGAGCGTCACCCAAGGATTCGATGGTATGCAGACTCACTTCGACCTTGACCTAAGGTTATGTTAGGTGGTCTAGGGTCAAGGTCACGCTTAACCTTGCAAGGTCTATTGGTTCCCGAACCATAAGGAATTTTCTAAATGTGTAAAAATTTCACGATTTTGTGACATCACAAGGTTACTAGTTAACCTAGGGTAAACATAATTGTACACTGTCGGAGAGAGTCTCGGGCAACAGGCTGCGTTTAGTCTTTCAACCTTTCTTAGTTTTCAAACGGATGAGGGTCGAATCGATCCCCGGTAGGGCGAGGGAGTAAAATACCTCCAGTAGGGCAGGCAAGGGTTAAAATGGCTTTCTGTTCTCGCACTATAAGTATATTGGGCCACCCCAAAGGTCCAACGTGACATGTTTGTTCTATGATCTATGTAAGGTCATTTCGGACTATTTAAGCCTTTTTCAGACATGGGTTCGCAGGAAACACGGACAACTTCGCTGGACAACTTGGCAGGAAATGATAACAGATATTTCACTTTGGTACCATTTCGCTTAGCTTGTCATTACGAGTCGATTGGTATGCATATAAATTATGTCAAACAAGAGAATGCTCTTGACCTGACCTTTGGTTAGGTCATTCTTAGATTTTGACACAGCGTGTTCATACCATACATAATTTGATTCGCCGTAACGAGAGGATTCGCCTACATTATGGCTCTAGCTTAATGCAGTTTTTGACCTAAGTTTGGCTATTAACCCGCGCCCTGGTGGGCCTCAGAGCAACCTTAGCCCTGGTGGGTGGGGGGGGGTTGAACGTCTGCTCCCTCGAACTCGGCCCCTACGCAGGATAGCGCAAAACGCGAAGGCTGGTGGATAGCTCAAAGAAATTCACGAAGAAACTATATCAGTCATTGTTTTGCTCAGGTCAATATTGAGGTCATGACAGGTCAAAGAAAGTGACATTTTGAGTATATTTTTTCGGCTCTAGCGTGTGAAAAAGTTGAGTTTTAGAACAATTTCTAGGCACCATTCGCTTCCTCTCATCACGGCGAATCGAATGATGTATAATATGATAATACTAGGTCAAAACACAAAAATTACCTGACCTCAGGTCAGGTCAGTCACTTTTTATCTAGCCTAGTCAATATGCATATCAATCGACTTGCAATAGCAATCCAAGCCCAATGGTATCAAAATAAAAGTTTTACCATCATTTCATGCCAAGTCATTTACTTAATTCTGAAAACTGCTTAAGTAGCCCAGATGACCTCTCAGCGGTCACAAGTAAAAAATTGCAACATGAACCTGAGAAGGGGCCTAGGATACTGCAATTTGGAGAATATGAAGGTGTTCTCAGCTGCATCTACACAAATACAGCCCAATTTGTTTTCCCCATGTATTTCCAGTAGAGAGGTCATGATCCGTACTTGACCTCAGGTCATCGATATGCAAAATCCTTTTGGCGGCGCCACCGTTTTTCGTGATGCAAAAAAAACCGAAGGGGGGTTTCAAACACCCCCACCCCGGGGCAGGGGTTAAACAAGTGTTCAAAGCTTTGTTAGTCCAAGAACAATGTAACACCATAGATAAGCTTTAAATGGTGGTAAAATGCAAACAAGAACACTAAATAGGTATCCGTTTGTCTGCGCGCTAGTTTAAAAGACACCAAAAACTCCTGGTTTAACCACGTTTGCAGCTTTTCGAGCTGTGACCTTTGATGAGCAGGAAGCTTAACACGCGCCCCGTTGGGGTCCCTGGCATGACGCACCCGCTAGGGGGGGCGTATTTCGCCTCCCTCCCTCCGTATCTCATTTCCCAGGAAATGTCAAGAAAAATTACGCACGGCGTTCGAAAGCTCCTGACGTGGCGAAGAGAAATTACAGGAAGTATTCTTATGTCAGGACAATATTGACAATATTCTTATGGTCAGCATAGGTCTAAGAATATTCCATAGGCTTACAACAGGGCAGGGCACGTTTCTCCCTCTAGATATTTATTCAGTGTAGTTAGAGCAAATATTTACGCAACTTTGGATTCATCTCATTGTGGTGAATCGAATAATGCACTCGTAGAATATGACTTTGCTAGGTCAAAAATGTGAAAATGACCTGACATCGAGCTATGTCAGGTTCACATGGTGACCTGGTATGTTCATTTTGCATATCAATCGACTCCCTGTGACAATATAAGCAAAGTGCAAGCAAAATGGGAGCCTTATCTCAATGCAGTGAGAAGTTATGGACAAAACAATCACTGTATGCTCCTGTGACCTAACATGAACTTTGAGAGGTCAAATGGTAAAAAATCAACTTTAAGGTCAATATTGTGGTAAGAATACACGGTTTGAGAATTTTGCGTTTATCTATCCAGTATTTACTGAAAACGAGACCTTTCAATTTTCCACCATAGACTTATAATATGGTGACGACCCCATCTTAGGTAAATAATATAAAATTCCGAGATAGCAGATTTGTAGACCCTAATGACTTCATCATATTGTGAAAGTTTAAACTGATCGGTGGGCAGATGTTCCTTAGGCGCCGCTTCAAATTTGTGATTTTAGGTTTTGAGGTCGGGCCACTTGACCGTGGATAGCTCCTTGACCTGACACGACTTGACCTAGAAAATTCAGAGGCGTAAAATTGATCAGGGATAGGGTACTGCAAGTTTCGTTGCTCTGCGTCTCTTCGTCTTTGCCTTAATAATTTTTTTATAATAATTTTTGGGGCTTATCGACGCACCAACTGCCAGGGTCATATGGCGTCGCCAACCCTTTCCCTTTTGGAAGGGTTTCTCGGGAGCCAGCTTGCTCCTTGTTCAGGGAAGCCGCCGGGCCTTGAACCCGGGTCGGCTGAATGGAAGCCAGCTACGCTGACCACTCCACTACCGCGCCCCCCTTCGTCTTTGCCTTATCCGGGGAAAACCAGTAGGGGAGGGGGCGAAATTCGCCCCAGCGGGGTGCGTGTTAAAGCATCCGCGCAGGAACTATTTTGAACTGGTGGGAAAGGGTCTTCGACTTCGGTGGGGCCGAAGGTAACTCGGCTTATCATTTGATTTGTTGCTGAAAACAAGGTACGGGAACGGCTGGAAAATGTTGGGCACTGCCCCCATATTCCGAAAGTTTTTTACTACGGTTTTTGGGCGCATCTCTTAAAGTATGCTAACACGCGCCCCGCTGGGCTCCCTGGAATGACGTGCCCCACAGGGGGGGAAATTGTGCCCCCTCTGTATCTCATTTCCCAAGAAAGAAATATTACGGACGGCGTTTGAAAGCTCTTGACGAGACGAAGAGAAATTATACGAAGTATTTTTATGCCAGGTCAATATTGAAGTCAGCATAGGTCAAATAAGGTCCCATAGGCCTACAACAGGGCAGTGTACGTTTCCCCCTTTAGATTTTTTCTCAGCGAAGTTAGAGCACATATTTATGCATCATTGGATTCCTCAAATTGTGTCAAATTGAATGATGTATAATATGACCTTCCTATGTCAAACTGTGAAAATGACCTGACATCGAGCTAGGTCAAGGTCACAGGGTGACCTGGTATGGTCATATTGCATATAAATCGACTCCTCCTGACAAAACAAGCACAATGAAAGCAAAATGGGAGCTTTATCTCAATTCAGAGAGAAGGTATTGGCAAAAAATCACTGTATGCTCCTGTGACCTGACATGACCTTTGAGAGGTCAGATGGTCCAAAACTCAGCTTTATGGTCACGATCATGGTAAGAATACACCGTCTGAGCATTTTCAGCTTTATCTATCCTGAATCTACCAAAAACGAGTCCTTTCTATTTTTTCTATAGGCTTATAATGGGGTGATAAAAAATTGACCCCACCTTCGGTAAACAATATCAAAATCCCGAGACAACAGATTTGTAGACCCTAATAGCCTCATCATATTGTGAGAGTTTCAAACTGATCAGCTGGCTGATGCTCCTTAGGCGCCGCATCAAACTCGTAATTTTAGGTTTTGAGGTCGGGTGGCTTGACCTTGGATAGCTCCTTGACCTGACATGACCTGCCCTACAAAATTTGGTGAGATGCGTAAAATTGATCAGGGATAAGCTACTGTATGTTTCGTAGCTCTGCATTCCTTGGTTTTTGCGTTATCCGGGGAAAACCTGGAGTGGAACAGTGTGGAGTGCAAATAAAGCAAGAAAGAAGTCATTAGAGATGTTTCGACAAAAGTGTTAGCTAGTTAGTTAAGGCTTTTTATAAAGTGTTCTGTGCAAAGCACCTTTGCCCGAGTCTAAAGTGTGTGGAATAATTTTTTGGGAGAAGTGTTTACTTTAACTTCGCAGAACAAAGGTGGAAGAACAAAGGTGTAAGGTTTTTACCCTTTTTAAGCTTTTCATCCCCTAACACTGGCAGTAAAATGTTATGGGTTGGCTAGAAAAAGCACCCCTAAAGATTTTCACAAAGTTACACCCCTGTCCGGACGCACTCGTTCTCACGGATCTGATCCAGAATGCCGGCTGAGTTCTCATTGTGGTTTGTTCTCATTTGCTCCGGGTAGCTTTTTGGTATGATTTTCAGTTTTTGCACTGTCTTCCACGACAGGAGCAGGCCAGAGACACTTGGCAGGATGTGGACGTTGTCGTTTGTCGATATATCCCCCAGTGTGAATCGTACAGGCAGCACGCCTATGGACTCTATTTTCGTTCCGTTGGCAGCCGTCGGATGCTGCTCGGGCGGCAGCAGGTTCTCTGGGAACTCCTTCAAGTCGTGAAGAAGTTTGAGACCGCCCACACTGATGTCCGCCCCTGTGTCAGGCAGGGCTTCTACAGTTGCAGTCTGATGGGCTTCGGCGAATAGCTGAATTTCGGTGCACTGTGCACCGATGTCGAAGCTATGATCGAAGCAGCACGGGGTCCACGACTGTTCTCCCGTTCTCCTGCTGACCGAAAACGAACACCGCTGTCTCTTTGCTGAGACGGTCCTCGGCGGTGTAGTGGTGACGGGGCCCGCTGTGGCGTTGGGGATCGGTACCGTCCGTGTGATGGTGGTGGTGAGTGGTATCTGTCAATGCGCGGAGACTGGTACTGCGGCGATCCATAGCTGTCACGTGACTGGGAGCGGTACCGCTGTGGTGCTCTGTAGGGGTCTCGTGACCGTGGCCGGTGCCGTGACGTGCTGTGACGTGATGGGGCCGTGCGCCTGGAGCGGCACACCGTAGCGAAGTGGTGCAGGCCCTGGCAGTTGCGACACCGCTGCTCGCGGGCCGCGCACAGCTGCTGGCGCTGGTGCGGTCGCCTGCCGCACGCGGAGCACGCCTCCTGGTTGGCCGGTCCGCCTCTGCTGAAGATCTGACGGGTCGCCGGCTCCGCGTTACGCAGTTCTACGGCGTCCCGAGACGCCCTGCAGACAGTCACGGTGGCAGCCAGCGACAGTTCCGGCATTGTACATAGACTTTTTACGGTCTCAGTACACCTCAGACCACAAATGACCCTGTCTCTTGTTAGAGAATCACAACATCTGTCACAGAAGTTACAACTGCGCGATAATTCTCTGAGGGCTGCAAGAAAATCATCAATGGGCTCGCCCTCTGCCTGGATCCGTTCATTGAACCTCTTCCTCTCTACAAATTCGTTTATCTGACCGTTTGCGTACTTCTCCAATGCGCTGAGACAAGCCGACACGTCGAGCCGTTCCTCTTCTCGGAGTTCTAAGTTTCGCAGAATCCCGAGGGTGTCGTCCGTCAGGCAGCTCCGCAATGTGGCCATTCGAATCCGCGGTTCCGCTCGGTTGAGTCCGGACAGGAGAGTGTAATCCTCCCAGCGTTCTCCCCAAACATTGAAGAGCTCTCCTCTGTCACTCGCAATATCCAGTCGGTCTGGTCGCAGCTGACGACTGGCCCAGGTCGTCCCAGGTTCAGTGTCCCTCTCATCCGGCCCTATCACCACAGAGTCACTTACGCGGGGCGTCACTCGCTCGTCACTTGACATGATAGTTATAATCACACGCCACGCTGTTACATAACATCAGCGATGGAACACCTTTACCGCTCGTATATATATATATATATATATATATATATATATATATATATATATATATATATATATATATATATATATATATATATATACTCAGGTTAATATCCTGCCGGCTGCGCCATGTGTGAGTCCGATATAATGCTCCACATTTGTTCATGCACTCGGTACTCGGTCCAGTCAGACACACACTGCCGGCGCACGGGCCCAACACCCCGGCCCGGCTACCGAGGGGCGCCCGCGGGCACGACCGGCACGGGCGGACTCAGCGCCGGCAAGCGCACACGTGGTAGCATAAGTTCAACAC
Source organism: Lepas anatifera (assembly GCA_034440635.1). Classification (NCBI taxonomy): domain Eukaryota; kingdom Metazoa; phylum Arthropoda; class Thecostraca; family Lepadidae; genus Lepas; species Lepas anatifera. The sequence continues at coordinate 1,059,117 of JAOTON010001336.1, read as the reverse complement.
TTATCAACAGGATTCAGTGATATTTCTTCCCCAACGATCGCTCTTACCTGACACCACGAAGGAAGTGTGCGACGAACTGAATGCAATATGGCGGTCGTGGCGGGCGTCGGTGAACAAAAAATGGCGGAAAAACGTATTTCCCAATCAGTTTTATAGCGTCCGTAGGTTGATACCCAAAGGAGGAGATACCAAAATACATTTGAAAACCACATGGCATAAGATACGCCTGGCAGTATACGGTTTATATTGTGCCAGTAGGCTGATATCGAAATGAGCGTATAGCTAAACACATTTGAACACAGAATTCATAACATACCCCTAGCAGCATACGGAACGTATTCTCTTATCCATGGCGGGAAATATTTCCGAAAGAAACCCCACTCCAGAATACGCTTATAATTACTTTATACGGAAATGGCTCATAGCAAAATGCGATAAAACGCATCATTTTTTTATAGTGCTCAAGGTGCTTTCCCAGAGTTAGTTTCAGGGGGCCCCAAGTGTTGGCTTAGGGGGCGCCCTGGAGTCAGTCTCTGGGCCTCCTGAGACTAAGTTCTAGGGGACGACGGGCGACAGTCTTGAGGTGAGCCCCTGCTAGTTAGAGGTGTCATATAGCGTCTTGGGTCCACTTTCATATCCTTACTAGTGACCACCACTTCCACAGATAGTGAAAAAAGGTGAAGATACAGACTAAATGGTATCAGAAAGGCAGGCTAAGCATTCGATGATATCTGACGACCGGGAAATTTCGGACACGGCCCTTGGAAAAGTATAACGTGGATATGGGTCTTATCAATGATGGGGCTGTTAATGAGCGCACTGTCATGGGCGCCGAAAGCGGGGGGGGACGGGGGACGCGTCCCCCCTGTTAGCCAACCAGAGGGGGACGTCCCCCCCATAATTTGGGGATCAATGGTCATTAATGCTATCAGGTACGGAATATGCTCGAAATTCGCCTCCCGCGGTCATCACCAGCCCGGGTCCGCCCCCCTGTGAAAATTCCGTGGCGGCGCCGCTGCGCACCGTTAACACGGGCTGGAAGCCATTCCTGTTGTTGAAACGGTACAACGTGCGTTCAAAGTTGCTGGAATATATGCGCAAACATTGCATAGAACGTCTAACTTTCCAAATTTGTGTTTCAATCAATATCTGTGTCAGACACGAAATATAAGCCCCGATGTAACAAAAATTACATTGATAAATTTATTTAGGTTTACAGAAAAATACACACGTTGTTTGCATCGTTCTCGGCGAGCTTTTCATGAAGTAAATCCTGCCTTTCGTTTCACTTTTAATCCACTCCGCTAATACGAAAGTAGCATTTAACCCCGAAAAAAACCATCTTCAATCGTGGATAAATATACAAATCAGACTGGAAACTTTTAAGACATGTATGTAGCTTTGGCATGTCGCCTAAAAACAAACATTTTTGAAAAATGCTGTAGAATACATGCCCACCATTGAAACCTGCCCGGGTGGGCCTTCGATCCTCCTTCGCCATGGTGGGGGGGGGGTGTTCAAACACCCCCTCGAACTCGGCTCCTATGCGGGATAGTGCAAAATTGCAATAGCTATTGGATAGCTCATACAAATTCAGGAAGAAACTAAATTTGTCAATTTTTGGCTCAGGTCAATAATGAGGTCATGACAGGTCAAAGAAGGTGGCATGTTACAGAAGAGTTTCCGGGTTTTAGCGTGTGACAAATTTGAGTTAGAACAATTTGTCAGGCACCATTTGCTTCCTCTTGTTACAGCGAATCGAATGATGTATAATAAGACTACACTAGGTCAAAACTTAAAAATAACCAATACAAGAAGCCATCCTCGCTTTGACAGAGGGGGGGGCGGGTACCTGCCCCTACCCCCGCCCCTAAGGTCTCGAGAACCACGTAAAGTAGCAAAAAAAGTAAACAGCGTTGTATAGCCCTTTCAATTCTCTATAGAAATTATTTGAACCATTTTTGTCAGGTCACATTTAAGGTCACTAGATGTCAAGGGCACCGAAAGCGGGGAACGGGGGGACGCGTCACCCCTGTCGGCCAACCAGGGGAGCTCTCCCCAATAATGTTTGGTCCATGGTCATTAATGTTGTCAGGTACCGAAGATGCACAAAATTCGCTTCCCCCGATCATCACCAGCCCGGGTCCGTCCCCCTGTAAAAAATCCGTAGCGGCGCCCCTGCTAGAGATTAAGGCATGCCAGCATAGGGATAACCTGTAAATGAAGGTTGTTAGCAATTCAATCTGAACTAGTGAAGGTAGTACAAAACAATAGAGACCATTCGAATCCTTACAGCAAGCTGAATCAAATTACGTATAATATGACCTTACCAGGTCACATTGGGTCAAATGTAAGACTTGACCTGAATTGAGGTCAGGTGAAGGTCAAATTAGGTCAAAATGCATGTCATTAGAACTGAAAAGATAAGGCAGACCTAATGCCGTTAAAATGAGCGCTCTGCCACCATCCTTTGCTAAGCTATTAAGTTTAAACCATCTTTCTCATATATGTCCAATGGAGAGGTCATGACTCGTAACTGACCTTAGTTCATCGATATAAGAATTACCGAAACATCTTTATAGAACTCGGTGGGCCCATTACGTGATATGAGTCTTGATCTGATAGGCTCACCGTATTTAACTATTGCTATCTTAAACTTGTTTAGGTGAGGTCACTTGACCTGCACTGGTGACCTGATCTGAGCTGACCCAACATTACAATTTACAGATGTAAAAATGATCTGAGGAAAGGTATATCAAGTACGGTGGCGTTACACGACGCCGTTTTTATTTTATTTGAAAAAAACCCGAGAGGCGTATCAAAAACATGAACCCGTCCCTCCAGCAATGCGCGCTGTAAGCCATTAAGGTTGAGAGAAGTTAGAAATGAAACAAGTCCTTTCGGGAATATGGCATCTTCGTGGAGGGGCGACGTGAGAGCCAGAATTTAAGGGGCTTGATGTCGTGGGCTTCCCAGCATGATTTTGGTGGCGGAAGGGGGCATCCAGGTTGATACAGCCAACATATTGAGGTTTACCGTACATTTGTTATAAGCTATAGGGGATTTCTGACGTTTTATAAGCCACCCGGGCATAACGGGCCTGACAGTTTGGAAAGTATATTTCCCTGCAATTTACCCACCAGGCTTGGTTTTTTTATATATTTTCTGACCATCTATTACTCCTTCGGCCATTATTGGAAACGCAATATTCGTGTTTTCCCTTAACGTAACCCGTGATGTCACACTCGGCCGAAATGGGTCAAATTTATACTCATTTGGAAAATCTCTTATAACTCGTGAACCATTTATCACTAGAACAAAATACATATGAGTTCCTCTTGACCCAAGGACTCAAGTGATTTGCGCCATGACCTTGTTCAAATAATGCCATTTCAAGGTCATATCGTACATCATTCGAACTCCAGGGACATGGTCATTACTATGATACCAATTTTGAGTCTGTATTTTGTTTAGTTCAGAACTTATAAACACAAACAATTGTGAAGACCGTGACCATTTTTGACCACTGGTGACCTTGGTATCGATCTGAGCTCAGTAAAGATGACAGCGTGCAGATTTTTCGTTACGAGAGCTTTCGAATGGTGTTCGAAACTTGATCTAGCTCTTAGAAGTCTAGTTACACCCTGGTTTAGTAAGCCTTATTTTAGAATAACACAATTGTCGTACATGGGTTTAAAAATAACGTCATAACTCGTCCACCTGACCTGACGTCATTTTTTTGTCATAAGTTGTTAAATTGATCACTCAGTGATTTACAGCGGGGGCTTATAGGGCCTGGGCAATACATTGAATTTTGAATTTGCAGTGGTCATTGTATGCGATAATCATGTAATGATCATTACAATGTCCATTACAACGGTTGTCAATAAGTACCTAATTCAGCAAAATCGGGCACAATCGTCAAATTTGAACGGTGACATGCGCGGAAAGAGTCCGCTTCATCCCTTGTACCCAAAATGACAAACGCAGGCGGCACGCCCTTAAAGGGAGATACGCGAAAAAATATTATTATGGTTTCTTGCTATTTGAAAAATCCTGATTACGAAACTATCAATTATTTTTGTATCTTCGACAAAATTTTGGGAGGCCACTCACTTATTATCGAAATAGATTACCAGTACCGATAAAGTGCTGAAACCTTCAACCATCACTTACTTTTCGAAAACTATTTTAAGTTGAAAAACAATGTTTTTTTGTAATGAAAATGTCTGTTCTCCTGTATTTGTATTTGAATTAATTTTAAATAAGCTTTTAAAAACCACAAAATGAATTAGTTCGCCCTAAAAACGGAAACAACATAATTACTCAAGTCTTCAGCGGTTTCGTATCTCGGGTCTTGAGTCATTTTCTGCTTCAGCCCCAGGATGACAAAACTTTTGCGTCAGATAGGTCACGTGACCCTGGTTTGAGAATTCCTAGGCTTCTGATTGGTTAATTGTGATTTCTTTTAAGCCCTATATTTCTGTTTCAAAATAGTTTTGGAATGTTCTCTTTCTAAAGTTATTTTTTCTGTAGTATTCCAAAGTTCTACATCACTATTTGTGATAGATATGACCCAATTCTTAGGGAAATTGATAGTCTTAGCCGTGTGTACGTCATATACACCGATATATGGTGTACCGGCAAAGTCGTCTAGAAATGTTGACTTTGAGAGCATTTTTAAGGCATTTGCAGGCCGAATTCGCAAAAATGAGAAAAGGACTTCTGAAACAACTTTTTGTGACCTTTCGATCTAGCCAATAAGATTTTTTCACGTATCTCCCTTTAAACTCCAAGTATGATGATGATAACAAATCCACCCCTTCCCTCGCCCCAATCTCTTTACCGATTGAACCGACCCTGGTTCAAGGTAACCGGTGTTTGCAAACTTTCTGGAAAGTAAGACATTGCTATGCTGAATTTATTGCATAGATTATTTGAATCATTTTCCGTATGCATCTATCGTAGAAAAGAAGATAAATTGCAATTACGCTTTTTCGTGCATTTTTAGATGTATGCTATTGTTAGTCTTTGACAGGATTTGCCTAGTGGGGATCTCCATCTCATTTATTGAAAATATCAGATCCTCAGAGAAGGTGGTTGAGGATGTCGATGATATCGATGGACTCGATGAACTTTGCCAGGATCGGCTTCACGACTACGTTGATCATATCCACAACAGCCCCTTTCAGAACGTTGGCGATCGCCTCAGACAGGGGTTCCAGGAGCCAGTCGAACGGTCCCAGACCGCTGATGTCGACCACGATGTTGCCCACATTCTCGATATCGAAACTTTCCAGCTCAATTTTGAGCGTCTTAGAGGAGATCTTGGCAGCAAAGTGGATACTAGTCTCTGTGATGGATGCCGTAGCCGAAACGTCGTGACCGATATGGAGAATCTCAAACCTGCATGTGTACCCTGCGCCCAGGCCGTTGAACCCGATGTGCCCTTCAATTCCGAGCCACTCGCCGTCGTAGGTCATCTGTGCGTCTCCAGTGCGGTGGACATTCGACAGACCATCCAGATGACCTTCGCGCAAATCTATTCCCGTTCCGACGACCTCGATCTTCACTTCAGGAAGTGCGAACGGGTCCAAAGCATTGTCCAAGATCAGCTTGCGGAAGTTTACCAGAGTTCGATCAAAATACTCATTCGCGCTCGCTTCGGCCCCTAGCTTCCATAGGGACAGTGGTCCGTCCAACATTTCCTCCTCCTCCTCCTCCAGGAGCGTTGGTTCCTTCTCCGCCTCGGACAGAAGGCCGTTGATTATGTCGATGATTTTCGGAATGAGGTCCCGTCTGGTGTCGTTGACTAGAATGTCAATAAGCTCGGGCCCGAAATCATCAACGAAGCCATCGACGACCGTTGCAATATCTTCGCTGTTGAACAAGTTATGGAGTTGGATATCGAGTGTTTCAATGCTCAAGTCAAAGTCCAGAGTTTGCACTATATAGCTGGATCCGTTGCGACCCATGTCGGCTGTGACCTGTAAGGGGACGTTGGTGATCTGGGTGCTGAGTGATCCCCCTCCGTACAGCGGGAATAGGTCGGCGATGAGGCCGTCGATGGCGTACCCCCCGGTCAAGGCCACAGTGGGCACTGACAGAGCCACGTCTATCTCCAGCGTCAGGATGTTGGTGTGGATACTGTCGATGCTGAAGGTGGAGAGCTCTGTTATGTTCAGATTGGAGAGATTCCCCTTCATGGACACTCCCGTGCCGCTGACGTCCAGTGGCACGTTGCCGATTATCCACGGGTCCAGTGGCGGAACGCCCCACTGCGGGAAGCCTTGCGACATGTTTGCCCGCAGGGTTTCCAGAGCCTTCCTCAAGAGGTCATCTATCGGGTTGTTGAGGTCCACGTCATGGGGCTGTCGATCGTTGGCACGAGCTGCGCCAATGATGTACAGAAGCAGAGCTAGTTTTGCCAGGTTCACCTGTGCCAAAGAAATTTCCAATTATGAGGGCACTGTTGTTATACGCTGTTTGCGGTTCAACCAGAGCGGATCAGGGTGTTCATCCCCCACTTTTTACCTGATTCTCGAAAGTAACTGTAACTTGTTCTTTTAGCCATCGTCCGGGTGGAGCATAAACCACCTTCAGCGTGGTGGAGAGTGGTAAAAACATTAAACTCGGAAACAACAAAGGCTAGACTGATACAAAAAAATTAGAACGACTTCATCTATCCCGTCTACGAGATCAGACAGAACCATGTTTTGGCAGTCAGTCAAAAGCTCGTTGAAATACAAATCGATAAAGTACTTCCATATTTAGGTTAGGTCTGCAGGGAGGTCTACGGAGCTCGAAGACGGTACACCAGCGGTGTTACACAAATAACTACCGAGCCAGAAGAGCTAGGGCTGATTATTGAGGCCTCATTGCAATCCCCTCGTCAATAGGAAACGAATGGTGTATGATTTTACCATGCTGATAATTTTCCACAGTCGGCCTGGCGCCGAGGTGAGGCGCCGCTGCCAAACTTGAAAGCGCCGCCGCCACTTCCGCTTCTCTGGCTGGCCGAAACCACTGCCCGCTGCTCCCGAAACCGTGAAACCACTGCCCGCTGCTCCCGAAACCCTGAAACCGCTACCGCTGCTCCCGAAACCGTGAAACCGCTACCGATGCTCCCGAAACCGTGAAACCACTGCCCGCTACTCCCGAAACCGTGAAACCACTGCCCGCTGCTCCCGAAACCGTGAAACCGCTACCGCTGCTCCCGAAACCGTGAAACCACTGCCCGCTGCTCCCGAAACCGTGAAACCACTGCCCGCTGCTCCCGAAACCCTGAAACCGCTACCGCTGCTCCCGAAACCGTGAAGCCGCTACCGATGCTCCCGAAACCGTGAAACCACTGCCCGCTACTCCCGAAACCGTGAAACCGCTACCGCTGCTCCCGAAACCGTGAAACCACTGCCCGCTACTCCCGAAACCGTGAAACCACTGCCCGTTGCTCCCGAAACCGTGAAACCACTGCCCGCTGCTACCGAAACCGTGAAACCGCTACCGCTGCTCCCGAAACCGTGAAACCACTGCCCGCTACTCCCGAAACCGTGAAACCACTGCCCGCTGCTCCCGAAACCGTGAAACCACTGCCCGCTACTCTACTTGTTCGCTATTGCTACTTGTTATTACAAAGCGTTGCTAAAGTGTTACCCAAAATTAGTTTTCATGGTTCGTTTTAAGTAAATATCAAGAAAAACTACTTCTCATCTATTTATTACATGAAAATTATTAGTTTTATTCTACCATTGCAATCAAAATGACACTAAGCACCCATTCAATCTTCCATGGTTTTTCTGATGGGGAGAGAAAGGTTTCTCTCAATTTCCATATGATAATTGCTTTGGGCTGTGGTCATCCGAACAGGTTGTGGGTAGCGGTAGCAGTTTCGGAGTCTTTTGAGTCTGCTCCCACTACCCCGCTAGTTTCTGGTGATGGGAACCACCACCGCTACTTCGCTACCATTCGGAGAGCTCGCGAGTGGCGGAGTAGCGAGCTTAAGTAGCGCACTGCCCGGCTCTGGCCTGACCTGTTGCAATAGGGCCAACACAATGGTGGGAAATGAAAGCCCTGTCCCCGTTCAAGTCGAAATTAATAGGCTGAAGTGCGGTGAACTGCCGGCACTTGGGAAATGGCTCCGAAATCAGGACACTGAAAGTTTCCGGTTGATCTGGGACGCATGGACTGGAAATCCGACATTTCAAAATGTTCCAAAGGCCTTTCAATGAGGAGGTCACGGATCTTATCTGACCTTGGGTCATATTTATGAAAAATATCCATGATCATAACTGTAGCCCCAGTTGCCCTCATTTCTCACCATGGGTTTGATATCATTCGGCTGCCATTTGTAGAAACGTTAAGGTTTTTTTGTAGATGAAGTGACTTAACCGAGGCCCGGGATCTAACAGGAAATGGATTGACTTAAATTCAGGGGCAATCTGGGAACATGTTTAAGGAACAGCTAATTATACTAATTACCTACGTATTTTGGCCAGCCTTAGGGGCCGATGGGCAAAATAAAGCCCGGGGTGAAGGTCAAGTTGAGATTTATGTATTGCGTTTTCTCTACGTCTAAACTTCGTAATGTATGTACATAATCTAATATATTATACATATTCTAGTATTCTATATATTATTTTATTTTTATATATTCCATGCATTATTAAACATATTCTAATATTCTACCTTTTTCGTACATATTCTTATGGACATTACTGGTTCTAGTAATACATAGGCTAACCTGCATTAAACCGTGCGTGGCCCTTCGTGATGGAAAACTATTATTACCTTCTAAAATTTATGTATGTATATTATTACAGTCTTATCGTAAGCTCCGAATGATCAGCTAAGACATGCCACCGAAACATATGCTTTTAGTAATGAGTGGAGCAGTGCAATGCAAATCAGGTCAGTCGCCGCTGTCCCCAGGGCGTGCCCAACCCGTGAGCCCCCTGGCTTCCTCCCCGGCTGCCTCGCCATCCTGTCACCGACGGTCGGCGCTGAGCCTCTCACTTACGCTCATGGCGGTGTCGCGGGCCGGTCTGGAGGGCGCGCTGGTGGCCGGCCGAGCAGGAGTCCACCAGGTGGCCCTCTCCCACGGCCGGTCTGCTGGGCGCGCTGGTGACCGGCCAAGCAGGGGTCTACCAGGTGGCCCTCTCCCACCGGAACAGACAGCGCCGCCACGATGGCCGCCAACTGTTTTCTCAGTATCGTTCTCTGCGACAAGCGCCGTACGACACAGATGGGAGGCTCTCATAAGCTGAGGAGCACTCTTAGACGCCCGTCAACGTGATTCCCTTGAAACAAAACATTTCCCTGCTATTCTCGAATGATATATTTTGCCCAACCCAGAGCTTTGCTAACTGGCTAGCAAGGGGTAAGAGAGGAGTTTGGGCTGCCAGAGAAATTTAACTTCTCGTTGGAAGAAAATTACGCTCTCAAAGGCAAACTTTGTTGATTGGGCTCCATATTATCATTTTCCTAGTCCCGAACAAAAACTATATGCCCTTTCTACCTCTGGCTGAAACAAGAAAAGTTTGGGAACAAATGTCGCCGCCCCGGTGGCTCAGTCGGCAGAGCTTTGGCCTCCGGCCCGCTCAGGAAACCGTTCAGCAGCTGTGCGTGTGAAGGCTTGGAATCGATTCGCCTGAGACGCTCCGGCGCTAAATATTTACCGAAGGTAGGTCGGCTGACAACTGACTGGCGAGAAGATGACCCGAGCGGGCCCTGCCTGTGCTTTGAAGGACGTTAAACTCTGACTTTCAAATTAACCATCATTGCAGGAATTGTTCGTTTGGATGGTGGCACCAGAGCTTCTGCGGCAAGTCCCTTGCTGGTGTAAGTGAGACTTAAATCGCATGAGCCGAACCTTAGGGCTGCCCATTTTACGGGCAGCCCCCAGGTTTGCAAAAATGTCCACCAGATTCCCATTATTTGGTCAAAATGCTACTCAGAACTGGTTTTGGTTTCCTCGTGACTAACAAACTGACCATGCGCAGCAGGTGTGAACATAGCCCCTATATCGTACCAATACACGGTGATGCAGGAGACCAGAAGGAAACGGGTTGGAGCCTCTAGCTCAAAAACTATTTACGATGGAACGATAATTTTTGCTTCAAATGAATGCTTTCTATTGGGTGGTTCAAACAAGCACGTGCAATGATGGTTTTCGATATTGGGCTTTCGACCAATGACCATTAGTGATGTCAGTAAAATATCATAATTGTATACTGGTGATAACCACTTTTAATTAAAAACTTATGACGATAAAATGATGGTTTTTACTTCAATTGAAAGCTGGTGGTCAAATGATTTGGATAAAAACACAAAATATCAGATCAGATTCCGATTCCAGATTTCGACAAATTATAATATAGTGATCCCATAAAATATGTGCTGGTAATAAAAATAAAAAACACCTTGGTAATGCCATAGGCGGATCCAGGGGCAGGTGCCATCCATCCAGGGGCAGGCAAAGAGGGGCAGGTGCCATCCATCCAGGGGCAGGCAAAGAGGGGCAGGTGCCCTCCATCCAGGGGCAGGCAAAGAGGGGCAGGTGCCCTCCATCCAGGGGCAGGTGCAGAGGGGCAGGTGCCATCCATCCAGGGGCAGGCAAAGAGGGGCAGGTGCCCTCCGCGCCCCCTAAAATGGTCACGGTGCTCCAGTAAAGGGTCGATGGCGCCCCCTTGAAATATTTCGCTTCCAAACCCCCCCCTGTGAAAATCGGCGCCCCGCGATAGGATTTCGCGCCCATCTGATAAGATTTTCCGGCCAAAATGGTGCCCCTCGGTCTGGATGGTAGCCCCCACACCAGCAAGGTGCCCCCCCACCCCCGATCAGCGATCCTGGGTCCGCCTATGGGTAATGGTCCTTTTCGGGGCGCCGCCCCCCTGAGCGAAATCCTGGCTACGCCCCTGTTCAGATGCCTACAAAGCCGGCAAATCTGACCAAAAGTAATAAGCTGAGTAAAACTTGCGATGTATACGGAAGCGTGTTTGATTTGGAGCATATCGACAACTGCAGCTAATGCCATGTTCCTATGCTATTATGTACACACAGACGTAAAATCGCCAGTTCTTATCCCCTATGGTATTTAAATGGCGACAGCATCAGACTGGCATGCAACGACCAAAAACAAATTCAAGGTTTTAGTCCTCCACTAATTATCAGTAGGACTAAAACCGTCATAACTTGTTTTTGGTCGCGGAATGCCAACCTGATGATTCCATTATTACGACTATAGAGGACACTCCCTCAATTATTCGCTACAATTTTTCAGCTGATCTTGATTGTACATTTTTTGCTGGCTTAAGAAAACATGCTTTGTGTGGAATTTTATTTTCAAAACATACTTTTATCAAGATGGTCTCACTATGTTGTTGGGACCAGCTAGAGCCGCATTTCTGTGACCAGGTCACAGAAATCTGAACGGTAACAATGGTATACTATATCTATCGATGGCTAGGTGTTAGTATTTGCGATTCCTGTTTGGAATCATGCCATTGTTTTTTTTAGTAAGATCGCGGTATGTAGCGGCATGGAAGAATTGCCATGTTTCAGCAGCCGTGAAATAGACGTGGCACAGTAAATGCAGAAAAAATCGAGATACGTTTTTCTTCCTATCTCGAGAAAAACCACATACTGTGCGATAACCAGCACGGTTTCAGATCGGGACATTCAACTGAAACAGCAATGCTAGAAACGGTTAATTTCATCTCCGACAGCATGGACCAAGGACACATCACTACCCTAAACAGCTGACACATCGCGCGCATTTGACAGCGTGGAACACTCGCTCCTACTCCAGAAGCTAGGGTGGTATGGCATAGACAAACACTGGTTCAAGGACTGGCTATCAAATAGGACTCAAAAGATCCAGGGAGGCAGAGCTGGGTCACTACTAGTGACGCACGGCGTGGTCCAAGGCTCACTCCTGGGACCAAATTTGTTTTTGACTTTCACAAATGACCTGGCATCTAACTTGTCTTCGGGCAAGCTCATCATGTACGTGGATGATGCACAGTTCCTAGACGACTCAGACACTGTGGCAAACATCTGCCACCTAAAACTGCGTGTGGAAAGTACGCTTAGACTAGCCCACGACTGGTTTACTCAGAATCGGCTCAAAGTAAACCCCCAGCAAAACTGAGCTTCTTGTTGTAAAGTCGAACCGGAACAGTTGTGACCCGAACCTCACTATTCAGTTCGGTAACACCCTCATCAAACCCACATCATATGCTAAGATCTTTGGTGTCTACGTCGACTCAGCCCTGACCTGGGAAAAACAAGTATCGTAAGTAACTCGTCGCTGTTACGGCATCCTCATTGGATTATATCGCTAAGCCGTAAAATCCCACCAGAGACCAGAAAACTTCTTGTTCAGGCCCTTGTGTTCCCACATATACATTATTGTTTGACTGTGTGGGGAGGATGCAATGCCACTCAAAAACATCGCGTCCAGAAAGTTTTAAATTTCGGCGCACGCATCGTAAAGGGACTGAGCAGGCGTGAGCACGTGACCTCAGCCCTGCAATCCTTGGGCTGGCCGAAGTTTCCCGATTTACTAAAAAAACGGGACATAAAAGTTATTAAAAGACTGCTCTCCGACGACTCTGGAAGTGCACTGTCGCGGTCAGTTTCGCGTCGCTCCGAAATCTCTAGCCGGAGCACACGCGGGACTGACCGTGATATGCTAGAACTCCCAAGGGTGCGAACGGAGCAAGCCAAGCATAGTTTTCGCTTCAGAGGGGTAGAAGCATGGAACAGTGGGATGAGAGAGAAAGAGAGAGAGAGAGCAAAGTATATGTACGGAGGGCATTTAGGAAAGAGGATAGGCAAAATTGAACTAGCGCATTTTTTTTAATTGTTATCTACAACGGTCATGTTCTGTAAAGTATTGTGTGGTTTACGAAAATGTGTGCTCCCTATATGTGCTGTGTCCTTGTAATTGAGGGCTGAAAAGCCATATCTTATGGAGACCTCAATATACATCTGCATCTACATCAAGGAAGTAATGAAGGATTCCCGTGTTCCAATGAATTCTTAAACGTATTATATCCATTCGATATAATTTCTAAAAAGTCACTTTTAAGGGTTTCATCCACTCGTTTAGACCCGCTGCATCACTATGCAATACTCCAAACTAGACCATGAAACTTATAAACTATCAAATATGTTTAGCAAAAGGACTATCGATTTTAGAGCCACACCCATTTATTGCGCATCATTGAGTACGAATGCGACAAGAAGCTTCACGTGTAACACGGTGCCAAGTCACAGTCAATCGCATGAAGCATTGATGATTCTCCCTTCACAGCACCTCTAAGCCGCCGACGGTACCGGCACCGCCGGCCTAGATTCTCAGTTTAGATTCCAAGTGGTTGTTTTTGTTGTTCAGTGTCTTTTTGGTGAAGTTGGGATGTACCTTCTGGAACTTCTCCGCGCCGTGGTGCACTTTGTGATGGTGCCGCAGCACCTCTCGGTCAGTTCGTTGGCCATGCACTCTGACACTCCGCACAAACTCCTTCGTTCCCTTGTACTGCTGGTCCTCGCCCCACAGTTAACCCGCGCCCCACCGGGGTCCGGCGCCACCTTCGCTCCACCGGGGGCATCGATGGCCCCCCTCTAACTCCGAAAGTATGGGCGTTAGCGCAAATCTGCGAAGTGCATTAGAAAACTCGCGTGAATTCAGTACGAAATTACTTCCATGTTTTAGCGCTCAGGTCAATGGTTTGACCTCCAGAGGTCAAATTAGGTCAAGATCGGCTATCTTCACTCAAATATGCAATGCTTAAGCAAACTGAGCCTAACTCTTGTGCCATTAGAGCTATTGAGATGTGGTAAAGTACATTGGATAGGAAAATTTCAGACCTTTTCCCGCTATGTTAAACGTAATGACTTCCCGCCAGTGGTTTGACCTCCAGAGGTCACCTCGTGACCTAAGATGACCTGAGGTCACGAAAGGTCAGAAAGTGACCTTGCCGTATATCAAACGAAAGCCAGTGACGAGACATACACGATGGTGTTGGATTCAGCGCTCTAGCTTATATAGGTCAAAAGTTATTGTCAAAATACTGTTTTTGATCCCTGGTGACCTTGGATGACCTTGGAGAGGTCAAAGGGCAAATATGGCCCCTGGAATCCTTAAAAGGGTGTCTAAGAACGCTTTTACGACGAAGCCGAGCATTTTCAATCGTTTTTGTGACTTTTAGATCATAAGACAGCTTTTCCCCATGCTTTGTCAATGGGAGAGGTCACCTCGTAACATGACCTCAGGTCACGAAATCGAAAAATCCCGGATATACACGTTGTAGACCCAGGAGGGGTCATGAAGTGTAGGAAGTTTCAAATTGATCGACTTACAGATCGAGCTCTTACAGAGCTCTAAAGTTGAAGTGAGGTGACCTTACTATGATGTTCCCTGGCCTCTCCCCTCGAATCCGGAAATGCAAAAAAACACTGAAGATTATATATTCGGGCACAGCCCTTCATCAGAATCGTGGAGTAAATATCAATAATTCTCAGTTCAAGTATAGCCAGACCTCGAATTGAGCTTCACACAAAAATGCCTTTTAGAATGAATCGTTAAAAATAAGATTGGATGTCGTGACAACAACGATAACGATGAGGTGACCTTGGTTGACCTCGCTTGGTGACCTGACCTTGTGTGACTTGGGGTAAAAAATTTCAGGGATGGTGGAAAAATGATGTAGTAAGAGGTAGAGCCCTTAATTGCGGTGCTGTGCCCCGTCGTTTTTCTGCTATCCCGGAAAAACCTTAGGGGGCACCGATGGCCCCCGGTGGGGCGAGGGTTAAGAATCCCTCATCAGCCACGTGTGATCGATTTGGAAGATGGGGAAGAGCATGAATGAGTTGGAGCCGCACAGGTCGGTCACTTCGGTCTTGGAGGTGAACTTCTCCAGGGAGGACTGCAAAGGGGGTTGTGGGCGAGGTTGCTGGCTGGCTCGTCGGTATAAGAGCCGTGCCTACCCAACACTTGCCCTGAGCACTACTCCCTCGAGATGCCCAGTTTCAAAGAGCTGACCTCCAAGACCGAACTGGCCGACCTGTGCGATCCTAAATCCTTCATGCTTTTCGCCATCCTTGGGAGTCGGCCACAAGTAACTGGCGAGGGATTCCAAGTTGTGGGGGCGAGGACCACCAGTACAAGGAAACTGAGGAGCTTGTGCGAATGTCAAAGTGACCAACGACCTGACCGAGAGGCGCTACTGCACCATCACAAAGTACTGCAAGATTCTTACCTGGAACAACAGGCTTAGAAGAAACAAGCTGTTGCAGGGTATAAAGATGTTCTGGAAGGTATATGCCAACTTTACCAAGAAGACACTGACAAACAAAAACTACTGGTAGTTGATGTTTAAAGCTTTGCACCGTATCAAACACTTGATGTCTAAACTGAGAATCTAGACTGGCGGTGCCGGTGGCATCGGCAGCTGGGAGGTATTGTGAAGGGGGAATCATCAATGCTTCTTGTGAATGACTGTGAATTGGTACTGTGTTACACGCAAAGCTTCTTGTCGCATTCGTACTCAATGAAACGCAATAAATGAGGTGTGTGAATATATAACCAGCAGTATTTTTGCTAGACATATTTGATAGCTTATGTTTAATGGTATAGATTGGGGTATTAATGCGATATAGGGGATATCTTCAACCTCGCTGCGCATGGTCAGTTTTTGAGTCTCGAAGAAAACAAAACCAGTTCTGAGTAGCATTTAGGCCAAATGATGGCAATCTGGTGGACTATTTTGGAAACCTGCGGGTGCGAGTAAAATGGGCAGCCCTAGCCGAACCTGTTATAACGTGGACAAAATGTATCAAACAGATGTTGGGCTCTGTGCCCGATACTCCACGCAGGATGACAGTGGGACGCATATACTTCTTAGTTGACGTGGCAACTTTCCTCTTTCCCCACTTGCCTTTCCCCACGTCCAAAGTTGAGAACCACTGGTCCCAAAACTTGCTCATAATGACATTGGACACAATTTTGTCTGAAACATGGGAATTGATGTACATCACAGGGGGGCTATGCCTGGCGGGCTGGAGAATGTGAATGCAGAGACAAAATTAATTAGCTAACGAGTTTTCATTCCAAGCTAGCAAAACACACTAATTGTGTAATCAATTCTACATTTTGGTCTGTCTCGGCATAAACCCCATCAGTCGGTAAAGTTTCGGAGCACTTAGATCTAATTTATTGTCTGATTTGCGCACACATGTTTTGTGTTACCTGCACGACCCCGTTTCTGGAGCAGAAATTTATTTCAGGAAAATTATCGATAAAAACAGTGTCTTGAGAAATAAAAGGTTTTTCATCACGTAGGTACGTTCGGTGCGTAAGCATCAATCTTTAAATCACTTGCGATTTTGAAATATCTATATAATGGGGACTGCGACCCGAATTGTAACCGCGTCAACATCATAACTATGCCTCAAAGACAGCAAATGATTGAACTTGGCAGATTAACACGCGCAGTAGAGAGGGTCTAGCGTCAACACACAGTGGAGGAGCGTCCTAAAGTGCCCCCTGAGCAGTGGCGGATCTAGCCGGGCGTTTTGGGAGGGGCAAACCAAAGTCGAAAAGCAAAAAAAAACGTTACGCAGTGAAAAATTGCGCTCAAATATGATCTGTTGGAAAATTTTTGGCATTAGAGGCGAACAGCAAAAAAACGTCACAGGGTGAGAAATGTGGGCTCGAGATACTTTTTCCCTATCCAAGCCCCAATATTTACCCTGAACTTACGGGTTCTGTTTGAAGTTGAGATTTGAAGTACCGAATTCTTGCTCATAACCTAAGAAGTAGTCGGGGAGAAAAGGAGGTTGATCGCTTTGGGGGGGGGCAAAATCATAGTTTTGCCCCGAGCTTTTCCGTTTTGGGGGCAAATGCCTTTTTTGCCCCCCTTGGATCCGCCACTGCTACTTCGATCTCGAAAACTAAGAGGGTTAGAAAAACGTCCGTTCGGCCTGTTTGGGGGTGATGGTGAAGTTTCATTGACCTAGGTCAATATCTTCAAGGTCAAACGAGGTCGGGTGTTGGGAAATGCCAAGGTCGTGCTGAAAAGCCAGGAATGCACCAAAATCGGACCAAGGTCATAGAGGGAAGGCTCCAGAACGTCAATGACCTATAACGTAACAATGTGACATTTTCCCAATAATATACAATACAACTGTCGCTATAGCAGCCATTAGGCAGAAAGTGAGAGTTTGACCTTGAAAAAGACCCTTGACTTTGACATTGACCTTGAACAGACTTAGCTATCAAGTCATATTATGACATACGGCATACTGAATAATGTCATCTGACCGGAATACTGGGGTCAATGACCTTGGCATGTGGTCTTTGGCCTTGACCTTGACCTTCATATGGGTTTACCTTGACATATAACCTGATTATATGCCCTTATGACGTCACCACTTGTTTTACAGTGCAGATAAACTGGTGCGACCGCGCGATTGCGACGGCCTCAAAATATAAGTCTGATTTTGAAAGCCTATACCTAAGTCAAACTATTATCGACCGATTTTCAAAATTCCTTCACTAATCGACGCGCTCATGAATTCTCTCAAATGTGGCCGAGTACTTTTTATGGCGAATGGTTCTCCGGCCACCTCGAAAAAATATATTGGAGAGGGGCACTTTCGGGGAGTTTCACCCTCGTAAACGTGAGTCCGAACTTTAGAAGTGAAAACTGGATCTCACGTGGCTTGGGAAAACCACATGATTGCTAAAGTGCTCACCGTGTCCCAATAGGTGGCTCTCAGGAGGTCTAGATACACGAGCAGCCTCAGATCAGGGGCGGTTCCAAGGTGGGGCGATAGGGCGATCGCCCCCACCTTGGGCCGACCTTAAAGGGAATGTGGCACCTTGGTCGAATCCTGGAATGTAGTGAAATTAGGCGTACTTTTAGCCAAAAATAATGAAACTACTCATGATTTCTCTGAAAAATGTTCAATAGGCTTAATATTTGGTTTTTAAGAATACTCCTCTAGGAAAAGAAATAAATATCTGCCTGTGGATGATGTCATGATCTGGCAACCACTACCATACTTGAAACGCTTCAAGGGCTTCGATTGGCTGATGCTCATCGTAACGTCAGCATATGTCGTCACACCAGCATCTCACAACAATGGCCGCCCGGCGAGGGGCTGATGAGGGGGCTGGTGTCAGGTAGATTTTTTTTCTACGGAAATATCGAGTTCCAAGACAAATGATATATAGAGTACCGGGTTTTCCGACTTGCTTTACAACTTGGCTATCTCAGTTAAATCACGTTATGAACGTGCCACATTTCCTTTAAGCACGGTAAAGAAACGCCTCCTGCCACCGGGCCCCCGCAAGGGTGCTTTGAATGAAAAGTCCTGTCTGTATATGTATGTACTGACTATACAGTGTGTGCGAGCGTGTAGATGTGGTAATAACCTGGAAAATGACCCCGGGATGGGCTTGGGGCACCCGTTTTTTTAAAGCTGAGTTCCGTCATTTTTAATGATTTTTCTGCGGATCCCCTCCCCAAACGACGGTTCCTCCAGTAAAGGTATCTAGGGTTCCCCCGAGTCTTGAATTCGCCCCCTCCTTGAGGAAATCCTGGATCCACCCCTGCCTCAGATCGCTCTATCCGGGTATTTGGTACGCTTATTGTTCGTCCTTAGAATACATCTTGTAGATTCTGTTTGTAGAGATATTCCGTGAAGTGAAAACCTGGAACTTAACTTGTATTGAATTGTATAACCACACAGTACCTACAAGTCACACGTGCCCTAGCATTTTACACTTCCAAAGAACAGAACGAAGAAGCAGATAGTGACAGCATTTACCAAAACATTACACTGCACTTACCAAACGTCTCCCCTGCCACGCATGCAAACAATCGGTGAAATTGCCCTCCCCTCTCGAGCTCATGGAACTTTCTTTTCATATTGCATCACATTTCCGCACAGGTGATCGTGTAATTTCACAGCACGTTTTCTATTGTATTTTCTTAAAGCAGGTCTTGCATCTTCTCGCAGGAGCATATTGCCGAAACTACTGATGTTTTCATAGGCGCAGGAACGGGGGCAGGGGGCGGTTTCCCCTAACTTTCGGACTGGGGGCAGTGCTCTCCCAACTTTGATTCGTTTCCGGACCTTTTCCAGCGGCACGAAAAAACGGCGGCGCGAAGCGCTGCCGTACCAACACACCTTATCATTAATCAATGTCGCAACTTGCCCCAAAATTTCAAGGTTGGGTAATCTCAGGTCAGGTCACCAGTGCAGATCAAGTGACCTCACCTCTAAAAAATGTTTAAGGTGGCATAATAGTCCAGTCAAGTTAGAACATGTCATAAAATTCGGACCTCGCCATAAGGTACACCATTGTGTTTGCAATCGATAGGGGCGTAACATATTTAAAATCCGCAAAAATCTACCGAGCGGATATTTT
This sequence comes from Lepas anatifera, assembly GCA_034440635.1. Taxonomy (NCBI): domain Eukaryota; kingdom Metazoa; phylum Arthropoda; class Thecostraca; family Lepadidae; genus Lepas; species Lepas anatifera. The sequence goes on along the minus strand of JAOTON010001336.1, from coordinate 1,039,679 downwards.
ATAACAGGGGTGCAAAGTCCACGTGCCAAAGAAAAATCAGAAATTTCAAAGTAAGACGTTGTGGTGTGTCGAGCCTGCAACATCGTCCCAATGGCTATAATTTTTGGGAAAAAGGTACATATGATGCTGGCCAATTCAAGCAACCTTAGCTGGCCGGTGGCCTACCCTCAGTTTGCACGTGCCGCACGTGCAAAGTCAAAATTTTGCAATGTTGTCCTTATTTACGTTGCTTCCATTAGCTCTCTTATCGATGTTTATTGTTGGATTACTGTTTTTGTTTGTCATTTCATTACGCAACATGTGCTTAAGAGACACACACAAAATTAGGTCTCTAGCTGTAACGGTTTGCTGCTGAGAAGCGTAACTGATGAGACATGTCGGGATCACTCATTTCGGGGATACTGCATACTACAAGGGCTTTTGGGCCAGCCAAAACCGTAAAAAATATGCATGGGATAAAAAACGGGATACACATTTCAAAGCAGCATAGAATTGGACGGGATGAGATATGTTTTCCAGGTTTAATTCCGAACTGGATCGGTTTTTGGAACTTTCGAGCTATAACGAAATGGAATGGGACGAAACTTTCTTTTAGGGTCATATTCTAGGACAGTATAATGTCCGCCAATATATTGACGGAACGGACTAACTGGATGAAATAATGTGGATGCTAGCATTTGGCTTATGCTGACAGTGCAAGTATATAAAACTTCATATTTTATTCGCTCTAAGTGATGGAGCTTTGCTTTTCCGCGGGGTTGTCATCGTGACTCACGTTGTTTCATGGACTCTTCTTGAATTTGTTACTCATGTGCAAATTTAATAGTTTTCATTAAACGACTTTCTTGATACTTTTTCGTATATAGAATCATGGACCCGCCGCTAGGGGACGGGGAACGCGTCCCCCCCCCACTTGGGAGAGGACGGCAGGGGCGTAGCCAGGATTTTGCTCAGGGGGCGCCCCGAAAAGGGCCCTGCGACAGCGCCAAAAGGACCCTGATGGGTAAAAAGAGCCCTGCTTGTTACATAATCGTGTGCTCAGGGGCCCTAGGGCCCTCAGAGGGGGAGGGGGCGGCCTTCCCTGCCGCCCCCTGGCTACGCCCCTGGAGGACGGAGTATGTGTTGTCCCCCCCGCCCACCACTTTTCACGCAGGGTTCCATCACGTTGTCCCGAGCACTAAACCCGTAGGGAATAATAAAGAGCTGGCCTTCTGCAAACACACCAATTACAACTACAAATTCGGTCCGATACATAACTGGGTACAGACGCCCAATTTGGTGGTCTCTCAGGGGGCCCTTCACTGGCTCACAGAACCCGAGATCAAGTCAGAAACCTTCTGCAAAATATATTTTCAATGAAAATATACTTTTCTGACGCATAGTCGTGACGGGAAGCCGTGGCGCTGCCTCTGGTCTCTAGTAACCCTCTACAAAGGAGATCCATAGGGACAGACGGCAAATTATGACTCAGCCGATCTCACAAATGCCGCGAATAGAACTATCAGTACTCATTGATCAGAAAATATTTTGTGAGAGCAGAAGGTGTAGGACCCGAGCTGAGCCCCCCAGGTTCTCTCGATTTCCAAATCGGGGGTCCTGATCCCCCAGCTCCACCCATCCGCATTAGCTTTTCTTGGAATAAGAGCTTTACATATGTAGAAAGTGCCGAGATCAGCTGTCATTACTGCGTAATATGTCTGCGAAAGTGTGTGTTATGGTTTTCCAGTTAACCCTATTTCCGTCAGGCTCCCGGCTACCCCCTATTTCCGGCAGGGGGGGCAATATCGGCCCCCCCTAAGATCTCGTAATCTAACCGGCCGATTTTGAAAATTCAAAGTGCTATAGATTCCCCTGACGCTAAACTTTATTTTGAAAAAAGAAAATTTCAAAATTTTGATTTTTAAGGAGAAAGTCGTGCAAAATATACAATTTTTGTGTATTTTTTAGATTTTCCATAACCCTTGTCTCTGTTGTACGATTTTCACAAAACTAGTTCAGATTTACAAATAATTGACCCAAAATTGTCATATACTCGAGTTACGCAAAAATTCGAAATTCAATGGCAGTTCCAGGACCAGGACTATGAGGGGAAATATATACAACCTAAGAAGTTTTTGTTACGCGGATTAGAAGCCGTGATATACTGCTTGGCATCTTTGACACATAAATAAATGAAAAAAAGTGAAAAACTCATCAGGGGCGGATGCAGTAAGGTAAAACAGTGGGGTAAAATACATCCCAACAATATGCGAGTGGTATGCATGAGTATATTAGTCCCTCGACTAGTTGCAATTTATTTCTGATAATTTTTACCCTCCCATGGCAGCTCTGGGAAAGGGGGTGACATAGGCGGATCAAGGACTCTCGTCGTGGGGGGAGCGGGTGGGGGTGATTGGAAACACATTTTTAATATACAACGATATTGAGTCGCGGCGGTGATACTGGCTGGGAATATGCATTTTGAAAATGTGTAGTGACTGGACACGCCTCTGGTAATCTAGAATTTGGTTATAACTATTTTGAATTTTCATATACCCAATTTTATTCGCCCTGGCACGGCTGTAAGCAGTCTTCTCACTTACTAACGTTTAGTCCTTCTTGATAACATTCCCCCCATTTTGAACTGCTGTAACCGCCCCTGATGAATACAAATAGTGACAATTGTGAATGCACTATCATCTCACATAAAAAATGATATAATAAAACCATATAACTGGTATCAGGATCAGCAGAGACGGCTTCCTTTTACAAAGAACCCATCGCATACGATAATACTTGGTTTGTGGATAGAACCTCCCCAAAAACCCAGCCATAGCTCCGCCCCTGGTAAATATATAATATTGACAATTTCAGAAAACCTGCCTGTACTAGTTTTAGGAAAAGTCAGGAAGTTTCAAAGTTCTATCGCAAGCCGTTTCGGAGATATTCTTGAAAAACCTTAGGGGGGGCAATATTAGCCCCCCCTGCCGGAAATAGGGTTAAGTTTTGTTTACAATAGTCTGCAAGAGTCACAGTACTGTACAGTAGCCATTGTGAGCGCCGGTTTTGATGTATTTTTAATCATATTCATGGTGCTTTGTCCGTTTTGCGGGCTATCGTGCGACAAGTCGTTGGATTTAGTAAAAATATATCTTTTTTTTATAAATTTTGTCCAACTTGTTCCCAGTACGGCTGCTGGAGTCGGAGTCTCACTAAAGTCCTCAAGGGACTTGTCACGGAGACCCCGACCCCACCACCCAAACGAGCAACTCCCACAATGAAGGGATAATTTAGAAGCCAAAGTTTAACGTCCCACAAAGCACAGCGACGGCCGCCCCGCTCAGGTCACCCTCTCACCAGTCGGTTGCCAGCCGACCTACGTCGGGCAAATTATTGAGCGCCGGTTCGTCTCAGGGGAACCGATCCCAAGCCTGGACATGCACTGCCACTGCATGCTTCTGAGCAGTGGGCCGGAGCCCAACGCTCTACCAACTGAGCTACCGGGGCGGCCGAACGAACTACGATATCAATATTTTGTTCACACATTCATACTTTAATCCTCGCCCCGGTGGGGGATGTTTGAACACCCCCTCGGGTTGTACCGGCGGCACGAAAAAACGGCGGCGCGAAGTACTTGGCATACCTTATCCTTGATCAATTCCGCAAGTCTCCCCAAAATCTTAAGGTCGGGTCATTAGGGTCGTTGAAAAAAATTTTCACCTTTCAGACTCAAATCCACTTTTTTCCTTTATATATTCAATTTTTATTTCAATGAGCCACATTACAAACATCTGCGACAACGGGAAAGATCGCCTCAAAACGGTTAAAGATTTCATATTTCAGGCGCGATTGGCCGCCCGGCGTTCCAGTCTCCCCTTGTTAAACTGGGATGAAAGGGGTGCATAACCTACCAGTAAAGACAGCGTGGCATAGGCGTGCGTATAAGAGCGGTAGATGGGATTTATCATGCAGGCATTTACTTGTCAGATGTATTTGCAGCGCAATACAAATACATGATATTCCACAAAAGACCTGAAATTAAATGGTTCAGCATCCTAGTTCTCTAAATCCCGACAGAATGTGGTGAACGATCCCACAGCGTGGTGTGAAGCTGGTGGAAGATTTCGAGAGCCATCCAAAAGGTAAAAATATGCAGCAGAGTCTTCTAGCAGTATCAGAGCTCTTAAATAGTTCACAGGAGAAGAGGGAGAAGCACCTGCCCCGACGACGTTCTCCAACGAATGTTACCAGAAAAATGTTCGCCTCCGGAAGGTATTCCTGTTCTGTCGGGATTTAGAATAATAGGGTGCTGAACCATTTAATTTCAGGTCTTTTGTGGAATAAAATGTATTTGTATTGCGCTGCAAATACATCTGACAAGTAAATACCTGCATGTTAAATCTCATCTACCGCTCTTATACGCACGCACATGCCACGCTGTCTTTACTGGAAGGTTATGCACCCCTTTCATCTCAATTTAATAAGGGGAGACTGCAACGCTGGGCGGCCAATCGCTCCTGAAACATGAAATCTTTAACCGTTTTGAGGCGATCTTTCCCGTTGTTGTAGATGCTTGGAATGTGTCTCATTGAAATCAGAATTGAATATATAATGGGAAAAAGTGGGTTTGAGTCTGAAAAGTAAAACAAAATGTTTTTTTAACGACCCTATTGTCATCTCAGGTCAGGTCACCAGTGCAGGTTAAGTGACTTAACCTAAAAAATGTTTAAGGTGTCATAAGTAAGAAAAGGGCTAATCTATCGGATTGAAACTGATACAACATAATGGGCCTACCGAGCTCTACAACATATATTCCGAGTTTTTTTCATATCGATGACCTAAGGTCAGGTACGGAGCATGACCTCTCCGTTGGAAATGCATGGGGAAAAAAGAAATTGGGCTGTATTTGTGTAGATAAAGATGAGAATACCTTCATATTCCCTAATTTGTAGTATCCTGGGCTCCTTTCTAGGTTCCTGTTGCAATGTTTCACCTCTGACCTCTGAGAGGTCATCTGGGCTACTTAAGCATATTTTCAGACTTGGGTCAATAACTGTGCAGGAAATGACGATACAACTTTTATTTTGATACCATTACGTTGAAATTGTTACTATGAGTCGATTGATGTACATATTGACTACGCTAGATTAGAAAGTGACCTTGACCTGACTGATGTGTGACCTAATGTGTGTGATAAATGTTCGGGAATTATATTCACCAAGTGAAAAAAACAAATTTATAAATCAAAGTCAACCGAATTATAATTTTACAGGCCCAAAAATGTGTCCGTGATTTACACTATCCACCAAAAGGTCCCTACCCTAATTGACAGCGATTTGATGAATTTCTCGTGAAATTCTTTTAAGTTTGTAATTTTGAAGTAATGTTTTCGTCATTACTTTCTCAAATATTAACACTTCTATTTCAAATTTCAAATTGAAGTAAGTCGTTACCAAGAATCCTTGGTACCACGATCGAGATCACGAGAAGGTATCCCACCTCACACCGTGAGACTCAACTCGCTCGAACCGGACCACACCGGCACGTCAAATTCTACTATTTACTGCTATAAAATAATAATCCAGGACTTAAAAATCTCGGGATTTTAGGGCGCTTCAGCTACCAGGGCTATATAGCGAACTTATCAATCCCCCCCACCCTGAAGGTACCGTAAGAAATATATCTTCACATTGAAGCGATCATTACAGTAAGCCCAGGGGCCTGCTGGCCTAGTGGTTCTTACTTCATTGCCAACCACCTCAGAATGAGACGCGTGATGAATAAGCAGCCAACTCAAGTAATTATGCAGCCGGATAAAACGTTTTCAAGGTTTAACCCGCGCCCCACCGGGGGTCCGGCGCCACCTTCGCCCCACCGGGGGGGCATCGATGGCCCCCCTCTAACTCCGAAAATATGGGCTTTAGCGCAAATCTGCAAAGTGCAATAGAAAGCTCGCGAGAATTCAGTAAGAAATTACTTCGCATGTTTTAGTGCTCAGGTCAATGGTTTGACCTCCAGAGGTCAAATTAGGTCAAGATCGGCTATTTTCACTCAAATATGCAATGATTAAGCAAACTGGGCATAACTCTTATGTCATTAGAGCTATTGAGGCCTGGTAAAGTACATTTGATAGCAAATTGCCAGTACTTTTCCCGCTATGTGAAACGTAAAGACCTCCCGCCAGTGGTTTGACCGCCAGAGGTCACCTCGTGACCTAATATGACCTGAGGTCACGAAAGGTCAAAAATGACTTTGCCGTATATCAAATGAAAGCCAGTGACAAGACAAACACGATGGTGTTTGTTTCACCGCTCTAGCTCAATTAGGTCAAAAGTTATTGTCAAAATACTGTTTTTGACCTCTGGTGACCTTGGATGACCTTGGAAAAGTCAAAGGGCAAATATGACCCCTGGGATCCGTGAAAGGGTGTCCAAAAACGTTGTTCTGAGCAGTCTGAGTATTTGCAATTATTTTTGTGGCTTTTATATCATGAAATAGCTTTTCCCCATGCTTTTCCAATGGGAGAGGTCGCCTCGTGACCTGACCTCAGGGCACGAAATCGAAAAATCCCGGATATACACCTTGTAGACCCTGGAGGGGTTCATGAAGTGTAGGAAGTTTCAAATCGATCGAGTTTGAAATGTAGCTCTTACAGAGCTCTAAAGGTGAAGTGAGGTGGCCTTGGTTGACCTCGTCTGGTGACCTGACCTTGGGTGACCCGGGGTAAGAAATTTCAGGGATGATGGGAAAATGATGCAGTGAGAGGTAGAGCCCTCAAACGCGGTGCTGCGCCTCGTCGTTTTTCTGCTATCCCGGAAAAACCTTAGGGGGGCCATCGATGGCCCCCCGGTGGGGCGAGGGTTAATTGGCCTCAAAATGGGTGCTGCATGCGCAATCCATAAAGTGAAGGATCCCGACATGTCCCAGCAAATAAGCTCTTCAGCAGCAAACCGTTACAGTTAGAGACCTAATTTTGTGTGAGCCTCTTTAAAACATATTGCATCATGACATGACAAACAAAAAAAGTAATCCGACAATAAACATCGATAAGAGAACTAACGAAATCAATGTAAATAAGGACAAAATTACAAAATTTTGACTTTGCACGTGCAGCACGTGCAAACCGAGGGTAGGCCACCGGCCGGCTAAGATTTTATGAATTGCCCAGTATCATATGTACCTGCTTCCCAAAAATTATAGCCATTGGGACGATGTTGCAGGCTCGACACACCACAATGTTATACTTTGAAACATCTGGTTTTTCTCTGGCACGTGGACTTTGCACCCCTGTTATAAAATATCCGCTCGGTAGATTTTTGCGGATTTTGGATATGTTATGCCCCTATCAATTGCAAACACAATTGTGTATATTATGGGGGCTAGAATTTTATGACATGTAAATCCTAATTTGACTGGACTATAAGTAAGAAATAGGTGAATCTATCGGATTTAAACTTATACCACATAACAGGCCCACCGAGTGCTACAAAATGTGTTCCGGCATTTTTCATATCGATGACCTAAAGTAAGTACGGTCCATGACCTCTCCATTGGAAATACATGGGAAAAACAGAAATTGGGCTGTATATGTGTAGATACAGCTGAGAATACCTTCGTATTCTCCAAATCATAGTATCATAAGCCCCTTTCCAGGTTCATGTAGCAATTTTTGACCAGTGACCTCTGAAGGTCTTCTGGGGCTACTTAAGCAGTTTTCAGACATAGGTCAATAGCTTGGCATGAAATGATGATTCGGTTTTTACTTTGTTATCATTGCGTTTGGATGGCTATGGCGAGGCGATTGATATACATATGGACTATGCTAGGTTAAAAAATGACCTTGACCTCGCCTGAGGTCAGATTATTTTTTATGTTTTGACCTAGTATGGTCTTGTTATGCAGCATTCGATTTGCCGTGACGAGAGGAAGCGAATGGAGCCTAAAAAGTATTCTTAACACGTGCATTGACCGGGGTCGGGTACCCGCCCCCCTCGGGTTTTGCCGTATGATCCTGGCAGTTGGTGCGTCGTTAAACCCCCCCTCCCTCGGGTTTTTCAGAGATGCAGACAAAACGGCGGCGCGTGGCGCCGCCTTACTTTGCATACCTTTTTCCTAATCATTTTTACAACTTCTGTGAAAATCTTAAGGTTAGGTTATCTCAGGTCAGGTCACCAGTACAGGTCAAGTGACCTACCCTAAAAAAAGTTTAAGATAGCATAAGTCAGAGCAGGGTGAACATATCCGATTGAAACTCATCACATAATGGGCCTATCGAGTTCTCTAAAATATATTCCGGTATTTTTTATATCGATGACCTTAGGTCAGGTACGAGGTGTCAGGTCATGTCTCCACTGGATATACATAGGAAAGTGGTTTTCACTGAATAAGTCGGTAACGGATGGTGATAGAGCCTTTATTTTAGCTGCATTAGGCTAGCCTTGTCTTTGCAGTTCTAATGATATGCATTTTATATAATTTTACCTTGACCTGACCTCAGGAGGATTTGACCTAGCAAGGTTAAATTATATATCATTCGATTCGGCTTGCTGCGCGGATTCATATAGTTGAAGTCGTTTTGCTCTATCTTTACTTGTCTAGATGTAATGGCCGAAAACCTTAATTTACATGTTATTCCTGTGACGGCGTGTTTTGACCTCTCGTGACCTTAAATGTGGCCTGACAAAAAAATGGTCCCAATATTTTCGATGGAGAAGTGGATGGGCCATCCAACGCCGTTAACTGTTTTTCACTACCTACCGTGGTTTTCGAGATCTTAGGGGGGCGGGTACCCGCCCCTCGTCAAAGTGAAGGTGGCTCAGACTCCCGTCAATGCGCGTGTTAATCAACTCTGTCAGATGCTAGAGCCCAAAAACTCTACACGAAATGCCACCTTCTTTGATCTGTCGTGACCTCAATATTGACTTGAGCTCAAAAGTGACTGAGTTGTTTCTTCATGAGTTTGTATGAGCTATCCACCAGCGTTCGCCTTTTTCGCTATCCCACATATATGCCGAGTTCGAGGGCGGGGGTGTTCAAACAGCCCCCACCAGGGCGAAGGTAGCTCGGGGGCCCACCGGGGTGCGAGTTAACAAATCAAAAAATTCAAGTGATTAGCAAATCAAGTGATAGGCCGAATCATGTTTGACGCCAACAGTGGTGACAACTTTTGCCCCGCCCCAAACTTGGAAAAGGCTCCTGCGCCTGCGCATGTAAGAAATGTAATGTGCTCATGCGCCTTCTCATGTAAGAGTTTGCACAAGCGTCACCATCGGAAAAAAATGAGGAGACCAAACTTCGACCTTATGCTGACAAAAACTTTCCACACTACGACCAAAAACTGTTCGAATTTGGGCTCCACGTTCACTTCCGCGGCGAGTGGTTATATAAATTTCCGGTTTTCTCCCATTCTGACTGAGCTCAGGAAATTTGGGCAAAAGAGTGGAGGGATAGGTCCTTGCCCCATCCCCACTCATTTTCCGGCTCGTATGAGTGTTTGATTGCTCGTCTTATTTTCGTTGTTTCCCCGTTGGTGGCGGGGCCGTTGCGTTGGAATTTTCAGATCTAGTGTCCTCGAAGCAACCTGTTCTATCACCCTTTAATAAATCCCAGACATATACTATGTGAAATTTATAAGACATTCATTCGACCCTATCATGACTATTGTGACATTGTTTATGATGGAAATTTGAGGGCGCATGATAACATGGGACTAAACAGACAACAAAACTGAATTTTAAGACAAATAACAGGAACACCAATAAGAACATCTACTGAGAAACTGAGGCATGAACTACGGCTTGACTCGCTGACGACAAGACGAGCAATTCACCGACTGACGTTTTTACACAAACTAGATCATCACTCACACCTGTTTCCAGCGTATTTCCAAAATCTACTTCCTGATACAAGGCTCACAACAACAGAAAAAACTTGGAGACGCGAACATATTTTCCTTCCCAAATCATCATTCCTCGAGCTTTCGTAGGTCTTCTTTTCCCTCCACTATTCGTGACTGGAATGCATTACCAACAAATCTTCGTCTTCAAGCATCTTCAACTCTGTTCAAAACAGAAATCGCCAAATGACGATGAAACTCGTATAGCCCTATTTATTTCGGAGTTAAGTTGAGTTTGAAGCTTGTTTAGTTTGAAGAGGATGAACAGACTTAAAATGAAGTATTAAACACATGGCGGCCCCAATCATACCTCGAGTTTCATCGTCGAAGGAGACCCGCCGCCGTAGTTTAAAAAAAGTGCAAAACCTCTTCCTCAAAAACGGCTATTCACCCAACAAGTTCTCTGCAACAGTGAACAATGGAATTCATAAGTTCACCAAACGTACCAGAGGCCATGACAATCATTCAAACCAGAAGAAACAACAGAATATATACATTCGCTTGCCTTTCATAGATGACCAGCTCAGTACCTAGGTCTGTAAATCAAACCTTTCGTTCGACCAACCGAGGGATTAAAATTGCATGGTATTCGGGCCCATCACTAAAATCTAAACTCGTTAGGTCAGCGCTTAGCCCTCCCCAATGTACTTCTGGTAATAAGCGCTGTCACACGTGTGAAAACGGTTTGAGGGCAAAATGCAGCATCAAGAACGAATTTCCAAAGTCTCGTGTCGTTCCTGTTCCTCCGAATTTTACATCGGTGAAAGTTCACGTCCTGTAAGGGAAAGGTTTGATGAACACCTGAGCGATGCCCGTCTTCGACGTCTAAATACACCCTTAGGAGAACACATGCTAAATTTTCCCCCAGCCATGGAACAGAAAGATACTAACGAAAACTTTTCCATAGAAATTCTTACTACTACCAAGGACAACGCAGACGTCAAAATTGCTGAGGCAATCCACATTCGAGAACTAAAACCCGCTATGAGCAGTGTAATTTACCCGTGGAAATTAATTTGGTTCAGTGGTATCGCACTTTGTCTCATTAAACTTCTCCCAAAAATAAAAAGTAAATGTATTACCATATTCCTTGCGCTTATTGTCTGCCCTTTAAGAGTGAAGTTTTCCGGACTGTAAACCATATATACTGTGTCACGATGCTGGATTTTTTGTGCCGATATTTTTTAGCAATTTTATCACTTCAAGAAGATGCCAGAAGCCGAAACTTGTCGGGTTTTGTAATACAACTAAAAAAAGTATAAATTCATGTTTTCCTGGTCAATACGTTCATAATATATTACTTTAAGTTCTAACTCTCAATATTCTATCTTGACCTAACTTGACCTCTGGAGGTCAAACCATTGACCGAACCAAAACCATTGGTCAAACCATTGAGTGTAATGCGAAGTAATTTCTTACTGAATTCACGCAAGCTTTCTAATGCACCTTGCAGATTTGCGCTAACCCCCATATTTTCGGAGTTAGAGGCGGCCATTGATGGCCCACGGTGGGGCAAAGGTGGCGCCATACCACCGGTGGGGCGTGGGTTAAGGGCACTAAGCCAGCTCCCGTCATAAAAGGGAGCTACCAAAGAATTGGTCATCGGCAAAAGTGGCTGTCATTATATATATTAGCTGTATTTTGTACTGGTGCATACAGTTAGGGGGAGCGGTGGTAAACGTGATATGTGCTTACCAAGCCGGATTTCCTCCGATCTAAAAAAAACCGAAAACACCCCTCTCCAAACAATCAACCCACTTCCAGCATTTGACGAGAAGGGACCCAATTCTTCACATCCGTCTTAGCTGTTCCCGCACAGCATGGCGGATCTAGGACTTCCTCACAGGGCCAGGGGGGTGTTAATTTGCAAAAATCGGAGTACAAAAGTTGACACTTAGGGTTAGTGACTTCAATCAATTCTAAGAAACTTTGTAATATATCTTCATTTTCGATCTTTAAATAAACACCCGCCCTCGGCCAAATTACTTTTTCATGTCAGCGACGCGAGGTCGAGCCGCCCGGCGCTTCCTAGTCTGTGTCAATAGGGGCGAATTTGCGCCGCCTCTGCATGTGAACTTCGCCAGTTTAGTATCTTTGGTCACATTTCGTCTATGAAATATCTGCTAAAGATACCTGGGCAGGCCCGTAGCCAGGCGGGTGCATTGGGTGCCTAGGCACCATCTGGCGCTTTCTTGGGTACCTCTGTACTGAGGTTATGTGAATTTCCCTATACCTTCAGTACAGATAGACATTAGGGGCGATGTCCCCTATTGTCTCCCCCGCAGATATTAGTCAAGAGAAGAGGCAATGGAAGTTTTTGACCAGTGGCGGATCCAGGACTTCTTTAGGGGAGCTTCAGAGCTCGAGCCTAACCCACCATTGCCTCGGATCAGCCTCCGCCTACGTATTAACTATAGGCATTCAGACACTTCGGGGGATGTGAGCCCCCTGCCCCCTCCCCCCACTCCCCACCTGTATCCGCCACTGCTCTTGACCGATGTGAATGCCCTGAGGGCAAACTGGTCCACTCCCTTCCTTGTCGTAGGGTCGATGGCATGCGTAATCGTCTTTCCCTCGGAACATTGGTGAGTCACTTCATCTGCGACTACGCCCAAAGAGTCTGGATAAGGTCTTAAGTTTCCGGATGTTGGTTCTGTCAAGGAGGGTATCTACCTCAAGACTGCGTTCCTTGCTACAGCTCAGTATGACCTTTCTGTCTAACACCGTATTCACAACTTCACAGACAGCCTTCGATCCTTCCCCAATGGAAGAAAATTTCCTAACAGTCCTACAATGGTGCGGTAGAATTCATCGTTCACCATCAGTTCGAATTTCCGAGTACGACGATATTGAGGAGAAATTGGCGACGGGAGGAAAATATTTCTAAATTTCATTAAAAAATATGTACAGCCGGTTCCATAGTGATTGGTAAGTATCAGGCCGCGGTCGTTTTTGCGAAATATCTCTCAAGTGATGTTTCCTGCCGACACCATTGTTGCCTCACCTGGTGCTTTTTAACTGGATACATGAACTGACGTGCAAAAATACTTCATCGGGTCCAAAATTCGGCAGTAATGAAGAAAAGACAAAAAAATCATCGGGTTAATCCAAAACAGTTTTTCGCCTATAATTTTCAAAATTTACGTCGCATCCAGTTCGCTGGGGCCCACATTTAAAGAGCTCGTCAAAATGGATTACTAGAGACACAACCTTTTGTGAGACGTGTCATCTTTTTTAAGATATTTCTGAAAACAAATGACACTTATACCTACCAATCAGTGTGGAACCGGCTGTACATTGAAATTTTTTACTTTTCTTTATGAGAGCTGAACTTTGCAAATAATTTTGAAGTCAACGCTTATTTTTTTTTATAAATTTTGTTCAAGTTGTTCCTAGTACGACTGGTGGAGTCGGAGTCTCACTAAAGTCATCAAGGGACTTGTCACGGAGACCCCGACCCCACCACCCGAACGAGCAACTCCCTCAATGGAGGGTTAATTTAGAAGCCAAAGTTTAACGTCCCACAAAGCACAGGGACGGCCGCCCCGCTCAGGTCACCCTCTCACCAGTCAGTTGCCAGCCGACCTGTACGTCGGGTAAACTATTGAGCGCCGGAGCGTCTCAGGGGAACCGATCCCAAGCCTGGGCATGCCCTGTCACTGCATGCTTCTGAGCAGCGGGCCGGAGCCCAACGCTCTACCAACTGAGCTACCGGGGCGGCTCAGCTGTTATTAACAACTATTTTGGAAAATTTACTGAGCAGTGGGATATCAAGAACATTTAATATTTGTGGAGCTACAAACCTCATTCCAGGTCTTAAGGAGGGAGAAGAGGAGAAGAGAGGAGCCTATGCTTGTTATTGTTGTTTGAAATGAATTATTTGTCTAGTCTGCTCGTCATTTTGTGAAGGGGAGACCGGGGTAAAACAAAGTGTCTTCCTAACATAGCAAGCTCAATAGCGGGCCGAAAATGTTGAGCTTTACGCCCTGACGTAGCCTAATTAATTGTGTCTCTTATGTAAGAGTATCAACTAAAAATAATTTGGAAAACATGGCAGTAAAATATATAAGCTAATGTTTTTGTCCGTTTTGCCCCAATCCTGGGGCATAATGGTTTTCAGCAAGGGGCAAAACTCACAGTATGACCTGCTGTCATTGGATTTTGCCCCGGCACCCCCAAAGATATATAAATCCACATCCCTGGCAGCCCGGGTAATAAGGCGGAAAAACATCATATTTTCCTTAAAGCGTCAACATCTTTTAACTCAGTGAAAATTTTAACCTGCTTTCATTTTGACACAAGACCGCCCCTCCAACCTGGACCCGCCCCTGCCTTGTTTTCTTGCTGTTTCTTTGACTTTACAACAAAACAAACTACATAGCACACTATCCTAAGTGGTTGGGGTAAACCGGACCATCAGACCATTTTAAAACATTAATCCATTTTGCCCCTTCCGTCTTGCCCCATAGCTGCTCCGACTCAAGTTTTACGTGTCGGAAAAATAACAGGCTTGAAATTTGAAATTAACCTTACCCTAAGCCTACACTGCCACTTACTCAAACATGTCACCATCAAAACTGAGCTCAGTTTACCTCTCGAAAAAGGAAGATTTAAAACTAGTAAATATCGTAATACGTACCGGAAAATCGTCTCCAGCCAGCCCGCGTCGAAATGATGCCGCTAACTTCCTATATACGCGCTACATTCTGACGTCCTTTGTCTAAAGCAGTAGTTCATCTTCTAAAATATAAATGGAAACACCACTAACATACCAAAATAGCTAAAATCTATTTTGCCCCAGAGTTCGTTTTGCCCCGGTCTCCCCTACCTTATAGGCATGGCTTGGCATTGGCCTAAATATGGAGAAGAATACCAAACTTTAATTATTCGTTTCACACCACTAAACCCAGCAATACTCGTCAGCTCATCCTCGAACTGCGAACGATATTCCGTAAGCATGCTAACGCCAGTGGCGGATACAAGGGGAGCTTAGTGGCTCAAGCTTGCCCCCCCCCTATATGTCAGAGTGCCTAGCCGGAGGCTGTTCCGAGGCAATAACAGTGGAGGCCCGAGCCCCTAGCCTCCCCCAAATGAATACCTAGATCCGCCACTGGATAGCATTGCGCATGAAACTAAGCAACAAGTGCTCCCGAATGTTAAATTAGGTCTTTCAGAGTTCTTGTATGTTAGCTTATGTCCAAAACTAGATAACCAAACGGTTTCTTAGTTATGCAGACGCACCGTTGATTCCCGCAGCGGCATTGTACTGTCGCTGAGGCGAGATGCATATGCCTAGGGAGCGCATATTCGCCCTTATTGACACCGACTTGGTAGCGCGGGGCGCCACGACCGCGCGTCGCTGACATGAAAAAGTGATTTGGCCGGGGGCGGGTGTTTATTCAAAGATAGACACAGGATATATATTGGAAAGTTGCTTAGAATTGTCTGAAGTTTCACCCTTTAAGTGCCAGCCCCAGAATATTTTTTACACTCCCCCTAACAGGGGGGTGGATTTAGGTCACAGGGACCCCGTTCGCACGTGTCCTTTTAGTGACTGCCCCCCACCTCTCCCCCGCCGATTTTTTGCATGTATTGAGCGGGAAATCTTTGCGACCTGAATAGGCGTGGAAAATGGATTAGTTCGAGAACGAGGAACCGCAGGCGACACGCTGAGCGGGTGAGCGGATGGGGTGGAATAGTAGCGCCGTCTATAATGACAAGCGCACGGTCGCATATAAATCGAAATCATCACTCCAGGCGGCAGCAGTGCAGCTCAAACACAAGCACACCAGAGCAGCAAACGCGCATGATACACGCCCATCTACCAGGGACAACACATGTCACACCAATGCAATTTGTGGTGTAATGGTGGTGTTTTGGTCGAAGCAGCAAAATTACGGCATCGGCTAGAAAATGGCGCAGTTGAACGGAATGTGTAGAGATCCGTAACCGAATGTGCATTAGCCTGGTCCGGATTTAGGTTTTTTCTTCAGAAAGTAACGGATCTTTGTTCATTAGATGCATTTTTTGATGCTGATAACGATGCGCTCATCAGAAATGCAATTTTCGAAAAACTTTTGGTGGCCCACTCGAGTTTAAGATTTTTCATTTTGCCCAATTTTCCACTTTTTGGCTCACCATCAACCCATATTACCAACGAGGTGCAAAAATTGCACTGGGTTGGTAGTTTGGTTCATTGGTGTCCCATTCGCTTTGTTTTTGTTGTTATAACTTGCACACATAACGGTTATTTTTTGCTTATCATATCCGCTTTTAATTGAGCTTGCACTGCCTCTCCATAGATGGCGCTAGCGGCGTGACATGGTAAGTGAATACTGATTTCCTCGGGGACCGGGAATGTGAACAGCAACGTGAAAGGTGAGAAACAATTGCGAATTGGATTGTATAAACACACTTAAAGAGCTGTTTTCAAGCAGCACTGAAGTTGTTAACACTGTTTCTCAGGTATTTTCAGCATGCCATGTCCAAATATGCTGCTGCTGCTAAAGTCCCGACCATAACCCTTTACCAATAGACGCAGGAACCGTGGGGGCTGTGGTGGTGGCTGTTGCACCCAACTTTCCAGAGTGTGGCAGCAGCTCTAACCCCGCCCCCTCAGTTTGAGCCGATTCTGGAACTTCTCTATTAACATTTAAGTGATATGCCTAATCACCCCCCGGTCATACCAACGTGGAAGCCCCTTCCTCCAACTTACACCTTTCCTCCGACTAAAATAGTCTCTCCACCTATGCCTTCACCGACTGAATTCTTCCGTATTTGCGCCAAAAAGACTCTGCAGCAACCCTACTTTGACTGAAGTGCGAGGGTATCAGCATTGGTCACCAGGTTTTAAGGGCTGAAGGAAACATGTATGAAATCACAAAATAAGCTTTCCAACGTTTCCGCACCTTGCACTAGCTGCATTGGATAATAATCTATAATCATATGATAATCGATAATCATCGGCATAATCTAAGTGCTTACGTTATCTTTTCCTTTCAGTTCTCTGATCGAAATTGAAAATGGAGGGACGGTTATATCTGCAAGAAATAAAGGAGTCTTACCGTGAGTTTTGTATATCATTGGGCGCCTTCTTATGACAAGAATTGAACTCATGGAGGAGCGGAGCAAAGATGAGTGTCATATTCCTATGGAAGAATGGAAGAACAGGGTAACAGCAGGGGTTATGGATGTGTGTGCCAGCGTATCACTCCATACACGTGCAAATCAGGCCATACTGAAGGAACTAAAAGGGCTTTGGAAAGAAAGAGTACAAAAAAGAAGCATGCAAACAAGTTTGGCAAGCGAGCTGCTATACCAAATGCTGCGATGGATTCGCTGTTTGATACCAGCAGCCGAGAACTTGAGCCTGGACTAGCAGAAGACAGTGTTTCTGGCCGACCAGCCAAGTGCCAGACGTCTTCAGACAGACAGCCTCGATCAGGAAACCACAGCACGATGGCAGAGGAGAGCTCAGCGAGCGGGTCGAGCAGTCATGAGAGGAGTAGCCGTCACCTCCCCGAGTCAACAGGCGACGGCCGAGACAGCAAACACGCCTGTGGAAACTGGTGTTTCAGGTAACGCTATCATCTGCTAAGCTATATTGACTCGGTAATCCCGATCAAAGGGATATTATCTGTGTATGAGCAATGCTATTTTCAAAAACCAGTCTGCTCATCAATTCTAATAAAACACCCACAAGCTATATGTATATATATATATATTTTTCAAAACACTGTCCAAGTCGTTCACTGTCAATAGCTCATAAACCATAAGACATGGTACGTATTGCTTGTCCTTCTCTTATCCTTCCTTCCGGTTCCATAACTCATAAAACATAAAAAATGGTAGGCATTACTTGTCGTTCTTCTACGGCCTATCCTTCCTTGTGGTTTGTGAGTTATGAACTGTGAGCGACTTGGGTAGTGTTTAAAAAATATATAAATATATAGCTTGTGGGTGTTCTGATAGGATTTATGAGCAGACTGGTTTCTGATAATAGCATTGTTCATACACAGATAATATCCCTTTGATCAAGATTACCAAGTCATTATAGCTTAGCAGATGATAGCGCTACCTGAAACACCAGTTTCCACGGGCGTGTTTGCTGTCTCGGCCGTCGCCTGTTGACTCGGGGAGGTGACGGCTGCTCCTCTTATGACTGCTCGACCCGCTCGCTGAGCTCTCCTCTGCCATCGCGCTGTGGTTTCCTGATCGAGGCTGCCTGTCTGAATACGTCTGGCACTTGGCTGGTCGGCCAGATACACTGTCTTCTACTAGTTCAGGCTCACGTTCTCGGCTGCTGATATCAATCAGCGAATCCATCGCAGCAGTTGATGTAGCAGCTCGCTTGCCAAACCTGTTTACATGCTTCTTTTTGTCTCTCTTTCTTTCTAAAGCCCTCTTAGTTCCTTCAGCACGGCCTGTTTTGCACGTGTAGGCAGTGATACGCTTGCACATACATCCATAATCTCAGCCGTTACCCTGTTATTGATACTTTCATAAGAATATGGCACTCATCTTTGCTCTGCTCCTCCATGAGTCTAATTATTGTCATAACAAGGTGCCCTATGACATACCAACTCACGGTCAGGCTCTTTTGTTTTTTGCAAATATTACCGTCCGTCCATGTTGAATTTTGTTCAGAGGACACATAAAACTGCAAGGAGAACATAACGTAGAAGTTGGATTATGCCGGTATGTGAATTATTCAATGCAACTAGTGCAAGATGTCTAGTCGTTGGAAGTCGTTGGAAATGTTAGGATTTCATACAACATATTTTCTTCGGTCCTTAAAACCTGGTGACCAATGCAATGTTTGTAATAAAATGTTTGCATAATGCCAAACCGGTCAATTTTTTCTGCTGGACCACGTTAAAAATTATCAATCCTATCCGTATACGTAAAACATATAATTCTGCTCTGGGCCACAACGACCTCTAAATATATGAGGAGACTGGGCTAGACGTCACTAGCCTCAAAACTGATGCCCTCTCTCTTCAGTCAAAGTAGGGTTACTGCAGAGTCTTTTTGGCGCAAATACGGAAGAATTCAGTCGGTGAAGGCATAGGCGGAGAGACTATTTTAGTCGGAGGAAAGGTGTAAGTTGGAGGAAGGGACTTCCGCGTTGGTATGGCCGGGGGTGATTAGGCATATCACTTAAATATTAATAGAGAAACTGGGGGAGGGGGTTGGAGCTGCTGCCACACTCTGAAATTTGGGTGCAACAGCCACCACCACAGCCCCCACGGTTCCTGCGTCTATTGATAAAGGGTTATGGTCGGGACTTCAGCAGCAGCAGCATATTTGGACATGGCATGCCTAAAATACCTGAGAAAGTGTTAACAACTTCAGTGCTGCTTGAAAACAGCTCTTAAAGTGCGTTTATACAATCCAATTCGTAATTGTTTCTCACCTTTCACGTTGCTGTTCACATTCCCGGTCCCCGAGGAAATCAGTATTCATTTACCATGTCACGCCGCTAGCGCCATCTATGGAGAGCCAGTGCAAACTCAACTAAAGGCGGAGATAATAAGCAAAAAATAACCGTTATGTGTGCAAGTTATAACAACAAAAACAAAGCGAATGGAACACCAATGAACCAAACTACCAACCCAGTGCAATTTTTTGCACCTCGTTGGTAGTAAGGGTTGATGGTGAGCCAAAAAGTGGAAAATTGGGCAAAATGAAAAATCTTAAACTCGAGTGGGCCACCAAAAGTTTTTCGAAAATTGCATTTCTGATGAGTGCATCGTAATCAGCACCAAAAAGTGCATCTAATGAACAACGATCCGTTACTTTCTGAAGAAAAAACCTAAATCCGGACCAGGCTAATGTGCATCCCTCCCCACGTCGCCGACAGCGCCACGCCAGAGGTGGAGAAAGCTGATTCATACAGTGGGATAAGAAGGTAGCTCACCGGAAATGAAATAGGGAAAATTGGCAGAATTTCAAGAACAGCAGGATTTGAAATATAAAAAGGCCAAAGTGATCGCCCCGGTGTCGAAATTTTGGGTCCTGGCTGGCCATTTCTGGGAATGCCTCTATACCTACCATACCCTTTTGATGTCTAAGCCCAGGAGCTTCGTTCTCGGAGAACACTGCCTCTGATGTCCGGAGAATCGCAGTAGGCCACCGCACTATTTTGTTTATTTGTTTATTTGTTTATTTGTGAGCAACGGCGGCTGGGCCATTTTTGCGCCTTGATGACGTATTATTCCTGCCAACCTCACTGTTAGTCTGCCGTTACCTGCTGCAGGTAGCTGCTCTCCGTGAAGAATACCTATTTTGTCCACAGAAGCGTCATGCCTTTTCATGGCATCCTATTGGCATCCTTTGGTCTGCACTTGGTATGCTCATTACCTGGTCTTTTCTGTAACTCGAAACAAAATTTTAGGCCCAGATTATTGCAGGTCACATCTCCAGTTTAGGTCAACAGACCTTACCAAAAAAGTTAGATGTGCAGTATTGAGAGCAGACTTGATCTATTGATCTGAGGTTCACATCAAATTATGAGGTCCCCGATCACAACAACTTGTGGTAGCGGGATCTTTTTACATCGATTACTCGAGGTTGGGTGAAGGGGGTGGTGACTTCGTCATTGCAGGTCCATTGCGTCGGGGAAGCTGGTTCAAGCTTAATTACTTTGAAGAGGTAACGATTGTGCATTTCTTTAGCTAGTGGTGGATACCGGAAGAGGGCTAGGGGGCTCAAGCTCCCTCCGAAATGTGCCAGTACCTATAGTTAACGCGCATTGACGGGGGTCTGAGCCACCTTCTCTTTGACGGAGGGAAATGGGTACCCCCCTAAAAATCTTGAGAACCACGCTAGGTAGCGAAAAACGGTAAACGGCCTTGGGTAGCCAGCCCACTTCTCCATCTAACTTATTTGAAACATTTTTGTCAGGTCACATTTAAGGTCACTGGAGGTAAGAATATGCCGTCATAGGGATAACCTGTAAATGAAGGTCTTCGGTCATTACATCTGAACAAGTAAGATAGAGCAAAACGATTTGAACCATATGAATCCTATGAATCCTCGCAGCAAGCCGAATCGAATTTTATATAATCAAGGATTTCAGGTCAAATCAAGGATTTGACCTGACCAAGGTCAATGTAAGTGAAATGCATATCATTGGAACCTCAAAGAGAAGGAAAATCTAATGAAGTTAAGATAAACGCCTTATCACCATCCGCTACTAACTTATTCAGTTAAAAAACCTTCCTATGTATTTCCAATGGAGAGGTCATGGCTCGTACCTGACCTTAGGTCATCGGTATAAAAATACCGGAACAATTTTTGGGAACTCGGTGGGCCCATTATGTGATATAAGTTTCAATCGGATAAGTTCACCCTGTTCCGATTTATGCTATCTTAAACTTTTTTGAGGTCGGGTCACTTGACCTGTAATGACGACCTGACCTGAGGTGAACTAGCCTTAAAATTTTGACCAAAGTTGTAAAAAGTAATGAGAAAAAGTTATGCCAAGTACGGCAGCGCTACGCGCCGCCGTCTTTATGCTGTCTCCAAAAAACCCAAGGGGGGGCGGTTACCCGCCCCCGTCAATGCGCGTAATCGCGAAGGCTGATCTGGTGCAATGGCGGGAAGTTCGAGCCCCTAGCCCCCTCCCTAGCCCCCTCCCGAAATGAAGTCCTGGATCCGCCACTATCTTTAGTCGTAAGGTCGCTTGACCTGAACTGGAGACGTGACCTGGGCCTAAAATTTTGTTTCGAGTTACAGAAAAGACCAGGTAAAAATTGTATCAGACCTTAACACGCGCAATGATGGGGGTCTGAGCCACCTTCGCTTTGACAGGGGGTACCCGTCCCCCTAAGATCTCGATAACCACGCAAGGTAGCGAAAAGCGGTAAAGAGCGTTGGGCGGCCCATCCACTTCTCCATCGAAAATATGTAGACTTTTTTGTCAGGCCACATTAAAGGTCACTAGAGGTCAAAACATCCGTAATAGGGATAACATGTAAATAAAGGTTTTCGGTCATTACATCTGAACAAGTAGAGATAGAGCAAAACGATTTAAACTATATGAATCCTCGCAGCAAGCCAAATCGAATGATATATAATATGACCTTGCTAGGTCAAATACAAATTTGACCTGACCTGAGGTCAGGTTAAGGTCAAATTATGTAAAATGCATATTGTTAGAACCGCAAAGACAATGCAAATATAATGCAGTTAAAATAAACGCTCTATCGCCATCCGCTACTAAGTTATTTACCTAAAACCATTTTCCCATGTATTTCCAACGGAAAGGTCAAGGCTCGTACCTGACCTTAGGTCATCGATATAAAAATACCGGAACATATTTTAAAGAACTCGGTGGGCCCATTATGTGATATGAGTTACAATCGGACAAGTTCACTCTGTTCCGACTTATGCTATCTTAAACTTTTTGAGGTCACTTGATCTGTGCTGGTGACTGGACCTGAGATGACTTGACCTTAAAAATTTCACAGAAGTTGCAAAAATGATAAGAAAAAAGGAATACCAAGGACGGCGGCGCTACGCGCCGCCGTTTTTATGTTGTTTCCGAAAAACCCGAGGGGGGCGGGTACCCGCCCCTGTCAATGCGCGTGTGAATAGGTAATATAATAATAAAGGGAATATTATATCTGGACTTTATTACATAACCGTAATAAGTAATAAGCAATACAGACCTTAAAGGCAATGTGGAACCTTCATAACGTGATCTTAACTGAGATAGCCAAGTTGTAAAGCAAGTCGGAAAACCCGGTACTCAATATATCCCTTGTCTTGGGACTCGAGATTTCCGTAAAAAAGCTAAAACCTACCTGCAATGTACAGACATTGCCAGCAAGCATCAGTGGTTGCTCAAGAGAGAATGTGTTCATGTGGAGTGGAACATTCATTTTTCTTTCTTTTTTTGGCCCTGGTTGCTTAATATTGGTGTTGTTCTGGATTCCCCAGATGTGAGGCCACAGAAGGCTTTAAGGTAGATCTAGTAGGGATTTTTCTTTTCTTTGTGTACGTATGGATCTTCGAGAGAACGTCTTTGCTCCCTTTCAAGTGTTGGTCGTTCGGAGTTGCCGTAGCTCTGCATTTTTCACTTTTGATGTTTCTGAACACAAAAAGAAACAAGAAGCTATATACTAAACAAAGATGTAAAGACAGGTGCGAGCCAAGGACTAGAAGATAGAAGTCCATTTAGAAGTATAGTTTTGGAAGATACTTCTGATATAAACCATCAATTTACTGAAATAACAAATAAATGTGAATATCATATACCTCCGATAAAAACGAATATCTCAAATAGTTTCCAAATTATCGATATAAGCGCGCGATTAATCAAAAACAAGTTTGATGAAATCAAAAGCTTTCTATCTCAATCTGGCATAACTTGGTCTATTATTTTCATTGCGGAAACATGGCTCAAAAAATAAATTGAAAAATATTTTGACAAAAATGAATATGAACTATACTCATCAAGTCGGGAAAATAATCATGGGGGAGGAACAGCAATATATGTTAATAAAAGTACACTTCTGGGGGAAAAACATATCTCGAAATAGGACAAGTAGAGTCCACTTTTGTAGAAGTAGAGAACATAGGAAATAAACATGGGAAAGATTTCGTGGTAGGCGAGGCTTGTAAACCTCCAAACCAGGATAGCAACAGCTTTTTGGAACACCTCGAAGACGTTTTGGACTCCATAACTCCGTGTAAATTTGACTATGTATTGGCAGGGAACTTCAATTATGACTTTACCAGGCCTCAATAGCTCTAATGATATAAGAGTTATGCCCAGTTTGCTTAATCATTGCATATTTGAGCGAAAATAGCCGATCTTGACCTAATTTGACCTCTGGAGCTCAAACCATTGACCTGAGCACTAAAACATGCGAAGTAATTTCTTACTGAATTCACGCGAGCTTTCTATTGCACTTTGCAGATTTGCGCTAACGCCCATATTTTCGGAGTTAGAGGGGGCCATCGATGGCCCCCCGGTGGGGCGAAGGTGGCGCCGGACCCCCGGTGGGGCGTGGGTTAAGGTCACCAGACGTCAAAACATGCCATCATAGGGATAACATGGAAATGAAGGTTTTCGGTCATTACATCTGAACAAGTAATGATGGAGCAAATCAATTTAAACTATATAAATCCTCGCAGCAAGTGGAATCGAATGATATATAATATGGCCTAGCTATGTCAAAACAAGGATTTGACCTGACCTGAGTTTAAGTCAAGGTCGAATTAGGCAAAATGCATATCACTAGAACCACAATGACAAGGCAAATCTAATGCAATTAAAATAAACGCTCTATCTTTAACGATTGCTAAGTTATTCACTTAAAACTATTTTTCCCATGCATTTCCAATGGAGAGGTCATGGCTCGTACCTAACCGTAGGTCATCGATATCAAAAATACCGGAACGCATTTTAGAGAACTCGGTGGACCCATTATGTGATTTGAGTTTTAATAGGTTAGGTTCACCCTGTTCTGACGTATGCTATCTTAAACTTTTTTTTAGATTAGGTCACTTGACCTGCACTGGTAACCTGACCTGACATGACCTAACCTTAAAATTTTGACCAAAGTTGTAAAAATGATCAGGGAAAAGTAGGGTAAGGGCGGGTAAGAGTACGCAGGAGATAAGAGTACGCAGCAGCTGTTTTGGTTACTTAGCAGCCACTGAGATGGTGGATACCCTGGTATAAAAAAGCAAGGTCAGTGCCTAGACTGCACACCAAAATTCAACGTGCTCCTGTTCTTCCCACAGGAGTATAGAGCAAAATAAGCTTCTGGGCACCCTTGAAGTAATATTTCTTAACTGGGTAAACTTGTAGACCATGCTTCTATTATCAAAACTATTCTATTCCGGTCTGTCACCAGTAAGAAAGCTGATCTAGGAGTGTGCTCCAGGACCGGAGCTCACGCTAAAGTGCCCGCCAACATGCAGTGGCGGATCTAGCCGGATGGTTTGGGAGGGGCAAATCATCGAGTCGAAAAGCAAAAAAAAAAACGTCGCGCAGTGCAAAATTGCTTTACAGTATGCCTTTTCGGTAGGATTTTGGGAACTGGAGATGAAAAGCAAAAAAAACGTCACGGGGTGAAAAATATCATCTCAAGATACTTTTTTTCCTATCCAAGCCCCAATATTTACACTGAACTTCACTAATTCTGTTTGAAGTTGAGAGTTGAAGCACCAAAATCTTGCTTACAAGCTAAAAAGGAGTCGGGGAAAAAGGAGGTCGATCGCTTGGGGGGGGCAAAAACATAGTTTTGCCCCGGGCTTTGCGTTTGGGGGGAGCAATTACCTTTTTGCCCCCCCTGGATCCGCCACTGCCAACATGTTTATGAAGACTTTCTTCCCAAGGGAGCATGTCCGGCAAGAGTACGCAGTAGACCATTGGGCAAGAGTGCGGATGCTTAAGAGATAGGAAAATTTAATTTTCGCTCGGAACGGAACCGTAATTCATATTTGGAAAACCATACGTTGCAACATAGTTCTTGTATATTCAGAACGATATAAAGTCATACCATCGCCTAGTTTGGCGACAAGAAAAAACTTCGCGACATGGCCTATGCACCTAAAGCACAGCGGGGCATCAATGCGTACTCCAGCCTTCTTTCCTGCGTACTTTTACCAACCCACCCCGGCAAGAGTACGCATGTGACTTTTTATTTTTGATGGGCTCGTGGCAAGTTCCTTTCAGAGACGTCGAGTTGAAACATGGACCATATATAGACTATTCATCAGGCTAAACAACCGCATACAAATTTTAGCTATTGGACTTATAGGAGAAAAGTGAAATCCTTTAGAAAGTGAAGTGCGTACTCTTGCACAGACTTCCCCTACGGCGTAGTACGGCCAAGTACAGCGGCGCTACGCGCCGACATTTTTAGCATATCTAAATGGGGGGGGCGGTTACCTGCCCCCCGTCAATGCGCGTGTTAAACATTGATCCAAGTCGCTTTTTCTGTGGGTTTATGACTTCTGCTAGGGGTCGTTTTAGCCTCAAACCCTGGCTTTTGTGGTGTTTATTTGGCTATTTTAGTAAAAATAAACTTTTGCCCCTTTTTGGCCCTTTTTACTAATTCGATTTGACCTTTTCCGCCGAAAAAACCTGGCAGCCCTGGGCAGCATCTATAATCTCTAGACATGGAATAACACAAAAATTGAGAAACATTTTTTTAACACTAACGCGTCCAAGTTTTGTTCAACCCCCTCAAAATGTGGTATTGATCCCCTAAAGGCCCTATAATGGCTAGCACATGAAATGCCCCCCACTGACTTTTCCTTAAAAAATGCCCTGCAACAATAAGGTATCGGACGCACTTAGTTTTTTTGCAAAGCTATTTATTAGACACTTTGGCTTGCAGCAGATGCGATTTGAGTTACAAAAACTTACGAGATTTATTGCGGTCAGTTTGATCCCTCTCTCTCTCTCTCTCTCTCTCTCTCTCTCTCTCTCTCTGATCTTTTAAGGAAAACCTATTTTTGTTCCTCAAGAGTCAAGATACTGCGTGTTGGGCCATATTTATGTGCCAAAAAAGTGAACTCACTAAATAGAGTCGAGTTCTTGCAGCTTGTTACAACAAGTGATTGGATTCCAATTTGTGGAGAAGTCTCCCTTCCTTCCTGAGTGTAAGTCAAAAGTTCAATCTAGGCAGGTAAGTTTGTATTCTGACTCCACACTGACTGATTTTGGTTACTTAAACCTAACAACTCTGGTTGCCTGGTTTGCTTTAGTTCGAAGACTAGCAACAGCTATATAGCTCTCTGTAAACTAAAATAGAGAGGAAGTGAGATGAACTCAGTCAAAATTGGACCCCGACACCCCGAACGGGTGGGTGGTGTGTCTGGCGCTCCTGCTGTTTTTGTTGTTATAAGCGGTGTTTCTCCTAGAAACCGGTTGTATTTGGTTTTATGACACGCTGCAACGTACCTGGAACCTTTTTCTGGCGGTTCCCCTGCATTTAAGCAAGTGTACGCTCCCGACTGTAGGTTTTAGTGTCGGGTTGTGTTTGAGGGTGTAACCGTCTGCCGCCATTAGAGCAGAGTCACGCCACCGGAGGACAGCTCTTAAAATCGCTTGCTTCTTCCGGGGATCACAGCAACAGGACCGCTGGTCTAGAGGTACGACGCCCGCCTACCAAGAGTGGGGACCCTGTTCGAATCCCACATAGAGCGTTTTTCATCGGCTCCTGCACTACCCACGCGTGCAGCCCCGTACCACCGCTGCCAACGGTCCTGGTGACATCACCGACATCTGTTTAAAATTCCAACACCGATGTTTACGGTCACCACCGCTTTCTTTCTTCCGGTGCTAGTGGCAAGTCGTCCTGATTCTGACGATGGCGCTTTCATCGCACCCAAGCTGCGTGTTTCAGGAGCAAGCGTTAGGTGGTTTCGCGCTCGTGTCCCCTACTGCGTGCACTCGGACGCATCGGTTCAGCGAGGACGGCTGACTTATAATGCCGCCCTGCTACTTGCAGGGGACATTGAGCTGAACCCCGGGCCTCCGACGACCCCGGCCTCGTCACCATGCTCTGGACATGCACGGCAGCCCCTCACCGTCGTCTGCCAAAATGTCCGCAGTCTGCGGAACAAACTTCATGTTCTGCGAGCCTTTTCTCCAGATCTCTGTCGCCACCATGTTGTTGCCCTGACAGAAACGTGGCTGAATCAGGATGTAGCAGACACCGAGCTCCAAGTTGGCTGGGACACCCACGTCTGGTTTACAAGGGATCGTCCAACACATGGTGGCGGCGTTGCCTGCGCCATCGCATCGCACCTTTAGCCCTCGCTCTGCCGGCACCCCGGGAGTTACGCGCCCTGCCGGCATGGCTGAAAAAAACTCCTCTGGTTTACTGATAGAGAACTTGAAGTGTAGGCGGTCGTATGTGCCTTACAGGGTCTCAAAAGACACCTCAATCATTTTTCACATTGTTCGTATAAGTTACATATATGAATTCCTATCAAGTGTGCCTAAATTAGTCCTTTTAACCAAACCTTGCAGTTTCATCCCGACCACAGCGGCCGCCACCCGCGGCGCGCTGCCGCCTGCCCCGTGTCCCGGGTACAGCCTCAGACAGGAGGTGCCGGCACCTGGCGCCGGTGCCTGAGCGCTGAGAGTGGCGGCCGCGCCAGCGAGCACATGCATTCGCTGTGGGATGGCGCCCCAACGGCGAAACAATTATATGGGACCATTTCAAAAGCGGAAAGGAAACTTTTTGACGTTTGATATGCCATCTACATAAACCACTTGTCACTTGTCGGATATATCCTAGCAAAAACAACTGACGTAGCCCCCCTACATTGTCAGGGGCGCAACTTTATGTTTTCGATTGGGGGGCACCCGGCTCGAAAGGGGGCCCGTACATGATGGGGGCCCGTACATGATGGGGGGCCCGTACATGATGGGGGGCCCGTATTTTTTAATGAAAATGTGACCGAAAAATCGGATTTTCGACCGTTTGTTGTCGAAAACTGACTGCAAAGGTTAAATAACAATTTTTAGCGCGCTATTCGTCACTGTTCCTGATTTGCACTATTTAGCCTAAAAAGTAGTCAGAAGACGCAATCTTTTGAACGAGCTGCCAAACTATGTAAGGATATTGGACAACTAGGTGTCTACTTACCATCTTTGTCGTCCACGTGGATGCTCTCCTCCGGAGGTACAACGGGATCAGCCCCGGACGACACAGGAGGGATGGATGCTGGAGGGTCTTTTAGCAAACGGGATCCGGCTGATGGCCTGGCCGAGGAAGGCAATGATAAGGAAAAGAAGGATTGTAATTACAACCTTACTTTACCGTTTTGCTGGAAACTATACACATTGCACTTTTCCGAGTTAGTTTTAAATTGGGGTTTTAATTTTTGCGGTCGATAAATGAACGTAGCTTGCAAAGTACCAAAAATAGTAGTGATATGAACTACTTTAAGTGGACGCGTACGTTGCGAGAGATTAAATGCAAATATGATCGGGGTCATTTTGTAACAGTTTGCAAAATAAGCAAGACGATTCTAGATTCATAGGTTACCTGAAAAAAGAACAAAGTTTGGGTAGTTTTGCCAGAGCAGCCCATCGGTATTGGGTGTTCTTTGTTTTACGTTTTTGTGCACCCGACTTATGTTTATACTGTCCAACCATTTTAACATTCACACCTGGAACGAAATCGCATTATCGCGAATAATTTGATACAAATGAAAGGTAGAGATCGAGGTGCGAAATTCCTTTATCAGCGGGGAAATCGAACCTACTGATATTTATTTTACATGATCAAGACACCTTTTTCTGATCCATTCACCTTGCCAGTTCATGACATTTTACAACACTGGGTACCGGTCAAGGGGTACTATGAATAGGTGGTACTGCCTATTTCCCTTTACAATCCTCATATAGGATCAGTACAAAAGGAATGGGGGGCCTAACATTTCTCACGCCCCATCATTTTTCCCCGAATGTTCCAGGAGGCATGGGACCGGCCGCACATTGCCCGGGAAAACCACAGGGGGGCCCGCAAGCATGGCAGGGGGCCGGTTTTGGCAACAGGGAGCACGGATACACCATCTGGGGCACGAAACTGCTAACAAATAAGGAACTCCTGCAAATACGCGACTAACACAACAGCTTCAGTTTCTGCACGATATTCTTAGACCACAAGGGGCCCAGACAGACCACAGAGGGCCTGAGTACACCAAAGGAGCCGGGCAGACCAGGGTACTTTAACTACGGGTACAACCAAGTTTCCTACTAAATATAGTCCTCCCATGATGATGTCACCGCCATTTCCTACTAAGTTATAGGAGATTCTACTAAGTTTTTGGAAGGATCAGCTGAAACATACCAAGTTTGGGCGTATTTGGCACCAATCTAGTATAAATCGAAATCAACTTGTTTCACCCATTTGACAGTAACCTTGATCTCAACGGCGAGCAGCGTATTTTACGTAAATCTAATGAAAAATTATAACACTTCAAAGAATTTGTTGAAAGGGCATGCATTTACTTGATCAACTCAGGCCTACCTAATAGCCGAGAGAAATAAATTTACCTTCGCTCAAGAGATCACCGGTGTTTATTGTCTTCTGCTGCAGGTACCACCAACAGCCAATCAAAGGTCAGAAATCAACAGCCAATCAAAATCAAGATTAGTCTTACTGCAAACAGCTGTTAGTGCTGAACATGTTCTTATTTTGACACGCTCTGGAAAATTTGTAAAAATAATATTCTTCACTGGAGTTTTTGCAAATCGTCTGATGGTTTCACAAATAAAAATCTTTTAGCTTTCTGTTCAACCATATAAGTTTTGTTGATACAGTTCTAAAACAGGTTATTTAGAGCTTCGAAAAAGTGCAATTTCTCCAATGCCCTACATAGTAACTGTAGTGCCTCTCCAGCCATGATGACGTAATGCTGCCAAACAACTTGAACGGGGTCTGGGGCAGACCACAGGAACCCAGAAAACCATAGGACGCCGGTATGCCCACAAGGGGCCCGAGCAGACCACACACAGCCAGCAATTTGCTGGACTCTGCCCGATATATGCTGGGCTTTGACTGGGCAGAGCCCGCGTACATGGGCTCAGCCCAGGTCCGGCTCCGCTGCGCCTGGGCAGAGCCCATTATCAAGCAAGACCGGGCTCTACCGCTCGGGCAAGTTGTCATCCCCCGACCTAATGTCGGGCTCACCCCGAGTCTATGTGGCTCAGCTATGAGTCTTAGGGCTCGGGCAGAGCCCGGCCCAGCCCGCTCTGGGCCCGGTCGGAATTGCTGGCTGGGCAGCGGGCCCGAGCACACCACACGGGGCCTGGACAGATGAAAGGAGCCGGGCAGACCACAGGGACCCGACCAGAACACAGGGGCCGGGCTAACCACAGAGGGGCCCCAGTCTGGAAAGTATGGCAGCAGACCCGACGAGACCGCACCAGCCTTGTAGATTTTCGCACCACCAGCAGCCTAAAATTCACACCAAGCATTGGTGAGAAATTTCACTGACCCGGAAATTTCGATGTTTTTACCAGTTTCTCCCTTCTCAGACCTCTGTGGGTGTTTGATTTGAGCTCCCTCGCACCATACAGCAAAAGTGGGCATTTGTTTGCTCCAAAGTTCGAACCACCTGAAGGGTGTCCGCACCACGAGATCTCACCAAAAGTGCCATACTTTGCAGACTGGGAGGGGCCCGGGCAAACCACAGAGGGCCCGCGCAGACAAAAGGGGCCCGAACGGACAAAAGGGGGTCCGCAGAGGCCACACAGAGGCCCGGACAGACCAAAAGGGTTCCGGGAAAACCACAGGAGGCCCGGGCAGACCCCAAGGGGCTCGATCAGAACAAAATGGGCACTAGCAGACAAGGAGTCCGTGCAGACCAAATGGGACCCGGCCAGTCTGCAAAGTATGGCAGCAAGCCAGACGAGTCGCACCACCAGCCTAAAAAAATTCGCACCAATCTGCCATATACCAGGGAGAAAAACGCACACATTCCTACCCACACGATGCAATACTACCTCTCTTATTAGTTAGTTAAGGACTTTTTATAAGGCCCCCTCCTGTGTCTTCCTGACTATTCAGTCATTTTTTCAGTGTCAACTTCCTCGCACCAGTCTTGCAAATTCACACCAGGCTGATAAAATTCGCACCACTCGCTCCTGTCTCCAAGGGCACTCGCACCGACGAGATCTCGTCGAAAATGCCATACTTCGCACACTGGGGCCCGGGCAGACCACAGGGGCCCAGGATACCACAGGGGCCCGCATGGCAAGCATGGCAGAGGCTGGTTGCAGTTACACGAACCGCATCCATGGCAGGCCCGTCTGCATCCACAGGTTATTAACTACTGGGAGTAGGGACCCGGCTGCAGCCACCAGGGGGCGGGGCGAATGGGGTGGCCACCAGGGGGGGCGAATGGGGCAGCCACCCCTTAAACCCAAGAGCATCTGAGGACAAAATACCGCCCCCAAACCCTCCCCTCCCCGGGATGCGACGATTGGTCGCCCTTTGGGTGAAAAGTGCGCCTTTCGGGTGGCTAAGTGTCACCCTGTCCCCTGAGGCATTGCCCTTCCCCCTTCCCTTACCCAAATTCTAGATACGTCACTGGCGGCCATAGGGGACAAAAGATTCTCCAAGTCTTGGTATTTAGCCATCAGGGGAGCCGGACAGGCGATCATCACTCATTAGTGACTTAGCCCGACAGGAGCTATTAGCAAACAATCACTTCACTTGCCATTCAACACTGCGCATCGGAGCACGATTTGGATTGACACGAAAAGCCCAAACGTAAAATCCAAATCAGAGCCTAACGAAACTTTTCCAGAGTAGACACAAGCCGATTGAATCATAAGCATGCTAATTTTACTGTTCAAGGCAAACTTTGTGCAAATCATTCGCCTCGGCGAATGCGACAAGATAGCCAGGAGCATCCTTCGCGCTACGCTGACAAGCCCGGGAAATTAAGAGGCTATCATTCGCCGGCGGACGCACATTATTTGACCCAGATTTGACGACAAGATATGATACACTTTTTGACAGACAAATTTAAGAGACTTAAATTTGTTAAGATGTTCCCTGGCCTCTCCCCTCGAATCCGGAAATTATATATATATATATTTTTTTCATTTTTGCTTGTGTTGTTAAACGCCAGAGCATATTTGCATTTCAAGTACTTCTTCTCTGCTTGTTCTAAATGTCTGATTACAGTTTTCGTATTGTTAGGCAAATTATATATTAATTCACCAAGGCATGACATAATTCACACTTCTGCAGCTAAATAGTTTCAACGAGTCTATCGTCATCTTCAGAGCTATGTACAATGTGAACAAATGAGGGGCTTCAGGGCAGAGTCGCTTATGTGGGGTCTTTTCCACCGTCTTGAGCCAAAGTAGCCTGTATGAGATAGGAGCTTCTGGCTACAAGATATTTGACTGGAGTGAGAGGATTTCTGTGCACGGCCAGACTAGCCGAAGAGACTGCTCCCGCAGAAGACATTTATCTTAGCAGTCCCTGCCGAAAGTTTGACGGGAAGGAACACAAACACTCCCGAGCACACGGAGGGGGAGCTTCTCTGGGGCTAGTGCCGACATCTGGTCAGCAGACACTTGGATGCCACTCCTGTACAAATTTTACAAAGATCTTGGTTTCATTCGGTGTGTGACTGAGCTCAGGAGCAGCAGCATGTTGTGCCGAGCGCGCAAAATATTGGATGAAGCGCGCAAGCGGGAACACAGGAGGAGGCAGGCAGAAGCCCAAAGAAGTGCTGAGAAGTTGAGAGAGAAACAGTCAAGTGCCGACATACCGGAAACACCACGATGCAGCGGCGAAGGTGAGTACATCTTTACGATATTTGTACGGGTGTTCACACGAGTTTTTTCACCGAATCAGTCATGGAAGTTGATCCTTATTTTACCTATGCTCAGTCAGTCAGTAAAGGTCACGCAAAACGTAGATTATAGTTCGGGAATTAGCCCTCGCCCCAGTTGGGGGGGGTGTTTGAACACCCT
This sequence comes from Lepas anatifera, assembly GCA_034440635.1. Taxonomy (NCBI): domain Eukaryota; kingdom Metazoa; phylum Arthropoda; class Thecostraca; family Lepadidae; genus Lepas; species Lepas anatifera. The sequence goes on along the minus strand of JAOTON010001336.1, from coordinate 1,006,326 downwards.
CCACTCAGGTTTTTCCGATGGTGTAAAAAGAGCGGGGCGGAGCGCCGCCGTTTTTACCACAGCTTATCCTTGATCAATTGCGCACCTTTCCCCCAAATCTTAAGTTTGGGTCATGTCAGGTCAGGTCACCAGGCCAGGTCAAGTGACCTCACCTAAAAAAATGTTTAAGCTCCCATAAGTAAGAACAGGTTTGAGTTAGCGGTCGGAAATTCATAGCACATAATGGCCCTACTGGGGGTTTCAAAATATGTTTCAGGATTTTTGATATCTGTGACCTGAGGTCAGATATTGAGCACGACCTCTCCATTGCTAATATATTGGAAGAACGGAAGTTGGTCGAAAATAGATCTCTTTCTGTAGATATGGCTTCGAATACCTTCCTATTCTTCAAATCGTGGTATCTTCCTCCATCTCCAAGGTTCAGACCGCAACTTTTGACCTGTGACCTCTGGGAGGCCATCTAGGGTTACTAAGGCAGGTTTTCAGACTGGGGTCAATAACTTCGCAGGAAATGGTGCTAGAGCCTTCATTTTGCCATCAATACGTTTCAATCATCCTCCCGAGTCTGATAATATGCATATTGACTATGCTGGGTCAAGTCATGACCTTGACCTGGCCTTAAGTCAGATCATTTTTACAATTTGTCCTAGCATGGCCATATTATACATCATTCGATTTGTCTTAATGAGAGGAATCGAATAAGGCCTAAAAACGTGTCTCTAACTTAACCCAGTCACATGCCAGAGCTAAAAAAACCACCCTATGTCATGTCACCTTCTTTGACCTGTCATGACCTCAATATTGACTTGAGCAAAAAGTTACTGATATAGTTTCTTCATCATGTCTCGTGGGCTATCCACCACTCTCTGCGTTTTTTCGCTATCACGCGCAGGAGCCGAGTTAGAGGGGGGTTTCAAACACCCCCGCTGGGGGGAAGGTGGGCCGGAGGCCCACTTGGGTAGGTGTTAGACCAGTTGGCCGTAGGTGTTGGCCGATGTTTAGAGGCGCAGTAGGAAAAAGCAGCAATGTTAACATGACCTGACCTAATGCCAGGTCAAGGTCACAACCTGACATAGCTTAGTCAATATGCAGATAATTTGACTCGCGATGACGATCCGAACGTAATGGTGGCAAAATAAAAGTTCAATCGCCATTTCCCGCGAAGCTATTGATCCAAGTCTGTAAGCCTGATTTAGTAACTCTATATGACTTCTCAGAGCTCTAAGGTCATTAGTTACAGCATGCCCCTATGACGTGGCCTAGGATACTACGATTTGAAGAATAAGGAGATATTTCAAGCCGCATCTACAGAAATAGAGCCATTTTTCAACCGACTGTCGTTTCCCAAGTATTTACAATGGAGAGGTCATGCTCCATATCCGACCTCAGGTCAGAAATATAACAAATCCCGGAACTTGCATGATATGAGTTTAAGATCGCTAACTTAACCCAGTCTTTATTTGTGCGAACTTGAACATTTTTAGGTGATTTCACCTAAAAGGTGTGCAAAGTACGGCGGCGCTTCACCTCGCCGTTTCAAATCCGGCAAATCCCAAAAACATACTTTGACTTCTGCTGACCTTGATTTTGACCTGACCAAAATATAGTTGCAATATCTTTTGAAGAGATTGAGGCGGGCTATTTAACGCCCTTTGCCTATTTATTTTATCTATCATGGTTCGCGAGATCGCAGGGGGGTGAGGGTAACCGCCCTCTCTCAATGCGAAGGTGGCTCATATCCCTGTCAATGCGCTTAAAGGGAATTTTTGTGCTCTCCTAGTGTGACGACATATGCTGACGTCACGATCAGCATCAGCCAATCGAAGCCTTCGAAGCGTTTCGAGTAATGGTAGTGGTTGCCAGATCATGACATCATCCACAGGCAGACATTTGTTTCTTTTTCTAGAGGAGTATTTTAAAAACCAAAATGTTGAGCTTTTTTACATTTTTCAGAGAAATCATGAGTGGTTTCATTATTTTCGGCTAAAATTACGCCTAATTACACTAAATTCCAGGATTCGACCAAGGTGCCACATTCCCTTTAAACATGCATCATTTTTAATATTTTTAGGTGAGGTCACTTGACTTGGCCTAGTGACCTGAAATTTAATGACCCTGAACCTAAAATTTTGACAGCACTTACGAAATTGATCACCAAAAAAGTGTGCCAAGTACGGTCGCACTGCGTGTCGCCGTTTTCTGCTGATCTGCGGAAAACCCGAAGGAAAGACGGGTCCCTGCCCCATCAATGCGCGTGTTTAGAATAGCACTAGCCGTTGCAGTTTTTCGTGCGTAATCCATTTCTGATGGTTTCCGAAATAGGAAATGGCTCTTAACCCTCACACTGGTGAGGGGCTAGCACATTGCCTCCAGGGCTGATTATTTTGTCAATAATTTGGTCCTGTTGTCACAGGAAGTCAATTGATGTGCAGCATGACCCCTCCAGGTCACCATGTGACCTTAACCTGATCCAGCGCCAGGTCAATCTAAAAAATTGACTAGCATAGTAATATTATACACCATTCGATTTGTCACGATGAGACAAAACTAATAATGCCCTTAAATTTGCTTTAGCCCCGCTCGTTAAGAATCTTTGGTCAAAACGTGCTATGCCGACGAAATAAATTGGCCAAAACGACTTCCAGATTTCTACATGAGTGTTAGAAATGGGCCATGATGAAAATATATCGAAGATATCACAAGGGCAGATCCAGGGGGGTCATCCGGCTTACTTCTTCCTAATATCACGAAATTTTAGTCTCTTTTATGTTTTTTTGGTCAATTAAAAATATTTTTCACCAGGAATTTGACCGGGAATGCCCCAAAAACGGTCCACCTAGATCTGCCTCTGTTTAAAACCTACACCACACATAACTTCAAACATTGAGATCGTGGGTGACTGAATACCATGTGAATACATGCTGTTCTGTCCATTGTTCTTGTCTGCATGAATTGGTACACAGTACGCATAGACATCTAAGGATGTGGGTCGCCAGAGGCTGATTCCAAAACGTATTGGCCTCCCATTCATGAACATATTTATGGAGTGCTCCCCAAAATACGGGACTGTCTTTTCATTTATAGTCAGATGCTCAGATTGGTGAGCGAAACACCAAAAAGAAGTAGCACTCTGTTCTGTTTCTCGAACAGGGAACAACCTCTGATGGTCCTGCTTCCAATGGGACGTTTCTCCTTTTTACCAGATTGAACATGACGTTTGATTTGTTGAACTGTGTTAGGGGCATGGTTTTCAACTATGGAAACATGTAGCTCTTCTCTTACATGCCCTGCCTTAGTAGGGAGATAGACCCCATTGAATCAAAATATCGACAAACTGGTCCTTTATTCATACTTTGACACTTTGCTGGCAGTTCAGTGTCACAAGAGAGGCAACGCCAGTGGCGGATCCGGGAATTAATTTGGGAGGGGGGCTAGGGGGCCCAAGTCTTCCTGGCTATGACCTCGAGCAGTCTCCAGCGATACATTTGCTATATGCATTCGGACATTGTGGGGGCGAGCCCCTAGCCCCTTGTATTTGCTACCGGGCAACGCAAATAGACGACATCGATGCACAATGCACATACACCAGGTCACGATGTGTTGGCGGTAATCATGAAAATACCAAAACCTGCGAGGTTAATATGGGGATGCAGGAGGGGGCTGAGGGAAGAGGGAAAAGATAAGGGAATGGGCATGGATGTGGCTTGGAACCTTCGTCGTGTTTTTGTACCGTTAGGTCATGGGGTATTTCTAAATCTTCACTTGAAAGGATTTTGGAAACAGGCAAAAATTTCGACTTCAGGCAGAATTTTCCTTGATGTGGTCAGATATAAAAAACGCTTCATTTTAAAAAATGTAACGCTTATTTGGAATACAAGAAAACTGGCATATTAAGGTTGCTAAATTTTCTCTCAAGCCTTTTCGTTCTGTTAAGTTGTCTCCACGCGCCCCAAATAAGTATTTAGTGAGCTGTACCTTGAAAACCTCATGTTCCCCAATGGGAACATGTGGCACAAATGGGTTAGGAATGCATATAGTACAATTTCCCGCCTTTTCTCCAAATTGGCATTAATCGAAGCCGTTCATTTATGATAAGTTTTAAGACAATTCATAAGTGACAGGCTTGTCTTAACCGTTGCTACAGCTCCTAGGGGGATAGGGTTGTTCCAACCTCATCACCTCGGTTTTAGAATATTGCTAGAAACGATTCTGCAGTTCTGATCGTGACACTTTGCATCGGCTTTGGGACATTCATTGCGCGTGTTTTGCAAAAATAAATTGTATCTGAATTTTCAGTTTACAGAGCTATGACTTTTTCCTGAAAGCTTGCATCGGACATTTTGACGTCAGGGCGCGTTTTCACGCGAACGCCGGAAACTATCACCGTTCTTCTGTTTCCATATATATTGAATTGACACGATTATGTTCCGTTGATATTACAGGAGCAGCTTGAACGTCTTTGGCAGCCTTTGCTGACCTTTCCTAGCCTTACATGGCCTCTAGGGACCTTTGGCCAAATATATCCTACCTTATAGCGTTTTGTCTTAAATATGACCATATTTTGGGTGCAGAATACATTTTGGTGGTGCTTTTTGTTCTTAATTCGAATTCAGAGACCAGAAATACCTATGAGAAGAGGAAATTAAACATATCAGGCTGCTTCTGAATGACAAATTCGAACCTGACAATCTAGAACAAATTAATGCTAATGATGTTTGCCTTTCAGGAAAAACTAAGAACATGACGATCTTCTAAATATAATTTTACCCAACGTATTTTTTCTCGTTTTTTGCTCCCAACTTACTTATTAATTTGTTTTTCTAAGAACTCCTTATTTTCTTAACCCATTTAGAACCGAGCATATAAGCACCTATCTATTTTGGATTTCATCTATTGTGTCTATGGTTATTGGACCCCCTGAGTGTATGTTTATCTGGCACTGGTTTTTTCTGTAAGAAATTGTAAACATAAAAAACTATGTTCCCGTTTGGGAACATTGGATACATATGGGGGTACAACTCGTGCTATATCAGGCGCGATTAATAGGCGAAATCTACTTCCAGATCTCTATATTAGTGTACAAAATAGGCAAAATGAAAATTTATGGATGGTATCACAGGGTCAGCCGCCCCGCCCACGTCACCCTCTCACCAGTCGGTTGCCAGACGATCTACGTCGGGCAAATATTGAGCACCAGAGCGTCTCAGGGGAACCGATCCCAAGCCTTCACACACACTGCCACTGCATGATTCTGAGCAGCAGACTGCAGCCCAACGCTCTACCAACTGAGCTACCGGGGAGGCTAGGATTATATGGATAGGGATAATATGATTGCAATGGTCCCAAAACACCGTAACTACCGGCGTATCCCTCCAAAAGCTTTTAAAACCAGTCTTTCTTTTTACTAACAAAATTATTTTTCCTTTTTCAGTTCCGAGGAAAGTGCGTCGCAGGCTCGCGATGGACGAAGCAGCACCAGCAGGCTCCAGTCGTCCTTCGTCCACCACGATCGATTTGCCTGCTTGTTGTGAAGGGGAAACCGTCGGCTCATCATTCAGCGATGGGGATGATGTAACTGAAGAAATGAATGAAGCCCCATCCCCGATTCAAGTATCCTCTAAAGAAAACCCTTTGAGAGTGGGTCATATGACACAAAGTGGACATGACTATGATGCCAGCACCTGTAGAAAGGATGCTGCTGGAATGGAGGACTCAGTCCAAACAAATCCAACTCAGGCGTCGGGGTCAAGCTTCAAAAGCGGCAACAGTTCCATGGTTTTCGGCTTGGGAGAAGCTGAAAACCAGCCCATCCCTCGCAAGAGAAACGCTCATGACCACAGAAATATGGCTAAGGAGCGAAGAGACTCAGGTCTTGCATATCCTTCAAGGAGCGGCACCTGGAGAAGGGGAAAGAAAATGAAATACGTCGAGTGCAAGTGCTCCTACAAATGCGGGTCAGTATATCCGAGATCGCAGCGGCAGAAAACCTTTGATCGGTTTTGGGCAACAAAAAGCTGGCAGGCCCAAAGCCAGTTCATTGTTCAAGCTGTGAAGCGGTGTCCTGTCGGCAAAGGCGTCGGAAAGCCTAAAAAAAGACAGAAAGTCGGAAGTTTGTATTGGGTGATGTCCAGGTTTGTCGGCATGTTTTCCTGAATACACTGGATATTTCCGATGGCAGACTCGCCTACTGTTTGAAAAAGAAGTCTCGGTGGGGATTTATCTCTCCTGACAAACGCGGAAAGCACAGTCCAATCAACAAGCTGCCAGCTCAAGCCAAGGAGCGAGTTATGAAATTTCTCGATGGCTTTCCAAAGTACAAAAGCCATTACACAAGCAGTGAGAAGGTGTACTTCAGCTCAGAACTGAACATAAGGAAGCTGTATAGTGCGTATAGCGACCAGATGACACTGAAGAAACAAGAGAGAGTGACGGAGAGAGCATTTAGGACCATATTCAGTCAGTATGATGTCGGATTCTACGTCCCCAAGGCTGACACGTGTGCCACTTGTGACGCCTTCAAGGCTAGTACTCCTCTCCCAGTTGCCAACGAAGAAAAAAGCGAAGCGCAGCTTGAATGGGAAAACCATCAGGAGAGAGCAAACGCTGCGAGAGAAGCAATGGAGGTCGCTACGGCAAGAGCAAAAGAAGATACAAGTCGTATGGTTTTCACATTTGATTTAGAGAAGACCCAGCCCCTGCCATACATGCAAACATCTGTGGCATTCTACAAGCGTCAGATGTGGATATACAACCTCGGGATCCACACTTTACATAACAACAAGGGCTACATGTGTGTATGGACAGAGGTAGAGGCGAAGCGTGGCGCCAATGAAGTAGCATCATCAATCTCAACCTTCCTGGACACACAAAACCTCAACGGAGTCACGACCCTTTCCACTTTCAGTGACGCATGTGGCGGACAGAACCGGAACCGAATTATCGTAGCAACCATGATGCACCTGTGCAAAACAAAAAACCTAAAAACATGGGAACACACATTCATGGAGTCGGGGCACTCATACCTCCCCAACGACAGAGATTTCGGCCTCATAGAGAAGGCGAAGAAGCGGCGCGCTGGGGTTCACAGCCCAGAGGAGTGGGTCAGCCTGATAGAGCAGGCCCGCCCAAAAAAGCCCCTTCCAAGTCATTCGAATGGAAGGGAAGATGTTGGATATGACCGTTCTGTGTCGAAACCTAACAATTCGGCACAAAAACACCGAGGGAGAGCCCTTCTCGTGGTTGAAACTCAAGTGGTACCAAGTAAACGTAAAAGACAACACGATGCTATACAAGACCAGCCAAAGTGTGAATCATGCACCAAAGACTGTAGATTTTTCAAAAAGAACAGGTAGACACTGACGAGTCAGTGTCTCTCCAGCCAGCCTACCCAAAGGGTTTAAAGCTGAAAGAAGTGAAGTATAGGGACATCATCAGCCTTCTTCCCTACATCGGGCCCATTTACCATGACTACTTCAACAACTTACCACACGATGGTGAGCAGGATGATGCACCGGAGTTCCACCCCGACGAAAGTGAGTAATGTGTCTCACAGGTGGGCCAAGTGTTTGGCGGGAAGCTGGAGTGGCTGTTTTGGGACAATAGAAGATGCCATTTGAGCTGCTGAAGTGACTGTTTAGTATTATCTTAGGTTGAAATACGTCTGTTCTGTGAACACCCAGTATCGTCGATGATGCCTTTGTTCACACATCATGGTAAGGTGTAACCATGTGCTAATATTTGTGTTTCGCCTTTTTCTCGAGGCATAGGTGGTCGTGTATAACGTGAAGTGCCGTGCATTTTAACAGCGCCTTTTGACTTCAAGCATACGAGTTTCAGCCATGTTAATGCACACCTCGGGTATTCGGGTAATTGGTTCATGTGATTGTTGAAGTTTAGCGATGCATGTAGATGATTTTTACTTAGGGCGATGGACGGGTAAAGCACTACAGCCCCAAACAAACGCGTGGAAATTTAGACCAGTTTAGGCTAGTCTAGAAGCTCAGAGCTGGAAATGTTCACCTTGATGGAAAAACGGAAGTGTTCGCAAATATACCCGAAGAACATTGAATAGGAAATGAAGACTGCAGCAGGAACTTTTTTGGCGAAAGGAAAGAGGTTATACGAATGCAATGATCACGTATGTCGGTATGTTTGCTTTTAAAAACAGATCTCGTTTAACCGATTGGCGCCTAGTGACCTCTAATGTATGCCCAATGTATCTTCAGAATAAAAATTTAACTGCAACTATGTTCAATGTATTTTGATAAAAATATTATCATTGCCAGTTTGAAAATATATTCGTACATATTACCTCGCTGAGTTTCCTCCTCAGTGGTGTGAGCTTTTAGCCTAGAATGCCCAATTTTAGAACATTGTCATTTTTTTATTATTTTTGGGGGTATTATACGGGACGAAAGCTGGTTAACATTCGTCAAAGATATTGATGGTAAAATATTTGATCCATTTAATAATGCCGACGTGTCAGACCAGAACGCAGAAAAAGTAGCAACCTCTGTTTTTAAATTCATACTTCACAGCAAGCGTTTTGAACAAGATAGTTGAAAGCCAGGTTAGTAGGATATTGGTTAGGGACATGCTTCCCGCACCCGGGCTGGAGTGGGAGTGGCGTCGCGGAGCAGCACATGACGTATTTAAGTAGCGGCACCGGGTGGTCCTCTCGTGGTGGTGGCCGGCGTCGCATCTGCGGCTGACTGCGCGAGCGGTGCGTGTTACAAGCACTCGTGCTTGTGCACCAATCGCAAGCAATGATTGAAACTTTCTATCTGTTCCGTTATGGAAATATAGGTCTGTCTGTCTGTCTGTCACAAGTGACTTTGACGTGAGATAAGCCGACACAGCAATATTATCATTGAGACGAATTTATATTTGGTTTGTTCTCGTGGTCAAGGACGTCGCTATCAAGAAAGGCTAGCAAAAAAGCAAGACCATAGATGCTGATGTCTCTGGCTGGAATTTGTAAATAATATTAGATCAGGAGCGAAATAAATCCGATAAAGGTTCATAAAGTTTTGGTTTCCTAGCGGCTAGCTGTCCTTCAGCCTACTAGCTCCCCTGAAACAAAAATGTCCACGCTCTTCGCTCCGAGTGTCAGACCCACAGTAGATTAATGTCTGAGCAAACACTTTTTATATTTGCTAATACATTTTTTTAAGAAATGTTAAAAAGTTACCCAACCAACCCCGTTCCCTGTCTTCGAAGGGCTTTGGGGTGGCGGCCTGCTCCCACTTATGGGTGGAAATGTAATTGAACATGGCTTATTCAAGCGGACGTGGAGTTTCTTTACCGCCGCCTCCACTGTGCAAATGACACACGAGTCGAAAATCCGTGGCAACGCTTTTGCTTCCTAGCATGTTTTATTTACCGCAAACAAAAAGCAGCTCACATGTACAAAAAACCTATCATTTCACTCCGCAAAAACATATTTCAAGAAAAAAAACACTTCTGCTGGACTTTAAACACCTCCGAGAGTCATGCCCTGCCAAGATGCACCAGTGACAAGCTTTGTGTCTAGGTTTTTAACAGCATATAGCGATGCGTTGACGTTTTTCCAAAGGTTCTACGCCACAGTTATGTTACTTTGAAGCCATCTTGAGGAGGTTGTATCTGTTTACCGACCACCTGGATGGTTAAGGCTGCAAGAACAAGCAGAATGAATACATATTGCTACAGATAAACTAAAGTGCACATTTCCCTCTGTTTGCTCTGGTAATATGAACAAAAGTCAACAAACTTAGGCAGTGGAGGATCAGGGGGGGAACTAGCGGGGCTCAAGTCCCCCACCCACCTCCCAAACAAATGCTGAGCGCACATAGTAAAATCACAAAGTAAGTGGTTATTCAAAATAATGGTAGGGAGGCCTGAGCCCACTAGCCCTACCCCAAAATGAGGCCCAGGATTTGCCACTAAACAGAGATTCTACAGTTTTTTATGTACTTTCACTCGTATGCCCACGACGTTGGGGAGGGGGGGGTGATCATGTGCAAACGTCACCCCCCTTCACCCGCTTTCTACTACAATGCGTTAATACTCTCCAGTTTAGTATTGATATGGTGAGGCTTCTTATAATAACTATAGGTGGGTTTACAGTCACGTGATTACCTTTTCAGTTGCCCCAGTGGCTCAACCAGGATTTCATTTCAGAGGGGTCAGGTTTTTGGAGTGGGTTTACAGTCACGAAGTTACCTCTTCAGTTACCCCAGTGGCGCAACCAGGATTTCATTTCGGAGGGGTCAGGTTTTTGGAGTGTGCCCAAGGTACCCAGTGTGCCCAGTGTACCCAGGGGCGAACGCAGACCCGAGTTTTCGTGGGCCAAACCCAGTTTGCCTCTCCTTCTGGGGAGAGGCGGGTGCTCGACTGCCCTATTATTAACTACCTCTCCGAAGGTGTGCCCCCTTATATGTTCCCCATCCCTTTTTTCTTTGGGAGGGGGTCATGGCCCCTGATCCCCTTGGTTGCGCTACCGAGTTGCTTAGAACAATCTCACGGCTTCGCGCGAGCCACCCTGGTGTGGGCCGCCGCCGGACACTGATGGATCTTAAAACAACATCGATTCGTCAGCAGTGACGCTCCCCACCATAGGGGACGAGATAAGCTGCTTTGGGTTGGAACAGTTGAAATCGCAGTCTGAAAGTGAGATAGGAGTATCTGCCTTGGAGCCCCTCAAATGATGAGAACACTGTCTAAGATAAAATAAAATTATCGTATATATATATAAGACGTTCGATGATTCGATCGCAGGCACTATTTCTAAAGACAAAACCTATCCAGTGTTTGATGGTTGAATATTATTTTCTCCGCTTCGCGAGCTGAACACTTAGAAGCACTTCACTTCCTACAAATTCTTTTGCACGAATTAAACAATCAAATTAGGTAATAATTCATATAGCTTAACTAACCTAACACATTACACAACAATATTCAGACACAATACAGCCCCAGCCATCTTTGCTTTCCAATCATATTTACACTACGTTGCCAAAGAGTTCAGATCTGCGCCAGGACTTGACTTGTTTGTTGATGTAGGGTCGCTCTCTGATGGTGAGGAGAGCTTCAAGGATCCAGAGTTTGCGGTGGTTGGAACACGATTTGATGATGGTGGTGTTCTCCCGTAGATCTTGTCTCGTGATTTCCAGTCCGTGCTGCTGGGCCATATGTTCATGGGGTCCTCCGGCGTTCTTGTGCATGGTGCATCGTCGTGCCAGCGTAGTGGTCGTGGCTCCTATGTAGGTACTGGGATGACGCAGACAGTCGTCATGTGGGCAAGTATACTGGTACACTACAGAGGTTCGCTGGAATGGGTCGGTGCTGGCCTTGAGGTTATTTTTCATGAAGAGGCTTGCTGTTGTTTTGCTCTTGTAGTAGATGACGAGATTGATCTTTGAGTCCTTGTCCTTGGGCATCAAGTTGTTGGTGATGATGTTCTTAAGGACACGCTCATCTACCTTGTATGAAGGTGACATCTGGTTCTGGTAGTATAGATGTATGGTATTGTCCTTGGTATATATATATATATATATATCCGAACTGAAGATTATATATTCGGGCACAGCCCTTCATCAGAATCGTGGAGTAAATATTTACTCCACGATTCTGATGAAGGGCTGTGCCCGAATATATAATCTTCGGTGTTTTTTACATTTGCGGATTCGAGGGGAGAGGCCAGGGAACATCTTAACAACTCATCATCATGCTCCTCGCCGCAGCACTTCAAAACTTATCAACGTTTGAATCCAACATTAGACTTAAATTTGTCTGTATTTAAAATTCCACCAGAACAAACAAAAATGGAAAACTTTATGCACATTTATCAATGAAGAAAAGTAGTGCCGGCGGAGAGATGCCAAAATAACAAACATGTCAATTCATTAAACCAGTACTTATCGGAAGGGGCCCGGCTGCGCACGGTGGGGGCGGGGGTGGTGAACTACGGGGGTCGTAAGCAAGGCAAGGAGCCCGGCTAGAGCCAGAGGAGGCCTGGGTAGCCCAGAGGGAGCCTGAAATTATAGCACGGGTTCCCGAATACAGCGAAGTGGGAGGAGTGGAATCAGGGGCGGATTCAGGCCGATGGTGGGGGAGGGGGGAAACGGCCCCAAATCGTGAAAAACATAAGGTTTTTGTTTGAAGAAAATCCGTAAAAATCGGTAAAATCGGGGGATTTGGGGAGGGCATCAAATCCACCGATTTTACCTTTACCCCCTCCCCTGGATCCGCTAGTGCTGTGGTTCCTTGCAGACCACAGGGACACGGACAAACCATAGGAGCCCGGGCAAATTGCAAGGGGCCGGGCAGACCGCAGGGGGCTGGGTAGACCACAGGGGGTCCGAGCAGACCACAGAAGGCCCGGCCAGACTAAAAGGAGCCCAGACCGCCCACAAGGGGCGCGGGCAGACTACAGGGGCCCGGGCAGACCACACAGGACCCAGGCACACTACAAAAAAACCAGACCACCTACAAAGGCCCCGGGCAGACTAAAAGGAGCCAAGGCAGAATACAAGGAGCCCGGTTGCAGTCACAGAGGAACTAAAAAGGTCCCGAGACTGCCAGAAATAGGGCCCCGGATGCAGTCAAAATGGGCCTGAGAATATCGTTAGGGGCCCGTTTCCGGACACAGCGATTATGGGTGGCCCTAAAGGGCACCGCACCTAAGCAAGCATGCCAGGGAGCCCGACCGCAGCCACAGCAAGCCCAGATAGACCACGGGGCCCCGCACTCATGGCAAGGGCCCGTCCGTGGCATTAGAGGACCCGCGCCTCCTGGACCACAGGGAGCCCGGTTGCAGTCACAGGGGCCCGGGTGGATAACAGGGGGCCGGGTGGATCATAGGGGCCCGGTTGTAATTACAGGGGGCCCGGGCGGATCACATGGGGCCCGGTTGCAGTCACAGGGGGCCCGAGTGGATTACAGGGGGCCCGGTTTCAGTCACAGGGGGCCCGGGTGGATCATAGATGGCACGCTTGCAGTCACAGGGGCCCGGGTGGATAACAGGGGGCCGGGTGGATTCCAGGGGCCCGGTTGCAGTCACAGGTGGACCGGTTGGACCACAGGGAATCCGTTTGCAGTCACAGGGGACCCGGGTGGATCTCAGGGGGCCCGGTTGCAGTCAAAGAGGGCCCGTTTGGATCACAGGGGGCCAGGATGGATCACATGGGGCCCCGGGTGGATCACAGGGGGCCCCAGGTGGATTACAGGGGGCCCGATTGCAGTCACAGGGGGCCCGGGTGGATCAAAGGGGGCCCGGTTGCAGTCACAGGGGGCCCGGTTACAGTCACATAGTGCATGGCTGCAGTCACAGGGGCCCCGAGTGGATCACAGATGGCCCGGTTGCAGTCCCAGGGGACCCGGGTGGATCACAGAGGGCCCGGTTGCAGTCACAGGGGCCTGAGTGAATCATAGGGGGCCCGGTTGCAGTCACAGGGGGCCCAGTTGCGGGTGGATGACAGGGGGCCCGGTTTCAGTCACAGGTGGCCCGGTTGAACCACAGGGAATCCGTTTGCAGTCACAGGGGGCCCGGGTGGATCACAGATGGCCCGGGTGGATCTTAACTGGCCTGGTTGTAATCACAGGGGGTCCGGTTGCAGTCACAGGGGGCCCGGGTGGATCACAGGGGGCCCGGTCGCAGTCACAGGGGGCCTGAGTGAATCATAGGGGGCCCGGTTGCAGTCACAGGGGGCCCAGTTGCGGGTGGATGACAGGGGGCCCGGTTTCAGTCACAGGTGGCCCGGTTGAACCACAGGGAATCCGTTTGCGGTCACAGGGGGCCCGGGTGGATCTTAGGGGCCCGGTCGCAGTCACAGGGGGCCTGAGTGAATCATAGGGGGCCCGGTTGCAGTCACAGGGGGCCCGGTTGGATCATAGGGGGCCGGTTGTAATTACAGGGGGCCCGGGTGGATCACATGGGGCCCGGTTGCAGTCACAGGGGGCCTGGGTGGATCATAGGGGGCCCGGTTGCAGTCACAGGGGGCCCCGGGTGGATCACAGATAGCCCATTTGCAGTCACAAGGGGCCCGGGTGGATGACAGGGGGCCCGGTTTCAGTCACAGGGGGCCCGGGTGGATCATAAATGGCCCGGTTGCAGTCACAGGGGGCCCGGATGGAGTCACAGGGGGCCCGGGTGAATCATAGGGGGCCCGATTGTAATTAAAGGGGGCCCGGGTTGATCACAGATGGCCCGATCCCAGTCACAGGGGTCCGGGTGGATGATAGGGGGCCCGGTTGTAATCACAGGGGGCCCGGGTGTATCACAGGGGCCCGGTTGCAGTCACAGGTGGGCCGGGTGGATCACAGATGGCCCGGTTGCAGTCACAGGGAGCCCGGGTGGATGACAGGGGGCCCGGTTGCAGTCACAGGGGCCCGGGTGGATCACAGGGGCCCGGTTGCAGTCACAGGGGTGCGGGTGGATCAAAGAGGGGCCCGGTTGCAGTCACAGGGGGCTGGATAGATCACAGGGGGCCCGGCTGCAGTCACAGGGGGCCCGGGTGGATTACAGGGGGCCCGGTTGCAGTCCACAGGGGGCCCGGTGGATCACAGAGGGCCCGGTGGATCACAGAGGGCCCGGTTGGATGACAGGAGACCCGAGACTGCCGGAATTAGGGACCCGGCTGCAGTCAAAGTGGGCCTGAAAAATGTCGTTAGGGGCCGGTTGCTGACACCGAGGTTAAGGGTGGCCCACAGGGCACCCGCAAGCATGGGAGGGAGCCTGGCCTCAGCCAAAGCTAGTCCAAGTAGACCACTGGGGCCCGGAATCGTGGCAGGGGCCCGGCTCTGTCCGCAGGGGCCCGCAACTTGGGATTGGGGGGCTCGTCGGGTCATTGGGGGGCTTCTCCGAGCATTGGGGGGCTCGAGCCCCCCAAATATATGGAAACTTGCGCCCCTGTACATTGTGCTTACACACATTGTGAACATATAAATTTTCGGGAAATTAATTTGACATATTTAGATTGTTCGTGCATAGTCTCGTCTTGAATACTGACGGAAAGATCGCACCTCGGTTCGCTAAGCCTAGCCGTACTGACATGCGCTCTACCTGGCTGAGATAAAAGAAAATGGCATTCATAGGAAATGGATGTTTTCGGGGGATTCGGACACAGAGTTTTCACAGTGTGACGTGGTGTTAGAAATAGCTAAATAAAAAGGAAATGTCATAATCTAGACATGCATGGAGAGAGGGTGTGTATGTTTCTTGTCATTCATTTTTTTAATCACCTGAGTATTCAATAAAATTTACAGGAAATTTCAAGGAACTAAAAGGATAGGGATAATTGCACCATTCCTACCAATGGATCTTTTACATCCCCATCCGTTGGCTACCCTTTTACACGGCAAATTGTCCCTTTGACATCCAGCTGTGAACCTGGCACAATGTCAAGTTTGGCGTGGAAATCTCCCCTGCGTAACCACGATACAAGGAGGGTGACCTGAGACCACCCCTCTCACCCCATTAGCCCCTGCTGATGTTGTCGAGCCCCCTGGCGCTGTCGCCATGCCGTCTGGGGACGTTTTCCAGGAAGCAAGCGTTAGAGATGCTGGCTGGGCCATTGTTTCGTATTTTCATGCGTGTCCTTATCGTCCCCTCGATCGCTATCAGCTGACCAAACCACGAACACTGTCACCCTTCTACCTGCCGCCTGCGCGGACGAGCCTGGTCTGTGTCAGAGGCTGTCGCGGGCCCCAGCGGGCCGCGGCACGGGCCGCCACTGCCAGACCTGAGTGGAAAAGCGCGAACATCATCTCAAAAACTTTCGCTTTACACAAAAAGTTGAAAAGGTATCTACTTTCTGTTTGCCGGGAATGATGCAGAATTGACATAGGAACAGCTACCCCGAGCATTATCATCGGGACGGTTAGTTGGATGTAGATATTCGCATTGAAACGGCGAGAGGAGGAAAAACAGCACCGCCGGCAGGGCGCGGGTTAGTCAGCACGCCGTCAAGATCTGGAGCCGGCGGACACTGAAGTATTAGTGGTGCACTATCTTAGCACTATCTTTAGCACAATCTTTGTCGCGGTTTGTTATCGGGCACCAGACAGAGACAGCGACATTGAAGCGTTGTGTGAGTGTTTTGGTAAGCTCAGTGCGACAGGTAGCCCGACCATTGTAGTTGGTGATTTCAACTTACCGGAAATTGTATGGCCGCGCCAGGGTGGTCCTGTTTTAGACGTTAGATCACGCCGAGCTCTTTTATTTTTAGATTATCTTGACAGTGCTGGTTTTACACAGCCTGTTCATGCCCTCACTAGGGGTGACGCCTGTCTAGATCTAGTCTTGTCCCATGGTGGTCATACTGAAAATGTTGTATCTGATGGCACTTTTGACTCTGATCATCATCAAACCATTTCTCAGTTCCGAGCGTTCTCCGTGAAAGTGCCGAAAGTCACCAGAATGACGGGTTTTGATTACCGCAGAGCGGATTTCGATGGCCTGCGTGCCTCTCTGCGTTGTTTGCCCTGGCTTCTGCTTCGTGACTTGGGTGTGAACGAAGCTGTTAGGATCTTTTACGATCTTGTGAACGCTGCCATAGCCGATTTTGTCCGAACGGTTTCACGGTCCAAACGATTTCCTCCCTGGTTTGACCGGGACGTGCAGCGTGCTCTTAGGGACAAAGACCATGCACACCGTGTAAAAAAAACGCGACCCTTCTCCAGAAAGCGATCTTGTATTTAGTAGAGCAAGAAACAATTTTAAAGCTTTATCTAACGCGAAATATCGTAATTACTTACTGGGCATCGTTGGTGACTTCCGTGAGAACCCAAAACGTTTCTGGTCCTTTATAAACTCATTGAAATCGTCTCATCAACGTCCACGCGTTCTTGTCGCAAACAGTCAACAATTTTCAGATCCCACCAAATGCGCAAATATTTTCAACGAAACCTTCGCCTCCAAATTTTCGGATCCCAACGTTGACACGCTGCCAAACGCCCCGGACTTTCCCTGTTCCATTCTTCAAGAGTTTACAGTTCCCCCAGGCAAAGTTCAGGCCCTGCTATCTAGCATTGGAAAGCACAAAGCGTGCGGGCCCGACAATCTGAGCGCCAGAATTTTGCATGAGTGTGCTGCCGAATTGGCAGTGCCTCTCGAAATCATTTGCAAATTGTCAGTCGCTCAAGGTGTCTTCCCACATATTTGGAAAGATGCAAATGTCATTCCCATTCACAAAAAAGGAGACAAAAAGAACCTCGGCCTGCGGCCTCGGCAGGTGCCGCTCCGGCGCAGGAGAAGCCGGTGACAATGTACGTTAGGCAAATAGTTCGATTGACAGGCGAGTGTTGTCAGCAGTATGATACATATACTAACGCGATGTTGGGACTTGAGGTCTTGTGTTCTCATTATGACTCCATTCGATCCCATGTGTAACCCCATGTTTTCCTAAACTAACATGTTTCTGCACAGTGCGCCACGTTTGCCCTCTGTTCATAGCATCACATAAATAAACACACGTATAAATTTTGGTTTGTTAAGTAAAGACTGGGTATGGCCAGAAGAAAGGAGATACAATATA
This sequence comes from Lepas anatifera, assembly GCA_034440635.1. NCBI lineage: Eukaryota > Metazoa > Arthropoda > Thecostraca > Lepadidae > Lepas > Lepas anatifera. Next base: position 988,810 of record JAOTON010001336.1, on the reverse strand, counting down.
AAAAAAGTATGGGTTTGCCGACCATATTTCACCTATACCCGGAGAACTTCACAGAATTCAGTCTATTTCTTACCAAGTTAGCTTTGGTTACCCTAAGTCCCAATTCGCATGCGCAGTAAAGTCTGCAGTGAATGAGAGCGAAAATACCATTATAATTGACTGAAGCATGTTGGTATGTCGTGTTTGTCTCCTGGTCAAAACTATCCCTTATAGCCTAATATTCCTTAGAATTCCTACTGCGCATTCGCAGAACAATGCAATGTCATAATGCCGTGAATTGGGATTAGCAGATAGTATTCTGCTATTACTCGCAAAAATTGAGCCCAATCGGTCTATTGGCTCCCGAGATAGCCTCCATGACCAAAAGTTCTAATGCGCATGCGCGCTAACCTTTGTAGTGAGCAAGGGTGCAAAACTTTCATACTAAATCTAAGCATGTTGGCTCTCCTTTGTTCATGTCCTCTTCTGAAATATCCTCACCTTTAAGGCTTATCTTTAATATTTCTACTGCGCATGCACAGGGCAGTGCAGCTTGAATATGATATTATCTGCGGTTTGCATTCCGTGTCATTTTCTTGTTCACAAAATTTCAAGAAAATCGACCCGAAGGTTACCGGGATAGCCTCTGTTTCCATTAGTTTCACTGCGCATGCGCAGTGACCTTTCATTGACCTGAAGACCAGATTCAAAATCTGCACGACCGATTTCCTCTTACTGATATTGTTAGATAATATGGAATAGAGTGCAACGAGATTTATATATTATTTTGTCTAAATACGATAGCGGATACAAGGGGCGAGGCTAGTGGGCTTAAGTCCCCCCCATGTGAAAATGCTTACAGCTATAGCATAGGCAGAGGATGTTTTGAGGCAATGGGAGGTAGGCTGGAGCTAATAGGTGAATTCAGGGCGGTGGGGGGATAGGGGCACGTGCCCCCCATTTGGTGGATCCTTGGCGCCCCCTGAAATGGCCACGGCGCCCCCTCAAGGATTCGATGGCACCCCTGAAATGTCACTTCCCACCCCCTCCTCCTAAAATGTAAAAATCGGCGCCCATCGGAAGGATTTTGCGTGTCAAAAGTGGCGCCCTATGTTCCGGATTACACCCCTTCCCCCGGGACGGTGCCTCCTCAATCGGTAATCCTGGATCCGCCTATGCTCGAGCAACTTAGCCCCACCCCCGAACTGATATCCTGGATCCGCCTATGCTCGAACTCCTTAGGCCCATCCCCGTACTGATGTCCTGGATCCGCCTATGCCCGAGCTCCATAGCCCCACCCCCTTACTGATGTCCTGGATCCGCCTATGCTCGAACTCCGTAGCCTCACCTCCGTACTGTCATGGATCTGCCTATGCTCGAGCTCCCTAGCCTCACCCCTGTACTGATGTCCTGGATCCGCCTATGCTCGAGCTCCTTAGCCCCAGCCCCGGACTGATGTCCTGGATTCGCCTATGATCGAGCTCCTTAGGCCCATCCCCGTACTGATGTTCTGGATCCGCATATGCTCGAGCTCCTTAGCCCCACCCCCTTACTGATGTCCTGGTTCCGCCTATGCTCGAACTCCGTAGCCCCACCACCGTAGTGTCCTGGATCCGCCTATGCTCGAGCTCCATAGCCCCATTTCTGTACTAATGTCCTGGATCCGCCTATGCTTGAGGTCCCGAGTTCCAACCCCGTACTCATGTCCTGGATCCGCCTATGCTCGAGCTCCTTAGCCCCACCCCCGCACTAATATTCTGGATCCGCCTATGCTCGAACTTCTTAGCCTCTACCACCGTACTATGCCCTGGATCCGCTTATGCTCCATCTCTTTAGCCCCACCCCGTACTGATGTCCTGGATCCGCCTATGCTCGAGCTCTTTAGCCCCATCCCCGTACTAATATCCTGGATTCGCCTATGCTCGAACTCCGTAGCCCCACCTCCGTACTACCCTGGATCCGCCTATGCTCGAACTCCTTAGCCCCTACCCCCTACTGATGTCCTGGATCCGCCTATGCTGGAACTCCCGAGTCCCACCCCGTACTGATGTTCTGAATCCGCTAATGCTCGAGCTTTTTAGCCCCATCCCCGTCCATAGGCGGATCCAGGATTGCCGATCGGGGGGGCACCTTCCCGGGGGGGCGCCATCCGGACCGGGGGGCGCCATCCGGACCAGGGGGCGCCACTTATCACCGGCAAAAGCTATCAGGTGGGCGCCAAATCCTATCGGTGGGCGCCGGCTTTCGCATCCTGGGGGGGTGGGAAGCGACATTTCAGGGGGCGCCATCGACCTTTCAGGGGGGCGCCGAGGGTCGATCGGGGGGCACGTGCCCCCCTTGCCCCCCTGGATCCGCCTATGCCCCGTACTAATGTCCTGGATCCGCCTATGCTCTAACTCCCTAGCGCCACCCTCGTACTGATGTCCTGGATCCGCCTATGCTCTAACTCCCTAGCCCCACCCTCGTACTGATGTCCTGGATCCGCCTATGCTCGAACTCTTTAGCCCCTACCCTACCCCCGTGCTTATGTTCTGGATCCGCTTATGCTCGAGCTCCTTACCCCCACACCCGTAACGACCCCACCTCCGTGCCCCCCCGAAACGACATAGGCGGATCCAAGGGGGAAAGGGGACAGGTGCCCCCCATAGAATCTTAGCGCCCCTGAAATTGTCCCGGAAACCCCTGGAAAGTTCGTTGGCACCCCCTGAAATGTCGTTTTTCCCGAGATGCAGGTATCGGGGCCTACTGATAGGATTTAGCGCCTACTTCATAGGTTTTTCCGGCCAAAAGTGGCGTCCCTGGTGTAGATAGTGCCCACCAGGAAGTTTCCCCTTCCACCTCACCCCCGATAGGCAATCCTGGATCCGCGTATGGGAAGCGACATTTCAGGGAGCGTCATCGACCTTGAGAGGCGTGTCTTTACAATTTCAGAGGGCGCCGATGGTCGATTGGGGGTTGGGGGAGGGGGATGGGGGAGAAGGGTGGGGGGCACCTAGCCTACTTATTCCCTGGATCCACCCATGGTCCAAAAACAGAAACATAATACTCTTATTGTAAACTCGGACTTTTACGGTACTCTAATTACTTGTGATGCATTATGGGTAGTATTGGGTACTTTTTTACCAGACCATAACCACATAAATATAAACAGAAACGGCCGCTCCGATCGCCGGCAGTTGCCGCGCCGTGGACGCAGGGGTGACGCGTGGTGATGTGCTACAACGATGCGTGGAGAAACGGCATGTTAGTAAAGGTAACTTGGTGTTTCATTGATATCTAACCAGATGGAATGTCGACATATGTCTCTTATCTAGCTGCATGCAAAGTTTCATTTCCCCCAATGACTCTAACCACCCTAAACCCCGGTGTGAAGCAAAAATGAACCGATAATATTACCACTCTGAAATGTATTTTACGGCTTATAGCGCGGAAGCCGTAAGAGATAAGTGGGGGGTATGAGTGAGAAAAATGACGGCAACGAAGTTTTCTATCCAGCCGTGTTATATTCAATACCGTAGCCATCACGGTCTGGAAACCAGGGGGCTGAGAATAAAAATTTTAAAAACTTATATTTTATTTTTGCCTCTGAAATAAAAAGTTTCAGTCTGAAAGTTTTTATCTCTAAATATATATTAAAGGAGGCTATTCTCGTTTATTATCTGAAATGGGAACTAATTTATCTTAATTAGATCGGAAGATATAAGGGTTTGACTGATATTTTGGGAAATGCAGACCTTCGCAGAATGGGCCAAAAAAGACCCTTAAATTTCCGTTTTTGTTTTGTTTCTGTGTTTGTGCAGTACTGCACAAACCGGCCTTTAAATTGGTATTTGACTCAGAACCTGAACTGCTGTAGCTTCAGATATTTCGAGCCTGTAGTTTAGACTATGAGTTTTATGCCAAATTTAGGGTGCAAAGTTTAAAAGCTAATTTGGAGCCTTAAATTTATGACTTTTTCTTTCAAACTTTTTGTGTGATCTACAAATTTCCCTGATGTAAAAGGGTGCAAGTTTGAAGACTGTAGATGAATTAGGAAAAAATAGAAAAATAAAAGTTAAAAATCACATAATGCAAAATTCTGGGCAAAATTTTGAAAATTTTGAAAATTGACAACCGTGGTGCTTATTCATTTGGAAGTGCCTTCTATCCACAAAAGTTTTAGGTCTCTGATACCAGCGCTCAGAACAGACAACAACAGACGACGAGACCGGAAAAACTGTCAGAATAGAAGCCGTTTCTTACTTCGTTCGTCACCGGCTTCTGACCCAGGCAACTACCCCGGTATTTCGCTTCTTCCTCTTTGTTCGAAAATTTTAGAAAAGGTAGTCTGTGACTCTCTTTTGGCCCATTGTCTACCATCTATTCCCAGCAGTCAACATGGATTTCTCCCAAATCGTTCATGCGTCTCAAATCTTGCCAACTTTCTAAAACACAGCTGGGATTCGATCCAGGAGGGCGTGCAGACTGACTCTGTCTACACTGATTATTCTTCGGCTTTTACGAGTGTAAACCACACGCTTCTTCTTCACAAACTAAAATCTTTCAAAATTACTGGTCGCGCGCACTCCTGGATTGAATCCTACCTGACTGGTCGTCGCCAACGAGTTATACTAGAGGGCCAATCTTCCGAATGGTGCGCTGTAAGGTCCGGGGTGCCTGAGGGCAGCGTGTGTGGCCCGCTCTTGTTTATCTGCTACACAGCAGACATCCCCCTCATCATTCGAACCAACTGTATAAGCTTCGCCGACGATCTTAAGTTGTACCACCGAATTTCGTCAAAAACAGACAGTGATGCCCTTCAGGCTGACATCAACAATTTAGTAGAATGGTCTAAAATTTGGCGTTTACAATTGAATCCAGATAAATGTAGCGTTATATGATTTTCTCTCCGGAAATCTCCGATCCTTACCACCTATGTACTGGATGGTACGCCGCTGGAGCGCCGTACAGAGACTAGGGATCTCGGTTTTATACGCGACAGTAAGCTGACTTTCGCTCCACACATAGACCACACCGTGGCCAAGGCCAATAGAATGCTTGGCCTCCTCATACGAAGTTTTCAGACCTCGCGCCAGTGCTGCCGAGTCAGACTCAAGCACACTTCTATTCTTTGTGCTTATTTTGCCCATGTAAGATCCATCCTGGAGTATGGTTGCGTTGTATGGGCAGGGTCTGCTGCATCCCACCTGAAGCGCCTAGAAAGGGTGCAGCATAAACTTCTCATCTGGTTGGCCTCATTTTCGGACCGTCCGTCAGCCAGGCTTGACTATCCATCTCTTTTGACTCACTGCAAAGTGCGTAGTATTAAGGCTCGTTTTGCTCAGCATGACCTCTTGTTTTTGTTTAATCTTCATCACAGAAAGTTGGATTGTTCCCATCTGGTTTCCGAGTTCGGTTTGTCTGTGCCGCGTCGAACGTCGCGTTCTCCCTCTTTGTGGGCAGTTCGGTTTGCGCGTGTTGGTACTGTGCAGCGCAGCCTCTTCATCCGCGTGGCCGTCACATGTAACAGTTTCTTCAACGCATTTCGTAATGTTAATTTCTTCGCAGACTCGGGCTACACATTTAAAACTAATGCTATCAAATTCACGGCAACCTTAGGAACTTTCTCAGGATAGGCATTTGTGCAAATGTTGATCGTTATGGATGTTCGTGGAATGCTTCCATTGCTGAATGTATTTATTATCTGACTTTACTGTTTTAAATCACATGACTGCATCAGTAATTGGGCAATGCCTGTTGATGTTTTTTTACCAATACAGAATACAGAATACAGAAACCTGAGCAAGGTTTCAATAGTGTTTATGTGTTTTTTTGTTGAGCGGCTGCAGCATCAACTGTAGTATAAGCTGGAACACATTCCTTGTTTTTGGTGTGTTCTCCTAGATGTTTGGCATGTGGACTCTGATATGAAGGCAGCATTGAGTGATCAAAAAAATTCGTTCTGAGGTGGAAAAGAAAATTGTATTTTTCTGGCCCTGTTGCAGCTGTGATCCAAAAACTTATTTAGTCTGAATTCTTGAGAGGCTAACTTGTGAAAACTTCCATATCTGACGTGTCTTGGGTACCAGCAGCGAGCTATTTCCAGCTGTCAAGATTGCTTAACTTCTAAATTCTAAGAGTGATTTTTAGGCTATTGAGTTGCGGTACTTTTTATAGGTGGAACAAATAGACCCAGTTTCCGTTCACAGTCTTGAGCGTGGCCACAAATAGTTTTCGGATGCAATGAATATGGCTAGAGCTTTGGTAATGGAAACCATTTTTCAATCCAATTCTTGTAAATCCACATTCAACAAGATCTGGCAGTATTTGGCATTGTGATGGTAAAGATTTCCCTTAATGTGCAGAGATAAAGAAGAGTAGACTGGAGAGGGTATAACTTTCTTTTTCATTAGATAAAACTAAACAAAACAAAATTGTATCAACACTTCAGCAAAAAATCATTAACAAAATTCATGAACAGAACAGTTAACCCTTAAACAAAACTTTAAAAATATGTGAAGGGAGAGTGAAAGAAAACTTAAATGGTGTACCAGAAAGTTTGATAAATTCAAGACTGAAGTGTTCTATCAGTTACAGGTCCTTTTGTATCCAGCCAAAGTGCCATGGAAACAGTGATTGCTGTATCCTGATTCTCAGGTCTATCTGAATCACCTCTAGCCCATGGAAACTGAGCCTTTAAGTTAAAAATTAGTTAAGAAATAGATGAGAAAAAAGCAGTTAGGTAGGACTAGGTACTAAATTTGAGATGTTTACAATGAGCCGCAAAAGTTGGCAGAATAGCATGACTCCTGACAGAAAATTTGAATATTTTGTCTGTGGGTACTGAACCAGAACTGGTATCCCACTTGGACATAGTAGGATTCAATATAAGAGCAATTCCCCAAGCTGATTAGTCTTGCGAAGTTGGGATTGTGTGTGTGCACATTTTTAGCTGCGTTGTAAGAGAGATGCATTTGATTCCATAACATGTATTCTTTCATTCATACACAAAGATATGCACGATACAGCAAAAGGAGAGTAGAGGATACTGATATGTAGAGGATGGCACCGGGTTTAACCCGCGCCCCACCGGGGGTCCGGCGCCACCTTCGCCCCACCGGGGGAGGGCCATCGATGGCCCCCCTCTAACTCCGAAAATATGGGCGTTAGCGCAAATTGGCAAAGTGCAATAGAAAGCTCGCGTGAATTCAGTAAGAAATTACTTCGCATGTTTTAGTGCTCAGGTCAATGGTTTGACCTCCAGAGGTCAAATTAGGTCAAGATCGGCTATTTTCACTCAAATATGCAATGATTAAGCAAACTGGGCATAACTCTTATGTCATTAGAGCTATTGAGACCTGGTAAAGTACATTTGATAGCAAATTGCCAGTACTTTTTCCGCTATGTGGAACGTAAGGACCTCCCGCCAGTGGTTTGACCGCCAGAGATCACCTCGTGACCTAATATGACCTGAGATCACGAAAGGTCAAAAAGTGACCTTGCCGTATATCAAATGAAAGCCAGTGACAAGACAAACACGATGGTGTTTGTTTCACCGCTCTAGCTCAATTAGGTCAAAAGTTATTGTCAAAGTACTGTTTTTGACCTCTGGTGACCTTGGATGACCTTGGAAAAGTCAAAGGGCAAATATGACCCCTGGGATCCGTGAAAGGGTGTCCAAAAACGTTGTTCTGAGCAGTCTGAGTATTTGCAATCATTTTTGTGGCTTTTATATCATGAAATAGCTTTTCCCCATGCTTTTCCAATGGGAGAGGTCGCCTCGTGACCTGACCTCAGGGCACGAAATCGAAAAATCCCGGATATACACCTTGTAGACCCTGGAGGGGTCATGAAGTGTAGGAAGTTTCAAATCGATCGACTTTGAAATGTAGCTCTTACAGAGCTCTAAAGGTGAAGTGAGGTGACCTTGGTTGACCTCGTCTGGTGACCTGACCTTGGGTGACCCGGGGTAAAAAATTTCAGGGATGATGGGAAAATGATGCAGTGAGAGGTAGAGCCCTCAACCGCGATGCTGCGCCTCGTCGTTTTTCTGCTATCCCGGAAAAACCTTAGGGGGGCCATCGATGGCCCCCCCGGTGGGGCGAGGGTTAAGGCGCGATGAGTGCGGAGGGGGCGGGGGGGGGCGGGCACGAACGGACCAGCGCGGACGCGCACGCACATTTAGCACACGCGCATTTAGTTTTGTCTAGATGCATATAGCTGCATGCAGGTGTAGTCCACCTGAAAATTTTCTTGGAACGGAACGATGTGATTTACCCTTTCCCGATTTTTTTATAGGTCATTGTTATCCTTTTCCGCACTCTGCTTAGCCTTTTTATTTTCTTCATTGTAGTTTTGGTCTAGACATGGATTTTTATTTGACACACGCACACGCACACGCACACACGCACGCACACACGCACGCACGCATGCACGCACGCACGCACGCACGCATGCACACACGCACGCACGCACGCTCGCACGCACACACACACACACACACACACACACACACACACACACACACACACACACACACACACACACACACACACACACACACACACACACACACACACACACACACACACACACACACAGTTTTAGTTTATGCACAGACCATGCCACGTCTCATCTGTGATTTTGCACTGATTTTCCGAGGCAAAAGTACAGCACTGACTGCAAGCACTGTCGTGCAAAACACTGTCCCTTTGCGTTCTTTTTTTCCTCATTTTACTTCAGCACTGTCTCTGGGAGTGTACTGGGTGGGTTTTAGCTTTTGATCCTGGTCTGAGGTTTTTCTTTTTCCTTTTAAAATTTCAAGTACTGAGTAAACTGTACACTTTTTAATGAGTTGTTTACATTTTTGTCACTGCAAACAAGTTCGCACCATTGAAATGTATTGGGCACTACACTACGCAAAAGAAGAAAACGAAAAACGTCATTAAAAACGAAAAAAATGCCCTCATGAAACGATGAAATGTAGTTGAAAATCAAGAAAGCGAAAAACTATTTAGTTTGGTACTTGAGCCGTATTTCGTTTGTTCACTTTATGATTGTTGTTTACGAGTGTGAGGAAGTTATTATAGTCCTTACTGGAGCAATTGGCGGCGTTGTGGGGTGGTTAATCAAATATTGAAGATATTTGGATAATTATTGTGTATGCTAGGAAGAAAGCATTGTGACATTTGGCAATACACTTGCGTGGAATCAGTGGTGGATCCAGGACTTCATTTTGAGGTGGGGAGGGGGGCTAGCGGTTTCGCCACCACCCACCAACGCCTCAGATCAGTCTCCGCCTATGCACTCTCTGTATATGCCAGTCTAGCTAATAAAACCAATCTTGGAATGACGGAATGATGTAATGTGTTACGGACGGACACATATAGGCTCTGCGGCTGAAGTGCCCTAAAACTCAAATAATCATCAGTCACCACCTATGCATAAGCTATTGGCACTTAAACACGGGGGCTTGAGGTCTTAGCCCTCTGCCTCGTATCCACCACTGCACGGAAGCTATCAACGAGTGATCAGCAGATATTGCATTCAGATACTACCTTTTGAATGCTGATGTTTGCAGTGTGAAAAAATCGCGGGTGATTGAACTTTTGCATTCTGGTTGACGTAGGCGGATCCAGGGAGGGTTGATCCAGGGCCCCAGGTGGATGCAGGGAGTTTTTCCAATGTCCTTAAGATTTTTCAAGTATATTTAGAATTTGATGATTGGATGTTGGTTTAACACGCGCATTGATGGGGGGGGGGCTGGTACCCGCCCCCCTCGGGTTTTTCGGAGATAGCAGGAAAAAGGCAGCGCGTAGCGCCACCGTACTTGGTATGCCTTTTCCCTCATCATTTTACAACTTCTGTGAAAATTTTAAGGTTCGGTCATGTCAGGTCAGGTCACCAGTACAGGTCAAGTGACCCGACCTCAAAAAAAGTTTAAGATTGCATAAGTCGGAGCAGGGTGAACTTATCCGATTGAAATTCATAAAACATAATGGCCCCACCGATTTCTCTAAAACATGTTCCGGTATTTTTATATCGATGACCTAAGGTCAGGTATGAGGCATGACCTCTCCATTGGAAATACATGGGAAAAATGTTTTAACGGAATAACTCAGTAACGGGTGGTGATAGAGCATTTATTTTAGCTGCATTAGACTCGCCTGGGCTTTGCGGTTCTAATGATATGCTTTTTATATAATATGACCCTGACCTGACCTCAGGTCAGGTCAAATCCTTGATTTGACCTAGCAAGGTCAAATTATATATCATTCGATTTGGCTTGCTGAGAGGATTCATAAAGTTCAAGTCGTTTTGCTCTATCTTTACTTTTTCAGATGTAATGACCGAAAAACTGAATTTACATGTTATCCCTATGATGGCATGTTTTGACCTCTCGTGACCTTAAATGTGACCTGACAAAAAATGGTACAAATTTTTTCGATGGGGAAGTGGATGGGCAGCCCAACACCGTTTACCGTTTTTCGCTACCTACCGTGGTTCTCGAGATCTTAGGGGGGCGGGTACCCGCCCCCCGTCAATGCGAAGGTGGCTCAGACCCCCGTCAATGCGCGTGTTAAGACTAAGTTTGCTTCCATTTCTTGTTGAGTTTCTTGCCGCTGTGTGAAAAAGCGAAGTTATCGCCGGACTACATGAAACAACTCCCTTGTCATCTTTATGAAAAACATATTGAAAGCTTTATATCAGGCACCTAAAAATCATGTTTTCCCCGCAAACGCGGAAATTAAAAAAGTACTGTCGTATAAAAAAGCAGATTATCAGTATCTACGCAGTTTTACACAGACACAGTCTGCACAGCACAGGTATTGAGGTTGAGATTGAGCACAGGTATTGGCCCTAAAATGTCCAGAGTTCATCCGTGCGTTTATTATATTTAAGAAAGTAGTTCGGACAGAGATGCCTTTTACATCCATTGGTATTTGACCAGAGACAAGATGAGAAATTCCCCCTTTCCCTGGTGGCATTTTACATAAACAGATCTAGGATTGCCGATCGGGGGAGGGTGGCACATTCCCGGGGGGGCGCCATCCGGTCCGGGGTCGGCAGTTTTGACGGGAAAAACCTATCAGACGGGTGCAAAATCCTATCGGTGGGTGCCGATTTTCGCATCCTGAGGGAGAGGTGGGAAGCGACATTTCAGGGGGACGCCATCGACCTTTCAGGGGGCGCCGTGATCATTTCAGGGGGTGCTGAGGGCCGATCAGGGGGAACACGTGACCCCTGCCCGCCCGCCAGATCCGCCCATGACGTTTTATTATCATTGTTATATTAGCCGGTGTTGTTTGAAACGGTTTTGCTATCAGCCAAAATACTGTCCAGGCGCCCCAAATGATACAAAAATCAGCAGTGGCGGGTCAGAAGGGGAATTATAACCCAAAACGAAACAGGGAACCATGCTGCCTCCTCTATTGGCGGTTGGTGCGTCATTAAGCCGGACAATTATTATTATTTTTACATAACTACTGACATTCTTTGCTTTGCCCCGTTGGTTTTCCATATTGTCCGCTTCTCCCAATTTGGGAAGTGGGTAACAAAGTGGCATCTCTATCTTTGGTCATGTGGTGAAACATCTGAATGCTCACGAAGAGTTCTAAGCACTCACTTGATTGAGTAAAAACGACCATATCGCTCGCAGTACTCCACCCGAGTGGTTAATAGCCGAAGCCGAGACTGGGATTCGAACTCACCATCGTCTGATTGCTAGACCATCGCTCTAACCGCTGCGCTGCGCGACCGCCGGCGTACGGGATGTACGCCGGAAAATTTGCGGCTTACATTTGCATGATTCTCGAAAATCGATTTTTTTAGGTATTTCTGTACATCTGACGTAAAAATTTCAAATAGAAATTGAAAAGGGCAGAGAATAAGCCTTCCAATGACGACGTTATATTTTTTCCAACAGCCACGGGCCGTGGCTAGCACGTGGTTGAAAATGAGCAATTTAACACGTAAGCTCTATGGAACAGTCGCATTTGTACGCCGTAACAGTATATTACTGCCAACTAACTTTGGAGGGGGCTGGGCAGAGCAAACCTCCTATAATTTGTTGTAGCCAGATGTATTTCAAACTGTCGAATCAGTCTCGTATTATTTGTTCTGTATATCTTAAAAAGAGATGATATCACACTGTATTGTACCATCCGATACTTTAGACAATATGATAAGTTTTTTTTTGTTCTGAGACTAGATCTGGGAATTTAAGTATTTTTAATTTTAGAAACAGTTCATTAGTGTGGTAATAGAAGGGTTTTTTGTCAATGATTCGAATAGCACGTTTCTGTAATTTGATGATTTTATCAACAGCCGATTCGTAATTACTACCCCAAACCAATGCACAATAATTTAGGTGGGGCAATATAAGGGCGTTATACAAATGAGTAAGTTCTCGTGATGATGAGAAATGCTTGGCTCTGCTCATGATTCCTAAATTTCTACTGATTACTGATGACAACATGATGGATGTGCGAATTTCACTAAAGTTTTTCGTCGATATAAATTCCAAGATACCGTACAGTTTCTTCACGTTTAAGCTGCATACCATTTAGCCTTACATCAATATTTCTAATGTTAGCGCCGGAATAAAGCTGATAATGAGATTTTGAGGCATTGAGAGAGAAACGATTTGACTGAAACCATTTTGACACTTCTGGAAGAAATTTATCGACTTTTGTCTGAAGGCTTCTCACACCATCTCCCGAAATTATAATAGCGGTATCATCCGCAAATAAGTAAAGCTTAGTTTCAGTAGAGACTCGATACAGATCATTAATATATATAATAAACAATAGCGGTTCTAGTGTTGAGCCCTGAGGCACGCCCGTTATTATTTGTTTTGCATGGGAGACAATCCCCTTAATTTTAGTCCTCTGATATCTGTTAGCTAGATATGAATAAATAATATTATACAATTTACCCTTAATACCAATGTGATTTACCTTTTGTAACAGTATGCCTCAATTAACCGTATCGAACGCTTTTTTCAAGTCTAAGTAAATTCCGCATTATATATTACCCTTTTCTAGAGATTTTGTTACGCTGTGGTAGAGATGTACCAGAGGGATGTAAGTACTATGCTTTTTTCTAAAGCCGAACTTTAATGAGTATAAAATGTTATTTTCGCTCAAATAATCAGAAATATTTTGGTATATTAAACGCTCCAAGATTTTTGAGAGGATGGGTAGTAGTGAAATTTGTCTATAATTCGTAAACCTATTGGTTTGACCAGGTATAAAAATAGGGACCACTACTGCTACCTTTAACATCTTTGGAAATATACCTTTCTTTAGACATAGGTTGAAAAAATAAGTCAAGCTACAAAGACAACTTTTATATGTACGATGCAAAATTTGTGTGCTAATTCCACCAATGCCTCCACCCACTTGTTTTAGAGATTTGATCTCTAATTTTTGATCCGAGATTTGATCCGCTCCACATAGCGGAAAAAGTACTGGCAATTTGTTATCAAATGTAAAGACCTCCCGCCAGTGGTTTGACCTCCAGAGGTCACCTCGTGACCTAATATGACCTGAGGTCACGAAAGGTCAAAAAGTGACCTTGCCGTATATCAAATGAAAGCCAGTGACAAGACAAACACGATGGTGTTTGTTTCACTGCTCTAGCTTAATTAGGTCAAAAGTTATTGCCAAAATACTGTTTTTGACCTCTGGTGACCTTGGATGATCTTGGAAAAGTCAAAGGGCAAATATGACCCCTGGGATCCGTGAAAGGGTGTCCAAAAACGTTGTTCTAAGCATTCTGAGTATTTGCAATCATTTTTGTGGCTTTTATATCATGAAACAACTTTTCCCTATGCTTTTCCAATGGGAGAGGTCACCTCGTGACCTGACCTCAGGGCACGAAATCGAAAAATCCCGGATATACACCTTGTAGACCCTGGAGGGGTTATGAAGTGTAGGAAGTTTCAAATCGATCGACTTTGAAATGTAGCTCTTACAGAGCTCTAAAGGTGAAGTGAGGTGACCTTGGTTGACCTCGTCTGATGACCTGATCTTGGGTGACCCGGGGTAAAAAATTTCAGGGATGATGGGAAAATGATGCAGTGAGAGGTAGAGCCCTCAACCGCGGTGCTGCGCCTCGTCGTTTTTCTGCTATCCCGGAAAAACCTTAGGGGGCATCGATGGCCCCCGGTGGGGCGAGGGTTAAATGGTACCTGACAAAAATGGCTCAAATATTTTGGATAGAGAAGTATATGAGCTACCCAACGCCGTTTATCATTTTCTCCATCCAGCGTGGTTCTCGAGATCTTAGGGGGGGCGGTTACAGGTGGCTCAGACCTCAGGCGGTTACAGGCGGTTACAGGTGGTTAAGGTGGCTCAGACCTCCATCAATGCGCGTGTTAAAACAATTTTGGTCAGTTTGATATCCACTTGACGCAATATCTTTAGCACACTACCCATCTAATAGGAAGCTAGGGGTGCCACTCCAACCCCGCGTGGCCATCGAATGATTATATCCACATAACCAGAAGATTTCTCAGCATCATCAATCAACCCCCCTCCCTCCCAATTTTTTACTAACAATTTCCTGATCTCAGTCAAAATGGGAGGAAATCGGAAATTTTTATAGCCAGCCGCTGCGGAAGGCAACAAGCAGCCCAAATTCGAAAAGTGTTTGGTACTAACGTGGAAAGCTCTCTGTCAGCATAAGCTTGAAGTTTGGCTGGCCTACTCACTTTTTGTCGGTGGCGACCCTTATTTATGCACCACAATAATAAATAACTTCATACGACCACACCAGCAACCAGTCTTACGCACTTTGACTACACCGTGTCCCGTCTAATCCACGAACGAGCTCTTAGCGCTGACAACTGACTGCGTGTGAAATGAGAGCATCATGCAATGTCACGGTACTGGCTGGGATGTGGGCTTCCGGTCGGATAGAACAGGATGTTTGATTGGTTGTAGGCCAGCGCTCATCTCTAGTGTTGTTATTAGTTGATGCTGAGGCTGCTTTGCCGGGATTTCCTGTAACTACGCGCTTTGTTTCGTCTTTGCGGGATGAATTATACAGCCACAGGTGAACACAATTTTTGAGATTGCCGATTCGGGACCAGAAATAGAACAAAGTTATAATTATAGAGTAGTAGTGTGTCTTATTTCCATTAGGTGAGTCTGCATTTGGCCACTTTAAGTCATGTCCTGTCTATTTCACTGGGGGGGGCAATTTCCGGGCACTGGGGGGCATTTCGGCCGACTGGGGGCAAATGCCCCCAGTTAACATGTTAAAAAACTACCTGAATTGTTGTCAATTTCTATTGAAAATTGAGTGAACAAAAACCGTAGCGTTTGCCGCTATTTTAGAGCTTCCATATTTAGTCCTAGTTTAGTAGATGTTTGGAAGAATCTACCAGTTTCTCCTAAACGATAGAGACAAAATACATTTAATTTTCCTTTTTAAGCTTTTAGCTGCTGTTTATATCATGTCGAGCCACTTTTTTAATTTTGAAGAGAAATAGTGGCAATATAGCGATATTTCTGCATTTTTGATCTGCTTATCTAGCGGCTTGCACTACTAAACTTTGGGTGTACCCGTCCTCTATTACCCTGGCTCTGCCATGCTCTGCACCTGAAATTTGGAATACAACTAGGTATATGTCCAAACTTCAAAAACATAACAGAAGTTACATAAACATGTGCTTAAACAACATATCAGGGAATTCTTCTTTTGCAAATATAGAAGTATTGATAATGAGCCTCAATGACCGATGCTGATAATGGGAGCGGGGTACCAATGTGTGTGTGTGTGTGTGTGTGTGGGGTGTGTTTGTGTGTGTGTGTCTCTGTGTGTGTGTGTGTGTGTGTGTGTGTGTGTGTGTGTGTGTGTGTGTGTGTGTGTGTGTGTGTGTGTGTGTGTGTGTGTGTGTGTGTGTGTGTGTGTGTGTGTGTGTGTGTGTGCGTGCGTGCGTGCGTGCGTGCGTGCGTGCGTGCGTGCGTGCGTGCGTGTGTGTGTGTGTGTGTGTGTGTGTGTGTGTGTGTGTGTGTGTGTGTGTGTGTGTGTGTGTGTGTGTGTGTGTGTGCGTGTGTGTGTGTGTGCGTGTGTGCGTGTGTGTGTGTGTGTGTGCGTGCGTGCGTGCGTGCGTGCGTGCGTGCGTGCGTGCGTGCGTGTGTGTGTGTGTGTGTGTGTGTGTGGGCGCGCGCGTGTGTGTGTTTGTGTGCGTGTGTGCGTAAGCGTGCACTAACACTTGAATTGTGGTGAATGCATCTGTGTGTATGTATGTATGCTACACCATAATGTGTAGCGCCTGTGCCCTCTCCGAATGTTACTAGTTTCACTATTCTTTTCGGGGAGGGCGCAGGGAATCAACTAACCCTTACTAGCAAAAAAAAAAAAACTCAGCGCAGACCAGACTCTCTTCTCTGGACTTGACCTTGGCACGACAATATGACGAGATCTATGGAACAGCAACACTCACGACAAGGTAAGCTTCCTCTTGTTGTTGGCCGTGAGGTCTGGTGAGCAGCAGGTCCCACCTCGTTCGCTGGACTGACCGACAGCGGAAGGAGGATATCATGCTCATCTTTAGTCACTCTCACCTCATCATCACTTAAAAAGGCCAAAACATGTCATTGTATGACAGATGTTTAACAGATAGCAGTGCTGTTCACACGATCCAAAAATAGGTAGTCCGCGATCGCTATTCCGCGATCGAGAATCTGGCGATCCGCGATCGCGATTCCGCGATCGCGGAATATTTATTTGAGTTTGAATTAAAATTCCGCGATTTTTTTTATTCCGCGATCGGCAGCTATGGTGATTTTTTCAGCCCTAAAACATTAGCGTATAGACTGGGAGTTTGATAACTCAGGTAGGAGACAGATTCTGAGACTTGGTGGGATGGGGAGGGGGCATGTATATACCAACGATCGAAATCGGCTTCTAGGATTTCTTCGATAATTTTTTTTCTGAACAATCCTACCGGAACAATTTTTTCAGACACCACTAAAAAAACTAGTCATCACGGCCATGCCAATGGCGTAAATATCACCGTAGCTGTAGGACTAGGGGCCAGGAGGGCCATGCTCCCGATATTTAGGGCTCTTAACACGCGCATTGACGGGGGCGGGTACCCGCCCCCCTCGGGTTTTTCGTAGACAGTAGAAAAACGGCGGCGCGCAGCGCCGCCGTACTTGGTATACCTTTTCCCTCATCATTTTTGCAACTTCTGTTAAAATTTTAAGGATAGGTCATCTCAGGTTAGGTCACCAGTACAGGTCAAGTGACCAGACCTCAAAAAAGTTTAAGATAGCATAAGTCGGAGCAGGATGAACTTATCCAATTGAAACTCATATCACATAATGGGCTCACCGAGTTCCTAAAATATCTTCCGGTATTTTTTATATCGATGACCTAAGGTCAGGTACGAAGCATGACCTCTCCATTGGTAATACATGGGAAATATGGTTTTTACTGAATAACTCAGTAACAGATGGTGATAGAGCGTTTATTTTAGCTTCATTAGACTCGCCTTGGCTTTGCGGTTCTAATGATATGCATTTTATATAATTTGACCCTGACCTGACCTTAGGTCAGGTCAAATATTTGATTTGACCTAGCAAGGTCAAATTATATATCATTCGATTCGGCTTGCTGCGAGGATTCATAGAGTTTAAGTCGTTTTGCTCTATCTTTACTTGTTCAGATGTAATGGCCGAAAAACTTAATTTACATGTTATCCCTATGACGGCATGTGATGGCATGTTTTTGACCTCTGGTGACCTTAAATGTGACCTGGCAAAAAATGGTTCAAATATTTTCGATGGAGAAGCGGATGGGATACCCAACGCCGTTTACCGTTTTTTGCTACCTACCGTGGTTCTCGAGATCTTAGGGGGCGGGTACCCGCCCCCCTTGTCAATCCGAAGGTGGCTCAGACCCTCGTCAATGCGCGTGTTAACCATTAAAACTGTGTCACTGTGTAACAAGAATCACTTTAAACTTAACATCCTTTCCACCACAATTCTGAATGTATTTATGCCTCTGAATCTAACTATTTTAAGCCGTCACCGGTCACCGATGTGTTAAAAGGTGGCGGAGGCAGCCCCGGCCGGTGATGATGAAAAATGACGGGTCGCTGGTGTATTGTTTCGCTCCACGCCCAACCACAATAACTCATGCATTTATTTTACGTTATTTGTATTTTACATCTCCCCCAGCTGATTTTCTTTATATTTTGTACTGAACATAGATCCAGCGTGAGTGCGGATCGAACGAGGCGCTCTTAGCACCATTGAGCGGTGGACGCTCGTGTTTTTAACCCCTGTGGTTATTGTACTGTGTACTGATCAATGCGTGAGCAATGGCAAAGTTACGTTAACACACTATTATGTGTTAACGCATAATAGTATGTTAACGTAACTTTGCCATCAATGATGCATTGATCAACCAGTTCCTACCAGTAGCTCAGTACTGTGTACTGTTATGAAAACATGTATGGTCATCAAACTATTATTCCCCGGCTGCCGAACCCATTTCCCCAACGACTAATGATGTTCCCCAACGACTGACTGAACCCGCACCGCCACTGACCGCCGTCTATTCAATTTTTTTCTTGCACTGTCTACTCGTTGTGTGTGCTGCTGATAAATAAACGTGTATGGCTTCAAATCTCAAGATGGGCAGGTGGCAGATGGAGGTGGATGGTGAAACTTTAAAAAAATATCCCGGCATTTGGAACCTTGAATATCACGCACAGTGTTTCGGACATGTCATCATTCACTATCCAAATATTTTGTGTAGCATGTTTTTTATTCAAGAAAAGAGCCAACAGTTGTACTCAAACTGACAATCTGACTCTGAGTGCAGATTTTCGCCCGAAACTCCTTACTCTTCTTCAGAATCCTAGTCCCAGGCAGATCCCTTGGACAGGCTCAAGAGGCCGAGGCTTCCCTTGAGAAATACCAGGGACTCGAAGTTGGCCGTGGTCAGGCAGGCCCGTTTGGACCTGAGAACGTCTCCTCCTGTGCTGAACAAGCGTTCAACGGCAGCAGAGCTTGGCAGGGGAGTGTTGTATTTTACAAACACCCGCAGCCACGCATCCCTGTGCAAAACTGGGAACAGCTTAGGGGCCACAGGCTCACCAGTCATGGTGACCTGGAAGCTGTTCGCCTGGGCTTCCAGTTCAGCCGTCACTCTCTCCTGCTGTTCCTCCTGCTCCGACCCCAAGCTCCACGCCTTGGTCATGAACTATTTCGACTGCGGCTCCTCCATTGTGTCCGCAACCTCCACTGCCTCTTGGTCACTCACACCATTCTTGACCAGTGTCTTGAGCTCCCTGATCAACCTGTCCTTGATATGGAGGTAGAGGTCGTCTGCGAGCTGCATCCTCTTGACAAAGCTAGGGCCAAAGCATGGGTGGGTGGCTGTGGCCATCAGGAGCTCCTTGTTCCTGAAGAGGCTGCTAAACCTGGCTTCACACCCTTTTTGGGGTAGCCCTGCACACCCACCAAGAGAGCCCTGACCAAGGGCTTGGCATAGCGCAAGTCCTCACGCTCCAGGTCTTCCAGCTCTTGTCTCATGAGAGACAGGACGGGCAGGAGAGTGCCCATGAAGGCATGCTCCTCGCCCTGTAGCATGTCCAGGGCCTCTGCCACAGGAGACAGTACCTTCAAATACTCATGGAGCACATCCTTGCTAGCGGCATCAAGGCGAAATGGCTTCTGCTGTGTGGACAATATGCCATTGATGGCCTGGAGGTGCTCTTCAGTGTCAAAGAAATTTTCAACCAAACACTTCACGCTGTCATAGAAGCTGTTCCACCTTGTCAGACAGGGTGTGATCAGCTTCCTCCCCAGAGCTGCCTTGATGCTGGCTGATGCCACTGAGCTCATTCTCTGGAGGCTGCAGACACCCTGTACCTTGGCAGCTGCCTTTTTCCACGCAGACATGAGCCCCTGGTTCCAGCCAGGCACATCACTGACGTCTGTGGTTGCCAGCAAGTTCAGGGTGTGCGCTGCACACTTGTAGTGGGGCGGCAGCCTAGCCAACTCCGAGGGGTCACAGATCTTCAGCTGCTCCTCCACGTCATTGACGTGTGGCTGCTCCTTCTCTGGGTCCACTGGAGGAGGCATCATGCATACTTCATCATAGGGATCTTCTGGAACAACCCCATAGTGCTTGAACGCAGCACCATAGTTTTTGTCATTGTCAGTAGTGCCAGCCACCACCTGGGCCTGGGACAGGTTGAAGTGCTCCAGAATGTCCAGCATGGCTCTAGCAAGGAACTGATGTGTCTGGCTGACCTTGACTTCCCGGCACGCCAGCACTGCCTTGGTCCTCTGGAGAGACTGAGAATCGATCCAATAGACACTCATTCCCAGGAACGCCTGCTGGTGCGCTGTCCAGCTGTCAGCAGTCACTGCGACGGCGTTCTGCTGGTTAAGGAGGTTGATTAACTCTGCCTTAGATTCTATGAAAGACTGCTCCAGGTCCCTGGTGAAGGTTGGCCTGGAGAGAAGCTTGAACTGGGGGCCACCAGCTCAAATACCCTCTTGGTTGCCTCGTGCTCTGTGAGACTCAGTGGGACCATGGTTTCGATAAAACACTTGAGCCAAACCTCCCTGAACTGCACTTTAGAAGGCTTGTGGGCCTTTCCAGCCTTCTGAAGAGCCTCCTCCATGCTCAGCTGGAGTGGCTTTTTGAAGGGGGTGCTGGCCCCGGTCGTCTTCGGTCTCCCCCTCTTGCAGAGTCCTGAATTTGCTGCTCGGACAGCAGAGGCCACGCCTTTGTGTTTTTTCTCATAATGTACTGTCAGGGTACTCCGCCACCGAGTGTTGAATGAACCCACACTCTTGCAGCCCTCTTGCGTACACTGGGCCTTTCCATGGGCGAACCTTCCTCTTTTCGAATGATTGGAACGTCCAGAAAGCTTCCAGCCCACTCAACACTTTTTGCAACTCCTTGGCTCCCTCCTCTTTCTCCTGGTCATCCCCATTCTCCCCTAGCGGCTGGATAGCCTCCATTTCCTCGTCAGTCAGAGACAGGCTTGAGGGGCTTGGACAGGGGCGCAGCCAGGGGGGCACAGGGGGCACGTGCCCCCCATCGGTGCCGGGGTGCCCTTTTGATTGTCAGGTGGTGTACCCTCTTTGGGCCGTGCCGCTCGAAATTTAGTGCCCTACGCCGTTGGGCCTAGATGGAACTAGACTGCATTTGGCGATTTAAATTAATGTTGGACAATTAAGTGCCTTTTTGGTCAGTTAGGGCATTCTGTCGCCTTTTCAAGCACCCGGGAAGAGTGTAGGCACGTAATCTGTTTCCAGATAATGCCTCATCGTCGCCAATAATCGTACGGGCGGAGCTAATCTGGTGCCCCTTGAGCTCATCGGGTGCCCCCTGAGCTCTGGTCTTGGCCCCCGGAGCTGATCATGTGCACTCTGAGCTGATCTAATGCCCTCGTAGTCAATCTGGTGCCCCTCTGAGAAACTAATTGTGCCTTCTGAACCTATATAATGCTCTCTGAGTTAGTCTGATGCCTCCGAGCTTGCCTGGTGCCCTATTAGCTGTTTTAGTGCCCCTTGAGCTGATCCGGGCCCCCTGAACTTATTTAAGGCCTCCCGTAGTTTATCTATTGTCCAGGGCCGCAGCCAGGGGGCACAGGGGCACGTGCCCCCATCGGTGCCGGGTGCCTTTTTGATTGCCAGGTGGTGTACCCCCTTTGGGCCGTGCCGCTCGAAATTTAATGCCCCACGCCGTTGAACCCAGATGGAACTAGACCGCATTTAGCGATTTCAACTACCGTATGACAATTAAGTGCCTTTTTGGTCAGCTAAAGCATTCTGTCGCCTTTCCAAGCACCCGGGAAGAGTATAGGCACGTAATCCGTTTCCAGATAATGTCTCATCGTCGCCAATAATCGTACGGGTGGAGCTCATCTGGTGCCCCCTGGAGCTGATCATGTGCCTTCTGAGCTGATCTGATGCCCTCGTAGTCAATCTGGTGCCCCCCTGATGAAATAATTGTGCCTTCTGAACCTATATATTGCTCTCTAAGTTAGCCTGATGCCTCCGAGCTTGCCTGGTGCCCCTTGAGCTGATCCGGGCCCCCTGAACATATTTAATGCCTCCCGCCCATTTGTTCCATATAAAGCCTAACATCGGCTACTGGCCCAGCTCCAACCAAAACAGTCGTCGGCTGAGGTCATCCTGACCAGACTCAGAAGCGGACACACCAAATTAAATGCCTATGGGCGTGTAGGTACCTGTGGTACCTGCTCTGCCATGGAAAATCCCTACCATATCCTCATCGACTGTTCCCAGCACGACGCCCATAGGCAGCCTTGCTAGATTATTGCCGCATCAGAAACATCCCAGTAAACCTTTCCACTCTTCTCGGCAATGATCACCCTGAGCTGCTGGACAAGCTCTTTACATTCCTTAAGGCTTCTAGGCTCGAGAGCTTTATCTGAACGTCTATGGTGGCAGGTATGAAAAATACCTGCATCCGAATAGCACCCCTCGTATTAGAAATAACAATTACACTATAAACGTCCCTCTGACAAATTTAAACAATAGGTGCTTCAAACTAGGCTTTAACTGTCTGGTCCTAAGGTATGGTAGACTCAGAATAGCTCCCACCATAGTAAAAAAGTTCAACTAACCAACTAACCCTATCTAGCCATCCGTTCATGTTTGCTAACCAACTAACCCTGACTTAAGGACTACTAACTATACTAACCACATCTAAGACTAACAACTAACCAACTCACACCCCTCCCTGACACTATCTGTTCTATTACCCTTCTCTCTTCCTCTATGCGGCGGCTACCCAGCCAGAGAGGGTGCTGTAACCTCACCTCCTGGTTGCAGGATAAAGACCCGCGTCGCCATGTCATGGTGCTTGCTGGTGTTTCTAATAACCCAAAATTATTATTTTTCAATGGAGGAACTTGAGTAACGTAAGCAAAACGGTCATTCGATAACAAAGAACAAAATTTAAAAAAATTTTTACGCTGGCAAGCCTCTTTACGTACCCTTTTAAATCCTACTTGTGCCCCAGGCTCGGCATCTCTGTCGTAGCAATCCCCTTCCCTCGCTAGTGTTGCTACACTTCGCGACCCATTCCTTGAAATAAGATCCGTCCCTTTGTTCTGCAACATTAAAGTAAACACCCCTCCCGAAAAAAATCTCCCCCACACTTTAGAGGCGGGCAAAGGTGCCTTGCACAGAACGTCTTATAAAAAGCCCTTAACTAACTAACTTATCTACTGTCCAGGAGGGCACACGGGGCACGTGCCCTCATCGATGCCGGGTGCCCTTTTGATTTCCAGGTGGTGTACTCCCTTTGGGCCGTACCGCTCGAAATTTAGTGCCCTAAGCCGTTGAGCCTAGATGGAACTAGACTGCATTTGGCGATTTAAATTATTATTTGACAATTAAGTGCCTTTTTGGTCAGTTAGAGCATTCTGTCACCTTTCCAACCACCCGGAAAGAGCAAAGGCACGTAATCCGTTTCCAGATAATGCCTCATCGTCGCCAATAATCGTACGGGCGGAGCTAATCTGGTGCCCCTTGAGCTCATCGGGCGCCCCCTGAGCTCTGGTCTTGGCCCCCGGAGCTGATTGCTTGCCATCTAAGCCGATTTGGTGCCCCTGAGTCAATCGAGTGCCCCACTGAGCAAATAATTGTGCCTCCTGAACCTATATAATACCCTCTGAGTTAGTCTAATACCTCCGAGCTTGCTTGGTGCCTTAGTAGCTGATTTAGCGCCCCTTGAGCTGATTCGGGACCCCCGAGCTGATCTCATGCCTCCCCAAGTTGATTCTGTTTCCTAAGTCAATATGGTGCCTCTTCAGCTGATTAGGTGCCCCCTCAGCTGATTATTGATGTCTCCTTAGATGGCCTGGTGCCCCCCTGAGCTGGTTTGGTGGGCCCTGAGCCCACCTTGTGTCCCCTGAGCTGTTATGTTGCTCCCTGAGCTGATTTAGGGTCCTGCCATAGTCGGGGGGCTGGGAGCTGATCTGGACCCCGAGCGGATCGATCTGGTGCCACCTGAGCTGCACTAATGCCCCTTAGTCGATCTGGTGCCTCCTGAGCCCATCCGATGCCCTCTGAGCTAGTATGGTGCCCCCTGAGTAGTCTGGTGCCCTTTAAGCTGATCTGGGCCTCCTTACGTGATTTCATGAGCAGCTCTAAAGTCCTGAGCTGAGCTGGGCCCACAGAGGCTAATGAGGGCCCCTGAGATGGTATGGGGCTCTTGAGCTAATTAAGTGCCTCCTGACTTGATCTGGTATTCCTGAGCTGGTCGGGGACCACTGATCTGATTGTTTATCCCCGAAGCTGATCTGGTGGCCTATGGGCATCTGGTGTCCCCTGAGCAGCTCTGGGGCTTTTGAACTGATTGGGCCCCGAGCTGGTGAGGGATCCCTGAGCTGATTTAGTGCCCCTGACTTGAACCTGCCCCCTGCGCTGATCGATCTGGTGCACCCTGAGCAGATATACTGCCTCCTGAACTTAACTAATGCCCCCTGAGTCGATCTGGTGTCTGCTGAGTCATCAGTGTGTCTCCTGAGCCCATCTTATTCCCTCTGAGCTAGTCTGGTGCCCCATGGCTAATATGGTGCCCTTTAAGCTGACCCGGGCCTCCTGGATTGATTACGTGATTTCCTGAGCAGCTCCCAGACCCTGAGCTGAGCTGGGCCCACAGGGGCTGGTGAGGGCCTCTGAGATTGTATGGGGCTCCTGAGTTGATTAAGTGCCTCCTGACTTGATCTGGTATTCCCGAGCTGATCTGGGCCCCCAGCTGGTTGGGGACCACTGATCTGATTGTTTGTCCCCGAGGCTGATCTGGTGCCCTATGGGCCGATCTGGTGTTCCCTGAACAGCTCTGTGGCTTTTGAACTGCTTGGGCCCCGAGCTGGTGAGGAATTCCTGAGCTGATTTAGTGGCCCTGACTTGATCTTGCCTCCTGGCCTGACTTGAGGCCCCTAAACTGATCTGGGGCCCCAAGAGCTGATCTGGGGTTCAAGAGTGGGTCTAGGTTCTGAGGGTACCCTGAGCTGGTCTGGGCGCTGAGCTTGTGAGAGCCCCTTAAGTTGGCTTGAGGCCCCCTGAGGTGATCTGGCGCCTTAAACTGTTCTGGGGCTTCTTGAACTAGTTTCAGGCCCTATGAGCCTATCTGTGGCCCATTGAGCTAGTCTGATGACCTCATCTCTGGGACCGATGAGCTAGTCCAGTCCCTCGGTGAAGCATGAGCTGCTCTGTGGCCCTGATCTACATCAGGGGCCCCTGAGGTGGTCTTGAATAGACAGATAATAAGAACACAAGGCCAACTCCCATCATCTCGGGGCGAGGTCACTGAGCTAGGCTAGTCCCTGGAGGCACAACTTGGGGAATGGGGGAAGCTGCTCTGGAGGCCCTCTGATCCACACTTGGGGCCCCAGAGCTGGTCTTGAATAGATGGGAAATAAAAACGCAATGGAAACTCCCCTTGTAAAACGGAGCTAACGAGGAATGAGGAATCTATAAAACGGCTTGTGATACCTAGGCACCCCAGGTTATATAAATTGCTTATTATACTGTTGGATTCTGGGAATGGATGATAAAAAGGCGTGTGCCCCTGACCTCAGAGCACAGTCCCCTAAACCAGGATTTCTACTAATTAATTTAAATGAAGAACTAGTTTTCACAATTTTCAGCCCTGTTACACCATCCCAATCCAAACCACCGGCCTGTTCACCTTTTATTTACTCTTAACTGGGACCGATCCTTGAGAACATGGAACTTAATAAACGTGTTCAAAAGGAATCTCACAAATTTTTTCCGGCAGCAAAAATATGTTCTTTCAAAGACACTATGCCACTCCTCGTCCCACGGCGATTGTGGGAGGCAAGGTACTTAATCCGCGTTTAGCCAGGGCTCACTCGTCACGACAAAACCAGTGGGCATAACAAATGAATTTTCGACTCCAATATGCCTTAACCTGCACACTGTAACAGATATCACATGCTCCGCTGATTTCTCCGATGTTAAGTACTTGCATGAGTTGGCTGATTTGTCCTTAAATCTATCCAAAACAGTCGTGTTTGGGCTACTTCCATGACATTTTGGTGATATTTGTTTCCTTTTTCCGGTTTTAATCGCGTTTTCCTTCTCCTTCAATGATTTATTTGCATTTTATTGAAGCAAAGATGCCCAAAAAATGATATAAACAAAGATATAGTAAGTTTTTAGGTTACGTTAAAAAGTGCCTTTTTTCCCCGGGGTGCCCCTCAAAGTTGGTGTGCCCCCCCATACCAAAGCTCTGGCTGCGCCCCTGGGCTTGGATGATTATCAGTTGTCCATGGCCTGCTAGTACTGGGGGAAGGAGAAGGGGTGCTGGACTTAGACCTGTCACCTGAGCCGCTTCTCTCTCTCTCTCTCTCTCTCTCTCTCTCTCTCTTTCACAAATCGATCCATGAAAGTGTTGTCCAGTTCTGGCGTAGGAGTTGCAAATACAATGCGAACAAAACGCGAGCACCACAGTCTCTTAAAGGGATATTGTCGCAAAAATTTTTATTGTGGTTTCTTAATATTTGAAAAATCCTGATTCTGGTACCGTCAATCATTTCTTTATCTTCAGCTAAATTTTTGGAGGCCACTCAACAATTATTCAAATTTGTTAACAATACCAATAATAGGCTGTAACCTGCTCTTCACCTCTATTCTTTCAATCAAAGTTTTAAGTTCTAGAAATGATTTAATTAGGGTAGAAAATGTTATCATGCTGTATTCGTATTCAATTCATTTTTATTAAGCCTCAAAAATACGAATATTACATTAGTATGTCCATAAAATTCGGTTTGAGAAAACTAATCAGGAAAGTTTTAAAATCGGGCAGATGTCGTATAGCGGCGATGGTATAGTGGCCTCCATTCCCGACTCTCACACGGGTAATACGGGTTCGAATCTAGATCGTGGAAGTTTTTACTGTAAAAACAATTTTTCTTAATTTCTTCTTGTTTGTTCACGCGTACTAATGGATGAAGCATAGTCGGATCCATGATTACCGATCGGGGGGGTAACTTCCGGGGAGGGCACCATCCGGACCAGGGGGGGCGCCACCTTTGACCGGCAAAACCTATCAGATGGACGCTAAATCCTATCCGTGTGCGCCGATTTTCGCATCCTGGGAGGAGGGGATGGGACGCGAGATTTTAGGGTTCACCGAGAGTTGATCAGAGAGGGGAGGGGGCACGTGCCCCCCTTTGCCATCCTGGATCCTCCTATGGGATGAAGTAAATATTCTAAGGACAATTTCTTCTGGTTATCCCTCCGTCCGGGTAGTTAAGGGAAAGGGAATATTAGCCCCAAATATTTTTCTAATCTGACCGGCGTACCAAACTGAAACCGGCTTGTCTCCAGCTCCCTGCAATGGTTCTCAATCCGTCGGATTTCCCTCTATTGGAGACCAGTTCCCCTGTTTTCTGACCAGCGGGACACGCTGTTCGCCGTTCGAAAATGTCTTTTGTGTCCTTTGCTGAAGGCCATTCTTGAAGGCTGACCGGTTTTCGTGCAAACCAAGAACCAGAAACCGGCCCAATAAAAAGCAGGGGTGGCTCTTCGAGATTATATGTGTTAATCTCGAGATTAATGTGTCTCGAGATTAATTAATCGTTTAACCCTCGCCCCACCGGGGGCCATCGATGGCCCCCCCTAAGGTTTTTCCGGAATATCAGAAAGACGATGAGGCGCAGCACCGTGGGCTCTACCTCTCACTGCATCATTTTCCCACCATCCCTGAAATTTTTTACCCCGGGTCACCC
This sequence comes from Lepas anatifera, assembly GCA_034440635.1. NCBI lineage: Eukaryota > Metazoa > Arthropoda > Thecostraca > Lepadidae > Lepas > Lepas anatifera. Next base: position 961,074 of record JAOTON010001336.1, on the reverse strand, counting down.
AAGGTCAGGTCACCAGACGACTTCAACCAAGGTCACCTCGCTTCAGCTTTAGAGCTCTGTAAGAGCTACATTTCGGAGTCGATCGATTTGAAACTTCCTACACTTTATGACCCATCCAGGGTCTACAAGGTGTATATCCAGGATTTTTCGATTTCGTGCCCTGAGGTCAGGTCACGAGGTGACCTCTCCCATTGAAAAAGCATGGGAAAAGCTGTCTTATGATCTAAAAGTCACAAAAACGATTGAAAATGCTCAGCTTGATCAGAAAGGCGTTTTTGGACACCCTTTCACGGATTCCAGGGGCCATATTTGCCCTTTGACATCCCCAAGGTCATCCAAGGTCACCAGGGGTCAAAAACAGTATTTTGACAATAACTTTGACCTGTATAAGTCATAGCGCTGAAACAAACACCATCGTGTTTGTCTCGTCATTGGCTTTCATTTGATATACGGCAAGGTCACTTTCTGACCTTTCGTGACCTCAGGTCATACTAGGTCACGAGGTGACCTCTGGAGGTCAAACTACTGGCGGGAGGTCTTTACGTTTCCATAGCAGAAAAAGTACTGGCAATTTCCTATCAAATGTACTTTCCCACACCTCAATAGCTCTAAGGGCATAAGAGTTATGCCCAGTTTGCTTAAGCATTGCATATTTGAGTGAAAATAGCCGATCTTGACCTAATTTGACCTCTGGAGGTCAAACCATTGACCTGAACACTAAAACATGTGAAGTAACTTCTTACTGAATTCACGCGAGCTTTCTAGTGCACTTTGCAGATTTGCGCTAACGCCCATATTTTCGGAGTTAGAGGGGGCCATCGATGGCCGCCGGTGGGGCGAAGGTGGCGCCGGACCCCCGGTGGGGCGCGGGTTAACACGCGCATTGACGGGAGGCGGGTACCCGCCCCCCCGTCTGGTTTTTCGGATAGAACATAAAAACGGCGGCGCGTAGCGCCGCCGCACTTGTATCCATACGCGTATATTAACAGTAAAAACGCAGTACATGGTAAAACATACACTCCTAACACTAGGCAAAGAAAACTAGGCAGGGGCGCCGCCACGGAATTTAAGCCATCACACATTTATTAGGTAGGTACTTAACACACTCGGGTTAAAAATAAACTCGGGTTAAAAAACTTGACATACCTTCTCTCATCATTTTTACAACTTTTGTCAAAATTTTAAGGTTAGGTCATCTCAGGTCAGGTCACCAGTACAGGTCCAGTGGCCTGACCTCAAAGTTTAAGACAACATAAGTCGGAACAAAATGAACTCATCCGATTGAAGTGACCTGACAAAATGGTTAAAATATTTCGATGGAGAAGCGTATGGGCTACCCAAAGCCGTTTACCATTTTTCACTACCTACCGTGGTTCTGGGGATTTTAGGGGGTACCCGCGCCCCCTGTCAAAGCGAAGGTGGCTCAGGGCCCCGTCAATGCGCGTGTTAATCTGGTAAAACAACGAGATAAAACGTTAATCCGTACGAGATAAAACGTGTTCGAGATTAAATGTGGCGGTCTCCCAGGGCGGACCACCCTGAAAGACCGCCTGGGCCTTTCACGGCAGGAGAGTGTGGAGGTGGAGCGCCTGCGCATTGGCCACTCCCTTCTCCTGTGCAGCTACCGAAAGAGGATCGGCCTGAACCCGGAGGCCACGTTACAGGAATGCGACGATGGAGAGGACGAGATCCTCCACCACCTTCTGACCCGGTGCCCTGCGTGCGCTGACCTGCGCTGGGACATATTTGGACGGGACGACCCGCCCATCCGGGAAGCGCTGGCGGACCCACGACGGCTGGCGATGTTCCTGCGGCGGTTGGGGGCGCCTGCAGGGGCGCCCCCTCCCATATGGCCGGAACACTCAATCAATCAATCAGATTAAATGTGTCCGTCGACATCTAAATCCTTGATATAATTGTAATTCTTTGGTCTCCGGAGAATATAAAAACACGTAGTCTAGAGAACCGGAGAATAGCTGAATGTGATACGGAAGAATAACTCTTGATATGCGTCAGAACTGGGGAACCAGAGAGCAGCCACCACGATCCTTGGATGAACTAACAAAAGTGTGGAACGCACCACGAACCCAAACCTGATCACTTTTTGTTTCAGGGGGAACGTTTGTTGTGTGTTGCAGGTTGGAGATGGACTGGCCACCTCACTCCTCTGTCCGTGGTGGTAGCTCTTTCTAATTTTTTTCGTATATAGATATACAAGATTTAAGAATATATTGTTTTTTACTTCAAGTTGAGTTAGTTTCTGATCAGGGCACATGAAGAAAATATACCTCAAAATTATAGCCTGGAACAGTTCGTATTAAATAAAAAGGATTCTATAATTAATCTTAACATTGGTACTCACAGAGTCTAAACCTAAGAAGACGCATCGCAGCTTTAAGACAAGCAAGCTGCTAGCCTCATGAGTAACATTTGTTTTTGAAAATGATAAGCGTTTATTTTCAATACTTCGGAGTTCGGAAACGGTCCTTTCTCATAATAGAACAAACAATTCCAGAAGCACTTCATATAACATCATATCATTATATAAAATAGTATATTAACCGTTATTTTTATTAGATTGTTTATTAGATTATCTACGTTGATAAGATATTTCATGACCAGCCTCCTCGAATCATAGTTCCAAAATGGGGCTAATACACTGATAAATATTCAGGTACATCCCTTCACCAAAATTCTCATAATCTAATAGGTGAACACATACATTTTTAGTCAGAGTGCTAGGATAACCTCGAATCGAGTTCCAATATTTGAATATTCCAGTACTGAACTGCATTATTCCAGCATTCGATTTCCAAATCAGATCTAAATTTCAAGCCTTGGTCACACTATGACCAAAAGTTTTCGCTTATTGTATTATGAGGATTCTGACGAGGGGCTGTGCCCGAATATGTGATCACAGTGTGATCACAGGCTCCATTTTGCGTCAAGAATTCAAGAGGCAAAGCCATGAAACATCTTACCAGTTTATAATCATGCTCCTCGGCTACGCAATGCAAAATTCATCTACTTTTAAAAACCAACAGATATCAGTTGATCAATGAGGCTTATATTCAATCTCACAAAAACATGAGAAAATATAACCTACCAGGAAATTACAAGCGAATGATAACCCTCGGCAGGTGAGAAACGCGTGCAACAATCAGGTCTGCGAGTCCCCAACGAGCAGTCTTCCGAGTGCAACGTGGACTAGAGGATATAAATCAGTACGTCAGTGACGGATCCAGGCCAATTTTTTGTGGGGGGGAGGGGAGGACAGGGTCCAAAATCGTGAATACACATTTTTTTAAAGGTCGGTGAAAATCGCAGAGTTTGGGAGAAAAGTAAATTTTCCCTGAACCCACCAGTGGGCATGCAGCTCCTAGCTTCCAGTCCTTGAAGTGCACTCTAAGAAGGCTGGGAGCGAACCAAATACTGAGTGTACATCAAAAGCATAACAGATTTTGCATCTGTCCACAATAAGTGCTACACGGTTTGATAAAATGTTCACCGCAATAGTCTGAGCACAGAGGTGTCACTTATTATTTTCGCCGACTTTCGCACGTACGACCACCAACAAAATCTGACCACTTGGTTTTCTACTATAAAGACCCTCAGAGGATTTGCCTTAATATACCGCGATAAACACCACTTACGCACATACATGAACGTATACTGCGGGCACACAGGCAGACGACCGAGGTGCACTCAGGCAGGTTCGTGTTCAATGCAAAAAACTGCTGGCTGTGGTACTCTGCCAACTCTGGGATTCCATTGCTCGTCCTCTGAAGCTTGTCTTCCAGCAGCAGGCGTAATTTGCGATAGTCACTGTCGAGGGGCAGCACCTGATTATTTCTGTTTTGCGTTCAGCTTGCTGGGGTAGGCTCTTCTTAAATTAGAAGATATTTTCACAGCAGGAACAAATGGGACCAAATAAAGGGTACAAATAAAATATCACAAGCCCATAATGAAAGCAAACAAGATATCACTGAATCTTGTTTTAAACATATGCAATATATATATATATATATATATATATATATATATATATATATATATATATATATACATATGTATATATATATATATATATATATATATATATATATATTTCAAGAACAAAGACATCCCCAAAGACGATCTATAGTCTAGATCATGGGTTTGTGAAGGGGTCAGGTGGAACCATGCAAATTCATGTTTTTTATAAATTACAATACATTATTTCAACACCGGCCCACAATAGGAAACAAATATTCCAAATTTCAGGTCTATGGGAGAATCGGTCTGATTGGGTTCATCTCATTCAAACTAACAAACAAAATGATCATACACAAGCTGGTCCATTGGGACGATAGCTTGATGATACACAGCAGCTACAAAAGACAGGTTTTCTAGTAAACAAATTTTCTCTTTGAAGCGACCCGCCTAATCTTTCATATATTCTTCCAGGAAAACACAAAAAATTGCATCACCCAAGACTGCCCCCTGTCATTCCTACATGACTATCCATACTCTTTGTTCACAATTATATTGTTGTATTGGGTACACTCCTAGTGTTTCAAATCATAATACATCTTATCCTAGTTTTCCTTCAGTTCATTTTTAATATCAATTATAAAAAGCATGCAGATGGGCATTTTCAGAGGGCAGATGGATGAATTCATCTGCAGATGGGCATGAATGCAGATGGGCATTTTCTGAGGGCAGATGGATGAATTCATGCTACAGTCACTTTCATGTCTGGAAACAAACAGTAGCACTTGAAATATGAGTAAATGGATCTGATAAGTAGATAGGAGTACACTGACTACTATGTACTGTATGGTACCAAAATAAATGGAAAATCTGTTTCAATCTGTAAAATTAATCAAAAACATTTTCATACTTAAAAGAAGGTAAGCTAAGCAGCAAATGCACTAGCATCCACACATTGTGCAGAGCCAGTATTTGTAACAGGTAGAAATTTGTAATTGAAATTACAAGCTTGATATAGACTTTTACTAGAGTGCACAAATATTGTAAATATAAAGTTAGACTAAAAAGAGAGGGAATATGGGCAATTCAAAAATAATATGCTTAAATAATCATTGGAGAAATGCCATCACCAAATAATTTTCACCTATTTTGGTACACAAGTTCACCTGTGCAACAATAAAATGAGGACTTTTTGGCATTGACACTGCTCATAAGCCTTGTTCCGTCTGCCAGCACAGCCTTGTCCGCGAGCCCTCGAGCCTCTCCTCTAGAAAAGAAATACCACAACTGTCTCGAGTATGTGCTATGGCTAATCAGACAAAAATGAACCAGAATACTTATCTACCAATCACAAAAAGTATGCTACCACTGTTGTGCTGTTACTGTTTTTCCAGCAGCACCACAGCAGGTAGCCAGCCTGTAAATCTAAGATTGGTTCTAAGATTGGTTCTCAGGGAGAGGCTATAGCCATGTGACATAGACTCAATCCAGTGTGCAAAGTATGGCATTTTCAACGAGATCTCGTCAGGGTGAGTGCCCTAGGAGACAAGAGTGAGTGGTGTGAAGTTCATCAACCTGGTGTGAATTTCCCAGACTGGTGCAAGGAAGGTGACACTGAAAACCAAACAAATAATGGCTGAATGGTTATAAAGACACAGGAGGGGACCTTATAACAAGTATTTAACTAACTAATACAAGAGGTAGCATTGCATTGTGTGGGTAGGAAAGGGTGCATTTTTCTCTATAGTATATAGCAGTTTGGTGTGAATTTTTGGTGTCTGGCAGTGCAATGATTTTAGGTGGCTGGTGTGACTCGTCTAGCCTGCTGCCATACTTTGCAGACTGGGACTCAATGCTGCTCGCTGATTGGTGTTGACAGACGAAACGAGACCACAGCTATAACAGTGGGCCAAAATGAATAGTTTTCAATTAAGCATACAATTTGCTTTTTGGCAACTTCATGAACCTAATTAATGCAGAACAGAAACATTAAATGCATTGCCCATACTTGATAGGATTAGTGTTTGACTAACTCACTACACTCACTAAACAAAACCTCAATAAGCATTGGTGGCCAGCAAAGGTGGATGGCAAAAATTCAAATTGTTTCATTAACTTTTCACGCATAGATTTTTTACCTCTAAGAAAATCTCAATTGACCACATCAAAGGCTCAAAATATTCTACGTGCAGATTACCGACGATATGTTGATCCACGAGACCGGAGAGGCGACAATCTCCTCGTTCGAAAAACCACCCAAAGCTTTCTTCATGCTTCAAAGGAGACTTTTCTGGATCGCGCTACCCGTATCTTTTTATTGCATCATTTTAGCTGCAATGCAATCATGCAATAACGAACAATTATTAATTATAATCTTTAGGGTATTCGGGCCTGACCGCAGCGCTAATTAGTGTTATAGAATTTGTATTCATATCATCGCGTTTGCCGCGGTTTTTGAAATGGTGAATATTGATAGTTCATCGGTAGCCATGATGACATCACATTGATGTAGGATAAGCCCACGCGACCAGATCCTATAAGGACTGGGCTTCTGATTGGTTGATGGTATTTCTTTAAAGTCCTATATTTCTCTTTCAAAAGCGATTTGGAAATATATTTTATAGAATAATTTTTGATGTTATAGGTTTTAGCTACTGAACTGCTTTAAAACAAATGTTTGACATTTTTTCATATATAAATTGATAGCTATAGCCGCGTCTACGTCACTTTATTGTTACCATAAGGACTCGGTAAAGTCGTCTATAAATGTTGACTTTGAGGCCGATTTTCAGGCATTTTGAGCCTGAATTTGCAAAAATGAGTATATGACTTCTGAAACAACTTTTTGTAACCTTTTGATCTAGCCAATAAAAATTTTTGCGACAATGTCCCTTTAACAATACTGGGTAGTGAGATGACCTTGGACCAGCCGATTAGTAAACAAGCAGCCGCAAACAGCTGGCGGTTATGCCTTAGTACCACCTTAACACGCGCATTGACGGGGGTCTGAGCCACCTTCGCATTGACGGGGGGCGGGTACCCGCCCCCTAAGATCTCGAGAACCACGGTAGGTAGCGAGAAACGGTAAACGGCGTTTGGCTGCCCATCCACTTCTCCATCGAAAACATTTGAACCATTTTTTTGTCAGGTCACATTTAAGGTCACGAGAGGTCAAAACATGCCCGTCATAGGGATAACATGTAAAATTCAGTTTTTCGGGCATTGCATCTGTACAAGTAAAGATAGAGCAAAACGACTAAAACTATATGAATCCTCTTAGCAAGCCGAATCGAATGATATATAATTTGACCTTGCTAGGTCAAATCAAGGATTTGACCTGACCTGAGGTCAAGTCAGGGTCAAATTATATAAAATGCATATCATTAGAACCGCAAAGCCCAGGCGAGTCTAATGCAGCTAAAATAAATGCTCTATCACCATCCGTTACTGAGTTATTCCGTAAAAACCATTTTTCCCATGTATTTCCAATGGAGAGGTCATGCCTCGTACCTGACCTTAGGTCATCGATATCAAAAATACCGGAACATATGTTAGAGAACTCGGTGGGGCCATTATGTGATATGAGTTCAATCGGATAAGTTCACCCTGCTCCGACTTATGCTATCTTAAACTTTTTTTGAGGTCGGGTCACTTGACCTGTACTGGTGACCTGACCTGAGATGACCTAACCTTAAAATTTTCACAGAAGTTGTAAAAATGATGAGGGAAAAGGTATACCAAGTACGGTGGCGCTACGCGCCACCGTTTTTCTACTGTCTCCGAAAAACCCGAGGGGGGCGGGTACCCGCCCCCGTCAATGCGCGTGTTAAGTCAATGCAAGCGCCCCGCTCTCAAAGCATGGTAACCACTGTTTACAGTGCCGTTGCTATGCGTGACGTCAGCCAGTATCCTCCGGTCAGAAGGTAGTAGAGGACGGCCAGAATCGCTTAGTCTTTAAGCACTCAGTGGTTGTGGTACGCATTGATCGAATTTTTTGTGTCAGTTGTTGAGTAAAATTGTTCGATCGCGGAATAAAATATCGCGGAATTAGGGGTCAAAGACAGTCCGCGATCGCGATCGCGGAATTTCATAGAGTTAAATATAAATTCCGCGATCGATTTTCGGTAGTCCGCGATCGCGGAATGGCGGTATCGCGGACTACAATTCCGCGATGCCCAGCACTGACAGATATAGTATACATGCCTGTGGTCGAGCACCCAGATTGACAGATATTAAACATGTCTGCGTTTATGCACCCAGCGTCATAACGCACTGTGGTGTTTTTGCGTGAGACGAACATTAAAAAAATGTACCCCTCATGTATCCTTAGCAGCAGGCCACAGTTGTTATGTCTGTTGGTTGGACGACATATGTTGACGTCACGGTGAGCATCAGCCAATCGAAACCCTTTAAGCGTTTCGAGTATGGTAGTGGTTGCTAGATCATGACATCATCTTTTCCTAGAGGAGATTTTTCAGAGAAATAATGAGCTGCTTCATTATTTTCGCCTAATTAAACTAAATTTCAGGATTCGACCAAGGTGCCACATTCGCTTTAAGGGGGCAGGTGTCCCCGACCCCGTTGAGTTGTCATTGCGGCTCGAATGACGTGCATTGTGACGATATTGACCCTAACCTGACGTTAGGTCAGGATTATGCCGAGATTTGAGCTGGCAAGGCCATATTGTGCATTATTCGATTATTATTGTCGAGAAAATTAAAGTTTTAGCTTTTTCCTGATCTTTCCCTTATGATACAAGAATTTAGTTTCCAGTTTCCCCCTGCAAAAGCATGTCTTGACCTCTAGTGATTACAAAACTGACCTGACCAAAAATTATAAAAAATTATCGGTATAATCAGGACGGGCTATCTATCACTGTTTGCCACTTTTATCTATCCAGAGTAATTTTAGAGATCTTATGGGAGGCAGAGATGAACCCAGGTGAAACATGGGGGAGGGCAGCAAGGGCAGAATCGTGAAAAACGGCGATTTTTAAGAAAAACGGTCAAAATAAGCTAAAATTAGCTAAAATTCCAACGCTTTTGGGGGACCAAGGCCAGATTGACCCCTCCAGAACCTGCCTTTGAAAGGGTGTGGTGGTACCCATGCACTGAACAAAGTACGCCAGAAATTGAATTTTTCTACGGCGCCAAAATACACTCTTCTTTCCGTGAATATTTTACACCCGATATTTTTAGATTGAGAAGCGTAAAATGCCATGAAACAGGAATAATAAAACCCCAATCCGTGGCTGGTGAAAATATAAACTACCAAAAAGTACGCCATTTTTAGGATTATTTCTACGGTGCCAAAATCAACTCCTCTTTCCAGCATTATTCCACAACCAATTTTACACCGGTGTAATGCAAAAATGTATGTGTTTTGGGGAATATTATTATATACCACTGGAGTAAAATGATTGTCAGCTAAACTGGAACAGTGTAAACTGGAAGTGAGGGAGTAGAAATAGATTAAAATGTGAAATTCCTGGCGTAAACAAATATTTGCGAGGTGCAAAATGAACCCGCGTTCAATATTCTATTGTTGCTGAAAAGAAACACCGATTAAAAACGACCCAGTTTATTCTCATCGAGCGCTTGAGGACAGTTTACTCTGATTAGGCTGATTGATATACACTCTGATAAACATACACTGCAACGGAGAGTTTAAATCATTTGTTTTCATTATTACTTCTAATAATAGAAATAGGTACCTCTAATTTGCACTCTAATCCGGAACAATATTTAAATCGACCCTCAATCACTACAATGATTTAATTCCTCTTTGTACAAATATCACTAGGTTTATGGTTTTTGTCTTAGGCCTCCTTGTTTTACACTTCGAAACTTTTCTTCTTTTATATCCGCTTACCACTGCATCATTATCACTCATCACCGCGGATCACCTCTTTGAGGCACTGCAAAACTTTCTTAACACGCGCAGGAGGAGGTCTCGGAGGCCAGCCCCCACCTACTTTTCCGAGGTGGCCGGAGAACCGTTCATGGCCAAAAACGATAACTTTACCTACACTGAGAAAAAAATCACTCCCTGTGTAGTATTCAAACGCCTTTTTGGTCATAACGCCTCATTAGAGAGGTTTCATACCACAAGAAAAGGAGTGAATTTTGGCGGGAAAATAGAAAAGTGGCTTAAAAAAGAGTGAGCTTACTCTACTAGCGTACTGAATCTCTAAAAGCTGGAGCAGTAACAATAAATGGAGTGAATGCACCCGTATGTTGGAAACAAGAACCACAAGGTAGAGTGTGAAAAAACAATTTTACCGATACATATAGTAATTAGACTCTTACTGAAGGAATTGGGCCTCATCAGGGGGTTTACGTTACACCAGAATCCATGCAGCCTGTTAGCCATTTTCCTTTTCAACGTCAAGTCGGGCGGTTGATGGCAAGATGACTGTCTTATTTTTCTGTGTTAAGGTCAGAAGACGTTTGTGGAGTGGTTTTTAAATGAAGCTGTTCCTTTGAAATAGCCATGATCCTCTTGTGTAACTTATTCTGTGATAATGCGGTGATGAAGGTGAATATTGTTCCTGACGAGCAAGGAGGATGTCGGCCCTCTCAAATTGAACCATGAGTACCTCATAGAGGAACGTTCTGAACATACATTTCTAGTCCGCTTAATTGCATAAGCACCATCGTCCAATATGGCCTCATCTGTCGAATACTCATACACGTGAAGTGACGGGTCTTGGATTTCGGTAAGAGTGAAGGGCGAGCGAGCCTCAGAGGGCGCACTTTGCCAAACGAAGGATGCACCTTTTCGCGCCAAAGGAGCTGACTTTTTCACCCAGGGGCGCCACATGTCGTATCCTAGGGGAGAGGAGATCGGGTATTTTTTGCCTCGAAGACCTAGTGTAGACCGTTGTTTTGAGGACGCATTTTCGCCCCCAGATTGGTGCCTCTTAGGCGTGAGGAGGCCGCGGCCCCCTTTCCTCTCCCTTGGGCCTGTCACTGTACTCGTAAGATCTGGACCGCGACTGCTTTCTTGTTAAACATATTTCTCTGTTAGCTTTGAGTTTCATTGTATAATTGTCATCCGTACCAAAAGCAGGGAAAAGAGGGGATCAGCGGTCCGGGCTCCCCTTTTTTCGTCCAAAAAATTCCTATCCCAGCTCAATTGGGATGAAACCGGAAAATTGTACTACTAGACAATGCGGAAGGCAGCGATGAGCTCAAATCCGATAAGTTTTGTATCCAAGCGTGGAAAATCTCTTGGCAGCAGCAATATGAAAATGGTCTCCCCCTCCCCTTTTTTATTTTTGGCAGAGTCTAAGTGCATTTTGCTAGTGTGGACGAAAATCGCATTGGGATTAGTCTGTGGAATTGCGGGATCAATACCGTGTTGTGTTAAGTTTTTGGAGAGAACAAATAATTGAGAGTGCTTCTGAGAGCGAAAGAGCCCTCGAAAAAGCTCTTTTTCGGGCATCAAGAAATAGCGGCATAGCCATGATTCGACCCGGGAGGGCGATGACCATCATGTCACCAAGATGGGCTCTTTGGTGTGGCTGTGAATTATGGTTGCGTAGCGGTTAGGACCTTTTCGTGGGCGATGAAGATACTTTTTGTACTAAGTCCAATTTATTTTCCCACGTTTAGCCTGGCGTTGTGAACAGGCCGTAACTCAGCAGCAGTTCCAACACTCTGCACTGTCAGCAGCCTCCTCGTCACCACTGGTCACATGTCACGGAGCTGACTGGCAGAACTTCCCCGTCGCAATGGCGAATGCGAAACACGACTGTCTACTCAGCGCTGAAGGCGGCTGTTTATATACGGTTTGATACCGGATGTGACGAGTTGACTGAGAACATTTCATCATCCAGAATTGAGGGCAACTGTGGATTTCCGAGAATACTGGGTACCAGAGTACGCCAGGTGTCTGCGAACTGGGGTGTGATGGGGTCCAATCTTAACCTTCGCCCGGGTGGGGGGTTTTTTTAGACCCCCCCTCGGGTTTTTCCGAAGTGACCAAAAAACGGCGGCGCGCAGCGCCGCCAAACTTGGTCTAGCTGTTCCTTCATAATTTTTACATCTTTCCTGAAAATTTTGGCTCAAGGTCATATCAGGTCAGGTCACCAGGTCAGGTGAAGTGACCTCACCTCAAAAAATACTTAGGACGGCATAACTAAAAGAAGGGTTAATCGATCAAGTTGAAACTCATACTACATCTTGGGCCCACCAGGAGCTACAACATTTGTTCCGGGATTTTTGATATTGGTGACCTAAGGTCATGTGCAGACCATGACCTCCCCATTGACAATACATGGGGAACATCACGAAATGAGCTTTTCTCAGTAATTATGGATGGAATCAACTTCAAACATCGGTTGCGACTTGTTCTTAGCCCATTTCTGAAGCTGATACCAAAATTTTTGACTTGTGACCTTTAAAAGGTCACCTTAGGTCAAATAAGCATTTTTTGGTGTTTTTCTCTATAAATTTTGAATAAACTAAGATAGAGCTTTTATTTTGTCACCAAAGTGTTTGTATAGTCACTGGAAGTCAAATGATATACATCATGACTATACCAGGTCAAGTTGGGTCATACCGTTGACCTGGGTCAGGTCAAATTCTTAAATTTGACCTGGCATAGCAATATCATATATCATTCGATTCGTATTGACGAGAGGATTGCAATGGTGCATAAACTATGGCTGTATCTTGTTTGGTTTGGAAGATATTAGCGAAAAAGTAAACGCCCTTATGCATGGGTGGCTATGGACATTCCCAAGAATATGCCCAATATGTAGTGACCTGTAGCTCCCTAGGCTTTGACCTGACACGATGTTGAATGCCACTGTAATGAAAGCGCATCTCAAGAGCTTTCGAATGGTGTTAGAAAAATGTTTCTAGCTATCATAGTTTCTGAGATATAGGAGGTTTTCTTAGTACACCTCATATTAGCGATTTTGACCTATTTTGACCTCTGGTGACCTTGATATTGACCTGACAAGAAAAATGACCGAAGTATTTTCGATATCATTTTCGAAGAGCTTTCGATTGCCGTTTTGCGCTTTTTTCTAGCTCTCTTAGTTTTTGAGATCGTGGGGGGTCTTTTTTAGCCCCCCCTCCCACCAGGGCGAAGGTGGCTCGTACCCGCCACCGGGGCAAGGGTTAATGCAATATCCTGTAGGCACTTCAGATCTGCATAGCACTAATGGAAGTCCATTAGTTTTATGGGCGCTTTGAACTCAATGACTGTCATTCCCATGCCAAAGGCACGAGGATTTGGCGTCTTGGCCTTGAAGCGGTCACCTCTAAGCAGGGTTAACGCTCGGTGCGGCCACGTGGATTGGCACATGTCGGTGCAAGTTTGCGAACACGTCGGTACAAGTACGCAAGCATGCTCTGACTGGGTGTAAAGCATTAGGTTTGACTATGGAGAGGGCTGTTTTTAAGCTTTATGAATTCAGAAATTAGTAGGTTCAAAGGGGTGAATAAAATCTTTATTACACATCAAAAGGCCCATGACAGACCGTACGAGTCCAGGCTCAGCCCCCGAGACCCTCAGTTAAATCCATAAATCGATGTTGGTGTCGTCTCAGTACCAATGTTCAGGAATAACGATACCTAAAATTTCCTGTTCCCTCTCAATTGGAATGAGATCAGGAAATCTTTGGACGACACGTGGCCACACCTCTCTGGTCCCTTTTAGAATGTTTATGCTGGGAACGAATAAAATGGCTTCAATATATTATTGCGAACAGACGAGTTTATCCATTATGTAAACCTGGTTTGGTTTAGAGCAGTTCCGTAGCCACGTGGGTGCACTCGGCGCCTGGTCACTCTGCGAGCTCAGAGCACTTCCCTGGGCATGGGCGCAAAATGTCCCATGTACGTCCATGTATGCCCCGTGTAGCATGGGCGCAGAAACCGTAGTGGTATTGGCAGTGGTTGCCTCTAACTGTCGAACTGTGGGGGCAGTGTCCCTCTCCCCCAATTCCCAACTTTGAGCTGATTTCAGAACCTATTCGGTACCTATCAAATTAAGTGGTAGGTTGAATCTCCTTTCACCCTACCATCGGCGACGGCTCTTGCCCCCTCCCCGAGCTTAAAAAATGCTCCGGCACCTGTGTCCCGTACCGAAGGCATAGAGACTTCCGAAATCTGAACTTAAAACTTGACTCTCAGCTAGTGCCTGTCTTTGGTTGCACATCCTCTGAAGTTTTTGCCTGGTTACGGGCCTGCTTTGGAGGGGACCATGGCATTGACAGGATGGCTCCCGTGATCCACACCCGGCACGAAACTTCTTCATATTTCTCAAAAACTTCTGCCCTGGAAAACGAATCTTATGTTCAAACAAACAAAAAGCCAGTAAATGGGCAACGGAAAATAACTATAGTAAGAAATAGTCATTCAAATTTAAATACAGCTCCGAATCAACTGAATATCACGCACATATGCCTTATGTTGAATAAAGCTGGTCCAACTACCGAATTGAATATAAAATATCTATTTTGTTGTCTATTTTTTCCAGGGGGAAATATAACCCCAGCTATCCCTGCTTCTGGGTGAGCTGTCGTTCAGGCAAAAAAACCGTGGAGGACAAGACCAGCCTGAAACTCGTGGGTCGTGCGGTCTATGCGGAGAAATGGAGGTGGCTACCTTCGCCGACAACGGTGTTCAACTCCAAGTTTTCACCGTGGAGCAAAATCATCGGTCACTATGTACAAGCACTGATACTTGGAATACAGGACGCAACAAAAGTGCCAGCAAAACCCGTGCCGTTGGTTCATCGAGTGATATAGACTCCTCGGAGATCAGGTGTTTGATCTCAGGTGATGTGAATGCCAGAGAACAGGCTGCCAGACTGTGTGATTTTCCCTGTGGTTTTGCTGTGGTTTGTTTGTGTCACTATTTCTGCTGATTCTTTGTAATAGTAAATGAATATGTATTTGTTACAGCGTCTGTCTGTATTTAATGCATTCTTGGGTGAAAACTGATATCTAATTTGTATTTTTTATTTAAAACATTCCAACTTAATTAGGGCAATTCCATCACAAATCGACCGGGTTCTACACGGTGCCCAGTCGATTTTCTTTGAAATGGGTTTACGGGGTTCTAATTGGCCCTGAAACCGAATATGAAAACTTTGACCTTGATTAGATCACAACTTTTGGGAGCTATGGCCTCAGGAAATGTTCGGGAATCTGATTACCGTGCACTTTTCGGATGCACATAAACACCACTAGAACTCATAAATATGTACAAATACACTATATGTACAAAATGCTATATATATATATACATATATATATATATATATATATATAAAAAAATATATATATATATATATATATATATATAGTATATGTACAAAAATACTTAAGTATTGTTAAAAGATTGGTAACAAATTCGCCATTGGGGGGCATGGCCCCTGCCCCCTACGCGGATCCAGGAGGGCAGGTGCCCCCATCAACCCTCGTCGCCCTTGAAATGGTCACGGCATCGCCTTGGAAGGCCAATGGTATCCCCTGAAACGTCGCTTCCCACCCCCCCCCATTGATGCAAAAATCCGTGCCCACGGATATGATTTTGCGGGCACCTGATAAGTTTTGCCGGTCAAAAGTGACACCCCCTGGTCCGGATGGTGCTCCCCGCCCCCACCCGATCGACAATCCTGAATCTGCCTAAGCCCCTCTGCGTCTGCCAATGGGGGCGGGGAGGGGTGGGTAATTTTCTATTCACTCTCCTCCCCTTGGAAGTTGGATCCGTTGCTTCTCCGGACATTTTTTACTTTTGCCCGATTATAAGATGACGGGAGTATGGTCACTGGCAGCGGAACTGGGGGGGCACCGGGGCACGGTGCCCTCCCTTAAATCATAAATTTTAACAATAACCCAAAGGTGTTGACTGGAAAGAAATGCGTTGAAATATAGGCGGATCCAGGATTGCCGATCGGGGGGGGTACCTTCCCGGGTGGGCGCCATCCGGCCCGGTGGAGGCGCCACTTTTGACCGGCAAAACCTATCAAATGGGCGCAAAATTCTATCGGTGGGCGCCAATTTTCGCATCCTGGGGGAAACGACATTTCAGGGGGGGCCGCGTCATTGACCTTTCAGGGCGGGGGCGCCGAGAGTCGATCGGGGGCACGTGCCCCCATTCCCCTGCATCCGCCTATGGGTTGGAAAGCGCATGGTGCTCCCCTTAAATTTGGACGCTCGACCGTCGCTGAGTATGGTAGAAAACCGTCGGAATATATATATATATATATATATATATATATATATATATATATATATATAAGACTATTCTTACAAACGTATCACTATTTAAACATTACTAAAACACTGGTTTGCTCATACTCAAACGTATCGGTTTATTCTAAACCTTCGTCAGTGAGATTATGTCGCAATCGTTCGTAAAACTCAAACAAGAACAGACAGCAGGCATGGCAGACATTTTGAAAATTAACCAAGTTTTACAGCGTGAAATAACCAACAGTACCGCCCCCACAAAAAGAAACACAAAAACATACAATGGCAAAAGGACATTATCAGGATTAATTTATGAATGAGACTATTGAACTACATACTAACAGACGAGAGTAATGAATAGGGCCTTGAATCAAATTAAAAATCACACTAACCACCAACACAGTGTGATTTTTATTTACTGTGTTGGTGGTTAGTGTGATTTTTACTTTGATGCAAGGCCCTATTCATTACTCTCGTCTGTTAGTATGTAGTTCAATAGTCTCATTCATAAATTAATCCTGATTATGTCCTTTTGCCATTGTATGTTTTTGTGTTTCTTTTTGTGGGGGCGGTACTGTTGGTTATTTCACGCTGTAAAACTTGGTTAATTTTCAAAATGTCTGCCATGCCTGCTCTCTGTTCTTGTTTGAGTTTTACGAACGATTGCGACATAATCTCACTGACGAAGGTTTAGAATAAACCGATACGTTTGAGTATGAGCAAACCAGTGTTTTTAGTAATATATATATATATATATATATATATATATATATTCCACCGTGTCGCATATTATTTCTATGCAAATACTACTTTTCCAAGGTCCAATTTTTTCTAAAGCGTCGGTGAAAATTCAGTGCACTAGAATAGTCTCCGCTGGTGGCATTGCTAAAATTACATAGAACTGCATCCTTTACTTTACGTTTACGCTCTTTACTTGTCCCTTTTGAGTGTCTCCGGAATACGAGGTTCAATTATCACCTGGCGTGAAATTGTTTTGATGTCACGTGACCGTGCCTCCCTGTCTGGTTTCGAGAGTGAAGATACTCCATGGTAGAGTAAATCGAAGTTACTCCAAAAGAGGGGGTGGTTTTTGCACCATCACTCCCCTTTTGGCTTTACTCTATATTATGAACACTCTTTTTGCGGAGTGAGCGGTATATTTAAGCACACGAAAGGGAGTGTCATTACTCCCCCAGAGTGACTGTACGCTCATATTAAGGAAGATTTACTCCAAAGTAGCGAGGAGCAGAAACCTCTTAGATGGAGTGCCAATCCTCTACGAACTAGAGTACCTACTGGCACACTGAAACGAGGTGTTAAAATTGCACCAGTTTACGCTAGATATCGGGGTGATTTTTTCTCTCAGTGTAGGTGATGGCCTCTGTGACCTGTTACTAAATCTGATTTAAACAAAGGTCACCCATCACTGGTTAGCTTATACCCTGAGGAGCACCCAGTGAAACATCAGAATATGATTTTTTTAAATTTTAAATTTAAAGAGGAGGTCACAAGGTCACGAGGTCAAAACCTGACCTGAAGGAAAAACTTTTACCTTTTTATTATATGAACCGATGATCCAGCGATATATCCAGCGATTCCATACAAATTGATTTAGATCAGCCACTTTTAAGATGTAAAATTATTTCTAATTCAATGTTTGTGTTAGCCTTGAAACCTTCATCACCTCTATCTGGTGACCTCTTTGACCTTTGGACCTGAAAATGGGCCCAAATTGTTTTTTGTATAGAGGGCTTTGAGCAAAAGTTTGGTGGAAATCTGAGGAGTGTCATGTTCGACTTTTTCGTGCCTACTGGACGATTTGTCCTGGAATGACCCATCTATATCCCGAGAGTGGCTAACAAAAGCATGGCTACGGGGGTGAGGGGCGGGTTGAAATCCCTCTACTGTACAAAAACGGGTACATTCGATATCTGTGCTGGAATACTATTGGATATGCTTAATTTAAGTGAAAATATAGGTTATCACTACCTCACCACTGTGGATCCGGGCCTCTTGTAGAAAATCCTTGACGACGCCCTGGATGCCGGACAAAGATAGGTACCTATATAAACGTTTCAGGCCTATTATATAAACGATAGCAGGCCCATTGAGGCAGATTCAACAGGTCTCTGCCATTTGTTGCACTTAGCTAGAATGATTTAATCTTCGTTTCTTCTCCACGACTAGACTAACCTCCAAGCGTCGTGATCAACACTCTGTGGAATGCAGAACTGCAATGCGGTGGTTCAAGCTCAGAACTGTAGCAAAAAAGGCACAATCCCACCCACGTGTTAACTGTAGTAGAAAAAAACCTTCTTATATCATAGAAACACACTCAATGAAGATCGGAAGAATGAAAACATTCCTTTAGCGTAATTAAATCAGCAAAAATCTCGTTTTAATATATTGGCAGAATTGTTTCACCAGAGGAGAGTAAGACTATTCTTGAGGCAGTTTGCGAGTTCCATAGAAATACTCTCCACAGTACATGTAGGGGAGAGTGGGGTAAGATGCCCAGGGTTTAAGGAAATCCGGATTATAGAATAACCGCGGTACCAACAGCGCTGCTTTAGATGCCAAGTCCTAGCATGATCATTTGTCTTCCTTATAGAGTCGATGAAATTGCTGACAATTATCATATTTTCTATTACGATTTTACTAGAGGCTTGCAAAGGGGCGTCTTACCCCATTGGGTGGGTAAGACGCCCCTGGGGCTTGGTAAGATGCCCCACCCCTGGGCATCTTACCCCATTTTGGTCTATCGTTGATGAAGTAGCTTTTTCGTAGTTCTTAGCTTCATTGGTAATCATTGAAGCATTATTCAGAAGTCAGAATGTATTTCGAAGCGTCCACATACATTTATAAAACATGGAGGTGGTTTTTCACGTTTCCACGTCAAATTATAAAGCAAAGTTACGTAAAACTAACGATAAAAACCAAGGATAAAACATACCATAAAATCAATATAAAATCACACACACACACACACACACACACACACACACACACACACACACACACACACACACACACACACACACACACACACACACACACACACACACACACACACACACACACACACACACATACACACACACACACACGATGAAGTACGAAACGAGGTAGGTAAACTGGTACGAGGTTTCTGGTACGGAGTCTCACTAAGGTCATCAATGGACTTGTCGCGGCGACCCTAGCCCTACCATCGGAGCGAGAAACTTCTGCAATGAATATTTAATTTAAAAGCCAAAGTTAAACGTCCCACAAATCACGGGGACTGCCGCCCCGCTCAGGTCACCCTCTCACTACTCAGTTGCCAGCCGACCTACGTCGGGTAAACTATTGAGCGCCGAAGCGTCTCAGGAGAACCGATCCCAAGCCTGGACAGGCACTGCCACTGCATGTTCCTGAGCAGCGGGCCGGAGCCCAGCGCTGTACCAGCTGGACTACCGGGATGGCAAATGTAGGTATAAGGAACGACGTAAGAGATCAGGTTCGGAGCTTTGCAGGATTAACCATGTGGAATATTTCAGGTCCAGCTCATTCATAGGCGAATCCAGGGTAAACAGTCCAGCCATAGCCCCTTCCTAATTGGCAAAAATTGACTGATTTTGGCCAATTTTGTTTTAAAATATATTTCACGGTTTTGTCCATTTTTATTTAATTGCTTTGCGCCTCCACCACACCAGTTTGATCTGAACCCGCCATGAGGTCTTCTCCGGCTGGGGCATCAGGCCAGGTCCGGTGAACTCCCAAATAATTGTCTCAAGGTTTTAATGATTGAGCTGGGATTCGCTTTATCGAATGAAAGCACCAACCACAAAATTTGGCTGTTATGGGATTCCTTGCGTTAGTGGCCTGGGTTCAGGTGCGAGGCCTTCGATTGGAAAGGTTAGTCACAAAGCGACAGATTGAAGTGTGTTATTATTTAACACGTACGGTCATGCGCGTTGAAAGCATAGGACAGGAACGGGAGGACAGATCTCTAACTCGCCAATCTGTGGGGACATCTCCCGACAAGTTTTGGGAATCGACCTAGGTTTTTAATGTCTTCCTATTACCTACCTACGTTGACCTACGTAAATTTGTTCATGAGCTTCATGGTCATAAGCTTTTTCAAAGACGGTCAATTTAAAGTTCACGTCCCCCCCCGCCATTACCAGTCCAGGATCCGTAGCCCCAGTAACAATTCCGTGGCGCTGCCCGTGGGTAAGGTTTGGACTAACCCCAAGTTTAACACATAGTTGTTTACTCTAACAAATGGCGCTATATTGCTCTGGGGAAAGACGTCCCCTTTCCACCGGGAAAGTTGCCCATGGGGCATCTTTCCCCATTCGTTGAGGGGGCATCTTTCCCATCAGTACCCAAATTAGATAAAGCCTGAAGGGCAAAAATCATGCAATTAATACACTCAAGGGAAATACTCAGTTAAGGAGTTAAATATGCCATCATTCGTAATGGGAAGTCAAACAAAGCACGCATCCAATATTCTTCGAGATATCTGCAACCTATGTGGGCAATTTTTTCTTAGAAAAGCATCGAAACAAAGACTTACCCACCAGCTTCACCCAACTCACAGGAGGAAACTGAATATTTGCACAAGAACAATCGAAGCCTCTGCTTTTGACCAAGAACAATATTATTTACCAGTGGTGGCCTTTATTACCAAAAGAGAGGATGGGGCGTCTTACCCGATCGGTCATCTTACCCCACTCTCCCCTAATGATAAATTACCCCTTGGAATTTTCAGCATGAATGGAACTGCCCCGTGCTAAAATTGCTCAGAGATTAAATTACCACACGCTTGTAATGTAACACTTATAATTCTGAAATTAAGCTAGTTGTCAGAATAGATTTACTAAGAATTCTAGACAAATGCTTAAAAATGGGATACTTTTAGGACAAGACAGATTGAAATTCTACGCTCGTGGTGCTGTTTTTTCAGTGCACAACAAGGAGCGGACGCAGACCCGAGTTTTGAGGGGGGGGTAAACCCATGTCTGCCTCTCCTTCTGCGGGGGGGTGGAACGTGCAATTTGGGTGTTCGACAGACCTAGTCACCTTTAAAAAAATATCCGGCCTTTGGGTGAGGGGGGACAAAAGATAGTTTGGCTCCCCGTCTAGCGCTTGGGGGCCATGGCCGTAATGCTCCCCCCCCTGCGTCCGCCAATGCCCACCACCGCTCTGGCGAAGGTAGCTCAGGCCCGCATACCTGGGCGCGTTCCTACGCCTGTGTCACCTTTTGTTTAATCTATCTCCGGGGATCGCTTATCTGAGGATTCCCACGCCTGCGTCGCTTCTGGCTCAGTTCCCATCACCTTGAACATGGGTGTGACGCCTGTTCCTATCCGTTGCTGCACTTCAAACTTTTTAACATCCGAGAGAAAGGGTTGGCCCTTTGGAAATTGATGCCAGATTAACTAAAGGCTAGCTCGTCTGCCCTGTAATTCTGTCTGAATATGTGGCACTATGCTGGATTATGTGCTTCACACCAGCACATTTCAACTTCAGGTACCTACATGTAATAAATCATGGCAGGTGTCAATCGAAGAGATCTCGACCGTCGTGCGCTACACCGCACAGTGATGCAGCGGACCTTAAAAATGGGACGAAAATGCCAAAAATGACTTTCTAGAAATGATGTCAAATATATGCTTTGCGTTTGAGATTTTTTGGAACCCGGAAAACCATCATTATTTTCTTCCTCTAGCGCACCACATTGGTTTCACAGGCACTGAAACTTGAAACTTGTTCTGCCTCGATGAATACGGGTATCTGGCCAGAACTAATAGCGTGATCTAAAGCGTTAATAACAGGTGCTCACACCTCGCCATCCATAAAACGTATACTACGGTAAAGCTTGGGATGTTTTTGACCTTTGGGTTACAAAAATACGGTTCTAGCTGCTCCGGAGAATGCAATGATCTCGTTTTAATAAACAATTTTTTCGGAACTACTATCTATCACACACATATTTCCTTAGACTGGCAAAAACGACACAGTCAGGATCAACTAGACAATCATACCATGTATTCTGGGAAGTGTCTTCTTTACATTGGTGGAATCCGTATGTCGGCAAACGACGGCCGAAAAATGTTTTGACAGTTTTAGTGAGCGCATGTCCTACCCGTAGTGGGCGGGCGGCTGTGGCAATGGCGCGCGCGGCATCCACCAATCGACACGTAATATTTCATTCCTCCAATCAAATGACACATTTAAACAGGGGAAGACGGGGGTCAAAATCACAAAATATGCGTAACGTAAATTAAAAAACGTAAAACGTAAATTGAAGGAGGCAACAAAGTTGAGAAGCAGAAGGGTAAATTGAGACAACGAGAGCATGTTGTCCAGCAGTTATCAGGGCACAGCGAGATGAGGGCGTGAATAAGGAAATTCATATTTTAACTTCGGCTCACTTTTCCCCTTTGTAAAATGTGATTTTAAACCGATTTTTCTAAAAAAAGATTTGAGCACATCCTCCGGTGTAAAAATACACCTAAAATCATATACTACGAGTCCTGCAAAAGGAAGGCGACCGAGGCTATAGAATTGTCCATTGATGCCAGTACCATGAAACCGAAATTTTTTATCTTATGCATGATGAAAAAATTTTGTTGCTGTACCACTAGCTTCAAACCAAACCATCAACAGCTTCTGTTACATATGATTACAAAGACAATGGTATTCGTAGTTTGCCAGTTGGTTACCTTGTAAGCTACTTACCATACTTACCATGGGACCAGTTATATTTTATTTGAATTACATGTCAACACATAGTCTTCAACTCCCAAGAGAGTTCATTAATGGACGAATGTTTGCTTTGTTTCAGTGTCGGGTATCGTCATTCACTGCTGTCGAAGTCGAAACTACCCGGAAATGGGACTAGTTAATCTTAGGCCTCCACTCCCTCTTAAAACTGACTGTCATGTATGTACAGACGGTTCCACAGTGATTGGTAGGTATTAGTGTCATTTCTTTTAAGAAATCTCTTAAAAACGATTACTCTTCTCATAAAACGTTTCGTCTCTAGCAATCTATTTTGACGAGCTCTTTCAATTTGGGACCCTGCAAACTGGATGAGACGTCAATTTGGAAATTTATGGAAAAAGTGTGTTCACCGATCCCGATGATTTTCTGTGTATTTTCTCAATTACTTCTGAATTTTGGACCTGATGAAGTATTTTGCACGCCAGTTCATACATCCAGTTAAAACGCAGCAGGTGAGGCAGCAATGGTGTCGGGAAGGATCATCACTTGAGAGATATTTTGCAAAAAGACCGCAGCCTAATACCTACCAATCAGTATTGAACCGGCTGTGCATACTGCCTCTTTTGGTTTTCGAAGAAAGTCGCTTGTCGCAAATTTTATTGTGTTTTCCGGCTGTTGAAGTTTAATAGTGGTTATCTTCTGATATTTAGATACCCGACGCTCCCCTAAATGTGTTCCCAATGCTAATAAATACGAGTTGAGAATGCATTTTTCACTTCCAATGTTTGCCGGGTAAGAATTGGGGAAATCAAGTAATTATATCAAATTATCAATTATATAAATTGCTTCCCTTACTATTAACTTTATTCAGCTTTTGCATGGTCAGATTTGCGACTATATACTTATTTCATAAAGCTAAAGTCACTCTCCGAACCATTAAAAACCTTCGATAGCCTCTGCATGAAGTAGCGCACCCAGTGGGTGGCTAAGGGGTGCTATGGTGCCTTCGCTATGGACCTGACCTTAAAATGGATGTCACACTCTCGATTTTCCTTTACAAGAAAGCTTTCGAATGGCGTATAGAAACTCGATCTAAATCTTCTAGAAGCCAAGTTACTCCCGGCTTTTGTCAACCTTGTTCTGAGAACCAACATTGCCTTTCATTGGTTTAGAAATGACTATAATTCGGTGACCTGACCTGGCCTTGGATTGAAATTTTGTCAAGATGTATCTCATTGATTTTTGTTTGCACCTGCCTCGCGGCATTGCGCTAAACTGAGCCGTTTTTCTCCCGTCGCAAAAAAATAAAGCTGGGGAAGAATTGACCCGGTGGTAAAGAGAGGGTTAAGAGGAAAATCAAAATTTGGCGTGCGTGTTTGAGCCGCCTGATGAAGAGCTTCAATTTGAACCCAAAATAATTGTTCTATCATAATTAGTCATTGAGCTATGAATTTCGTCCCGTTTTTCAGGCCTCCTGCACCACTCTGCACCGGCCTCTGTATTAGATAGGTGCAGGCAGGTGCGACCGATAGATACGGTGCCTCAGTAGAGTGGCCGCTGTTCCGCCACATCTGGTGAAGCTTTCCACAATAGAGCCTCTATGCGGGGATGACTGCCAAAGAAAGTACATCCATTACAAGCTTTTCACTATATTCTTAACAACTGCCTTGCATTTTGGGTCCATAAACAGTGTAAGCAATCCCACCCCGTCCCCTGAGTCACCCATTTATTGGAGATAACCTAAACGAACACTCATTTAGGTATCGCTTTTCTTTGAGAGTCTGTAGTCATACATATGTACTTGCGTGTTTTGAATGTCTCCAGTCAAATTTCGTGACAAAACAAAAGTAGCAGATGTTCTTATAGTTTTTTATAGTTTTTTTTTCAAAATTTTGGGAATTTAGAATATTTCAGCTTTAATGGTATGTATTGACCATGGAATAGAGATACCTATCTATATTCCATGGTATTGACTCCCTTTCCGATATTTTTCCGCCGGAAAAATGGTATAAACCATATTATGAGGCCTAGTTTGTACCGTCTTTACCATCCGTAGCATGCATAGTGTGAGGCAGACGAAGGCTGTGCTACGGTGTTTGTCGATAATGAGTCATCCTCCTGGATAAATGTGACTCTGTTTTCATCGCTTGTTGAACTCCGGCTACATGCCTTCGGTGTCAAGCAGGGAAGAATACGGCCCACAGATTCTGTTTTACCGTCGTGAGGGAAAGTTTTCAGAGCTGAATTGAATGACAGATACGAATGCTATGAATTTCTACCGTCCTGTTTCCATTTCGACCAACTTTTAGGTTCTATACGAGCAGTCTGGAGTAATCTGATGCACCCTATAATGTTAAGCGTGCTTATCCAGCTTACTGGAGATTTGGCGCTTGTATACGAGAGGGTTCCAGAGTTCCACTGGTCCTCGTAGAGTTCCACTGGTCGACGTACATACATACATTCGGAATCAAGTAGCTATTGAGCGGATTATTCTGATCAATTTGTAGTCATCAATGGGACGCGCCGCCGCCGGGAGCGGTGCTGCCCCTCCCCTGTCCCGCCAGGCCGGCCGGCCGCGTGCCTGCTTATGGACGCCTATAATGAGGTGACGTGACGGCGCAGCCCTGCCACGTGCCGGCCCGCGCGCTGAGTACTGCCGCACGTGGCACGTGCCAGTCAAACGTCATCATTCATGTGACGTCAGCGCAGGCACGTGGCGTTGGATAATCCATTACAGCAGTGGGGCCATCGGGACCTCCCGCCGAGCGACGCGAGACGCCGCCATGCACCCTCCGCCGGTGGCAGCGTGCCGAACGCACCCTCTCTGACGTCACGCTCCGGCAATTGTCACCAGCGCCGTGTCGAACGCACCTCCGGCGCCGCCAGTGGTATTAAATATCTCCCGGGCACTCACTGGGACCAGCCTATTTGCGGCGTATCCAAGTACTCTTCGGTGTGTAGCAATCAGCTGTGGAACGGTGACCGGACTCAGTAGCGCACCCAAGGGAAGGGCCAGCGCCCCCCTCCCCTAATGCTTGGGCTCCTAAGTGCAGCCCCCGCCCATGTGGGGCGCTGAAGACGCCCAAAATGCATCGTAGAGGTAATCGGGCGCCTCAAGGTAAGGATGGGCCTTGGCCTGGTTTTTAGTGCCAGTGCTACACTGACCTTGCCACCCTGTAACAAAAGTGCCACCCTACATTGACCTTGCTGCCACTATACCCAACATGCCGCCCGCTACACTGACCTTCCCGCCCAAGCACCCAACATGCCGCCCCTGTGCCGCTCCAGGTACCAGAGGCGCCCCCGAATAGCAAAAGTGCCCGGTGGATAACATCGGGGCCTCCGGGTTCAAAGCCGCGCCCCTGGATAGCAAAGTTGTCCCTGGGTAACACCGGCACAACCAGGCTAGCAACAAGGCATATCTTGTGGATCGCCTAGGCGCTTCCTAGATAACAAAGGCACCCACTAAATAGAAAAGCTGCCCCCTGAATAAACGCCCCCAGGAGAGCGAAGGCGCCCCTCTGGATACCACAGGTACCTTCATGAGAGCAAAGGCGCCCCTTGGCAACATAGGCGCCCCCTCCAATAACGAAGGCGCCCCCAGATAGCAAAGGTGCCTCAGGATAGCAAAGGCGCCCCTGAATAGCATAGGCGTCCCCTGGATAGCAAACGCGCCTCCCGCACAGGGAGCGCAGCCCTGGAATAGTGCAGGCACATGCAGACAGCATGGGCGCCCCCTTGATAGCGAGGGCGCTCCCTAAATGGCAAACACACACCCTCTGGATAGCAGAGGAGCCCTCTGGGTAGCAGCTAGAAGTTACTTTATATCGCAATAATATTTATGGGAAACAAATTTATCACCCCCCCGGCGAATGTTAATTTTTAAATGTTTTCACTCCTGCATATGCATTGGATTTCATTTAGCATACTCGCTGAAATGTCCCACACCCCAAGACGCATTCACATGCGTTTCACACCCTGATACAAATACGTGGTTTTCGTGTTGTAATTACCCTGTCTGGTCAATTTCTATTCCCCAGTAACCCCCATCCTCACCCACTCCGAATTACAACATGCCACCCCTTCATCAGCTTGCTGCGACCTTCACCTGTCGCCATCCCCACCCCACAAACGTAAATCCTGGGAGCGCGTTTCCTTTAATAACCTGCTCACAGAGACAGATCTAGTCAATACGTAGGCGGTTAAGGCGCAGCTTAAAAAAATCGTCGAAAAATGGTTTTGAAGGAATTTAGGCTCAAAACGGTCAAAAATGGATAAGAACTTCTCACTAGAAAAAGAAATTGCCCCCTCTCCCCAGTTTAATCTCTGCACCGTTTCTACCGCGCGACTTTTTGTTTGCTCATCAACTTTTTGCATGGCGGATCACCCCTTCCCCGAGCCGGCGGGTTGAATCCACCACTGAAGGAGTCCTCGCCAGTAAGTCATGCCGCCCCCTCCATTGCCTGCCGCCCCTCTTTGTCAGCGGGCCCACCACAAGCAAAAATCCTGGGTGAGGGCCACGACGGACTGAACCAGAGTGGAGACCGGACCGAACCAGAGTGACTGTCCCGAATGCTTAGAATGGACTGAGCGAAGTTGGACAGCACAATGGTGCTTAACTATATGCGAAGGAATTTGTTCACTCTCTGTGTGGGAATGTGATCGATGAATTTGGAAAATAACGTTCAGATATACCACGACGCTTATGTACTGGCACAGATAGACACGTACAGTACGTTTAGTTCTGCCATTCCCGGTAACTATAATCTACTGTCACTGGGAGCTGAGAGATATGTAGACCTACCCCATGGAGTGTGGCTGGCGCACTCGGCCGGAACTAGCCCATTGTTCAACTTCGGTATGCTGAGATCACGTCAGCTAATAGTTTGAGTGCTTCTAACTGTAAACAAATTGCCACAGCAGTCAGGGCGGACGTGGATATTGGCGCTGACAGCAATAGAGGCGCAGTTTCCCTTCCTAGTCTCAAAATCTTCACGACTTTTGCGACAGATAAATAAATGCGCAGCATTTTGTGCGCAGACTATTCTTCTTGCGGCAGGTTAACACACGCAGTGAACAGGGGTCTGACGTCAACGTGCAGTGGAGGCGGTGGTCATAAAGTGCCCCCTGAGGTATAAAAAACAGGACGGCAGGAAAAACTTCCATTGGGAGGGTCAGTGGGGGTGGCAGTGATCTATATTATAGAAAATTTTCATTAACCTAGGTCAATATTTTCAAGGTCAAACAATGTCATGAAGGTCGAATCTGGGCTGTGCTGGAGGCCTACTGGGAAATGCCGTGATTATGCGGAACAAAGCCGAAAATACACTGAAAGCGAACTATTGGTTTATCAGAATCAGGTAGGGCGAGTCACAAATTCTCAGTCGTAGTGTAGCCAGACCTCATATTTGGGGTCTGGCTACACTATGACTGACAATTTGTGATTTGACCTACCTGATTCTGATGAAGGGCTGTGCCCGGATATACAATCTAAGTATATTTTACATCCAGGATTGGAGGAGACAGGCCAGTATACACATTGTCAGCTTAAAGCAAACTAAGGCCATAGAGGGAGGATCCCGCTAAATATTCTCTTAAAGGTTGAGATCAAAGTCATTCAAGGTCCCTGACCTATGACGTAACCTGGCATATTCCAATTATGTACAAAATTACGGGCACTAGAGCAGCCTTTGGGCAGGACATGAGGGTTTGACCTTGAAAAAGACCTTTGACCTTGATCTGTGACCTTGATATTAACCTGAAGTAGCCTTAATTATGCCATCCCGGTCACTAAGTTGGTAGAGCGTTGGGCTCCGGCCCGCTGTCCAGGAACATGCAGTGGCAGTGCATGTGCAGGCTTTGGATCGATTCCCCTGAGACGCTCCGGCGCTCAATATTTACCCGACCTAGGTATGCTGGCACCTGACCGGTGAGAGAGATCTCAGTGGGGTGGCCGTTCCTGTGCTTTGTGTGACGTTAACATTGACTTTTGAATTAACCCTTCATTGTGGGAGTTGCTCATTCGGGTGGTGGGGTCAGGGTCTCGGTGACAAGCCCTTTGATGACTTTATAGAGACTCCGGCTTCAAGAACTAAACTGAGAACAACTTGGTAAAATTAGAAAAGAGTCGTAGCATAACATGCATCATGCTGAATAATTCATCTAATCGAAACACTCGGTTCAATAATATTGACCTGTGACCTTTGAACTTAACCTTCATGTAAAGTGACATTGACATATAATCCCGGTTATATGGCGCTGTTACGTCACCACTCGGTCGACAGTGCAGGCCAACTAGTGCCGCTGCGCGATTGCGGCCGTCTCAAAATATAGGTCTGAATTTGAAAGCCTATAAGTACACAAAAACTATTGACCTATCTTCGAAATTATTTCACCAATGGCCGCGCACATAAAGTCTCGAAATTTAGTCATGTAGCTTTTTCGGCTGCACGTGGACTCGGTCTTGAAATTTAGTAAGACCTGAATTAAGGAAGTCACTAAGTGCAGTTTGCATGGTGATTTTACCCGCGCCCCGGTAGGCCTCCGAGCGACCTTCGCCCTGGTGGGGGTGTTTCAACACCCCCTCGAACTCGGCCCCTATACGGGATGGCGAAAAAATGTGGAAACCGGTGGATAGCTTAGAAAAGTTCATTAAGAAGCTATATAATTCACTTTTTGACTTAGATCAATATTGAGGTCATGACAGGTAAAACAGGGTGGCATTTTGAGTAAGGTTTTTGGGCTCTAGTATCTGACAGAGTTCAGTTAGAATCATTTTTAGGCATCATTCGCTTTCTCTCGTTACGACGAATCGAATGATGTATAACATGACCATACTAGGTCAAAACACAAAAATTACCTGACCTCAGGTCAGGTTAAGTTCACTCTTCAACCTAAAATAGTCAATACGCATATCAATCGACTCGCAATGGCAATCCAAGCGCAATGATACCAAAATAAATAGCTTTGTCATCATTTCATGCTAAGTTATTGACCTAAGTCTGAAAACTGCTTAATTAGCCCCAGATGACCTGTCAGAGGTCACAGGTCAAAAATTGCAACATGGACCTGGAAAGGGGCCAAGGATACTACGATTTGGAGAATATGAAGGTACCATCGGCTGTATCTACACAAATGCAGCCCAATTTCTGTTTTTCTCATGCATTTATAATGGAGAAGTCATGGCCCGTACTTACCTTATGTCATTGATATGAAAAATCCAGGGATACATTTTGTATAACTTCGTGGACCCATTATGTGGATTAAGTTTCAATCCGATAGATTCACCCATTTTTTACTTATGCCACCTTAAACATTTTTGGAGGTGAGTTCACTTGACCTGCACTAGTGACTGGCCTGAGATGACCCAACCTTAAAATTTTGGGGAAAGTTGCGGAATTGATCAAGGATGAGGTGTGCCAAGTACGGTGGCGCTTCACGGTATCGTTTTTTCGTGCCTCCGGAAAAACCCGAGGGGGTGTTCAAACACCCCCATCGGGGCGAGGGTTAAAAGACACGGTAGAGCAAGGTACAGACAGGCACACAGTGGCGGGTCCATGGAGGGCTAGGGGTTTCAAGCCTCCCCCAAGCGTCCGAGCCCTCACAGTTAAAACATGGGCGAGAGGCTTCCCGAGGTATGGGTGGGTGAGGCTCGAGCCCCTAGCCCCCCCCGAAAAGCATTCCTGGATCCGCCACTGCAGGCACATGTGCCTGTTTGTGCCTTGCTGTACCAGGGAAGTCAGGGAAAACGTGTTGGCGATGCTAGGGATGATTTGATTTTGGTAGGTGGTGAGGTTGGGCTTCGGCGCGAGAGAGTTTTTCTGACAAGAACTCGCGTTCTTTAAAAGCACCAAATCCGGCGGGGTGTTAACACGCGCCCCGCTGGGGTCCCTCGCATGACGCGCCCCGCTGGGGGGCGTTTTTTGCACTCCCCCTCCGTATCTCGTTCCACACGACAGCTAAAGAAAAATTACGGGCGGCGTTCGAAAGCTCTTGATAAGACGAAGAGAATTTATAAGAATATTTTTTATGTCAGATCAATATTGAGGTCAGCATAGGTTAAATAATGCTCCATAGGCTTACAACAGAGCAGTGTACGTTTCCCTCTCTAGATCTGCCCTCAAAGAAGCTAGAGCAAATCTTCGTGCATCTCTGTATCTCTGTATCTCTGTATATGTATTAATCACCAACAGGCACATACCCAATTATAGGTGAAGTCAATGAAAGATAAAAATGCATAATCACCAACAGCCTACTCCTAAAACGGGCAAAAAACATTTCTAACACAACAAACACAGATAATCAATCTGGTCACTGACCTATGAAAGCTGTTTGTAGAGTCGTAAAAGAGGCGATACACTTTTTAAGTCGTCCAATGGGATCCGTCAAAATATCGCAGGTTGGTGAGAACGCTAAAAAGTTATTAACAACGCGAGGAGCCCGCACAAACACACATGATTGTATCGTGTTCACTCTACCTAAAGGCACATTTAAGAAAGTTGCACCAGCATTCCTGGTAGTTCTAGATGGTACATGGAGCGAGAAACATTCCAAAAGATGAGATGATGCGATGAGACCTCTAAAAACCTTGCTTGTGAATAAAATGTCATGTTGTACACGCCTTGCCAATAAAGTACGAACATCATAAAACTTCGTCAATTCCTCGTAACCTAATGATGGACAGGCTGGGTCAACATGGTTCGCAAGCCACATCAAAAACTTGTGTTGGATTCTTTCTACACGAGCCAGATGACATTTTGCGGCTCCAGCCCAAACCACTGAACAATACTCTAAAACTGACCGAACATTTGCATTAAAAGCCGCCAAAGCGGCCTTCTTATCCAGCTTACATCTAGGGGAGGCTGTCTGGAAGGTTCTGATTAATAAACCGAGTGATCTGTTTGCTTTGGAAACCATCGAGTTTATATGGTCGGAAAAGGTAAGCTTTTGGTCAAGAATGATTCCCAAATCTTTTATGGAAGAAACGTTCTCCAAAATTGTTCCGTTGATTTTATAGGCCGAATCAATGAGATTGCGTTTTAAAGAGATTTTGAAAGACTTGCATTTTGAGGCGTTTAGATTCATCTTCCAGGCAGCAGCCCAACTTGTTACTGCGTCCAGGTCTTTCTGTAACATGTTAACGTCATTTTGGGATTTCACTTGATGGAATATTTTCAGATCGTCCGCGAAAAGCAAACACTTGGTAGAAACTACGTGTGGCAGGTCGTTTACGAAAACTGAAAACAACAACGGAGAGATGAGCCCTCCCTCTGGTGTGCCTGAGGCCACACGAGCCCAATCCGAAACTTTTCCGTTCAGCACCACTCTCTGCTTACGTCTGCCAAGATAAGAACTCAACCATCTCAACGCTAAGTTGTCAATACCATACATTTGCTGCAGTTTGTACAATAAAAGACGATGGTTAACACTTTGGAACGCGCTCGAGAAATCTGTGTAAACTGCGTCTAGCTGACTGCTGTCAGAAATGGCTTTCCACCCGTGTGCCAGAAAAGATGCTAGATTAGATTGACATGATCTATTTGGCAAGAATCCATGCTGACATGGAGAAAGATGAGGCCGGACGTGCTGGTAAATCTGGTTGCATACTATTTTTTCAAAAATTTTGGCGCAAAGAGGCAGCAGTGAAACAGAGCGGTAGTTGTCAGGATTTTTTCGTGACCCTTTTTTGAATATCGGAACAATATTTGCTTCTCCCCACTGCTCAGGAAAAATTCCACAGTTGAGGGACATTTTGAAAATTTTGCACAGAGGGCTAGCCAGTTCTCCAGCACATTCGCGAAGCACGCGAGCACTTAACCCATCCGGACCGCAGGCTTTGGTTACAACCAATTCTTGCAGCAAGCGACGTACAGTTTCCTCTGACACAGTGAAGGCAATCAAACGATCATCCACACTAAAAGGTATGTCAGGGAAATTTACAGCATTAGGGTCAGAGAATTTAGAAGAAAAGGTACGGTTTAATAGGTTGGCCTTGTCTGTGTCGTCGGTAAAAAGTACGTTATTGCTTTCTAAAACCGGTACTCCCTTCGTCTGTTTAAAACACTTCATAAAAGTCCAAAAACGTTTCGGGTTGTTTGTAAAGTCTGAAACAAGACCTTTCAGGTACTGTGAGTAGCCCTGACTAGACAAGTGTTTGAAAGCAGCGCGCTTGTCAGCAAAGTCCGCCTTCACACGTTCATCACCAGGCTGGCGCTTCATTCGTTCAAAGGCAGCCTGCTTCATTTTCAGTGCACGCCTGACCTCTGCGTTGAACCATGGCGGATAACGTTTTTTGGGAACAACTAATGGTATATGATCACGGATGGCGGCGTCAACAAGAGAATAAAATAGTGATACAGCTTCGTCGATATCCATACCGTCCAACAAATGCCAGGGAGCCATCCTTAAAGCTGCTCGGAGCCCATCAAAATCAGCTCGGCGGTTGGACTTCTCTCATCATTGGATTTCTCTCATGGCGGCAAATCGAATGATGTATAATATGACCGTGCTAGGTCAAATAGTCAAAATTACCTGACCTCGACCTAGGTCAGGGTCACAGAGTGACCTGGTATGGTCATGCTGAATAACAATCAACTCCCCGTGACAATATAAACACAATGCAAGCAAAATGGGAGCTTTATCTCAATTCAGTGAGAAGTTATTGGCAAAACAATCGCTCTCTGCTCCCGTGACCTGATATGACCTTTGAGAGGTCAGATGCTCAACAACTCAACTTTATGGTCAAGATCGTGGTAAGAATAGACAGTTTGAGGATTTCAGCCTTATCTATCCAGTATTTCCTGAAAAAAGAGTCCTTTCTATTTTTCACCATAGACTTATAATGGGGTGACCAAAAAATTGACCCCACCTTAGGTCACCAATATCAAAATTCCGAGATTACAGATTTGTAGGCCCTAATGACCTTATCATATTGTGGAAGTTTCAAACTGATCGGTTTGCTAATGTTCCCTGGGCGCTGCTTCAAACTCGTAATTTTAGGTTTTGAGGTCGGGTCACTTGACCCTGAATAGTTCCTTGACCTGACATGACCTTAACTCAAAAATTTGGTCAGATGTGTAAAATTGATCAGGGATAAGGTACTGTAAGTTTCGTTGTTTTGCGTCTATTTTTTTTTAGCTATCCGGGAAAACCCAGGAGGGGGCGAATTTCGCCCCCCAGCGGGAGCGCGTGTTAAGACAGCGCTGCATTTTGTGTTTTTAAAGAACGCATGCTATTGCCAGAAAGAAGGAACAGTTATTCACGCTGTAGCTCTATCTTACTACTTGCCTCAAATATTTATCTCTGGCATCGCTGGCTCACACTGAGAGAATTTTTCACTAAGTTACATCCTCGTAATGAGGGCTTCACAAACCTAAAGCTCATGTTCACGGCTGTGCCTTGCTGTGCCGTACGTTTGTTTAACACGCGCATTGACGGGAGTCTGAGCCGCCTTCGCTTTGACGGGGGCGGTACCCGGCGCCCCCTAAGATCAAAAGAACCACGCTAGGTAGCGAAAAAGGGTAAACAGTGTTAGGTAGCCCATCCACCTCTCTGTCGAAAATATATGAATCATTTTTTGGCAGGTCAAATTTACAGTCACTAGAGGTGAAACCATGTCATCATAGGGATAACATGTAAATGAAGGTTTTCGGTAATTAAATAGATAGGTTAGATTAGATATAGATTAGAAAGAAAGAGCGAAACATTTCAAGCAATGGAATCCACGCAGAAAGCCGAAACGAATGATATATACTATGACCTTACTAGATGTATACTATTTGACCTGACTGGAGGTCAATTCGAGGTCAAATTAGATTAAAATGCACATCATTAGGACTGCAAAGACGAGGCAAAATTAATGCAGTTAAAATAAATACTACATCACTATACATTACTAAGTTATTCAGGTAAATCAATTTTTCCCATGTATTCCCAATAGAGAGTTCATGACTCGTGCCTGCCTTTAGGTCATCGATATAAAAATACTGGAACACATTTTAGAGAAATTGGTAATATGGTATAAGTTTCAATTAGATAGGTTCACGCTATTCTGACTTATGCTATCTTAAACATTTTCTTAGGTCAGGTCACTTGACCTGTACTAGTGACCTGACCTAAGATGACTTACCCTAAGTTTTTTTAGGAAGAAGGTTGTGAAAATGATCAGAGAAAAGGCACCTATGTCAAGTACGGCGGCGCTACCCACCGCTGTTTTTATGCTATCTCCGAAAAACCCCAGGGGCGGTTACCCACCCCCCGTCCATATGCGTGTTAAAATTATTGTGTAAATATCACTAGTTACGCTTGGTTTAACCCATGCCGGGGTGGTAGGTAGAGCCAACTTCGCCTGGGTGGGGGGTCAAAAAGGGCCTGCTCAATCTCGAAAAGTAAGAGAGCTGGAAAGAACTGGAAAAATATAGAATTTTTTTAAATGCTATTGAAGTTACTTTAGCCATATTTTCAAGAGGTCAATGTTAAAATCACTAGTGGTCAAAATAAGTAAAAAAGCTTATATTGTGCACTGAGAAAACATTCCTTATCTCAGGATCTAAGATAGCTAGAAGCATTTTGCGAACACCATTCGTACATTCATTTTATTCGCAGGTCAAACGGTACGGCGCTGCAGGTCACTGAACCTTCCAATTCTAGTAGGTATATACCCTATATCCAAAATATGAAGCATGCTGAACTTAGACGCGAGGTCTCCTATCTAATGTAGGACAGTGCTTCCGCGGCCATAGAAAGCTATCGTAAGCACGCATCAATGATGGCTACCCCGCTTAGATCAAGCCTGGGTAGCGGACAGTCAAGGTCAAGTAGCGGAAAATCAAGGTCAAGGACGGTACGCTATCCATAATATGGGTTTCTGCTTTTTTAGAATAACTTCCGAACAAACATGATACGACCGTAATTTTGGGACCATTGTAATTTTCTCGTTAATAAAAATCGAATGATATATAATTTCACTATTTACCTATGTGAAATTCAGAGTTTGGCCTGGCCTTAGGTCAACGAACTGACCCGACGTGACCGGGTACGGTCATGACGTACCTTCATAATTGGATTTGCAGTGACAAAGAAAATACTATGACGGTAAAATAAAATTATTGTCATTGATTACTCAAAAGTTATAAGGTAACTTATTCAATTTACTTATTTGAACTCAGATGACCTCAAGAAGGTTACGAGTCAAAACTTGCAAGATCAGCCTTCGAAATGGGTCACGGACACATTTTCCTGAAGTTTTGAAGCTGTGGGCTGAAATGCAGGCATCTCAAAATGTTCCCATATACTTAGAATTGGGAGAGAATGACCCATACATGACCCGAGGCCACCGATATCGAAAATCCCGTTACCACATATTTTTTCACTCGGTGACTTTATTATGTGCTGGAGCAATATATTAAGCATATTCTCACTGGTGCCACTGAATATTTTCAGAGGCGTCGTCACTTGATCTGATCTGGTGACCTGACCTAACATGACCTGGACGTAATATTGTCAGGAAATGTGCATAAAAGAACATTGAATAGCTGTGCAAAGTACAGCGGCGCTGCGCGTCACCGTATTTCGGCCATTATGGAAAAAAACTTAAGGTGCGTAAAAAGACCTCCACTCGGGCGAAAGCTAAACCGATGTCTGCTGAGCTGATCGCGTTTGGCGAGAGCTGCAAAACGGGACCTGGCCTTATTTGAAACTGTTCCATTGTGGACTAGAGAACTTCTCTCCCTGTCCAAACTTAGTGGCAGTACAAGTTGTCGAGCACAGGGCACCCTGTTACAGCTGTAACACTTTCTGTTGCCAAACACTACTTGCAACAGTGTTTTGTCAAGGGACTCATGGCGGGAGTAGTCCCCAGAATATATAACGAGTCATTAAATCTTAGCGGTTTTAGTGGTAGTATCCTATCATGCAATTATAAATGGTAAGCAGCTGAAGCTGTAACATATGAGAATATTGCCCAGCTAGTGCGCCCTACTCCTGCGTATTTGCATTGGGAAGATATGGAAATGGATGAGTTTGTTGGAAATTTATCTTCTTATGGCACGCTGCTGGATACCTGGTGAGTAATTAGGACCACCAGAAAACCATCAGAGGTGGATCGGGGGAGGCATTTTGCCCACAAACGGAAAAGCTCGGGGGCAAAACTATGCTCGGGTCCCCCTCCCCCAAAGCTGTCGACCTCCTTTTTGTCACGACTCATTTTTAGTTTAAATGCAAGGTTTTGGTGCTTCAACTCTCAACTTCAAACATAATCCGTCAACTTCAGTGTTAACATTGGATCTTAGAGAGCAAGAACAAGTATCTTGTGGCCACATTTTTCATCACGTTTTTTTTTGGTTATTGACGTATGGGCTTACTCCAAAACCTACCGTCCAGTTAGATTATGGAAAAATGTTCAACCGCGTGACGTTTTTTGTTGCTTTTCGACTTTGGTACGTCCCATCCAAACCTACCGGCTAGATCCGCCACTGAAATCATAGGGCACAGGGTAGAGTGGATCGTCACAAAGCTGTTTGTTTCTAGTTCGGCGAGCACATTTGGCCTGTAGGATACATTGTCATGTTCTGAGATGTTATCAAAACATGTTTGTTTAACATACCACTTACCATTAAACACGAAAATTTGCATGTATAAACTGCCGAGAACCAGCGACCCTAGAGGTCGGTTGCCGGGCAGCAAACGGCTAGGATTGTTGCAGCTTCATGAAGCGAGGCTGCTAGGTGAGCAGGTGGCCACCTGTCTCGTCACGCAACAGTAGCGGCTGCGTGACGCTGCCCAGCTGAGAGCGCCGGATGCGCGCTGGCAGATCTCTATCGCCACTTCCTGGGAACGGGACTGCTGGACGCGGGGAGGAGGGAGGGGGGGGGCTTCAGCATGCTCAGCAGCACCCGAGAGTCAGAGATCCCTGCGCAGTCGCAGACTCCAACGATTGCTGTAACGTCAGGGATAAGACGGCCGTACCAAAAAGCAGGCAATTTTGAAATTTGATTCGAGTTTAAAACTGAGAATTCGATTGCAGAAGCCTAAGCGCATAAAACACCTTGTTTCAACATAGACACTGTTTAAACACTAACAATGTTGGCAGTACGGGATTTTCCCGAAATTCTTATCTAAATCTGCTTTCAAAGTTACGAATGTTCTATCTCCTTCCCCTACCTAAGCAGCTCTGTATCCCCCTGAATAAAAAACTGATGACTGATTATAAATATTTGTTTGACGCTCAGGCCTTTCCCAACGGAGACTCAATGTAAAGCCCGCTTTAAAGCCCTGGCAACGGACTGCAAGCGACTAAATGCAAACACATCTCTACCTGAGAAAACAGAGCAGAGTATGACACCAGAAAGGAACTTTTAACTAAGATGTCTGTGCGAGATGGCGGTCGTGTCTGCTTTCAAACAGATTGCCTGGAGTCCGCCGGCATTTTCAGCGTCGATCGCGCACCATTTGGTCATCCCAGCGTCCGATACACTGCCGTCTCTGCTGTCCTCCCTCCACGTCGGAACCGACGCTACACAATGCCACTGCCGGTCTCTTTTTGCTTTGTGATTCTCCCCCGGCTACAATTCCCATCTCCGCTGCCGCTGTCGGCAGAATAGGGCGTCGGCGGCGACGCGGGCACGTCGGAGACGGAGAGGGAGGTCCGACACCCCTAATGAGCAGTGTTCGCGCCCGCCGCGGCCGCTCCGGATGTGGCGCGGAAGCGAGCCGGCGCCCGGCGCTGATTGGACGACGCATCCATCATGGCCGCCGGCCAAGAAAGCGCGCCATCATCTCAGCCGTCAGCTCCCGCCGCGTTTTCCCGCTACGCCGTTCAATCTGGGCGCCGCGTCGCGAGCGGATCGCAGCGGGCACTCTGGCATTGTGTCCAGTCAACGTGCGATGTGGCGGCTAACAAAGCAGGCCCGGTAGGGGCGGGATCACAGGGCAGGATTTACCCGAGGAACGTAATGGAATTGTGATCAGTCTATACAATCGGTATTAAAATCGCTGCAATCGACAGATGTCAAGAGTGGGATCATAGTCAACATGCCCGATACCGTGATAGCAAGGCCTGGAGAATCATGACACGTTGTTCATTTTTTCGTCTTGGGTTGAATCATCAACCCAGAAGAATTTAATGAAACATCTTCCATGCTGCTCTTCCACAAGCAGATCTTAGATTTTTTAACTTTAAAGCTCAGACAAATGGTTCCATCAGCCCAGTACCTACTAGTTTTTCAACAAGAATGACGGTGGTTAATAGTTACGAGATTTTACATGTTTTATTTTTATTTATTTTATTAGGGCCACTAGGGTTAATGTGTTACGTGTTAATGTGTTAATATGAGCGCAGGGAAAATAAGGACATGCAGTTAGTTGAGAATTGAGGATAAACAATTTTTGTACCACCTTCCTTTGTCTGAAGAGAAGGTGCGAACAATGGGCGGCTGTCCGTGGGCATTTGGTGATGGTATGTTCCACAAATAGACTATGCAACCTCGAGACGTAAATGGGGACACATTTTGCGGAAAGTAAGAACTGTAAAGTGAATCGATGGATCCGCCTCGTAGACTTATCCCCGATTCATTCGTTGGTGGTGAAACTAATGCGTTTAAAAACTAATTAACCTTCGCCCCACTGGGGTAATCAGTGCCCCTAAGGTTTTTTTCAGAATAACAGGAAAACGACGAGGCGCAGCACCGCGATTGAGGAGCCTTCCTCGCACCCCATAATTTTTCCACCATCCCTGAAACGATTTTTTACCCTGGGCTATACTAGGTCAGGTCACCAGGTGAGGTCAGTCAAGGTCACCTCACTTCAACCTTTAAGCTCTACCATAGCTACATTGCAGTGCCGATTCTTGGAACATATTGTGTCTGCGGTCAATTTGGCTGCTAGACTTGCGAAAAAATTATGGCCTTTAAAAAAATTATCATGTTTTTACGATGTAATTAATAAAGTATGCTGCTTTAAAAACTTGCTAATATATCTCCCATTAAAAGTTCACCCAGATGCTTTATTTGGTAAAAAAAACTATGTGCTTTCCCGGACAGAGTAGGATGTCCGCAGCATCTGCCATTGGCTTCTGTGTAAAGGTTATTCCAGATGCTAAGATAACACTGAGCCAGCTGCTTCAAATACTTGGATTCTCAGTACTTTGGCGGCTCAAAAAAGACCAAACATGATACATTTTCGGTAGATATTTTGGAAGCAACTGGGTTCAAATTTTTGTTGTTGTATTGTAACTGATGGTCCCAAAATAAAACGGCGCCAAACAGGGATTTTGCGGATTACATCTTTGGAATCTACGCATAAAACTGTATCGGAAACACATAAAAGCTCAATTAAGTGGTCTACTCAATGTCTTATACATTAGCTGGAGCAGCCTGTGGTGGCAACGACCACCAGCAGCAGCCGCGGCAGCACACAGTGGTGCATGTGGTTACTGGTGGTGATGGCCAACAGCAGCAGCAATAACAGCAGAGAGCACACGGTGGTGCATGTGGTTACTGGTGGTGGTTGCCAACAGCAGCAGCAATAACAGCACAGAGCACAGAGTGGTGCATGTGGTTACTGGTGGTGATGGCCAACAGCAGCAGCAATAACAGCAGAGAGCACACGGTGGTGCATGTGGTTACTGGTGGTGGTTGCCAACAGCAGCAGCAATAACAGCACAGAGCACACAGTGGTGCATGTGGTTACTCGTGGTGATAGCCAACAGCAGCCGTGGCAACAGAGAGCACACGGTGGTGCATGTGGTTACTGGTGGTGGTTGCCAACAGCAGCAGCAATAACAGCACAGAGCACACGGTGGTGCATGTGGTTACTGGTGGTGATGGCCAACAGCAGCAGCAATAACAGCAGAGAATAAGCGGTGGTGCATGTGGTTACTGGTGGCGATGGCCAACAGCAGCAGCAATAACAGCAGAGAGCACACAGTGGTGCATGTGGTTACTGGTGGTGGTTGCCAACAGCAGCAGCAATAACAGCAGAGAGCACACGGTGGTGCATGTGGTTACTGGTGGTGATGGCCAACAGCAGCAGCAATAACAGCAGAGAGTAAGCGGTGGTGCATGTGGTTACTGGTGGCGATGGCCAACAGCAGCAGCAATAACAGCACAAAGCACACAGTGGTGCATGTGGTTACTGGTGGTGGTTGCCAACAGCAGCAGCAATAACAGCAGAGAGTACGTGGTGGTGCATGTGGTTACTGGTGGTGATGGCCAACAGCAGCCCTGGCAACAGAGAGCACACGGTGGTGCATGTGGTTACTGGTGGTGATGGCCAACAGCAGCAGCAATAACAGCACAGAGCACACGGTGGTGCATGTGGTTACTCGTGGTGATGGCCAACAGCAGCAGCAATAACAGCAGAGAGTACGCGGTGGTGCATGTGGTTACCGGTGGTGATGGCCAACAGCAGCAGCAATAACAGCAGAGAGTAAGCGGTGGTGCATGTGGTTACTGGTGGTGATGGCCAACAGCAGCCGTGGCAACAGAGAGCACACGGTGGTGCATGTGGTTACTCGTGGTGATGGCCAACAGCAGCAGCAATAACAGCAGAGAGTACGTGGTGGTGCATGTGGTTACTGGTGGTGATGGCCAACAACAGCCGTGGCAACAGAGAGCACACGGTGGTGCATGTGGTTACTCGTGGTGGTTGCCAACAGCAGCAGCAATAACAGCAAAGAGTACGCGGTGGTGCATGTGGTTACCGGTGGTGATGGCCAACAGCAGCAGCAATAACAGCAGAGAGTACGCGGTGGTGCATGTGGTTACTGGTGGTGGTTGCCAA
This sequence comes from Lepas anatifera, assembly GCA_034440635.1. Taxonomy (NCBI): domain Eukaryota; kingdom Metazoa; phylum Arthropoda; class Thecostraca; family Lepadidae; genus Lepas; species Lepas anatifera. Next base: position 919,400 of record JAOTON010001336.1, on the reverse strand, counting down.
CAGCAGCAGCAATAACAGCAGAGAGTACACGGTGGTGCATGTGGTTACTGGTGGTGATGACCAACAGCAGCAGCAATAACAGCACAGAGCACACAGTGGTGCATGTGGTTACTGGTGGTGATGACCAACAGCAGCAGCAATAACAGCAGAGAGTACATGGTGGTGCATGTGGTTACTGGTGGTGATGGCCAACAACAGCAGCCGTGGCAACAGAGAGCACACAGTGGTGCATGTGGTTACTGGTGGTGATGACCAACAGCAGCAGCAATAACAGCACAGAGCACAGAGTGGTGCATGTGGTTACTGGTGGTGATGACCAACAGCAGCAGCAATAACAGCACAGAGCACACAGTGGTGCATGTGGTTACTGGTGGTGGTTGCCAACAGCAGCAGCAATAACAGCAGAGAGTACGCGGTGGTGCATGTGGTTACTGGTGGTGATGACCAACAGCAGCAGCAATAACAGCACAGAGCACACAGTGGTGCATGTGGTTACTGGTGGTGATGACCAACAGCAGCAGCAATAACAGCACAGAGCACACAGTGGTGCATGTGGTTACTGGTGGTGATAGCCAACAGCAGCAGCAATAACAGCACAGAGCACACGGTGGTGCATGTGGTTACTCGTGGTGATGGCCAACAGCAGCAGCAATAACAGCAGAGAGTACGTGGTGGTGCATGTGGTTACTGGTGGTGATGGCCAACAGCAGCAGCAATAACAGCACAGAGCACACAGTGGTGCATGTGGTTACTGGTGGTGATGGCCAACAGCAGCAGCAATAACAGCACAGAGCACACAGTGGTGCATGTGGTTACTGGTGGTGATAGCCAACAGCAGCAGCAATAACAGCACAGAGCACACGGTGGTGCATGTGGTTACTCGTGGTGATGGCCAACAGCAGCAGCAATAACAGCAGAGAGTACGCGGTGGTGCATGTGGTTACTGGTGGTGATGACCAACAGCAGCAGCAATAACAGCACAGAGCACACAGTGGTGCATATGGTTACTCGTGGTGATGGCCAACAGCAGCAGCAATAACAGCACAGAGCACACAGTGGTGCATGTGGTTACTGGTGGTGATGACCAACAGCAGCAGCAATAACAGCACAGAGCACACGGTGGTGCATGTGGTTACTCGTGGTGATGGCCAACAGCAGCAGCAATAACAGCAGAGAGTACGTGGTGGTGCATGTGGTTACCGGTGGTGATGGCCAACAGCAGCAGCAATAACAGCACAGAGCACACAGTGGTGCATGTGTTTACTGGTGGTGATGGCCAACAGCAGCAGCAATAACAGCAGAGAGTACGCGGTGGTGCATGTGGTTACTGGTGGTGATGGCCAACAGCAGCAGCAATAACAGCACAGAGCACACAGTGGTGCATATGGTTACTGGTGGTGATGGCCAACAGCAGCAGCAATAACAGCAGAGAGTACGTGGTGGTGCATGTGGTTACTGGTGGTGATGGCCAACAGCAGCGGCGATACAGCAGAGAGCACACAGTGGTGCATGTGGTTACTCGTGGTGATGGCCAACAGCAGCAGCAATAACAGCAGAGAGTACGTGGTGGTGCATGTGGTTACTGGTGGTGATGGCCAACAGCAGCAGCAATAACAGCACAGAGCACACGGTGGTGCATGTGGTTACTCGTGGTGATGGCCAACAGCAGCAGCAATAACAGCAGAGAGTACGTGGTGGTGCATGTGGTTACCGGTGGTGATGGCCACAACAGCAGCCGCGGCAGCAGAGAGCGCATGGTGCCTGCGGCGGAGTGGAGTCTGTAGTGCAGCAGAGACGGTGTCACGTTGCCGGGGGATGGGAAAGGGGTAGATTGCACGATAGTAGATGGTGCTAATGGGAGTTGCGCACGTACTCCATTTCTCATAGGCGCAGTGAGGAAGTTGGCTTTGGAAGAGGTAAGTCAAATCTGTAGGGGAACGAAAATTTACGCAAGTGCCATCCTGCATCTTTGTCCAACTATCATGTGCTTACTTATCGGTCGTCTTCATGAGTTACACCTATGAGGTTGAAGTTGATCCTGGCCAGCCCCTTGACTCGGGACTGGCCAGCCTCAGGTACGCCCTCAGAAGACGACAGTTGTTTGGTGCGACATCAGAAGTCGTTAGCTATGCATGGCAACACGTGTGCTGGACATTTGGGATGTTTTTCAGATAGACAATATTGTTTCGGGTGTTAGTGTTTCCACCATATCTACGGACGCAAGATCGCACTAAACTTTGTAACCAATTTGAACTCGCGGGCAGTTCTCCACTTTTTAGAGATTTGCTTACTCTTAAATTGAGTCTTATCTCCTCAGCTTTTTCATAGATCGTTATGCTTTACTTTCCCAGGAGCAGATACAGGGTTTTGTTCCTGAGTAGGTGGTAGGGTGAATCTAGAACTACCCTCAAAGCGTTTTAGAACAGGTAAAAGCGCAAAAACGCAGCGTTCCTTGTGCAACATCTAAAACCTATATTTACCAATCAACGCTCCATCCCACGTCCACTTATATTTTACGCTCTGTGGTGCCTGGTAAAGACATTGAGCACGTCATGGAAGGAGGGGGGCGAAATCGTTATCTTTAGTTCATTGTGAGCTACTTTTACTGGAATGAAGAATCTGACATATCCTGCTTCTGTATATTTTCACAAAGCATACGGCCGTAGTCATTACATCCAGTCAAATCCTCATCAACATAAGCCAACACGAAGCATAGATGACCAGCTACACAAGTTGAGGGGCTCCGCTCTCTTGCTCCTCCTACGATGAGGGCAGCATACAGAAGAAGGTGTGCGGATGCTCACATGGGTGCACGTGCCACGACCCAGTCTCGTCGTTGCTCATCATGCCGCAGTTGCCCTCGTCCCCAGGCTGCCCGTCCGCCCAGTTGACGTAGTCCAGCGCAGATCCATCGGCCCAGGTTAAATCGCTTCCAGCGTCGCTGCGGCTCAGACCGATCCAGGCCATGGTGTTCTCCGAGGGGGCGATCAGAGAGAGCAGCGCGTCGTTTTCCTCTTTGCTGTGGATTGCCACTGCTTTTGCGTTGTCGTCGGCTGCGAGGATGCTGCAGAACCAGCTGACGCTGCCGGCGTTGGTGCCCTCGGTGGTGTTGCCCATGCCGGAATACCACCAGCAGAAGTCGTTGAGCTCAGTCCAGTCCTTGGGGCAGGCAGCCCAACAGCCAGTCACGGCCAACAGCAGAAGCAGAACTAGAGGACGCATCGTGGACGGTGGCAGAGTTAGACGTGAGCGTGAAGAGTGGAGAGACGGCAGGGATCTCGCTTTATATGCAGAAGATAATGAGGCCCTCTGGTGGAAAACAGATACTGGAGGTGATGAGATCCGCACACCTGTACCCGCTGGTGGCAGAGCGGCCTGACAACAAAGCTTAAGCCTGGGAGTAAGCTTGGCCATGTTCCTATGCTGTCATCTAAATGCTGGAGACCCCGGGAGAGGTTGGGTGTCAGAACCCCCTGATTTGAAAAAGTGGATAACTTTCGGGGGCGGGGTCAGCCCGGGTACTAGAAATTCTGCCCTTCACGACGTTGTGCAAACTTCCCTGGGAGGTTTAACGACGCACCAATTACAAAAGTTATGCGGAACAATTCTTCTGAATTAAACTGAATGCTATGTTCATGAATCTGTATTTTCATTTCTTTGAAAAAAGGTTTAGCCCAAATTTTCTTATTCTAGCGACGTAGCGGACTCAGAAGTTGATTACTTGCTGAATGCGGTGGAGTGAAGCTGCCTGCACGTCCTGTATATATTGAAACGTCTGGTCTGAGATGTAACAGACGGCTTGATTATTAGATACGCTATTAGATAGTTCACAGCGTTGCCGCAGCAGTTTTCATCTGTACGGCCCGCTCGCTGGCATCATCCGCAGCCCGCTGCCACTCGCGCGTCTCCCGGCCTTACTTACTCGCTTACCGGTACCATCAACCACTGCGGCTGCGGAAAACCTCGGCTGAGGGCGCGAACTTGGCTGCACAGGCGGATCCAGGATTACCTATCGGGGAGGGGGCTTTCCCGGGGGCGCCATCTGGAGCAGGGGGAATTTTGGCCCTATCAGGTGGGTGCCGATTTTTACATCCTGGGGGGAGGGGTGGGAAGCGTCATTTCAGGGGTACCCTTGACCTTTCAGGGGCGCGCTGTGACCATTTCAGAGGGCGCAGAGGGTTGATCGGGGAACACCTGCCTCCTTTACTCCCCTGGATCCGCCTATGCTTGGCCGAGCGTCACCGGGCAGAAGTTTGCCCAGTGATCACAGCCCACATCATATTCCCCTTCAGAGGCATTTCCCCCTCAAAGGCATTCGAACACAAACACGAGTAAGTGGTATGTCAGCAATAAGGAAGAGGTGCAGAAATATATTTCTGCATGTCATCCAGCAATTGATGGAATGATTAGGTGACCATTTGACCAGTCGTCTAATGATTGTGATATAATTATGATGATGAGTCCTAAGCAGAAATGTACTTTTGGATACACCGGCACATAATTGGCTGGAATAATAAAAACCAGGCCATGAAGTCCAGCCAAGGAAACAGAGATAGAAACATAGTACATGCTCGTTTTATCAATTTCGCTTTGGATTGTCATAGGCGGAATTCGCTCTGGATTTCGCTCTGGACCACATACCTACGTGGTAAATAAGCGCCGACGCACCCCTACTTACAGTAAGCCGAGGGTCGCGGGATCAAGCCCTCCAGAGGAGCGATTAGGCGCCCTGCCCTGGCTCAGCCTAGTTCTTTCCCCGTCGCCTCAACGTCATATAGCCTCGCCGTTAGTGGGTCGCTACACCCCAAGCAAAAAACCCTTCCGGTGCAGAGACGACTCAGAGTCAGCCGCTGCCTGTGCAGAGACGACTCAGCGTCAGCCGCTGTCGGTGCAGAGACGACTCAGCGTCAGCCGCTGTCGGTGCAGAGACGACTCAGCGTCAGCCGCTGTCGGTGCAGAGAGGACTCAGCGTCAGCCACTGTCGGTGCAGAGACGACTCAGAGTCAGCCGCTGTCGGTGCAGAGACGACTCAGAGTCAGCCGCTGTCGGTGCAGAGACGACTCAGTGTCAGCTGCTGCCGGTGCTCCGCGATCGTGACGTCTTTCATCCCTGTGACTCACAGGCAGGTGCTGCGGCTGGCCGTCGGCTGCCTCTGATTGGCGGAGGCGCTTTCATCGCCCTGCAAGAAACTGGACGTACATTTTCGGCCAAAAATAATGGTGACCTGAACCATGCAATTTAAATGGCCCATATGCATGGGCGCCGAAAGCGGGGGAGCGGGGGACGCGTCCCCCTATTGGCAAACCAGGAGAGACATCCCCCAAAACTTTTGGTCCATCGTCATTAATGGTGCCAGGTACTGAATATGCTCGAAATTCGCCTTCCCCCAGTCAGCACCAGCCTGGGTCCGTCCCCCTGTAAAAATTCTGTGGCGGTGCCCCTGCCCACATATGTAACATACATGACTTTCAGGCCATCACAGTTCATTCTGCCTCAGTATGCAAGGCAGTTGGCCGGCACAGGCGAGCTGGTTACCGAGCTCGGTGAAGTCAGGAGCGTTCACGGCTCCCTCCGAGTGAGGAGGGTCAGAGTCCAACCGGAGGAGCTGTGCGGGGGTGTGCGATGCGATGCTATTAACTGGCCGTACCAGAGAGCACTGCCGATATGTCCCCGGACTGTAAACTGAAACGGGAGCGCCAGCTGCGTTAGCCCGCACTAGGTGAGGGAAAAGGCCACGATTCGGTCTTAGTAAACCGAAATCTCCGACTTCACTCTCATCTTGCCGTGAACTGAGGACGAAACGAATAAACAGTAACAGGTAAAGCAACAGCCATAATTTCGCCGGAGCGCGGACGTGAATTTGAACGGGAGTTAGCAAAGGTCAACGGAGGGGCAATAGGTAGTGCGGCGCGCCGTAAACCAAGGGACTGACCCCTGCCTGAGTCACCTCCTACGGCCAATATTTTGCCTCTTTTCCACATAATGTCAGTGCCTACTTTACCGCTTTTAGAGGCATATGGCTGTCGATATGAAATCATTTGGCGCCCTGCATGGGCGCCCGATGTGGATATGGGGCGCCCTTGCCGAGCTAAGGGAAGGTTACTGTCCGCTGCCCACCCCTCCCCTTTGGACACGTCCCCTTGAGTGTGTTAAACAGCGCTGCAACCCCATTGAAAATAGGAAAATGGCAATGTGTTCTTCAGATTCGGCATTTTAACTATTGAAGTGACGAATTTAGTGACTTTTCATAATTATTTTGTCAAAAGTGGGGTTTTAAGTTAGGTGTAAGTGGCGTCGCCCTTAGCTGATTTGGTGCAGTCTGACTAGCTTCAGTAGGCACCTACGTGCCGAGGTTCGAACGGCTTCGTCGGGATGCGCGTCAGACATGACCGGGGGGCATTCATGTTTCATGTGTATAGTGATTTGGAAATCGGTGAACAAACATCTGATGGATAGGCGTGTATGTTTGATCATATTATTATGGCATAACTCGTACTTAGTCTTAGCCTAGTATCTGGCTTGTCTCCTCTAAACGGGTATGCTGAGGCGTCCTGGTCTGGCGCGCGGTGGTCGCGACCTCTGTCGGGTCGAGACGGTCCAGGCGTGCGGTTGACGGTTGTGATGGAGATCAGCTGAGTGAACTTTATCTTATCTGCGTCAGATATATTTTGCAGCGTCTACCATTGTCACTTAGTGGGTAATGCTTATAAGTAACATGTTTGACAGAGTGCATGAGTTCAACTATTTTATATACTTTTTTATAAATTTTGTGCAAGTTGTTCCTGGTAAGGCTGCTGAAGTCGGAGTCTCACTAAAGTCATCAAGGGACTTGTCACGGAGACCCCGACCCCACCACCCGAACGAGCAACTTTCTCAATGGAGGGTTAATTTAGAAGCCAAAGTTTAACGTCCCACAAAGCACAGGGATGGCCGCCCCCCTCAGGTCACCCTCTCACCAGTCAGTTGCCAGCCGACCTGTACGTCGGGTAAACTATTAAGCGCCGGAGCGTCTCAGGGGAACCGATCCCAAGCCTGGACATGCACTGCCACTGCATGCTTCTGAGCAGCGGGCCGGAGCCCAACGCTCTACCAACTGAGCTACCGGGGCGGCATTATAGTTAATATTTACATTATAGTTAATAGTGAAATTATATACATTATAATTATATACATTATAATTATATACATTATAGTTAATAGTGGCTTATTGACATTTGCCTGTGTTCATCTATTGTAGAAGAGTTACGAAATGTGCGTACATCTCTGAACGGCGGGCAGTGACGGCAGTTGGGTTCGCGCCCTCTTGGTTATAATTGTCGGTCGCGTTAAGAGGGCTCAGTAGTAGGTGCTATACTTAACCCTCGCCCTGGTGGGGGTGTTTGAACACCCCTCGGGATTTTCCGGTGACACAAAAACGGCGGCGCAAAGCGCCGCCATACTTGCCACCCCTTATCCTAGATCAATTCCGCAACTTTCCCCAAAATTTTAAGGTTGGGTCATCTCAGGTCAGGTTACCAGTCCAGGTCAAGTGACCTCACCTCCACAAATGTTTAAGGTGGCATAAGTAATAAATGGTTAATTCTGTCGAATTGAAACTTGTAAAACATAATGTCCCTACCGAGTTCTACAAAAAAATTTCTGAGATTTTTCATATCGATGACCTAAGGTCAATTAGGGAGCATGACCTATCCATTGGAAATACATGGGAAAACAGAAATTCGGTTGTACTTATGCAGATACAGCTTAAAATAGCTTCATATTCTCCAAATCGAAGTATCCTGGGCCCCTTTTTAGGTTTATGATACAATTTTTGACCTGTGACCTCTGAGAGGTCATCTGGGGCTACTTAAGCAGGTTTCAGACTTAGGTCAATAACTTCGCATGAAATGATGATACAGCTTTTATTTTCGTATTATTGCGTTTGGATTGCCATTGCCAGTCGATTGATATGCATATCGACTATGCTAGGTCAAAAAGTGACATGGACCTGAGCTGAGGTCAGGTTATTATGTTTTGACCTAGTATAGTCATATTATACATCATTCGATTTGCCGTGACGAGCGGAAGCGAATTGTGCCTACAAAATGAATATAAATCAACCCTGTCAGATTCTAGAGTCCAAAAACTTTACTCAAAATGCCACTTTCTTTGACCTGTCATGACCTCATATTGACCTGAGACAAAAATTGGCTGATATAGTTTCTTCATGAATTTGTATGAGCTATCCAGCATCGTTTACGTTTTTTCGCCTTTCCGCATAGGGGCCGAGTTCGAGGGGGTGTTCAAGCACCCCCCACCAGAGTGAAGGTGGCTCAGAGGCCAACCGGGGCGCGGGTTAATAGACTGTTCAGCTCTGGTTTTGTGTTCTAGATGAGAGGATTTCTTGCTTGTACCGTTTTATATGAATTTATTGGTTTCTGTAACATTATTTAAGGTCCGATGTCGCCGTTAACTGTATGATGGTTTCCGTATGGAATTTTCCAATCTGTGATGACATTCATTCCTGCAGAAACGGCGGAAATACACCCGTCACGCTGAGACGCAGCCTCTTTTGGTAGCGAGCCTCTTTTGGGAGCGAGCCTCTTTTGGAAGCGAGCCTCTTTTGGGAGCGAACCTCTTTTGGGAGCGAGCCTCTTTTGGGAGCGAGCCTCTTTTGAGTTCGGGAGCCACGCAGCGGCTACAGTAGTACATATTTCCAGACATAGAGGTGTGGGTTCTAAAAAACGTTTGGGGGCGCGCAAATTTGAGGCAACGCCAATAACTATCATACAAGAGATATCATGTTAAAATATATATTTGATTTCTCCCAGATGGCTTTTGAGCTAGGAAAAACGGTATGAAGACCTTAGCATTAAAATGATACAATTTGAGGGCAATTTTTAACACAAACTCAACCTTTGACTGATGGTGTCCGAGTAAGCCCGAGATACGACCCCACACCCGTCCCTAATCACGTGAGTCGAAATGGGTGCGAGGTGGCGGGTGCGTGAATGCCCGAACTGGCCAACTTGGCAAGGATAGTGAGAACCTTCTCACCTGCTTATACAACAGCTCATATATTTTAGAGAACATGCGGGAGAGTTGAACGTACACATCTTTGGAATTTTGTCTGGGGCCTGAAATGATAACCATTGGATCTGTAGTCCTTAGCCAGGTCCAGGCTACCATTTCCTGTAGCACCAATAATATATTTGAACTTAATACCTTTTGTATTAAAATAAAATTTATTAGAATAAAAAATATCCACTGGGTGATGGCCAAACCAGCAGAAAGCAACAGCACGAAGCACAGCTGGCAGACTGATGCGTGATGTTATCTCGCCTGACCTAGGTATCAGGGACTTGACAGAAGAACTCACGAGGTTCAGAGCACGGTTCGACACGCCAGGTGCCGTCCACGCCACTGAGCACGACGCAGGCCCCTCGGCCGCCGGCTGGCCGGCCGCCCAGTTGACATAATCCAGTTGGGAGCCATCACTCCAGGCGAAGAGACCAGCGGCCGTGAGCCGCCTCAGACCAATCCAGGCGTCCAGCCCGTTCTCTGACATCATCAGCAGCAGGCGGTCGTTGGCAGCTCGGCTGTGGACGGCGGCGGCGGCAGCGGCCGAGCTGGCAGCTCTCTGTCTGCAGCTGGCGTCGACGGCAGCGGCCGGTACGGGCGGCAGGGAGCCGATGTTGGCCGAGAACCACCAGCAGACATGGTCCAGCTTCTGCCAGCCCGCTGGACAGCTGGCCTGGCTGCTGGTGGTGACGACCGACAGCAGCAGCAGCGGCAGCGGAGAGCCCATGTTGGTGCCTGCGGCGGAGTGGAGGCTGTGGTGCAACAGAGACGGTGTCACGTTGCCGGGGGATGGGAAAGGGGTAGATTGCACGATAGCAGATGCTGCTAATGGGAGCCGCGCACGTGCTCCATTTCTCATAGGCGCAGTGAGGAAGTTGGCTTTGGAAGAGGCCAGATGAACCTGTAGGGAAACGGAAAGTTTGTGGAAACGCCATCCTGTGTCTTTATCTAATTGGCAGACTGGTCAGTGTCATATAATCCGATGACCGGTGCCGACACTGTCCAGTACCGATGACCGGTGCCGACACTGTCCGGTACCGATGACCGGTGTCGACACTGTCTGGTACCGATGACCGGTGTCGACACTGTCCGGTACCGATGACTGGTACCGATACTGTCTGGTACCGATGACCGGTGTCGACACTGTCTGGTACCGATGACCGGTGTCGACACTGTCTGGTACCGGTGACCGGTGCCGACACTGTCTGGTACCGATGACCGGTGTCGACACTGTCTGGTACCGGTGACCGGTCCTGACACTGTCCGGTACCGATGACCGGTGCCGACACTGACTGGTACCGATGACCGGTGCCGACACTGTCCGGTACCGATGACTGGTGCCGACACTGTCGATGACCGGTGCCGACACTGACTGGTACCGATGACCGGTGTCGATACTGACTGGTACCGATGACCGGTACCGATTACCGGTGCCGACACTGTCCGGTACCGATGACCGGTGCCGACACTGTCTGGTACCGATGACCGGTCCCGACACTGTCTGGTACCGATGACCGGTGCCGACACCGTCCGGTACAGGTGACTGGTGCCGACACTGTCCGGTACAGGTGACTGGTGCCAACACTGTCTGGTACCGTTGATCGGTGCCGACACTGTCTGGTACCAATGACCGGTGCTTACACTGTCCGGTACAGGTGACTGGTGCCGACACTGACTGGTACCGATGACTGGTACCGATGACTGGTACCGATACTGTCTGGTACCGATGACCGGTGCCGACACTGACTGGTACCGATGACCGGTGCCGGTACTGTCTGGTACCGGCGACCGGTGCCGGCACTGTCTGGTACCGATGACCGGTGTCGACACTGTCTGGTACCGGTGACCGGTGCCGACACTGTCCGGTACCGATGACCGGTGTCGACACTGTCTGGTACAGGTGACTGGTGCCGGCACTGTCTGGTACCGATGACCGGTGCCGACACTGTCCGGTACCGATGACTGGTGCCGACACTGACTGGTACCGATGACTGGTACCGATACTGTCTGGTACCGGCGACCGGTGCCGGCACTGTCTGGTACCGATGACCGGTGTCGACACTGCCTGGTACCGGTGACCGGTGCCGACACTGTCCGGTACCGATGACCGGTGTCGACACTGTCTGGTACAGGTGACTGGTGCCGGCACTGTCTGGTACCGATGACCGGTGCCGACACTGTCCGGTACCGATGACTGGTGCCGACACTGTCTGGTACCGATGACCGGTGCCGACACTGTCCGGTACCGATGACTGGTGCCGACACTGACTGGTACCGATGACTGGTACCGATACTGTCTGGTACCGATGACCGGTGCCGACACTGACTGGTACCGATGACTGGTGCCGACACTGTCCGGTACCGATGACCGGTGTCGACACTGTCTGGTACAGGTGACTGGTGCCGGCACTGTCTGGTACCGATGACCGGTGCCGACACTGTCCGGTACCGATGACTGGTGCCGACACTGACTGGTACCGATGACTGGTACCGATACTGTCTGGTACCGATGACCGGTGCCGACACTGACTGGTACCGATGACTGGTGCCGACACTGACTGGTACCGATGACTGGTGCCAACACTGACTGGTACCGATGACTGGTACCGATGACTGGTGCCGGCACTGTCTGGTACCGATGACCGGTGCCGACACTGTCCGGTACAGGTGACTGGTTCCGACACTGACTGGTACCGATGACTGGTACCGATGACTGGTACCGATGACTGGTACCGATACTGTCTGGTACCGATGACCGGTGCCGACACTGACTGGTACCGATGACTGGTGCCGACACTGACTGGTACCGATGACCGGTGCCGACACTGACTGGTACCGATGACTGGTGCCGACACTGACTGGTACCGATGACTGGTGCCAACACTGACTGGTACCGATGACTGGTACCGATGACTGGTACCGATACTGTCTGGTACCGATGACCGGTGCCGACACTGACTGGTACCGATGACCGGTGCCGACACTGTCCGGTACCGATGACCGGTGCCGACACTGTCTGGCACCGATGACCGGTGCCGACACTGACTGGTACCGATGACTGGTGCCGATACTGTCTGGTACCGGTGACCGGTCCCAACACTGTCTGGTACCGATGACCGGTGCCGACACTGACTGGTACCGATGACCGGTGCCGACACTGTCCGGTACCGATGACCGGTGCCGACACTGTCTGGCACCGATGACCGGTGCCGACACTGTCTGGTACCGATGACCGGTGCCGACACTGTCTGGTACCGATGACCGGTGCCGACACTGACTGGTACCGATGACTGGTGCCGACACTGTCCGGTACCGATGACTGGTGCCGACACTGACTGGTACCGATGACTGGTACCGATACTGTCTGGTACCGATGACCGGTGCCGACACTGTCTGGTACCGATGACCGGTGCCGACACTGACTGGTACCGGTGACCGGTCCCGACACTGTCTGGTACCGATGACCGGTGCCGACACTGTCCGGTACCGATTACCGGTGCCGACACTGTCCGGTACCGATGACCGGTGCCGACACTGACTGGTACCGATGACTGGTGCCGACACTGTCTGGTACCGATGACTGGTGCCGACACTGTCTGGTACCGGTGACCGGTCCCAACACTGTCTGGTACCGGTGACCGGTGCCGATACTGACTGGCCTCTGACTGGTATCCGTCTTTTTCATGACAGGTATGGGCTTGACCTCTACCCTGGTTCATCGGTGTACCAGCCTCAGGTACGCCTTCAGAAGGTGGCAGTTGCCTGGTCCGACATCAGAAGTCGTTATCGATGCATGGCAACACGTACGCTGGGCATTTGGGACCATATTTCCCAGATAGACGATATTGTTTCAGGTGTCAACGTTTCCACCATATCTACGACGCAAGGTCGCACAAAACCTTGTAACTTATTTGAACATGTGGGCAGTTCTCCACTTTATACAGTTTTCATTACCTTTAAATTGGGTTTAATGCCTTATTGTCTCTTTTTTACAGATCGTTGTACCTACGTTTCGCAGAATTGGTTACTGGATTTCTTCAGGGGGATGGGTGGGGTGAATTCAGGATAACTCTGAAAGTATTTGAAAACAAATAAATTGCAAAAACACATTGTTCTGTTTACCGATATAAGATTTATCAAAATTAACCACACACTTGCGCCGTGCGGTGGCTAGTGCATGCCTCTGGCCGCCCCTGGCAAGGGCCCATTATTGGGGTAACGGGCGTGAGCAACAAATCTCTGGGTCTGAAGCGACCAATTTTGGGTCGGGGAAGTAGGTACCTCATATTGTTTCCAAACACGGACGGATCAAGGACTCCGATTTGGGGGTTCCAACTGGGCCGAGATTCATGGTCAGCGGCGGGGAGGGGGTGAGGGGACTGGACCGCAAAATGACTTCCTGAACTTGACATGTGAGTACGGGAGGGGATTGGTGGGGTGTGCAGTATTTAACATCTGTTGCATTTAAAGTGAAAATGTACAATTTTCGCCTAAATTTGCGTAATTTCCTTTCACAGTAGACCGTTGCAGTGGCGAATCCAAGGGGGCTAGGGGGCTCCACTCCCCCGAAATGTCCGAGCCCCTATTGTTAATACATACACGAGAGGCTGCCCGAGGTACTGACGGCGAGGATCGAGCCCCTAGCCCCCTCCCGAAATGAATTCCTGGATCCTCCACTGGACTGTTGGGTAGGCATATTATACGTTTTCAGCCTTTAGGGGGCAATAACCCCCGCATGCTCTCCTCCGCCTTAACACGCGCCCCGCTGGGGTCCCTTGCATGACGCACCCCGCTGGGGGCGTTTTTGCCCCCTCCGTATCTCGTTCCCCACGAAAGCTAAAGGAAAATTACGGGCGGTGTTCGAAAGCTCTTGACAAGACGAAGATAATTTATTGGGATAATTTTTATGTCAGGTCAATATTGAGGTCAGCATAGGTCAAAGAATGCTCCATAGGCTTACAACAGAGCAGTGTACGTTTCCCTCCCTAGATCTGCTCTCAGGGGAGCTAGAGCAAATCTTTATGCATCATTGGATTCCTCTCATTGCGGCGAGTCGAATGGTGTATAATACCACCTTGCTAGGGCAAAAAGTCAAAATGACCTGACCTCGACCTAGGTCAGGGTCACAGAGTGACCTGGTATGGTCATGTTGCATATCAATCGACTCCCCGTGACAATATAAACACAATGCAAGCAAAATAAGAGCTTTATCTTAATTCAGTGAGAAGTTATTGGGAAAACAATCACTCTCTGCTCCCGTGACCTGATATGACCTTTGAGAGGTCAGATGCTCAAAAGCTCATCTTTATGGTCAAGATCGTGGTAAGAAAAGACAATTTGAGGATTTTTAGCTTTATCTATCCTGTATTTACTGAAAACGAGCCCACTCTATTTTTCACCATAGACTTATAATGGGGTGACCAAAAAAATTGACCCCACCTTAGGTCACCAATATCAAAATTCCAAGATAGCAGATTTGTAAACCCTAATGACCTTATTATATTGTGGAAGTTTGAAACTGATCGGTTTGCTAATGTTCCCTGGGCGCTGCTTCAAACTTGTAATTTTAGGTTTTGAGGTCGAGTCACTTGACCCTGAATAGCTCCTTGACCTGACATGACCCTAGCTGAAAAAAATTTGGTCAGATGTGTAAAATTGATCAGGAATAAGGTACCGTAAGTTTCGTTGTTCTGCGTCTCTTCGTTTTTGAGCTATCTGGGAAAAACCAGGAGGGGGGCGAATTTCGCCCAGGGGCGCAAGTTTCCATATATTTGGGGGAGGCTCAAGCCCCCAATGCTCGGAGAAGCCCCCCAATGACTCGACGAGCCCCCAATCCTAATTTGCGGGCCCCTGCGGACAGAGCCGGGCCCCTGCCACGATTGCGGGCCCCAGTGGTCTACTTGGGCTAGCTTTGGCTGAGGCCAGGCTCCCTGGCATGCTTGCGGGTCCCCTGTAGGCTACCCTTAACCTCTGTGTCCGCAACCGGGCCCCCAATGATATTTTCAGGCCGTTTTTGACTGCAGCCGGGTCCCTAATTCCAGTATTCTCGGGCCTCCTGTCATCCAACCGGGCCCTCTGTGATCCACCCGGGCCCCCTGTGGACTGCAACCGGGCGCTCTGTGAGTCACCCGGCCCCCTGTGACTGCAACCGGGCCCCCATGTAATCCCCTCGGGCCCCCTGGGACTGCAACTAGGTCCCATGTGATCCACCCGGACCCCTGTGACTGCAAACGGCCCCCCTGTAATCCACCTGGCCCCCTGTGATCCACACGGGCCCTCTTTGTCTGCAACTGGGCCCCCTGAGATCCACCCGAGCCCCATGTGACTGCAAACGGATTCCCTGTGGTCCAACCGGACCACCTGTGACTGAAACCGGGCCGCCTGTCATCCACCCGGGCCCCCTGTGACTGCAACTGAGCCATCTGCGATCCACCCGGGCCCCCCTGTGACTGCAACCGGATCCCCTGTGGTCCACCCGGCCCCCCCCTGTGATTACAACCAGGCCAGTTATGATCCACCCGGGTCCCCTGTGACTGCAACCGGGCCCTCTGTTAGCCACCCGGCCCCCTGTTACTGCAACCGCGCTCCCTGTAATCCACCCGGGCCCCGTGGGACTGCAACCGGGCCCCATGTGATCCACCCGGGCCCTCTGTAATTACAACCGGGCCCCCTATGATCTACCCGGGCCCCTGCGACTGCAACCGGGCCATCTGTGATCCACCCGGGGGTCCTGTGACTTCAACCAGGCACTCTGTGACTGCAACCGGGCCCTCTGTGACTGCAACCGGGCCCTTTGTGATCCACCCAGGCCCACTATGTTCCACCCGGCCCCCTGTGACTGCAACCGGGCCCCCTTTGATCCACCCGGACCCCCTGTGACTGCAAACGGGCCTCCTTTAATCCATATGGAGCCCCCTGTGATGCACCCGGGGCCCTCTGTGATCCAGTCGGGCCCTCTTTGACTGCAACTGGCCCCCTGAGATCCACCCGGGCCCCCTGTGACTGCAAACGGATTCCCTGTGGTCCAACCGGGCGCCTGTGATCCACCCGGGCCCCCTGTGACTGCAACCGAGACCTGTGACTGCAGCCGGGCTCCCTGTGGTCCAGGAGGCGCGGGTCCTCTAATGCCACCGACGGGCCCTTGCCATGAGTGCGGGGCGCCATGGTCTATCTGGGCTTGCTGCAGCTGCGGCCGGGCTCCCTGGCATGCTTGCTTGGGTGCGGTCCCCTTTAGGGCCACCCATAATCGCTGTGTCCGCAAACGGGCCTCTAACGATATTCCCAGGCCCATTTTGACTGCATTTGGGCCCCTATTTCTAGCAGTCTCGGGACATTTTTGGTTCAGCTGTGCCCTCTGTGACTGCAACCGGGCTCCTTGCATTCTGCCTTGGCCCCTTTTAGTCTGCCAGGATCCCTGTGGTCTGCCCGGGCCCTTTGTAGGTGGTCTGGGCTTTTTGTAGTGTGCCTGGGTCCTGTGTGGTCCGCCCGGGCCCCTGTGGTCTGCCCGGGACCCTTGTGGGTGGTCTGGGCTCCTTTTAGTCTGCTCCGGGTCCTTGTGGTCTTCCCGGGCCCCTATGGTCTGCCTGGGCCCCTGTGGTCTGCCCGGCCCCATTTAGTCTGCACGGACCCGTTGTTTGCTAGTGCCCATTTTGGTCTGATCGAGCCCCTTGTGGTCTGCCCGGGCGTCCTGTGGTTTTCCCGGAACCCTTTTGGTCTGTCCGGCCCTCTTTTGTCCGTCCGGGGCCCCTTTTGTCTGCGCGGGCCCTCTGTAGTTTGCCCGGGCCCCTCCCAGTCTGCAAAGTATGGCACTTTCGACGAGATCTCGTGATGCGGACACCCTTCAGGTGGTGCAAACTTTGGAGCAAACAAATGCCCACTTTTGCTGTCTGGTGCGAGGAAGCTCAAATCAAACATCCACAGAGTTCTGAGAAGGGAGAAAATGGTAAAAACATCGAAATTTCCGGGTCAGTGAAACTTCTCACCAGTGTTTGGTGTGAATTTTAAGCTGCTGGTGGTGCGAAAAAATATACAAGGCTGGTGCGGACTCGTCGGCTCCGCTGCTATACTTTGCAGACTGGGGCCCCTCTGTGTGTAATGGTTGATGTTTCTTCGAACCGTTACATGTGGTTGCGGGCCCACTGTGGTTTTCCCGGGCAACGTGCGGCCGGTCCCATGCCTCCTGGAACATTCGGGGAGAGATGGATGGGGCGTGAGAAATGTTGGACCCCCCATTCCCTTTGTACTGATCTGATCTGATCTGATCTGTACTGATCTGATCTTTGTACTGATGTGATGATGAGGATTGTAAGGGGAAATAGGCAGTACCACCTATTCATAGGACCCCTTGAACGGTACCCAGTATTGTAAAATGTCACTGAACTGGCAAGGTGAATGGATCAGAAAAAGGTGTCTTGATCATGCAGCATAAATATCAGTAGGTTCGATTTCCCTGCTGATACAGGAATTTCGCACTTAGATCTCTACTTTCCATCTGTATCAAATTTTCGCGATAATGCGATTTCATTTCAGTGTGAATGTTAAAATGGTTGGACAGTATAAACATAAGTCGGGTGCACAGCAGCGTAAAACAAAGAACATTCAAGACCGAGGGGCTGGCTGCTCTGGCAAAACTATCCAAACTTTCATTTTTTCAGGTAGCCTATGAATCTAGAATCGTCTTGCTAATTTTGCAGACTGTTATAAAATGACCCCGATCATATTTGCATTTAATCTCTGGGACATTCCAGGACAAAACGACCAAAAATATTTCAATTTGACACCAACATGTCTAGAAAAATCTGAAACTTCGTCTTCGGGGTAGTTTTGGGCCAGAAACACGCCTGTGAGAATCTTAGCCCCCTCCGACCAACGGTGACCGGGTTATAGCCCGAGGTATTTTCGGGAGGTCACCTTGTAGACTCATCTTTGATGCTTCATAACTCAAAAACACATTGCCTGATTAACAAGTTTTGTATATCATTGAACTCGTCTTGAACTATAATTTATTTTGAAAAAAGAAAATTTCAAAATTTAAAAATTGTTTACTTTTAATTTGTTTGCCATTTCTTTGACCTAGCTTGACCTTTTTGCAGTTGAAATTGCCCTTTTAGACACCTCAAAAATTTTATTCATAAAATATCTTTCGATAGAAAAAAAAAAAACTTTTTTGCTATAAGTTCCAAATTTTTAGCACCTAAGGTAGGTATGCAGACGGTTTTTGACCACTGCGGTAGTACAGCCTTATGTTTAACGCCGCAAACATAGCGATTGCTTTTATAATCGGTTGCTGGCAATCATATTGCTTTGTCTTTACGACATTTTCATCGTGCAAGTGTCAGAATTTATGACAATAAACACGCGCCCACCCGAGGGGGTGGGCTACCGGCCTCCTCAGGTCTCTACAGGTAATAAAAAAACACCTTCGCTCAGCGTCACCGTACTCCATATACCTCTAACACAACATTTTTAAACTTCTGGAAAAGTAATTTAGGTCAACTGGGAGGTGGTAGGCACTGTAAATACTGAAGGCCAGCTGGCAACTGACTGGTGAGGGTCGTTGACAACTGGCAACTGACCTGAGGTAGACGGTCGTCGTTATGCCTTATGGGACTTTCAACTTTGGTTCCTTGATTAACACTTCATCGTGGGAGTTGCTCGTTTGGGTGGTGGGGTCGGGGTATATGTAAAATGTCCCTTGATGACTAGTGAGACACCTACTCCTAAAACTGAACTGGGAACAACTTAGACAATATTTATAAAAATAAAAATTGCAGCCATTAAAAGTGATAGAAAGGGATCCATTGTTTCGGGGGAGACGAGGGCAAATGAACTTATTAATAATGGACCTTTTAGCCTTAAACGAAAATGTACAAAGATGTTGCGACTTTATCCATAATTGAAACAAGTATAACTTATCATATGAGCACCACTAACTCACACAATTACATCGTTCCCGGAGATGGGAAAATAGCATCGATACAAGGTGACCCAGTGCAGCACAGCATACGTTAGAGAGGATTCATGCAATGTAAACAAACTTGTCTGAAAGGCTTTCATTCCCAGAAAGTAATTTGAATCGGCTCATATATGCGAAACAAAATGTCCTGAAATTGTAACACATACGACTTTGTCACTTGAACAGGTTGCCTCATGATATTTTTACAAGGTGGTCATTTCATAGCTGACACGGATCCCAGAATCCCAGATGAATAATGACACAGTGCACTGGGAGTGATGCCGCTAAATAGCCAGTTTTAATCACTACTGGATACGTTACATACAATCGTTTGGTCGTGTAACCTTTGAGGTTGCTCGAGGTCACAGTATTTCTTACAGGAACTAAGTGGAAACCTAAATTTTGTGGCATAATAAGTGACAGAGGAGAGCCGTAGAAAGAAATGTTCAGCACCATTGGAACACTCTTGTTGAACCCAAATGGATTATGTATCTTATAATATTGCCTAGTCAAATGTCAAAATTAACCTGCTTTGACCTAGAGCCAGGCCTAGGTCTGCATGGTAAAAAGAATATTAATCAAACTGCAGTGACAAGTCAGACACGACAACGTTAAATTAAAACCTAAATCGCAATTCTCAGCAATTCTCAATTCTCGCAAGTTATCAAAATTTACCAATTGCCCCATGCATTTCTAATGGAAAGATCATGACCCTGACCCTGCTCCCGGTTATCGATATAGAAATCCTGCTACGAAAAATTATCTTGCTCGGCGACCTTACCATGTAATGTGAATCTAACCACGATAGGCTAAATTTGATATTAGTGATGCACCTCCCAAAGATTTTTCGAGGCTAGGTCTCTTGACCTGGGTTGGCGGTCTGACCTGGTATGACCCAGACCTATAAATTTTCCAGAAGCTGCAAAAATCTCGAGTAAGAGGTACATGAAGTACGGTGGCGCTGCGCGAAGGTGTTTTTTTACTACCTGTGGAAACCCGAAGAGGCCGGTTGTGCACCCCCTTGTGTGGGCGCGTGTTAATTCTCATATATTTTGACACTTGCACGATGAAAATTTCGTAAAGACAATGCCATATGATTGTAAGTAACCGATTACAAAAGCAATCGCTTTGTTTGCGGCGTTAAACATAAGGCTGTACTACCGCAGTGGTCAAAAACCGTCTGCATACCTACCTTAGGTGATACAAATTTGGAATTTATAGCAAAAACGCTCTTTTTCTATCGAAAGATATTTTATGAATAAAATTTTTTGAGGTGTCTAAAAGGGCAATTTCAACTGCGAAAAGGTCAAGCTAGGTCAAAAAGAAAAAGTCAAACAAATTAAAAGTAAAAAATTCTCTAAATTTTGATATTTTCTTTTTCAAAATAAAGTATAGTTCAAGACGAGTTCAATGATATACAAAACTTGTTAATCAGGCAATGTGTTTTGGAGTTATGAAGTATCAAAGATGAGTCTACAAGGTGACCTCCCGAAAACGCCTCGGGCTATAACTCGGCCACCGTTGGTCGGAGGGGGCTAAGATTCTCACAGGCGTGTTTCTGGCCCAAAACTACTCCGGAAACGAAGTTTCAGATTTTTTCTAGATATGGTGGTGTCAAGCCTTGGTCGATCTGTCCTGGAATGCCCCCTAGCAACGTGCGCGTCCTCTTAAAGTAGTTCATATCACTAATATTTTTGGTACTATGCAAGCTACCTTCATCTATCGACCGCAAAAAATTAAACCCCAATTTAAAACTAACTCGGAGAAGTGCAATGTATATAGTTTCCAGTACAACGGTAAAGTAAGGTTGTAATTCCAATCCTTCTTTTCCTGATAATTGCCTACCTCGGCCAGGCCACCAGCCGGATCCCGTTTGCTAAAAGACCCTCCAGCATCCATCCCTCCTGCATTATGCGGGGATGATCCCGTTGTACCTCCGGAGGAGAGCATCCCGCGTGGACGACGAAGACTTGTCCAATATCCTCACATACTTTGGCAGCTCGTTCAAAATTTATCAAAATCAATCGGTCTTCTGATTAACTACTTTTTGGGCTAAATAGTGCAAATCATGAACAGTGACGAATAGCGCGCTTAAAGATTGTTATTTAATCTTTGCAGTCAGTTTTCGACAACAAACGGTCGAAAATACGTTTTTTCGGTCCCATTTTCATTAAATAATACGGGCCCCCCATGTACGGGCCCCCTTTCGAGCCGGGTGCCCCCAATCGAAAACATAAAGTTGCGCCCCTGATTTCGCCCCCCCAGCGGGGCGCGTGTTAATGGATCCGCCAGTGTTTCCTAAAGAAAGCAACTCCAAAACGATGAAATCATAGTCATAGTCCGATTCCCCGCCCCATACAGACTACCAATCGATATGCTTCCGAACGACCCTCGTATCCGACCAGAGGTCAAGAACATCTCAGGTTGGCTACCCACATATCTTCGATGCGACCAACATGGCTACCTGAAGTGAAATAAGCTTTTGCGTGAACTGAGGCTTTCAATTGCTCCCAGAAAATATGTCTTAGTGAGTAAAAATTTACCTTCAAAATGTTGAAGTATGAAAGGATTTGAATTTACTGAGATTTAGAGACTAATGAATTACATATAGTGTACTCTTAGCACCAAACAGCGAAAGGTTAAGTATCTGTGCAGTGATTACAAGTTGTATGTGCTGTAATACAAGCATGTGTCCATTAGCTGCGCATATTAATCAGTCAAAAATATTATCAAATACCTAAAACAAAAAGACATGACAAAATAATATGTGTTGTCAGAGTCTAGTACCCTTACTGCAACTGCTTGCTATGATCAATAATTGCTTAGATTATCATTGCTAAGATAGCAGACAACCACCATTTGGCTGTAGCAGTCACCACGCTGAGACTTAAACTACTTGAAGGATACATTTAATTCACATTTTATTAAAAGAATACATATAATTTCAATATATCCAATGCCTGCAACCAAATATACATACTCAGCCAGAGGACAAGTACCTCCTAATACCACAACCATCATCCAGCAAATCCTAGAAAGATTGAAGCAGATCAATGAGCATCACCACATTCACCTGCTCAATGGAAACTTTGGTGGAATCATCACAATTTTGTTAAGCTTGATTTGATAAAATTGGCCTAGGAAGGCACCAAAGAAACCTACCTGCAGTTTACCTGACTTCATGGGCACCAAACAGCATATAATTTTCTAGGTGCAAAGCCAGAACTTGCAACTCTCATCTTGATCTCCACAGGTCTACAGTTTGGATATCTCGCATGCACTTGATTAAAATGTGTGCTCTAATTGACACCCTCAAATCACACTAGTCTCCTGGGCTTTTGAGATCTGGCAGACTTCACTTTGTACTACGTTTCTCTGGCTGCGGCATAATATATAAGATTTGGTAGTGGGTTTACCACTAACAACAAAACCCCCTATTTTGATTTAGCTCAACTACGGCCTCTCAGTAAGTAAGATACCCACACAGCAGCTTCAACATGTATTTCTGACTGTTTTATTCTCGCCACTCCGGCGCCAGAAACGCAGAACTTTGTGGTTACCCAAGTGGCTACCTGTGGTCCCTAATCGTAATTTTCGTTGCCAGTCTGGCTACCAGACCATCTCTAATTCCGAAAAACGAGTCCTCAAGTACAACGTAAGCAGTGGAGTTACTATCTTATGCGGAGTAATTTCATTATGAATCCTGATACAGACTTTAAAGTTTTCCCCTTTTTTTCAAAATAAATGGTCGAATTCATATAAGAGAACGAATATTACCGTTCCCATGTCATCACAAATTAGAGTACCTTTATCTCATGGCTTTATATGGGTTAATTTCTTTGCCGATATGGCTATTTACCCATCTCTAACTTAGCTGCGAAATAACGCGAGTGAGTAAGGATAAATTATTTGTCACTAATTTGTATCGTCTGTCACTAACGTTATAATGGTACCTAAAATCAGTCAAGGGAGCATTGCACGTTATGGATCGCTCTTTTTACGAAGCGGTAATATCGTGGAAATACTTGGTTTGTGCTGGTAAGTGTAATTCTTGATGTCTGTCCATTCTCCGTGATTAGCTACCTAAGTTCTGGTCCTTGAACCTCATTTGGCTACCCACGGGCGTGGGCGAGTTGGTGAGATTCTTGACCTCTTTTCGACATGGTTTGAATTCATCCACCGGCACCAAAGCAATAGAGACACTTTCGGCACAATTTCCGGTGACCCTCGTACGCCACGTGCGGCAGAAATTTCCCCGTCTTGTGAATAGAGCAATATCCCAAGGAGGGTAACGCAGGAGGTGTATCCCCATAGGCCCTCTGTTGGGACCCTGTAACGAGACTGTAACGAAGAGCCGTGTCGCACGAAAACTCCCTTGTTCAAGTGACAAAGTCGTATGTGTTACAATTTCAGGACATTTTGTTTCGCATATATGAGCCGATTCAAATTACTTTTTGGGAATGAAGGCCTTTCAGACAAGTTTGTTTACATTGCATGAATCCTCTCTAACGTATGCTGTGCTGCACTGGGTCACCTTGTATCGATGCTATTTTTCCATCTCCGGGAACGATGTAACTGTGTGAGTTTGTGGTGCTCATATGATAAGTTATACTTGTTTCAATTATGGATTTCGTTTAGGGCTGAAAGGTCCATTATTAATAAGTTCATTTGCCCTCGTCTCCCCCGAAACAATGGATCCCTTTCTATCACTTTTAATGGCTGCAATTTTTATTTTTATAAATATTGTCTAAGTTGTTCCCAGTTCAGTTTTAGGAGTAGGTGTCTCACTAGTCATCAAGGGACATTTTACATAGACCCCGACTCCACCACCCAAACGAGCAACTCCCACGATGAAGTGTTAATCAAGGAACCAAAGTTGAAAGTCCCACAAGGCATAACGACGACTGTCTACCTCAGGTCAGTTGCCAGTTGTCAACGACCCTCACCAGTCAGTTGCCAGCTGGCCTTCAGTATTTACAGTGCCTACCACCTCCCAGTTGACCTAAATTACTTTTATAGAAGTTTAAAATGTTGTGTTAGAGGTATATGAAGTACGGTGACGCTGCGCGAAGGTGTTTTTTTCACTACCTGTAGAGACCTGAGGAGGCCGGTAGCCCACCCCCTCGGGTGGGCGCGTGTTAATTGTCATAAATTCTGACACTTGCACAATGAAAATGTCGCAAAGACAAAGCAATATGATTGCCAGCAACCGATTATAAAAGCAATCGCTATGTTTGCGGCGTTAAACATAAGGCTGTACTACCGCAGTGGTCAAAAACCGTCTGCATACCTACCTTAGGTGCTAAAAATTTGAAACTTACAGCAAAAACGTTTTATTTTATCTATCTAAAGATATTTTATGAATAAAATTTTTGAGGTGTCTAAAAGGGCAATTTCAACTGCAAAAAGGTCAAGCTAGGTAAAAAATGTCAAATAAATTAAAAGTAAACAATTTTCAAATTTTGAAATTTTCTTTTTCAAAATAAATTATAGTTCAAGACGAGTTCAATGATATACAAAACTTGTTAATCAGGCAATGTGTTTTTGAGTTATGAAGCATCAAAGATGAGTCTACAAGGTGACCTCCCGAAAATACCTCGGGCTATAACCCGGTCACCGTTGGTCGGAGGGGGCTAAGATTCTCACAGGCGTGTTTCTGGCCCAAAACTACCCCGAAAACGAAGCTTCAGATTTTTTCTAGACATGGTGGTGTCAAATTGAAATATTTTTGGTCGTTTTGTCCTGGAATGTCCCAGAGATTAAATGCAAATATGATCGGGGTCATTTTATAACAGTCTGCAAAATTAGCAAGACGATTCTAGATTCATAGGCTACCTGAAAAAATGAAAGTTTGGATAGTTTTGCCAGAGCAGCCAGCCCCTCGGTCTTGAATGTTCTTTGTTTTACGCTGTTGTGCACCCGACTTATGTTTATACTGTCCAACCATTTTAACATTCACACTGAAATGAAATCGCATTATCGCGAAAAATTTGATACAGATGGAAAGTAGAGATCTAAGTGCGAAATTCCTGTATCAGCAGGGAAATCGAACCTACTGATATTTATGCTGCATGATCAAGACACCTTTTTCTGATCCATTCACCTTGCCAGTTCAGTGACATTTTACAATACTGGGTAACGTTCAAGGGGTCCTATGAATAGGTGGTACTGCCTATTTCCCCTTACAATCCTCATCATCACATCAGTACAAAGATCAGATCAGTACAGATCAGATCAGATCAGATCAGTACAAGGGGAATGGGGGGCCCAACATTTCTCACGCCCCATCCATCTCTCCCCGAATGTTCCAGGAGGCATGGGACCGGCCGCACGTTGCCCGGGAAAACCACATGGGGCCCGCAAGCATGGCAGGGGGCCGGTTGAAGGTAATTTGGTGACAACTGATCACCGTCATGGCACGCATTTCCAGTAATAGGCTGACTGAAATATCCCCTGTCGTTTTGGAGAAAATTGGGTTGCCTGAGCCATCCTGCCGTCGGAGCCATACCCACCCTTCCCGATAACCCTGGCAGTTGCTGCATCCCTACAATTATAATCATTATGGGATGCCATACTGTGGAGTCGATTTTCGTAGGATCTCGTTCGGACTTCCTCCACACGAAGATATCGGGGGTTGGAGCTTTCGTACTGTATTACAGTGCTTCGTCAACGATGATCGTTCGGAATATAAGGGTAATAAAAAGACACAAGAGAACACACAGTACAAAAGTTGAGCTCAGAAAAACATGCGACATCAAAAATCTACACGTGACAGCAATAAACCATTGACTTCTTAGAACGACCTAAGAAATTACCAATACATTAAAAGGTAAAGTTTTAAAAACGCATCTTTAACATGGAAACGCTAGAGTACTAGGTTTAGCAAGAGAGAGGGGGGTTTAAGACAGCTGCAATAAAACACGCAATACTCGCAATACTCACTTATTAATTATATAAAAGAGGGGAAGCTATAAAAGGGGCATATAAGGAGTGGAGAGGAGGCGGGGGGCAAAGTGTTACAATAAAAACACGCAATATTCACTTATTTAGGTATGGTAAGAAAATTCAACAGCTATAAAATACGTATTATCGATTCCATATAATGCAAACTTTCGCTTATTTATGATACAAAAAATCAAACACTATAAAATACATATTATCTAATCAAATATAAAAGACAGTATTATGCAAACATTGTCAAAATATCAATCAGTAAAGACTACGATACATGATGTAAAAATGCAATGAAAACATTAAAAAAACACTATGATCGAACATTCACATTACACACGATCAAGAGGAGATTTCATCCTAGGAACAGGCCCGACGAATTATAGGAAGCCATCTATCGTTTAAGAGAGAGCCTGAGTTCCTATTTACACTGGCATCATTAGGAGAGACGAGCAGAATTTGTCGACGTCCACGAGTTTGGCTGTAGGCCGATTCCATCAGCAAACGCATCTGGTGGTGGGCTGTGTGGTTCAGTATCTTGACTTGCGAGAAGGATGGAGTGCACTGCCGGTGCTCACTGAAGGCTGATGCCTTCAGTTTGGAGGGCACTTGTCCTCTCCAGCTGTTGCGGTGCTCTTGAATCCGTGACTGTACTTCTCGATCAGTTTCACCGATGTAAATGACGCTCTCCCCTCCTACCTTGCATGAACACTCGATGAGGTATATCACGTTGCTTTTCTGTGATGTGGGCAGCTGGTGCTTAGCCTTGCTGCACACCAAAGATCCTACGGTTTGCAGCGGTTTGGACACCAGTTGTATGCTGATCTTGTTGGCTTCTCTTTTGAGTTGGTAGAAGTCGTGTCCTGCAAACGGCACAGAGAGGTGGAAGGCTTGCTGGTGTCGTCAGGGTTGACAGGCATGAACCACGCAGCCCACCACCAGATGCGTTTGCTTATGGAATCGGCCTACATCCAAACTCGTGGACGTCGACAAACTCTGCTCGTCTCTCCTGATGATGCCAGTGTAAATAGGAACTCAGGCTCTCTCTTAAGCGATAGATAGCTTCCTATAATTCGTCGGGCCTGTTCCTAGGATGAAATCTCCTCTTGATCTTGTGTAATGTGAGTGTTCGATCATAGTGTTTTTTTTAATGTTTCATTGCATTTTTACATCATGTATCGTAGTCTTTACTGATTGATATTTGGACAATGTTTGGATAATAAGGTCTTTTATATTTGATAAGATAATATGTATTTTATAGTGTTTGATTTTTCGTATCATAAATAAGCGAAAATTTGCATTATATGGAATCGATAATACGTATTTTATAGCTTTTGAATTTTCTTACCACAAATAAGTGAATATTGCGTGTTTTTATTGTAACATCCCCCCCGCCTCCCCTCCACTCCTGTCCTATATCCTCCTTTTTATAGCTTCCCCCTCTTTTATATAATTAATAAGTGAGTATTGCGAGTATTGCGTGTTTTATTGCAGCTGTCTTAAACCCCCCTCTCTTGCTAAACCTAGTACTCTAGCGTTTCCATGTTAAAGATGCGTTTTTAAAACGTTACCTTTTAATGTATTGGTAATTTCTTAGGTCGACCACCGCCGTGGCGCAGTTGGTTAAGGCGCCTCGGTCCAGTGTGGGAGGTCCTTGGATCAAAGCTGACCTCTGGCAGACTTTTCCTCGACCGCCTCCTACCCAGGAGATGGCAGTACACTGGGTAGTGCCCGCCTTGACTAGGGACTTCCGCTGACCAACCAGCGCCCTTGTTATGGGAGCACGGGCTTGATCTGCCTTTAAATAGATCCACCGGTCCGGTGGCACCGCCCGAGGGCACGGCCTCGCCGCGTGTCACCGGAGCAGTCCTCTGTTCCGCCGGGTCCGAGAAATCGGGATAGCTCCACTGCCTGGTACAGTGGGGCGTGTGACAGGGAGCGTGCGGACATGACTGCCCGCAAGGGTGCCGATAGCGTAAGCCCCGCTGCCGTGTACATAGTGTGTGTCTGCTTGTGTGTAGTGCAAATGTAAAAATGTTCCCGGGTTGGGAACGCAAAATATTTTTAAAAAAATTTCTTAGGTCGTTCTAAGAAGTCAATGGCTTATTGCTGTCACGTGTAGATTTTTGATGTCGCATGTTTTTCTGAGCTCAATTTTTGTACTGTGTGTTCTCTTGTGTCTTTTTATTACCCTTATATTCCGAACGATCATCGCTGACGAAGCACTGTAATACAGTACGAAAGCTCCGACCCCCAATATCTTCTTGTGGAGAAAGTCCGAACGAGATCCTACGAATCATTATGGGGTCAGAACCCCCTGGATTTTTTGTCTCCCATAGGCTTGGTATAGGGCTTGTATCGCCCTACCTGCGTTTACCCATTCAGACCCATGTACCCATGACTCTGAGTAGGTAAGCTCGGAAGGGTATCCGATGGGAAACGTGCCTACCAAGGAAGCGTGCCTCCGCTGAATGGGAAACGTGCCTACCAATAAAGCGAATCTGAGGTTGTATTGTGTTTCTGTGCACTAATTCCTCACGATGCAAGCTGCCCCGGGGACTGATGCAACTTACCCCGGCATGGGGCAGTTTGCATCAGGTGCAGAGCTGATTTCAAAAGTGTATTGTGGTAAAATGTATTCGTTTTTTGGGAAAAGATTAACCGTCGTTTGGTGGGGAAAAGAACTATATTTTGAATGGTGGTATCCAATTTTCGATAGATCTTGCGGATTATTAGCTACGGAGGGAAAAGTAAAAAATGATTCAACCAGCCCCAGTCTCCCCTACTACGAATTGTTCTGCGTCCGATTTGTTCAAAACCTAGATCATTATCAGACGTGGCAAATCATTCAACGGTTCTGGTGGCCTTGGGCGACCGGAGCAATAAAACTGTCGCTATTTTTTTGTGGGACGGGAGAATGGTGGACTTTAAGGTATATTCGGTCTTGGAGGTAAGGCTTTAAGGTATGTTCCGTCATCTATATTCCGTCTCCCGTTTATATTTAAAGGGTGAATGAAGTGTCTAGGATAAGCTGCATTGAAACCTAAGTGACGTGTTAATCGGAAACGCCAGCCCTGGAGTAACTCGATCAAATTTCATAAGATGTCTGAACCAATTCACCAAGCTTCTTAGTTTCAAACATTAGTGTAGAACGAAAGTGCTTATTTTTCTTCTTCGCCCTCCCTAAGGCTTTTTCATATGGTCAGTAGTCACTAGTAGTCACGAAAAAGACATGTATTATTTATAGTGAGCTTTTTAGTGGAAGAAAAAACTGACATCACCTGCTTATGCGTATTTCTACAAAGCATACGGCCGTAATCATTACATCTAGTCAAACCCTTATCAACATGAGCCAACACGAAGAATAGATGACCAGCTACACAAGTCGAAGTTCTTTGTTATCGTGCTCCACTTGCGGCACGGGCAGCATGCAGAAGAAGGTGTGCGTATGCATGCACGGGTGTGCGTGCCATGACCCGATATCGTCGTTACGCAGCATGCCGCAGTTGCCCTCGTCCCCAGGCTCTCCGTCCGCCCAGTTGACGTAGTCCAGCGCAGACCCGTCGTCCCAGGCGAACTCGCCTCCAGCGTCGCTGCGTCGCAGTCCGATATAAGCCATGTCGTACTCCGAGGGGGCGATCAGAGAGAGCAGCGCGTCGTTTTCCTCTTTGCTGTGGATTGCCACTGCCTGTGCGTTGTCGTTGCCAGCGATGATGCTGCAGAACCAGCTGACGCTGCCGGCGTTGGTGCCCTCGGTAGCGTTGGGCATGCTCGAGTACCACCAGCAGTAGTCGTTGAGCTCAGTCCAGTCCTTGGGGCAGGCGGCCCAACAGCCAGTCACGGCCAACAGCAGAAGCAGAACCTGAGGACGCATCGTGGACGGGGGCTGAGGCACGCAGTGGAGAGGAGTCAGTACTCTCGCTTTATATACGGAAGATAAGGAGACACTCTGGTGGAAAACAAATACTGGAGGTGATGAGATCCGCACACCTGTGCCCGCTGGTGGCAGGACGACCTGGTAGATAGCGGTGACAAGGTTTAATGAAAATGTGACACCTTGGTGCTATTTCAGACTGGATTGGCTTTATAGACTTTTTGTACTTAACTTATTTCTTATTTCTGCCCAAAAACCATTCCTATTCTGCTAAAAATGGTTAAAAAGCTCAATTTTTAATAGGTATTATAGAATTTGTTTACGTAAAAAATATCCATATCCGGTGCCGTCGTGATCTGATGCCTTCTGCCGATTAGACCTGTTTGATTGGTGTCTCGAATGGATACGAATACAAATGAAGTGTCACAATAATTTTTTAGCTAAAACGGGCTATAAATACTTCCCAAAGTGACACTGATAAACTTCTGTTTTGTATACATCAATACGCACATTGACAGGGTCTGGCTAACCTTCGCTTTGACCAGGGGGGCGAGTACCTGCCCCCTAAGATCGCAAGAACCACGGTACATAACGAAAAACGGTAAACGGCGTTGAATAGGCCGTCCAAACCTCTGTAGAGAACATTTGAACCTTTTTCAGGTCACATCTAAGGTTACTGGAGGTCAAGGCCTGCCACCATAGGGATAACATGAAAATGAAGGTTTCCAGTTATTACGCCTGAACTAGTAAAGATAGAGCAAAACTTATAACCACATAATGGGTCCACCGAGTGCTACAACATATATTCCGGGATTTCTCATATCTACGACCAAAGGTCAAGTACGGACCATGACCTCCCCATTGAAAATACATGGGAAAAACAAACTGGGCTGTATTTGTGTAGATAGAGCTGAGAATATCTTTTATTCTCCAAATCGTATTATCCTGGGCTCCTTTCCAGGTTCATGTTGTGACCTAGAGGTCACCTGGGGCTACTTAATCAGTTTTCAGACTTAGGTCAATAACTTTGTATGACATGATGATACAGCTTTTATTTCGATATCACTGCGTTTGGAATGCTATTGCAAGTCGATTGATATGCATATTGCCTATGCTAGGTTAAAAAGCGACCTTGACCCGGCCTGAGGTCAGGTCATTTTTGTATTTTGACCTAGTGTGGTCATAATGTACATCATTCGATCTTCCATGACGACAGGAGGTGAATTGTGCCCAGAAATGATTTTAACACAATTCTGTCAGATGCTAGAGCCCAAAAACTCTCCTCAAAATGTCACCTTCTTTGATCTGTCATGACCTCAATATTGACATGCGCCAAAAAGTGATGATATAGTTTCTTTATGAATTTGTATGAGCTATCCACCAGCTTTCACGTTTTTTCGCTATTCCTCATAGGGGCCGAGTTCGAAGGGGGGTGTTCAAACACCCCCCACCAGGGCGAAGGTGGCTCGAAGGCCCACCGGGGCGCGGGTTAACATCACTCGGTTATTACATAAGTACTTGGTTAGCTGGTACTTGGTAATACTTGGTTAGTACTTGGTAGCCGGTTCAAGTCTCGTCTGGATAAAGTGTAATCGGATCTCAGCCATCCCTGCCAACAGAGAGGGAGCTGGCGCCGCCTATTAACCTTAGCGCTAACCAACTGCTCAGTTGGTACTTTGTCGTCAAACCTACAAAATATACGTCATTTGATGTCAAGCGGTTGCAGTATGATGTGGACTACTTGAAGCATTCGCAGTCACAAAGAACAACTAGTCATCCCACTTCCACCGAACACCCGTGGCCTGTTTTGAGAAGATCCAGCGGCGGCCGCATTCGCCAAGCGGGAGTGGCCTGGGTGGCTCACCAGGCTCGGGCCGGAAGGAGCTCGGAACAGCACGGCTGCCGGAATTCCTGCAGAAATCCGCCGGAGCCGGCGCATTTCCCGCAGGAAATCGCCGCCGCCACCTGGCCCAGCTCTGACGTCACAGCCGGCGCCTGATTATGACGTCATACGTGGCGTCTGATCGATGCTGCTCATTTCCTGTCGAGCCGTGCTGACGAGCAGCTGACATTGGCTGAGAGCGGCGAATGTGGCCGATGGGCGCCGGGGCAGCGCGCTGACAACAGCCGTCAGTGCCGGAGCCGAGCGGCCGGCAGTCTCAGCGGTCTCCACGGCTGTACCTGCGCTCACACCAGCGGCGGCACTGACCAGTTCAGCTGGATGACCAACGGGCACCGGCGCCAGGGCTGACATCTTTGGCAGAGGGGGCTAGCTAGAAGACTGGGCTACAGCTAACTGATAGGTGTTGTCTTCTTCTGAACTCAATTTCCATCTCTTTAGAGCGCCAAATCGAGTGGTCTTTAAACCCCACTCATCAAGGTGCTGGCCGCGCCCTTGCTTTGTCTGCCAAGTGCGGCAAGCGCGCGTCAAGGAATAAGATAAGCAGTGGCGGATCCAGGGGGGCAAAAAGGCAATTGCCCCCCCTCCAAACGGAAAAGCTCGGGGCATAACCATGTTTTTGCCCCCCAAAGCGATCGACCTCCTTTTTCCCCGACTCCTTTTTAGCTTGTAAGCAAGATTTTGGTGCTTCAACTCTCAACTTCAAACAGAATTAGTGAAGTTCAATGTAAATATTGGGGCTTGGATAAGAAAAAAGTATTTTGAGCCCATATGTTTCACCCCGTGGCGTTTTTTCTTTTCGTCTCCAGTTCCCAAAATCCTACCGAAAAGGCATATTGTAACGCAACTTTTCACTGCGTGACGTTTTTTTTGCTTTTCAACTTTGGTTTGCCCCTCCCACACCAACCGGCTAGATCCGCCACTGAAGATAAGTGAGGCTTAAACGCGACACTTTATTTGGTGTTCTATCAAGATAAGAAATGAACCCAGAGACAACATTAGCTATTCGTGCTGTAAGCAAATATTCTCGCTTTCCTAGAAAATTCAGCCCTCGCAGCGTGCATGTGGGCCGGCCGCTGCCCGGCCTGGTAACCAGTCGACGTCACTGCGTGCGGACAGGACTGCTGTCTGCGTTTTTCCGTCCGAGCTGACCTGAAGCAGGCCTGAGGCGGCGCTCTGCTCTGAAACCACGGCCAACGCATATGCTGTTTGAGAAAGTAGTTATTGTGTCGCCTGCTAACTTGCACGAAGCACGAGCCACGGGTAGATGTTTCCTGAATTCTGACGCAGATACGATAGAAATGTATGTTTCGTCTTTCTTTCTACTGACGTGCTTCCGGCATGCGTCGTCGTGCACTATCTGCCGCTGGTGACAAAGTTAACACGCGCATTGACGGGGGTCCGAGCCACCTTCGGATTGACGAGGGGGGGGGGGCGGGTACCCGCCCTCGCTCTAATCCGATCTCGAGAACCACGGTAGGTAGCAGAAAACGGTAAATGGCGTTGGGTAGCCCATCCGCTTCTCCATCGAAAATATTTGAACCATTTTTTGTCAGGTCACATTTAAGGTAGTCAGAGGTCAAAAACATGCCGTCACATGCCGTCATAGGGATAACATGTAAATTAAGTTTTTCGGCCATTACATATGAACAAGTAAAGATAGAGCAAAACGACTTGAACTATATGAATCCTCGCAGCAAGCCGAATCGAATGATATATGATTTGACCTTGCTAGGTCAATTCAAAGATTTGACCTGACCTGAGGTCAGGTCAGGGTCAAATTATATAAAATGCATATCATTAGAACCGCAAAGCCAAGGCGAGTCTAATGAAGCTAAAATAAACGCTCTATCACCATCTGTTACTGAGTTATTCAGTCAAAACCATATTTCCCATGTATTACCAATGGAGAGGTCATGCTTCGTACCTGACCTTAGGTCATCGATATAAAAAATACCGGAACATATTTTAGAGAACTTGGTGAGCCCATTATGTGAGATGAGTTTCAATTGGATAAGTTCACCCTGCTCCGACTTATGCTATCTTAAACTTTTTTTAGGTCGGGTCACTTGACCTGTACTGGTGACCTGACCTGAGATGACCTATCCTTAAAATTTTCACAGAAGTTGCAAAAATGATGAGGGAAAAGGTATATCAAGTACGGCGGTGCTGCGCGCCGCTGTCTCTGAAAAACCCGAGGGGGCGGGTACCCGCCCCCGTCAATGCGCGTGTTAACGCGTGGCATAGCGCTACTAGTAGGGATTTTGACTCTTCTTGGCTCGACTAGTTTTATTGGGGGCTTATCAGTCAAACCAAAGCAAACTCGTAGGCGATGGCAGTAAAAATGGTGCCAATGAAGTCCACTAAAAGGAGGCTGAAGTCGGGCCTACACCATGCCTAGTTGGGATCTGTATGGTTCCATGGTTTCCACAGAACCTGCACAGTGGCGGACTTTTGATCTGCGTGCGGAGATGGCGCGCCCTGGGGCCGCCATCTCCGCGACGGCGGCCGAGCAGAGGTCGCCGGCGGGGCGCGCGCCGGCGTCGATAATTCTTCCACTAACGACTGTGGCCGCCGCGCCGCCGGACACGCGCGCACATCAATCGCACCGCCCAGCGCGGCCCCGGCCCCGACTGCTGCGGCGGCAGCGACGGTATCGACGCGGGGGAGGGACGACCTGCGACCAAACGGCTAGTCTGTGGGAGTCTAGTCTGAGGTGTCGGTATACGCTTATGAGGAATGGTGATCTTGCCAAAATATAATGAATCTGAGCTTGACATTCAGGACTTCCGCACTATAGAGTCCGATCGCTGGGAGTTAAACTAATGAATAGGAAAAAGTGTTTGGGGAATGATTTTCTGGCAGGACTCTTGCTATTTCTCAGAAGGCGAGGCCAGATATAAAGAAGGCTTCCGAATTAATTTGCTACACTTTGGGAATTCGCTGTCCCAACATATTAGAGAGTTCACATTTACACCAACACAGCGGATGTGCGCGTTTTAACAGTAGTATCCGTCAGCATCTAAGGGATGAGGGATAGATGCTGACGGAGACTTCTGTTACGACGTGTACATCTGTTGTGTTGGTGTAAATGTGAATATGTGTCAATCACTGTTATACAATAGCAAATAATACTGACCCAAAACTAAGGAAGCAAAATAAATCAGACTTATAGGTGCATTTTTGCTTCAGGATAAAATTCAAATTTTAAACAGCATTCCCAGAATGTTTGCGAAAGCATAAGCTGCAAACGATATTCCGTATTAAGTTCGTTGTTAGTGGCAGTCAGTGGTAGTTATAATCTCACCATGGGGTGGGCAATGGGCCACCCAAGTCAGCTGCAGAGGACCAGTGCAGCTCGGGGTAGAGGGTCGGTGCATTGACGACTTTTGTCGGAGGGGAGGTAGAGTCTGCCGGATACGTCACTGCTCAAAACAATGCCAGGAGTAGGGTTGTTCCTGGCGGAAGACCTGTTGGGCCAGTAGCGGTGACTAATGGCAGCAGGCGCAGACTCAGCGGCGGCGGGCCGGCCCCCTCGGCCAGGCTGGATGGCGCAGGAAGCCGGGGTAATGGTGGCGGCCGGAAGGTGCGCCTGAGGGGACCGGCACAGCGGCGAGGGCACCCGGGGGCTGCGGACCGTGCACGGAGCCCCGCAGCGACCGCCGAGGCGAGGGCACCCGGGGGCTGCAGACCGTGCACGGAGCCCCGCAGCGACCGCCGAGGCGAGGGGCAACTGGGGGCTGCGGACCGTGCACGGTGTCCCCAGCCCGCCGGGTGCCGGCCACCGCGACCCCCGGATATGGGCGAAACGGAACATCAGCTCATGAAGAAATGACGACGCAATCTCACCAACAAAAAGGATTGATCTTCTGGTAAGGAATGGATGTTATTTAGCATAAAATACATAATGAAAAAAAAACAGCTTGGGTGCTACTGCACGTGCCTAGCGCAACCGGCAAATAGCAAAGCTCATTGGGATGGGGTCCAAAGGGGCTGTTCACATATGATGTTAGTGACCGAAGGGGGAGGAGCTCTGGTAATTTTCAACTTTTGCTAAAGAAGGGGGAGGGGCTGACTTTTTCTGACTATTGGGGACGGGGAGGGGATAAAAATCATCAGCTGGCGTGGAACTATTCTATTGAGCGTGCGCCCAGGGCAGCTGGAGTGAGGGTACTCCAAAGTTTCGTTCCCAATCATTCTACAATTATAGTATGATAGCAGTTACAGTTACTAAAAATATACTAAAAATTATGTCGTTCGAGTACTTTCATACAATGCTAAGCCACAGGCGACTGCAGCCATGGTGGCTGCATTTCTGTTTCTAAAATAAAACAATGAGCCGTGCGCTTGCAGAGGGGGATCGTTATCGTGTTTCTACGTGTGCCTTTGAATGATTTTCAAGGCAGCATTTAAATTATGGCCTATTACTCTCTAGATAGATAGTATATATATATATATATATATATATATAGTATATATATATATATATTAGACCAGGTCGTCAGAAAATAATTTCCGATTTCGGATTAAGAGTAGTAATTTTATCATGTCATGATATGTTGCAAACATGATGCAAGCAAAACAAATGCGATGAATCTACGTTTAATGGGCGCGGAACGGCCTTTTCTGAAGGCATGTTTTCAGTAGGACGGCGTTGAAGTCTCCATTGTCTTCACAATGCATTGTTGTCAGTATCCTTGTAGCACGGTAGCTTGGTTACCAACATCAAAACGTCGGATCTATTTGTAGCCAGGCGGATGCACTGGATACCCGGGCAGCTGCTGAGAGGCCTAGGCACCCTCTGGCCCTCTCCTGGTCACCCTCTTGTTTGGAAGATAGGGGATTTCTCGAGTTTTGAGCCTTAACAACTTTGGCAATTGTTGACGTTTAAAGGGAATGTGGCGCCTTGGTCGAATCCTGGAATTTAGTGTAATTAGGGATACTTTTAGCCGAAAATTATGGAACTGTCCATGATTTCTCTGAAAAATGTACAATAAGCTCAATATTTTGATTTCTAAAATGCACCTCTATGGGAA
Source organism: Lepas anatifera (assembly GCA_034440635.1). Classification (NCBI taxonomy): domain Eukaryota; kingdom Metazoa; phylum Arthropoda; class Thecostraca; family Lepadidae; genus Lepas; species Lepas anatifera. Next base: position 882,624 of record JAOTON010001336.1, on the reverse strand, counting down.
AAATAAATATCTGCCAGTGGATGATGTCATGATCTGGTAACAACTACCATATTCAATAGGCTTCAAGGGCTTCGATTGGCTGATACTCACCGTGACGTCAGCATATGTCGTCACACCAACAACTGACAACTGTGGCCTGCTTCTCATGGTGCATGAGGGGTACATTTCAGGTAGGTTTTAGCTTTTGTCTACGGAAGCTTCGAGTTTCAAGACAAATGAGATATTGAGTACCGGGTTTTCCGGCATGCTTTAAAACTTGGCTATTTCAATCAAAATCACGTTATAAAGGTGCCCCATTCCCTTTAACGACGCACCAACCTCTTGGATTATACGGTGTCGCCAACTCTCATCCTGTTGGGAGGGATAGTCAGGCTGTCCTCATTCACTGTCCTTGCCGGGGATTAGAACCAGGAACCTATGGTGCAGGACACAGATGTGTTGCCTACTGCAACACAGCACCCCCCCCCTTCACCCTTAATAACTTTGGCTGGTCAGCTGGTTGAGCTTTTTCTCTAGTTGAGCACCTACTCAGATTTGGGTGTAGCTACGAGCGTGGTTTGTATGTGAGACCTTGGAGTAGGACAGTGTAGTAACGTAATAATCACATGGTCAGACTGGGGGCTGTAGGTATGCTATCCTGTGACATTGACATTTTGAGACACACAGTTCTGAAAGAAACCGGACTGACGACTAATTCTATTCGTTTGCTGTATTTATTTGTTTAACGCAAGCTTAATGCTGTGAGTATGTCTTAATCACCATCATATATTTGCAGATGACCTGGCACTCGAATATCCTACACAAATGACACAATACACATCGACTCTGTAGTACATTAGACATAAGCTTTACTTGTTAACCATTTTTTCTATAAGCAGACCATTGCGGGGTCTTTCTCGGGCCTCACTTTGCCGGTCATCTGCCTGTGAGTAAGCCTAGCCCTGATGAACCCGTCCCTCATGTCGTATTCGAACACAGCCTCGGAGTCGGCCATTACCTCCTTCACACACAGTTCCACGCCCTGACCATGAACGAGTAAGTCAACAACTTCCATGGAAGTAGTCTGGAACATCTTGATCTCCTCGGCAGAAAGGCTCAGAGTGAGCACAGGATAGCATACCTTCAGCCTTCAGTCTGATCATTTGATTATTACATTACTACACTGTCTTACTCCAAGGTCTCGCATACAAACCACACTCGTAGCCAGACACAAATCTGAGTAGGTGTTCAACTAGAGAAAAAGCTCAAGCAGCTGACCAGCCAAAGTTATTAAGGGTGAAGGGGGGGGTGCTGTGTTGCAGTAGGCAGCACATCTGTGTCCTGCACCATAGGTTCCGGGTTCCAATCCCCGGCTAGGACAGTGAATGAGGACAACCTGACCATCCCTCCCAACAGGATGAGAGTTGGCGACACCGTGTAATCCAAAAGATTGGTGCGTTGTTAAAGGGAATTTGGCACCTTTATAACGTGATTTTGATTGAAATAGCCAAGTTTTAAAGCATGCCGGAAAACCCGGTACTCAATATCTCATTTGTCTTGAAACTCGAAGCTTCCGTAGATAAAAGCTAAAACCTACCTGAAATGTAACCCTCATGCACCCTGAGCAGCAGGCCACAGTTGTCAGTTGCTGGTGTGCCGACATATGCTGACGTCACGGTGAGTATAAGCTAATCGAAGCCCTTGAAGCCTATTGAATATGGTAGTGGTTACCAGATCATGACATCATCCACAGGGAGATATTTATTTTTTCCCCTAGAGGCGCATTTTAAAAATCAAAATATTGAGCTTATTGTACATTTTTCAGATAAATCAGGGATGGTTCCATGATTTTCGGCTCAGGGGGTGGACATGAGCTATCTCTCTAGAAGTTTGGGGATTGTTGAAGGTTCCATTTCTGGTTCTTAGAGACTTTTTCCAGAAAAATTTAACATGTAATTCCAATGAGACTTCTTGCAGGGGTTTGGGGCACGGGCCAGTGGGAAAATATAAGTAGTGCTTAAGGATATATTTTTGGTTTTTAGTATGTAGAATTGATCAGGCTATCTTCTAGAGACATTTTTAAGTCCCTGACATGCTTTAATATCAAGTAAATTCCACGATGAATTTCATGATAACTCCTTCAGAATCCCGTTTCGAACCTGGCGCAGTTATTTCAAACCCAAATAAGAATAATTGTGTTATTCGGCCGGAAGAAATATACCCGCCACTTGTTCTGGAATTATGGCGCTGGTTACGTGTGTATGATATAAACGAGCCGGGAATAAAATTAGAAAAACCAGCGTGTAATTAATATATTCATACAGGTATCTATCTTTGAATGAGTGTAGGGAACATCAAAGGAATAGCAGATTTGTGGACAAGTGTACACATGCATGCCAGTAAGAACGTTTATTTCTAGGTAGGTATGGGTCTGGTGAGCTTTGGGGAGAACACATTTTAGGTGTCTATTACATGGATTACTATGTTCCTGATGCTTTTAAGTGTAAGAAGGACTTTTAAGATCCATTGATCATGCTTGTGTGGACATACCATGATAATAATTACAGTACAGGTACCTACTAAGGCCAAGCAGCAACATTGAAGCTATTTCCAGTCTGTATAGGATTGACCAGAAGGTGGGATTGTGAGGCTGTTTATTATATGCTGTCAGGGTTGGATGTCTATTAATTAGGTAAACTCTTCCAAGTCTTGTGAATCTGTGTAAAGATATGTTGCAATTGTATCATGGGTGTGAAATTGAGATAGAAGTTCTATAAAACATATTTAGGCACTTATTACATATTTCATTTCAAATGAAGCTTTATTGAATTCCTTCACAATTCAAATGTTAAAAGAAAGATCTTGGGACCGTACCAGTGGCGGATCCAAGGGGGGCGAAAAAGGCATTTGCCCCCCGAAATGGAAAAGCTCGGGGAAAAACTATGTTTTTGCCCCCAAAAGTTATTGACCTCCTTTTTGCCACTCCTTTTTAGTTTATAAGCAATATTTTGGTGCTTCAACTCTTAATTTCAAACAGAACCAGTTAATTTCAGTGTAAGTACTGGGCCTCGGAATGGAAAAATTATCTTGAGCGCATATTTTTCATCTCGTTAAGTTTTTTCTTTGCTTTTCGCCTCAAATACCCAAAATTCTACCAGAAAGTGATATTTTAGAGCAGCTTTAACAGCCTGAATTTTTTGTTGTTTTTTTGCTTTTTGACTTTTGACTGGTTTGCCCCTCCCAAACCGGCCGGCTAGATCCGCCACTGGACACTACAGACCCTTTTTATACCTACAGGTATCCTGTTAGTCTAACAATGACAAATTAATAGGTCTAAATCCTAAGCTATGCCAACTTGTAGCTTATACCATAATAGTAAGGTTTTCTTTCTACATGCATGCTCTGCAGCACCATGTATGGAATAAGATTCTGAGGAGCTTTCACTTCTGTTTTAATGACAGAATATACTTGTAATATGTCTGTTATTATTTTGGGTCGAAATTGTGAAACAGACTGCATACTGCTTATACTACATAGGTACCATTGCCAGCACTGGACTGCTAAACTTATTCCTTCATCTTTTTCAGAACAAACAAAGAGCCCATAATTTGTTATTCCTATTAATGTTTTTATCATGCTATGACTCATTTATTAAACAAATATATACATTATATATATATATATATATATAATGTATAATATGTATATACATGGCATTACATTGTGTGGTAAAAAAGGTTGTTTGTGTCAGCATGTAGGGGCTAGGCTTTGATGAAATATTATTAATCATGTCAAATAATGGCAAGTATCCAATGGAGCAAGCATGACATTACACCATGCCTGTGCGGCTGTAGTTAAGAATGTTTGTGTTTCCTGATTCTATCTGGGACTGATTTAGCAGTGACTACTTCCGGAAAATTGTGAATTTGTCTTCTTTTCTGACACCCTATGTACACTCCAACGGTTGTGAGTGGCTGCCTCTGCTATGGCAGTGTTATTATAACTGCTACTACTGATATGATAACTGCTATATTTGTACTCCTGATGCCAGGAAAACAAATTGCTGTACTTACTTGCTGCCGGCATTTCATTGATCCATCAGCCGATGGATCTTGTATTCTTATGCCCTTTTCACTTCCCCTCCCTCCTTGTTTCACCCTAACAGTTGCACCCACACGTTTCCCTAGCCGCCGCCGTGCTCGTGCACTCTATTGTAATACAATGTTGCAAACGTGCATGGTGCCCGATCCGGTCACCCGAATCCACGAGACATTTGATCTCGACAATTAGGTGTGCCATCTGCACGCGTGGGTCGTCGGCCTCCTACGCTCCGTCCGTGGCTCGCTCGTCCGTTGCGCTGCCCCTCCCCTTGCCGTACATGCCCGTTGCTTTGCGCCCGTCTTCTCGGGGCCCGCTCACCCCGGCATATCTGAAATCACCTTCCAATTTTTTTGTTTTCGTTTCTGTGGCAATTTTTCCCCTCTGAAATGTATTGTGTTTGGGATGTTTTTTTTTGGGGGGGTACCTGAATACATGTATGAAAGTACTGTATTTTATTGTGGCAAGTTCTATTTCTGCTGACTTTCAAGTTTCATTTTAAGATCGGTCTATACGTGAGTGGTGCTTAAATATGATTCATATATTTTTAGATGCACGGTTTGCCACAATTTGATCCAGGGGTGTAACTGCGAAAATTTTAGGGTTCTTTTTCCTAGCCGACCCATAAAATTTTACGGGCAGTGTTAGATTAAAAACGTTAAAAGAGTAAAAGAACGTTAAAAGCCTTAAAATTTTGTCGAAACATCTATAAATACTTTTTTATTTATTTGCACTCCACGCTTCCCCCTCGGGCCGAAAAATACTTTGGCCCTCTGGTTTGAGCGTCTGAAGGAGCATGACCCTAATTCCCCCCTGATCCGCCAGTGCCTGGACACACACCCAAAAAATCATGGTAGCGGTAACAACCCTAACTTTCGGACTATGGGAGCAGTGCCCACCATTTTCCAGCCGTTCCCGTACCTTGTTTTCAGCAACAAATCAAGCGATAAGCCGAGTCATCTTTGGTCCCACCAACGTCGACGACCCTTTCCCACAACTTCAAAATAGTTCCTGCGCCTATGCTGTAAGCTTCTTGCTCATCAAAGGTTAAAGCTCGAAAAGCAGCAAACGTGAAAAAAAAACAAAAATGATCTGACCTCAGGTCAGGTCAAGGTTACTTTTTAATATAGCATAGTCAATATGCATATCAATGAACTCGCAGTAGCAATCTGAACGCAATAATATCAAAATAAAAGATTTTTCATCATTTCGAAGTTATTGACCTAAGCCTGAAAACTGCTTAAATCGCCCCATATCCGCCCGGGTGGGGGTCTTTTTAGACCCCCTTCGGGATTTTCCAAAGTGATAAAGAAACGGCGGCGCTTAGCGCCGCCAAACTTAGTATAGCTGTTCCTCCATCATTTTTACATCTTTCCTGAAAATTTTAGCTCAAGGTCATGTCAGGTCAGGTCACCAGGCCAGGCGAAGTGACCTCACCCCAAAAATGTTTAGGGCCGCATAACTAAGGGAAGGGTTAATCGATCAAATTGAAACTCATACCACATATTGGGCCCACGAGGAGCTACAACATTTTTTCCGGGATTTTTGATATTGGTGACCTAAGGTCATGTGCATTGTAAATACATGGGGAAAATCACGAAATGAACTTTTCTCAGTGAGTATGGATGGAATCAACTTCAAAAATTGGTTACGACTTGCTTTTTAGCCCATTTCTGAAGTTGATGCCAAACATTTTGACTTGTAACCTTTAAAAGGTCACCTTAGGTCAAATAAGCATTTTTTGGTGTTTTACTCTATAAATTTGGAATAAACTAAAATAAAACTTTTATTTTGTGACCAAAGTGTTTGTATAGTCACTGGAAGTCAAATGATATACATCATGACTATACCAGGCCAATTTAAGTCAGACCGTTGACCTGGGTCAGGTCAAATTCTTAAATTTGACCTGACACAACAATATTATATAACTTTCGATTCGTATTGACGAGAGGATTGCAATGGTGCATCAACTATGGCTATATCTTGTTTTGTTTGGAAGTTATTAGCGAAAAAGGAAACGCCTTTTTGCATGGATGGCTATGGACATTCCCAAGAATATGCCCGACATTCAGTGACATGTAGCTCCCTAGGCTTTGACCTGACACGAAAATGAATGGAACCGTAATGAAAGAGCAACTCAAGAGCTTTCGAATGGTGTTAGAAAAATGTTCCTGGCTATCATAGTTTCTGAGATATATGAGGTTTTCTTAATACACCTGATATTAGCGATTTTGACCTATTTTGACCTCTGGTGACCTTGATATTGTCCTGACAAGAAAAATGACTGAAGTATTTTCGATATCATTTTTGACGAGCTTTCGATTGCCGTTTTGCGCTTTTTTCTGGCTCTCTTAGTTTTTTAGATCGTGGGGGTCTTTTTAGCCCCCCCCACCAGGGCGAAGGTGGCTCGTACCCGCCACCGGGGCAAGGGATATGACTTCTCAGAGGTCACATGTAAAACATTGCAGCATGAACCTAGAAAGGGGCCCAGGATACTATGGTTAGGATAATATGCACTTATTCTCAGCTGTATCTACACAAATACAGCCCAATTTCTGTTTTCCCCTTTATTTCCAATGGAGAGGTCATGGTCCATACTTGACCTTAGGTCATCGATATGAAAAATCCCGGAATATATGTTGTAGCACTCGGTGGGGCCATTATGTGGTATAAGTTTCAATCCCATATATGTACTTGTTTCTTACGTATGCCACCTTAAACGTTTTTTTTAGGTGAGGTCACTTGACCTGTAATGGTGAACTGACCCTAATGATGCAACCGTAAAATTTTGAGAAAAGTTGCAAAATTGATCGAGAAGGCGTGCCGAGTACGGCGGCGCTTCGCGCCGCCATTTTTTCGTGCTGCCGGAAAAACCCGAGGGGAGTAATCAAACACCCCCGCCAGGGCGATAGTTAATAGCTAAACAGGTCGAAAACTGCGTTAAGCTAGAGCCATAATTTAGGCGAATCCTCTCGTTACGGCGAATCAAATTATCTATGGTATAAACATGCCGTGTCAAAATCTAAGAATGACCAAACCAAAGGTCAGGTCAAGAGCGTTATCTGGTCTGACATAATCGATATGCATACCAATCGACTCGTAATGACAATTTAAGAATAATGGTACTAACGTGAAATCTCTATCATCATTTCTTGCCAAGTTGTCCTGCGAAGTTGTCCGGGTTTCCTGCGAACCCATGTCTAAAAAAAGCTTAAATAGTCCCGAATGACCTTACAGAGATCACAGATCAAACATGTCAAGTTGGACCTTTGGGGTGGTCCAATATACTTATACTATGTGAACAGGAATCTACTTTAACCCTTTCCCTACTGGAGGTATTTTAATCCCTCGCCCTACCAGAGGATCGATTCGACCTCCCAACGCTTGAAAACTAAGAAAGGTGGAAAAACGCGGTAAAGCTTAGCGTGTTGCCCGAGACCTGAACTCTCCGACGGTGGAAAATTATTTTTACCCTAGGTTAACGAGTGACCTTGTGATGTCACAAAATGGCGAAATTGTGACACATTTAGAAAATTCCTTATAATTCGGGAATCAATGGGCCTGGAATAAAGCCCGAGGTGTCAATGTGTTTGTCTTGATGCAAGGAATTCAACAAAATGCGGCATGGGCTTGTAAGGTCACACGTGACCTTGACTTAGGTCCATCATGATCAAAGTCAGATCGCATACCATTCGAACACTTGGGTGATGCTCGTCACTATGATGCCAAATTCATTGCTGCATCTCGTCCCGTTTATGAGAATTCAACAGCTTCTAAAACTCACCAGCTTCTAAAATTCGCCAACAGCTTCTAAAACGGTAACCTTTGTTGACCTTTAGGGAGCCCTGGTGCCTTCGTTATGGACTTGACCTTAAAATGGATCACATATTCCAGATTTCCTTTTCAGGAGCTTTCGAATGTTGTTTAGAAACTTGATCTAACTATTCTGGAAGCCGAGCGACGCCCCGTTTTTTCAGGCTTATTTCTAGGGCCAAAATTGTCTTGCATGGTCTTAGAAATGACGTCATAACTCGGTGACCCAACATGACATTGACTTGAAATTTTGTCAAGACGTTTCAAATTAATTTTTATACAATCTCCACGCAGCATTGGGCTAAACTAGTCTCTTTTTGCGTGTCATCGTGAAGAGGAAGAGGAAGAGCAGAGTGTGGGATGTCACGGGCACGTCGAACCTGACGAAAACTGGCTGTTTCCAGCCTCCACAGATCGAACGCACCTTCAAATGCAGGAATCAAGGATAATGGCAATATGTATCTGTATATTTTACAGCTTCAACAGGCACCAACACCCAATTAGTAATGCAGTCATGTTACATACAACAGCGTAGTCCAACGATTATTCAAATAACATGGGTATACCACACACACATGCACACATGTACTAACACGCATTAAGTAAAAACTACTAAAAAGCTGTTTCGTAAATGTGCTGATATGCTTAACCCCCGCCCCATCAGGGGGCATCGGTGCCCCCCCCGAAGGTTTTCTCGAACAACTACTACCATATTAATAGGCTTCAAGGGCTTCAATTGGCCAAGGTGCCACATTCCCTTTAATGAAGTTCGGTGGTGCAATTTAAGTTCAAGCGCCGATGCCCCAGTCTTATCTCAAGAATACAAATACATTCGCTTATCGTTACAGTGTTGCCACACCGTTTTGCCTTCTCCCCGGTTACACTACTTTCTTCACAGCACTTAATTCACGAAATTAGAACGGCGTTGCATAAACCAGTCGTTGATGGTTCTCGCTAGTGAATCCCGGCCTGATCGAGCATGGGCAGCAGTATATCGCCACATGACTCTCTCAGACACAGGCTCACAATAGCAAGATAGGAGATATGTTCAGATTTCTTGATCCTACAAGACGTCTGAAAAAGAAAATTCATTGTGAAGCACCGGAGACTCCTTGTTTTTGGAATCGTGCCGAAAGAGTTCGTTAAATTTGTAAAAACATAAAAAACTTCGATTTCATCTTCAGCATTAACAACATCTAGGCGGCACGATACGAGCGACTTAAAGTAAGGTCATTCCATGTCAACTCGACACACCAAGTGCCAATTTTTACACGGCACCATCTCGGATCTTTATGATACTTTGCATACAGGATTATCGTGGGCTGGGAACACGAATATGAGAATATTAGGAACTTACCTCACATATTTTCGGATATATGACGATGTCAATATTTGCTAAATGCTGTTGCATTCCCGTCTAAGCCATACCATGACCTCAAAGCGGTTTTAAAAATTTGCATTGTGCAAGCCGGTGGCCATCAAAATAAAGGTATGCATCCTTCTTTCAAATATTTACGAAAATTAGGCGATAGCCGTAATATTTAAAAAAAGAGGAAATCTGAGTGGGTGCCGTGCACTCAGTGTGTCGAGTTGGCATGGGGTGACCCAATACCAGAGGGCTCTCCACCAAGAAGTCCGGATCCTCTACTTACCATGATTACTTGGGCCTGCTTATAAGGTCCGATGACGACGTCACACACTGGGTCGTAGCTCATCTTAGTGTCCACAGACATTTCGTCGAAGAGGATGGCGCAATTCCGTTGGAGCGGCGGCATGTCCCGGGCTGCACCTCCAAGAACCGCAGTAGCCCGTCGAAGGTACCAGGAATCACATGGAAGCCTGCCACCCACCGTCTGAGGCATCGAGAGGAGGGCAGGGGCCACCTGCAGCATTGTAGCAAGTGTTAGCTTCTCGGGGAGTAGTGGATATGGGTTCCGAAAATGTAATGGCTGTTGATCGGAGGTCATAGTTCTTCAGTGAATTTTTAGGGGTTTCAATGCGCTTATGGTCGTCTCAAAAATGTATTGTGACGATTGAACAAAACATATGATACAATCTGCAAATGGATCTTCCAATATGACTTCAACTTAATGTTTCCTTTACAGGTCCCATAAAAACCCATATATACCAGTATATTATTAAATAATAAACTTATATCAAAGCGATTCAAGAAGGCTGTAAAAGGCTATAGAGCCAGCCAAAATTTGTGTTTGCTGTTTGTTTCATAATGTTTGTTTGTTAGTTGAGTGGACCAAAGTTGTAATTTTCTGAGTAAAAATATGGTTGCAACATTGACCACCCCCACTGTAACAAAATATTGGGCATGGAACAGGATTAATTTTTTATGTTTTACTAAAAGCTGCATCCTCCATGCTCACATGGTTGATTTGGTTATACCTCTTACCTGAAATGCCCCATACATTATCCTAGCAAAATTAGTTTTTTTCATAAAATAAAGCAATTTATCTGTATAGCACCTACTACTTCCTGTAGTCACTAAAACTATGGCTCTCCTTATCAGTATGCAGTACACGTACTGGACCATCTCTCCCACCATAATTTTTGGCAGAGCACCCCATCAAAACCTTTCCAGAAAATTTAACATTTTTCGGTGGCAGACCAAAGTTGCTCCCATGGACCAAAGTTGCTCAAATTTAAGGTTCCAAAAATAATTTGGATTTCACTAAGATAATCTCTCCAATGTATAACTTACCTAATGTTCTTCAGCCACTTCCTTTTTGCTTGGCATCTCTCGGAAAAGAGAAAAACTTGAAGCAGTTTCTACAACTGTGATGAGAACATTTGGGAAAAAAGAAAAAGGCATTATTCTTATTCTGCAAAATAATAATTATGGGTTAAAGAAGGCCAGGGGACCGGGTTAGAAGGTTGAAAGAGCATCTCAGCCTCCCACCACACCAGTCTACAAAGCATAGCAACAACCCAGACCAAGCACAGCAGCTACACAGAGTAACTACAATCCCTGGCACTGGTTGAAATTTTTGGGTACCTGAATGATTTATGTGCTGCCTTTTTAGTATTAATATATGTGAATAGTTTCAATTCACATCAAATGTCCCCACCCCTGGGAATGTACAAGACATCAACATTATTTTACCCCAGTCTGCAAAGTATGGCAGCAGGCCAGACGAGTCACACCAGCCATCTAAAATTCTCGCACTGCCAGCCACCAAAAATTCACACCAATCTGCCATATACCAGGGAGAAAAACATACTCATTCCTACCCACACGATGCAATGCTACCTCTCTTATTAGTTAGTTAGTTGAGGACTTTTTATAAGGCCCCCTCCTATGTCTTTATACCCATTTAGCCATTATTTGTTTTGTTTCCAGTGTCACCCCCTCGAAACAGTCTCACAAATTCGCACCAGGTTGATAAAATTCGCACCACTCACTCCTGTCTCCAAGGGCACTCGCACCAACGAGATGTCGTCGAAGATGCCATACTTTGCACGCTGGATTTTCCCCACTGTTCACGACTTTGATAGCCCATCAGAATAATAAAATAGTAAAAAACGAATATCTTATCCAGAATATGGAAACATAATGACGAAACAAAGACAAGAAAGAGATAATAACATAATAGTTTCTTGCATTTGGCCCGTTGGCTGCTGGACGAGCACCACATTATAACATAACGCCGTTGTTGTTTTGTAACAACAATGATTCTCAGAAAATTTTCCATAAAACACAAATTACCAGACATCTTCTGCAGGGAAATCATTTAGACCTCTGGTTTTCCATGAAAAAACCGTCAGGAAACCATCAAAAGATAGGGGTTTTCACCTCCAGAACGTGGTTCTTAGAGGTATTTTTTCGATAATTTTAACACGTAATGTCAATGGGAGAATTTGTAAGGGTTTGCTGGACGCGTGACTTTGACCAAACCATGACGTTTAAGCTTAATTTTGTTGCCGATCCATAGAGAATAAACTCAGTTCTTTCTTTTAAAACCAATTTTAGTGTTATTTTTTAGGTTTATAATAACGAATAACTTGTTCAAATATGTGCTATAATCCTCTAGATGCCCGCTTCGAGTAGAATGCCAGACTGCTCAACCAATTAGAAGGCTGAATGCTACCATATGCGGCCAGAACCCTCCAGAATGCTACCATATCCTCAAATGCTGCCAAGTCAGGCAGTCAGCTGGCTGTCATGTCCGAACCGTATCTATAGGAACCGTATCTATAGGAATGGTTTGTATGTGAGACCTTGGAGTAGGACAGTGTAGTAACGTAATAATCACATGGTCAGACTGGGGGCTGTAGGTATGCTATCCTGTGACATTGACATTTTGAGACACACAGTTCTGAAAGAAACCGGACTGACGACTAATTCTATTCGTTTGCTGTATTTATTTGTTTAACGCAAGCTTAATGCTGTGAGTATGTCTTAATCACCATCATATATTTGCAGATGACCTGGCACTCGAATATCCTACACAAATGACACAATACACATCGACTCTGTAGTACATTAGACATAAGCTTTACTTGTTAACCATTTTTTCTATAAGCAGACCATTGCGGGGTCTTTCTCGGGCCTCACTTTGCCGGTCATCTGCCTGTGAGTAAGCCTAGCCCTGATGAACCCGTCCCTCATGTCGTATTCGAACACAGCCTCGGAGTCGGCCATTACCTCCTTCACACACAGTTCCACGCCCTGACCATGAACGAGTAAGTCAACAACTTCCATGGAAGTAGTCTGGAACATCTTGATCTCCTCGGCAGAAAGGCTCAGAGTGAGCACAGGATAGCATACCTTCAGCCTTCAGTCTGATCATTTGATTATTACATTACTACACTGTCTTACTCCAAGGTCTCGCATACAAACCACACTCGTAGCCAGACACAAATCTGAGTAGGTGTTCAACTAGAGAAAAAGCTCAAGCAGCTGACCAGCCAAAGTTATTAAGGGTGAAGGGGGGGGTGCTGTGTTGCAGTAGGCAGCACATCTGTGTCCTGCACCATAGGTTCCGGGTTCCAATCCCCGGCTAGGACAGTGAATGAGGACAACCTGACCATCCCTCCCAACAGGATGAGAGTTGGCGACACCGTGTAATCCAAAAGATTGGTGCGTTGTTAAAGGGAATTTGGCACCTTTATAACGTGATTTTGATTGAAATAGCCAAGTTTTAAAGCATGCCGGAAAACCCGGTACTCAATATCTCATTTGTCTTGAAACTCGAAGCTTCCGTAGATAAAAGCTAAAACCTACCTGAAATGTAACCCTCATGCACCCTGAGCAGCAGGCCACAGTTGTCAGTTGCTGGTGTGCCGACATATGCTGACGTCACGGTGAGTATAAGCTAATCGAAGCCCTTGAAGCCTATTGAATATGGTAGTGGTTACCAGATCATGACATCATCCACAGGGAGATATTTATTTTTTCCCCTAGAGGCGCATTTTAAAAATCAAAATATTGAGCTTATTGTACATTTTTCAGATAAATCAGGGATGGTTCCATGATTTTCGGCTAAAAGTATCCCTAAGTACACTAAATTCCAGGATTCGACCAAGGCGCCACATTCCCTTTAAACGTCAACAATTGCCAAAGTTGTTAAGGCTCAAAACTCGAGAAATCCACCTATCTTCAATACAAGGGGGTGACCAGGAAAGGACCAGAGGGTGCCTTGGCCTCTCAGCAGCTGCCCGGGTATCCAGTGTATCCGCCTGGCTACAAAAAAGATCCGACGTTTTGATGTTGGTAACCAAGTTACCGTGCTGCAAGGATACTGACAACAATGCATTGTGAAGTCAATGGAGACTTCAACGCCATGCCACTGAAAACATGCCTTCAGAAAAGGCCGTTCTGCGCCCATTAAACGTAGATTCATTGGATTTGTTTTTCTTGCATCATGTTTACAACATATCATGACGTAATAATATCACTACTCTTAATTTGAAATCGGAAATTATTTTCTGACGACTTGGTCTAATATATGTATATATATATATATATATATACATATATTAGACCACATATATATATATTACATATATATATATATATATATATATATATATATATAAATATATATTTTGGGAGCAGGTTTTTCTCGATACATGTTTCGTTAAAAATGACAGAGAACTTAGCATTCGTTCTTTTTGAGTTCAGAGACTCAAGCTTGCGAATTAATCGTCTATCGTCTTGGTCAAATTGATGCAGAACTGAACTAAAGGCCATTGCATGCGACGTTTCATTGTTACGAACAACATCTTCAGGCATAAGTGATACATATAGCACTAAAGTGATACATATATAGTGATAATAATAGCAAAATACAATTCAAAACACTCATTGTCTCGGATCGAAAATGGTTAAGACTTCTTTGAATCAGTGGTTTAGAAATTTGAATTCAATCACACGAAATCAAACGGAGGGCGCTTATCATTAGAAGATCAATAATTATCATGAAAACTATCCAGTGCGGCATAATTATCGATAGATCAGAACATTAAATACTAGCCTAGCGTCGTTACCCATAAAAGTCCCCCACTCCAACACTATCGCATTATAACCTAGGCCCAAGAGGGGCACTGTCAAACACGGATAGCGCCGAGGCGATGTTCATTTGCCTATTGATTGTGGGATTGATGTCCCTGATGTATACTGCCTCCAGCACTTGGAGCCTTTTCTTATCATGGCATCTCGCTAGGATGTCCGTGTTTTGGAACAGCATGTCTCTGGTTAGTCGTTCACCATGTGAGCGGCGCATGTGCTTTTCTGGAGCTCCATCTTGCAGGTGCATGGTCAATCTTCTTTAGAGTTTACAGTTTAGACAACGCTTGCTCAGAGATGAATTACAGAAGAAAAAACAACTTTTGGACAAGATCGAACGCGAGTATAAATCGATGCGCGAAAGATTCAATACGCTTGACATATCAGACGAACTAAAACAGAGAACCGATGGTGCTTTGGGAGAACTTCACGCCGCATACGAAGAAAAGGTGCGTACAACCATCGAGAAAAAGCTATTAATTCTTTACCGTAGGCAAAAGGATACCCTTGATAATGATGCCTTCATTAACTTATCATCAATAGAACTATCAGATAATCAGAAGGAGCTCTTAAACCTCGGTCTGAATTGCCAATTCTACCCTAAACAATCGCAGCAGCACAAAAGAGCTGAAATAGAGTTGCTTTTTCAACAGATATGTGACCTCCAAGGCAAGGGAAAGCTTGATGTCAATCATAACATCCAAGAGCAGTTACAGGCAGAGAGCACAAAAAAGAGAGGTAGCAATAAGAGTTCAGTCCTGACACCTAAGCTGAGAAAAGCTGCAAAGGAACTTAAGAACAATGAAGACATTGTTATTCGCCGCGCGGATAAGTCTGCAGTTTTCGTTGTACTAGACAAGGAAGAATACTTCGCCAAAGTAATCGATGTCCTCAAGGATGAATCAAAGCTCAAAAGAATCACTAGAAACCCAGTAGATCAGCTCAAGAAAAAACTTAATAAACTGATCGATGCAGCTAACGCGGCATCTGGAGATGTGAAATTCAAACGGATCACAGGTGAATACAGCCCAGGATATTTCTATGGAAATATCAAGACCCACAAGCAAGGAAATCCTATAAGACCCATCATTTCCCAAGTGTTGACACCATCGTACGAACTAGCCAAGAAGCTGAATAGTCTTCTCTCTCCGTACTTACCCAATAAGTACGCCTTGAAGTCAACCTCTGAGTTTATCGAGGTCCTAAAGCTTCACGAAAGGAAAGGGATGCTTGCGTCTTTAGATGCACAGAGTTTATTCACTAATGTGCCGATTGATGAATCTATACGTACTATCCTCGACTATGCTTACAACCATCCTACTCTGCCGCCTCCTCGAGTACCGAAGAAAATAATCGAAGATATGTTGGCTACATGCACTAAAAGTGCCCCTTTCCGCTGTCCCAGGGGTGAGCTGTTTTACCAAGTAGATGGGGTAGCAATGGGGTCCCCTTTGGGAGTACTTTTCGCCCAGAGCTACATGAGCTTCGTGGAAGAAAAGGCTCTAAGCCGTATGGATATTCCCCCTTTCAAGTATCTCCGTTATATCGACGATATATGGGTGGAAATTCACGATAGCAGCCAGCTCCAGAAACTCAAAACTCTGCTCGAAGAAGTCAACACTGAAATTCACTACTGAAGAAAGCGAGGACAATAAAATCCCGTTTCTAGATACGTTCGTCGACGGCTCTACTGGGGAATTCAAGACAGAAGTATTCAGGAAAGAGACGAACACAGGACATTGTTTGAACGGGAAAAGCGAGTGCCCGAAACGCTACAAGGAGAGTGTTGTTCGAGCTTACGTCCACCGCGCTCTTACACATTGTTCCTCCTGGAATTTAGTGCACCAAGAGTTTGAGCGCATCAAAAACATCCTACGCTGCAACGACTACAGCATAAATGACATCGATAAGATTATTCGGAAACAACTCGATAAATCCTGCCGACCTCAAGGAACACAGACAACAACAACAGGGGCAAAGATTAAGCTGTTCTATCAGAACAGCATGTCTTCAGCACATTTGAAGGATGAAAAGGCCCTGCATGAAATCATCCACAACAACTGTAAACCGACCCAACAAAGTGCCTCCATCTGGTGATATATTACAAAAGCCCACGAGTATCCAGCCTTATAATGAAGAATGACCTGTCTCAAGACCAATCTGACTTGAAAGCCACTAACGTAGTCTACAAGTTCAACTGCCCTGCTGGTGACTGCGCGCACCGCTCCGATTGTAGCTACGTTGGATTCACGACCACCACGCTTTCGAGAAGATTGACCATGCACTTGCAAGATGGAGCTCCAGAAAAGCACATGCGCTGCTCACATGGTGAACGACTAACCAGAGGCATGCTGGTCCAAAACACGGACATCCTAGCGAGATGCCATGATAAGAAAAGGCTCCAAGTGCTGGAGGCAGTATACATCAGGGACATCAATCCCACAATCAATAGGCAAATGAACATCGCCTCGGCGCTATCCGTGTTTGACAGTGCCCCTCTTGGGCCTAGGTTATAATGCGATAGTGTTGGAGTGGGGGACTTTTATGGGTAACGACGCTAGGCTAGTATTTAATGTTCTGATCTATCGATAATTATGCCGCACTGGATAGTTTTCATTGATAATTATTGATCTTCTAATGATAAGCGCCCTCCGTTTGATTTCGTGTGATTGAATTCAAATTTCTAAACCACTGATTCAAAGAAGTCTTAACCATTCTCGATCCGAGACGATGAGTGTTTTGAACTGTATTTTGCTATTATTATCACTATATATGTATCACTTTAGTGCTATATGTATCACTTATGCCTGAAGATGTTGTTCGTAACAATGAAACGTCGCATGCAATGGCCTTTAGTTCAGTTCTGCATCAATTTGACCAAGACGATAGACGATTAATTCGCAAGCTTGAGTCTCTGAACTCAAAAAGAACGAATGCATGATGAGTTCTCGAATGAACGAACGAACGAATGAGTTCTCTGTCATTTTTAACGAAACATATATATATATATATATATATATATATATATATATATATATATATATGTATATATATAGATAGATAGATAGTAGACTAAGAGGGGAGAAGGGCTAAAGTGGATAAAAATGTTGGCAGTGGTGCCAACGTCTTATCATTGTATTAACCCCTGAAGCGTTAATTACGTGAACAGAAGTTGCCTTAAATGGAGAGTCTCACTTGTATAGTGTGTTTCGAGCTGAGATGGCAGTGCTGTAGAGCGTGTCGAAAAACCTCTGGTGACGTATTCTATTTCACCCAAAGCATGCTATATGAAATGTCCGCACGTTTTAACCCATGGGGTGCGATTGGAACTGCTCAGTGTTCGCAAATGATACAAAGCCCGGCTAAACGGGTTAAGCGTTGGCTTTGAATGCCTCTAGGGTAATCAATTTGAACCTTATGGCCGAAAATTGGCATCACGTCAGGTCAACTAGTTACGACGTGATTTCTAAGTCTATGTTAGGCAATTTTGTTCTTATAAAATCAGGTCGACAAAACCGGAGAGTAGCTCGGCCCCTAGAACAGCTAGTTCATGTATTTTTGCACCATTCGACAGATTATGAATAAAAAATCTGGACGTTTTCATCTATTTTGAAATCAGGTCAATAACAGGTCACCTGAGGTCACCAAATGTTACGGTTGTGCAAAAGGTTTGTGGACTGGATAAAAATATGTATCCGGCAGGCCTGTGCTGGTCGAGTGTGTTGACAACCAGACCTGAATCATCAGGCAATACAAAATGCAAAGATAACAGCCTTAAAACTGGCATGTTTGGAAGAGGTTTCTACAGCAAAGGTATCCCGAAACCAGGAAGGGTAATCCTGGTGCTGAACCTAATCTTCCCAGGATGAGGTGGATGATGGGTTCGGTAGTTGCTGTGCGTAAAGATAGAGATGGTATGGCCAGAGCAGCCGATGTGCGTACATCGAAGGGTGTGGTAACACATGCCCTCCAGAATCTGTGTGAGTTTGAGATGGTAGATGACGACATTCCTTTAACAGAGAAGGTTTAGGATCAAACAACTGGGGGCAGGACGTGACAGTACTGTTTTTACCACGATTGCATCCGTCTGGAGAGATCCACCATGGGCAGTAAGCTTGTCGCCTGGTTTAAGCTTTGGCTGCGTGATATGTGATGCTTGTATAATGTGCAGGATTTACTTGAAAGAGGAGGGGATATTGTGCAATCACTAATTTGTGCATGGCAATGATAGCCTTTTTTCGCTTGGGGAGTCGATGACATTTTTCACACCCAATAACATTAACACTAGATTTTCAATATGAAAAATAGAACGGAACCCTGTGGGTACAGAAAGATGAATGTGTGTATGCATGCATGCCCGATAAAAGTGAAATTCAATGTATGTACCTTACAGCATATGAAGTAAACCATGAATAGGGAGCAAAATTGTTAAGAATGTTAAAGCAAGGCTTTTGAAGGATTCGCAAAAATATACAGAAATAACTTTGGTATCTTAGCAACGAGCATAACCTAAGAATTCGAATGTCACCTTAAGTCAAGATTAAGTAAGCAGCTAGCTTATATGAACTTTTTAATTACACGCAATGCTCAAGTCAACTCAGGGCAGTAAGAAAAGAGACAATATTTTTGTTTTGAGCGATTGAAGGTGGAAACAAAACGCTTTCTCCTGATTTCCAGACCTTTTTTCCATGAATAGTCCCGTTTTCAGTTTTGACAGTGCTCTCTTCTCTTTAATCGAACAAGTACCTACTACACTGTGTTCCAAACGTATACCGCTATACTGGTAATAGGGCAGTGTCAGAAGTTGGACATCCCCACGAATCCCCGAGCTTTTGGTTGCATCAAGTGTGATTTCATCGAATTTTCTAGATAATGGAGACAGTCTCAGGGCTGGATAGGTTATTCTTTATTGTTATTTTTCGGATTCAGACACAGATTAGGATTTTTTAGAAGGAGATCCACTCGAAAAAGGTTTTTATTTTTCAACCAGTGTCACGTAAAAACATAAGAGTGGGTATACAAATGTAAGGTAAAATCATTTGTTCATATATCACATCCCAATAATTTTCCAAAAACTTTGTTTAGAACGTCTGCAACCCAACCTTCCTAATAACAATGCTTAAAACGTGCACTGGAGGGAGGGGGTCTCGGAGTCCCCCCACCTCTTTTTCCAGGGTGGCCGGAGAAACACTCGCAGCCGAAAAACAATACTTGGCCAGATTTGATAGAATTAAGCGGCGCGTCTATTGGTGAAAAAAGTTTGGAAATCGGTTGAGTATTTTTTTACTTATAGTCTTCAAAGTCAGACCTGCATTTTGAGATCGCCACAATCGCGCGTTCGGACCATTTCCCTTGTATTGGAGACCGAGTGCTGACGTCATAACGCCATATACCCGTGATAATATGTCGCAGTCACCTCACATGGAGGCCAATATCAAGGTCAAAGGTCACAGGTCAAGGTCATATCAGCACTTTCAAAATCATGACCCCGGTGTTTCCGATCCAATGGCGTTACCCGGTCTGACGTATATTATGCTATGACATCATGGCTAAGGTAACTAAATCTAAAGGTCAAGGCCGAAGGTCGGGGTCAAAGGTCATAGGTTAAGCTATATCCACATTTCCCGCCAATCAGTTACCATAGTGCTAGTTATAGTGTATGTACATTATAGGTAATATACACTCATAATACCACCATCATCATGTTACCTCATATGTGAATGACCTGGAATGACCTTAACCCCGAAATTGTACCAAAGATTCATTGCAGCGTTTTCTTTATGACCCTGGTCCGCCTTTAGCTTATCCCCGTCTTCTTCCCGCATAATCACGGAATTTCCCAATAGGTCCCCAGCATGGCCAATATTTGACCTTTATAACCTCGTTTCGTCTTGAAGATATTGACCTGGATCGATGAAAATTGGCTATGATGTACATACATCACCATAGCCCCCATCCACCCTCTAATCTGTGCTTTTCTGCTCCTTTTAGTTTCTGAGATCTTAGGGAGCATACCAGGCCCCCTCCAGTGCGTGTTAGTGCAGAACCCCTCTTCAGTGCGGGTGTTAATGCTACATGTTTGAGTCATCAATGACCCCCCACCGCACAGTGTTACAAGGAGGGCCTAAAACGGTACAAAAATATATAACTTACGTTCTATCAAAGATATTGCCTTCAAATTTGGATCACAGTATGCTGATATCCTGAGCATTATTGAGGTTGAGTTTCAAGTTTCAGTCAGGTCAGGTCTTTGACCGAGGTCAAGTTGAATTCTTATGTTCGTAAATCCGCTATCAGTTTCCCATTTATTTACGTTCAAACTTCATCACAAAGATCTGATCTTACGAAATTGTCTTCTTTGTGTTTTGATGCCCCGTAAATGCATCTTTTCTAGTTGACCTGAACCGAGGTCAGATGTTTCAGTGGAAGATCCTTCCAGTTTCGGTGGGAAAATTCAAATTACATCGGACGTCAACAAGTTGTTCACCCTACTTTCAGATGAGCAGCTGCCAGACCTACCTTTCTTTTACTAAAATTGGCTTTCTCAGGCTGACCTCAAATGAGGTCAGGTGATTTGAATAGTGATTTGTAGGACTAAACATCAGAAATGAAAAAATAGATGAAATTTCACATAGGCATGTACAGTTCAACAGCGTTCTGAGAAAAAAATGCTCCAATACCATTCTGAGCAAAATGTATTTTAGCTACTGCAGGCACTATCAACGAGTTGTAAACACCATATCGAATTCACCTAATTGAGCAGCTTGCCCGAGTAAAAAAACACCGTTTCACTAGCGGTTGGTAACAGCTCACTCGGCCCATACTTATAAATCACAAAAATTGCATCTAGCAGGTTCACTATATATAACAATATTCGTATATAAAACTTCATCAAGATCAGAGACCTTCAAAAAAGGTATCGGATGGGAACAAATAGCAAAATTAAGCGGCTTCATATGCTCCAAGACTTCTTAAGAACTATCAAGTAGGTTGGGGGACGGAAATGCACTTCAAACAGGCAAATGTAACTTATGGCCCAACCCGCTTTTATGCATCCAAATGATCAGTTGAACTATGGGATGTATCCGAGTCTCCGGGTTGAGTGCTGGGAGCAACCAGAAGCGCGGAGATGTCATGATGTTTTCCAGAGGACGATCGGATATCACGTCTGGGTCGTTCTAAGTCTTCTTGGATTGCTTTCACGATCACAGGATTGCTGGACACCGTCAAGTGATGCAATGGTCTTGGATTGTCGCTTTTCGGGAGGTCTTTCTGGCATGGTGCTCACGCGATACCTTATGTCTTTGTTCCTCCGCTCCTGGGCCTGCTCACTGAGCATACCGATTGGAAGGAGAAGTGACTGGAACTTGTCCGCGTTGATGACCTGATCAGAGGCATTCACAGCCGAAAGGATCGTGCCGAGTCTCCTGATAAGTTCCACATCCACACCAGAAATTTCAAAAATTTTCGTCTCGTGCGCCTGAGCAGTTTCAGAGGCGGCCCGCTTACGCCTTTTCTGGCTTAGGTCTCTGTATCTCTTTTGGGGCCGGCCTCTTTTTCTTGCCAGTGGCTGGCTCGGACTTGGTTCTGCTGCGTCAGGTGCGGCCGAAGACGTTGATTTCGCTGAAACCCCGGTTTGGACAGTGAAAAATATTTCCTCTGCCAAGAGGGTTCCATATTTCTTGAAAACGCTGTTCTTGTCTCGGCTGACCAATGGCCACTTCTGTCGGAAATTTCTGCAAAACAACTCAAGCTGCTGATCCAGCATAGTCTCAGATTCTTCTGTCAATGATTCTCCCTCCTTTAAACGACTAATAAGGTATTTCTTTGCTACTTCAACACCGCGCTTAGCATCGGATATTGTACCTTTATCTACCAGATCTTCTACTAGGTCACTCTTTTTTACACAGAGCTCCATCTCGAGACCACAATCTTTCACATCCGAGGTCACAAGCAAAGTTTTTCTTACCCTTTAGACTGATCACCTGCATGTGTCTTTTTCCAACAGAATTCCAGGTTGCAAAACCGTTTGCACCGAGGGATCATAACGCAACCGCGCATTATGTGTTTGCCTTTCATTTTCAGCCCAGTTGTGCCAAGTGTCCTGTTCAAACAACCAACTCGGCACACTTCTGAGCGCATACATTGACCAGGGTATGTGTCATGCCCACCATTATGTGGAAAAACCTTACTTTATTTGTATTTTCATCCCACTGCTTTGTTTCTGTCCATGGTTCCACCACGCGCCCCAACAGAGGCGGCCGGGCCGTGCCCTGACGGCGCGGCGGGCGGGGGACAGCGCGCGGGCCGCCGACATACCCTTACACAATCGGTCATAAATCACGGAAATGCAACTAAATGCAGCTGAAACTTTCTGTACGCATTGGAAACATGTGTGCAGCTACCACTGTGGTGGTCTCATGTTGTGGGAAGCTGTGGGATTTTTTGCCGGCTTAATCAAGTTTACTCTTCAGTGGAAATCTCTGAGTTGTAAATTATGAAAATACATAAAATGAAATAAAATACTTTGAGAGAATTCACAACTTAGAAAAGCATATAATTGTACTGCAAACAAGGCGTAGTTTGGGCAAAAAATCACCCGGTGTGTTTTCGGAGATATGAAAGCATGTTCGCGAGCGCTCCAAGTTCCGGCACGTTCTGACAGTCGGAAGCAATACTTGCTGTCCTATCGAAAACATCACTTTTACCCCATCTGAAATCGGATAAACAGATATTTTATCGGAGATTGAGATATGCTCCCGGATGGTCTGGGATGTTTCCCTTTGATATAAAGTCATCTTAAGGCATTCTGTGTTGGTCGAAAAATTGATTTTCGTACCATTTTAGGCCCTCCTTGTAACACAGTGCACCGGTGCCGTTGGTTTGACCAGACTCTTGAGGGCTGTGTGAAACTGCGGATCTCTATGTCGACTATAGTGAAATAAATAAATTACACGAACCGGCGACTTGATTCCAAACATATCGGAGGGAGTGTTCATGCTTTATAGCGCCACGCGTCTTGTGTTGGTGTACTTTGCTCGCCCTTCGGCCGGAAGTATGTGGTGTACATATACTTCGGCACTTCTGTCCCCATAATCCGCCCTACAACACACACCGTCGCCACACAGCTCGTTAGCCTCCCGACGCGTCGGGAGGCTAACGAGCTGTGTGGCGGACAGCCATCCGAGCCGCGCCGTGAATGTATGTATGTGGTAGAGGTGGGACTTTCTAGGCCCGGGGGCCCGGGGCAAAAGCCCGGCCCAGGCCGGCGGGCTTGGACCGGGCCTGAGCGCCTGATTTAAGCCTATGCCGGGCTGATAACGGGCTTCACCCAGGCTCATTCCGGGCTTCAACTGAACTGGGACTTCAAAGTAAATTTTCTGTAAGTTAAATAAACCTTTTTCAGTACAGACCTAGTTTTTTCCACTGAAACATAATCTTATTCATGCACCAACAGCTTTTGAAAATACATTTACATTTAGAGACATGGAATTTTAGACATACATCAGGAATGTAAAAGCATTAAGTTCTCGCTTTCTATCTGTTACTCATGCCAGGGTCAAAAGCAGGTTCCTTAAACCTGTATCAATATTCATAATCAAATATTGAATAAGGCCTACAGTTGCACACATCCATGCTGTACCGTCATCTTAAGAATATTCTAATGACTTCAAAGTCTTCAAGTCATATATGGGTAAACAAAATATAAATTTTGATAGCCTATTTGTTCTTCCATATTGTCAATATACCATTTCAAAGGAAGTCATTTAACCAATTTGCTGTTAACATTATATGGATACTTACACCTAGCTCTAGCTAGAACATTCTTTTCAGAAGCTTTCTGCTTCAGGTAAAAAAAGTAATTTATGAAGCCATTCCCATCTCCTCTACGAAACATGGCCAAGTGAAGATGACAGGTACAAACTATCTGGTGAGTGGTGGGAGCCCATAATTGTCAAATTGGCCTGCTAACTCAAGATGCAAGAACCAATTTTGATAAGTTTAACCCTTCCACAGATTCATCTTGCTCTTTCATTGCCCAAAAGATGCAGAATCCACTCAGAAAAGGCTAGTATAATGATAAGCAAGGGAATAGGCACAAATAAAACATGTTTTTGATCGAAGTGGGGTAGAGTGGGGTAAGACGCATACGTTAAGGGAGAATGTGTCTGTACCAATCCTGCCTGGATGGAATTGCGTCATGTTTTCTTCGTTAAGTTCTGTGATCTTTTGTCTACACTCGGATAGAAATTTGGAACTCTAGAACTATGCAAAGTGTGCGAAATTTGTTTTTCTTGAGACCATGTAAAAAGGCGTTTTGCCCCGATAGCGGGGTAAAACGCCCTAGCCCCGGGGTAAAACACCGTCATATAACACCCAGCGCATACTGTATCTCGTTACATGAACAAGTGGGAACATTGTTGTGATTATGGTTTACGATAATGTGACAAAGTGGGCAAGTTATTCGAGGCATTAAAGCCCGACACAGCAAAAATAAGCAGGTAGGCTTTCTACTTATCAACGGAAAACGCGAAAGCAATTTAAGATAGAGCCCCAACACATGTAAGGGGGGCGCAAAGCACATTAAAGCGCCTCCGGTTCAAGTGGTTCTTCTTCGGTGCGTCTTCCCATATTCTGGAACAGGATGTCAAGGCAATATTAGGATGGGAATGTATAATCTGGAAAATGTAGTTAACGACGATGATGGTTCGGGATCGCCATATGCAAACAGTGCTTCGAGCAGATCCATGACGAAGGTAGGTATTTAATACATCGGCGGGTCCAGGAGCAACTTTTGTAGGGGCCAAACCAACGTTTCGGGAGGAGGGGGGTAAATCGAGAAGAAATCTCGGAAACGTAGTATTTTTACGAAAAAACGGCCAAAATTTGACCTTGAGGGGGAAAAATACTTTTTAGGCTTTGGCGTGGGCCACGGCCCCTTTAGCCCCCTTTGGATCCGTCAGTGATTTAAGACCACCCCTCAAGATGACCAAATGAGAGCATACGCGAAAACTTTCCTGTTTGCTATAGGAACTAATATTTGAAACTCAATGTCTTCTGTTACGGTGATTTGTTTCTAACCCAACGTACTTCGCCATCACGACCAGTAGTGGTCGTGATGGTGGTAATAGTAATAGCAGCCCTACCTCCATGTCCTACCTATCCTAAGGACACACCCATCCATTAGGGTAAAACGCCTACCAAATATTGGGGTAAGGCGCCTGGGGCGTCTTACCCCGCACTACACATGGGCGTCTTACCCACGTAGCAACGGCAGCGTCGCAACAAATATTACTCAATTCTGCGGCGTTTCCATGCCGCATAGTGGCTGTCAAAATGTGGCACAAACTCGCTGTTTAAACCTCACAAATTGCCGTGAGTGCATTTAAACCGCATACAGTAAAATCGCATCTTTAAGATAGCTTGTTTTTGTATCCAGAGGGGCAAAAAACAACAAATGTTTGCTGAAAATTACTGGAGCAGACCAGGCGCGTCCAAACACGCTCAGGTCCAGATCAGAAAGATCGCAACCAGAAAAAAGTAATAGATGTAGGCTCCAGTTCTTACATCAGTCTGTAGATGCTAGTAGGCGTCTTACCCAGGTGGGCGCGTTACCCCACTCTACCCTACTTCAAAACATAAATTAGGCAGTTGTGGGGAGATACTGGGGAGAGCAGTCAACCTTAGAAGGAACCTTTGAAATTGCACCAAAACATGAATATACTTGACATTATGTGTTGCATTTTCCTTGTGGAGATACTTCCCCGGCCATACGCGTCGGAAAAGGGGAGGCCAGGGGGGCTGGCCCCCCACTTTTTGGCCAAAAATGTTCTGATCTCAGTCAAAATGAGAGAAAACCGGACATTCTTATATCCAGCCGCTGCGGGAGGCAACAAAGAGCCCAAATTCGAACAGTTTTTGTTCCTGACGTTGAAAGTTTTCTGTCAGCATCAGGTTGAAGTTTGGCTGCCCCCCCCACTTTTTTGCCGGTGGCGACACTTATGTCCCCGGCCTCTATGAAATAAAACTTCTATCATAAGCCTTGAACATAACAGCACTTCCCTTCCAAAATACTTTTTACTGTACATTTCCTTCCCACCACACTAAAAATGTACAGGAACATAGAAACACAACACAAAAACAAAATCTGCAAATTACGGGCATTAGATAGGCTAAATTCCGCAGCCTTGAGCAGCTTGTAAAGCTTTGCAAAGCCAGAAAAGCGTCATATACGAAACAAGTGCGCAAAAAGTGGCCTATTTTCAGGAATAAAACAAATGCACCACACACTTTGTGCTTATTTTTTAAAGCTGTGATTTTTTTCAAATATATTTTCAAGAGTATTGAAACACATTCACCGAAATAAACTTACTATTCTGGTAATTTTTTTTAGAAAAATACGTCCATAAAAGAGTGCTCCAGGGTAATAGAGAACTCTAATGTAGAGAACTCTAATGGAGTGCTCTAATGTAGATTAGCACGGCGCTTCCGATACCTACTAAGCGCAAGCCCGTAAAATAAAAAAACAAACAGAAATGATGTTCAAGCCCGTATGGTGATGTGGATGGACCGGAGTTGTTTGTTTTGCGTCAGAGTTACTTTTTGTTGGAGATTGGTGCAATCTTTTTATTCCATGTTTGGTGCCAACCTGTGGAAAACTAGTGGTTCTTTATGGCTGGTGGTTTGATAATTCCATATGGCTGATGGGCCTTGTTGGCCTGTTGGCTTACCTACTTTGCAGACCGGGCTGACCCAAGCAGAACGATCTTTTGACTATCTTCCAAGCTGTCTAGTGACTAGACTAAAAGAAAATGTTAATATGTATCAATTTAGGGACAATATAAAGGATTTTTGGTTCATTCACAGCCATTCTGCCATGATGTTTTGAAAAGTTTTAGCTGAAAACTTGTCACTGCTCTTTCCTCTATTCATCAACATTATTGGAAATCAATTATGAGGCTCGTGCCAGCACATCATGATTTATAAAAGTGCAATGATGGAGGAAATATCTGATATGAGTGGGCTTATTCCCGATTATTATAGCTGCCATGTGCATTAGGTGTCCCAATTTTCAAAAAAGTTCATGTAGCCACGCGGGGACTTCTGAATCCCGTTTCTTATTCCATGGGCATTATTTCAACCAATTTTTAGAATTCTTGACCGGTAAACTCTCTTCGCCCCGAGCGCTTGAAGTTTAAGCCTAAATTTGGTGTTATCAGTACTGCCACGTTGAAGTCTCCTGATGGGGATTCCATGATGTTTTTGGCATTGGTGGATATTTAAGGCTGAAATATAATCAATTTGAAGAAATAAATGTGTGTGTTGTTTTCTTCAGTATCATTTAAAGCTTTTTTGGGCTGGCAGAGCCCAAAATAGATAGGTTTTGCTTATTTGTCATCAGCATGCGACTAAATTCTAAATTTTACGTTTTGACAAGACCTTCTTTTCCTGAGCATCTGCAGTTGTTATCTGATTATATGGCTAAGCACCCTGCAGCCATTCTGAATGAAAAACATACCTGCATAGTTGCAAAGACATGACAATTTCCTCCTAAACATATATCAGCTTTCCTGAAGCACCAGGTCATTACGACTCCGGCAGTTCTGACATTCATCCTTCGTGCAGTCATATCGCTCATAACTTAAAAGGCAAAACACATAGATTGTTTGAGCAAACATCGTTAACACTCTATTCATATTTACTAAGTGTTTTACTAAAGGCGCGAGTAAGCCACTTTGGTATGGTCACAGGCCTGCCTGTGCCAACTAACAGCCTGTGCCAGAGCACTCAGTTGCTCTTCATCTTGGGTCTTGTCTATGAGCTCTTGCAGGAGCCCAATGCCACGTTCGATGCCATCGTTGACAACTGCAAGGTCACGAACAAAGCATCTCACGTAACTGTAGCCAGCTGAAGCTGGCCATTCCTTGACTTCATCTGTAAGCCATGAAGTGTCCATTTCACTTAGCAGGCTGAACAGAAGCCACGATATTTCGCCCACGAGATCCGCCAGGTTTTTGACCCTATGAATGTTCACGGAAAGTGGTTTCCCGGCTGGAATTACTTCAGGTCACTGCACTGATGACAAACACTCCGCTAACTTTTGACGTTCCTCTTCGGACACGTCCTCACTGAAGAGGACAAATACTAGTTCAGCCGCTTCCAGGTAAGCCGTGTGTCTCTCTAAGACTTCAGAATGGCGTTAGCGATCAGGCGGAAAGGTGCAAGCTCGGACAGCTGCTGCATATCCCTGTAGTATTGGAGACCGTCCCATACTGCAGTGACAGCAAGCCCGGAGCGAGGGAAGAAGGAAACATTGAAAAAACGACAAGTCACCAAGCTTTTGATCTTGGCTGCATCTTTATCTGAGAGGTGAAGTTGAGAGGACAGAAGATGCATTTTGATAGCATGCAATGCATCTGCCAGAAGCCTTGCTTCGCTTGCTGCTCCTGGCCTGCGCATTCGGTAGTTTTCAGGTAACTCTCCCGACAGGTAGGTACCGATCAATGAGCACAATTCTTTGTAGTCATCTCTTAGAAATGTGCTTGAGGTCATATGATCTGTCGCCCAGCCGAGCACGCTCTCCGCTTTTTTGTTCAGGAAACCCACGCTGCAGGACTAGCCAAAGCCAATGATTGGACCGTCTTTTTCTAGCTGTGACCACCTTTGTTTGAGCTGCTTGTACAGCGCCTTCGACGGACCTTTTGTTCCTCCAAAAGTGGTTTTTGTTGCATGAGCAACATGAAGCTCGTGTACGGGTCTGCGGCATTCCAGTCCGAGCATAGCATGACCGATTTCCCGCTCCAGCCTCCACGTGGCACCTGATCTCCAGCCTGAGTTCGCCGCTGTCGTGTCATAGACAACACCCGCGACTGTCGTCACATCTACGTCGTATTCAGCCAGCTGTTCGAGCATAGCTTCAGCCACCTCAGCGCCTTTACTGCTAGGTAACTTGTTTTTCCCTCACAAATTACTAATGAAGAAACCATGGTGCACAGAGTGCTATGGTAATAACCCGAATATATATGCCAGGTGGGGAAAATGCTGGAAATGCCATGTGTTTAAGACTGGTTCTGAAACTTGTTTGCCGTTAATCACTCTCCGTCGTCTAAGAAACTCAACAGTTCGAACTTAATACTCGTAGCTCTTGACCTGAAGAGGCCATGCTGATGATGCCGGCCTACAAATTGGAAAACAGCTTTGCAACAGATATTCACCCATTCAACTGCTCGATCACATGTCAGGTATAAAAATCATGGAAAATATTGCATTTTGAAAAACTTAGCCGCATACTTTGTTTTTGGTTGATCCCGTCTCACCACTGTACCGGAACCAAATTTGGGCATGTGTCGGGTCTTGGTCATTGTCTCAGCATTGCCATTTATGTGCATTAAAACTGCCTTCTCTTATGGGTAAAGGCAATGATCTCAAAACTGATGGATTAATCAAGTTCCGTAAGATATTAGATTATGCTCACTATATTTGAAGAAAAAGACTCATGCTAGCATTTGAAAATGCCCGAATCTGTGCAAAAATATCCACCAATGCCACAAATATCATGGAATCCCCTTCAGGAGACTTCAACGTGGCAATACTGGTAACACTAAACTTAGGCCTAAACTTCAAGCGCTCGGGGCGAAGAGAATTTACCGGTCAAGAATTGTAAAAATTGGTTGAAATAAGGCTCATAGAATAAGGAACGAGATTCAGAAGTCTCCGCGCGTCTACATGAACTTTTTTGCAAAGCGGGACATCCTAATGTGCATACCTCTATCTAGAATGCCCACTGTTTTTATAGGGTGATGCTGGTCATTACCTGAAGTCAGCTTGCATCATAAGCAAGCCATGGTTCATACTGTGTTTTTCAGTATCATTTTCTGCTGAATTATTAAGATAGCTGAGGCTACTGATACTGCATGCAACTTTTTAATATGATTTAGGGTGAAACCAAAACTTTTTCCAGGATACATTGACTTAAAGCATGTATTTGAAACAGCTTTGAAGTAAATGAATGTTGTATATAGTCGTTTGTGGTTTTTCCATTATGCCGGGCCTTCACGGGCTTGATAAGCCATTTCTTCCACAAATCAGACTTGTGACGGGCTTTTAAAATCAGCAGCAGACCGTGCCGGGGTCCGGACCTGCAAAATTTCCCGAAACTCCCACCTCTAGTATGTGGCCACGGCACCTGATGCACGGCCGCGCCGTGTATGTATGTATGTGGCCACGGCACCTGATGCACGGCCGCGCCGTGTATGTATGTATGTGGCCACGGCACCTGATGCACGGCCGCGCCGTGTATGTATGTATGTGGCCACGGCACCTGATGCACGGCCGCGCCGTGTATGTATGTATGTGGCCACGGTACCTGATGCACGGCCGCGCCGTGTATGTATGTGGCCACGGCACCTGATGCACGGCCGCGCCGTGTATGTATGTATGTGGCCACGGCACCTGATGCACGGCCGCGCCGTGTATGTATGTATGTGGCCACGGCACCTGATGCTCGGCCGCACCGTGTATGTATGTATGTGGCCACGGCACCTGATGCACGGCCGCGCCGTGTATGTATGTATGTGGCCACGGTACCTGATGCACGGCCGCGCCGTGTATGTATGTATGTGGCCACGGCACCTGATGCACGGCCGCGCCGTGTATGTATGTATGTGGCCACGGCACCTGATGCTCGGCCGCACCGTGTATGTATGTATGTGGCCACGGCACCTGATGCACGGCCGCGCCGTGTATGTATGTATGTGGCCACGGTACCTGATGCACGGCCGCGCCGTGTATGTATGCATGTGGCCACGGCACCTGATGCTCGGCCGCACCGTGTATATATGTATGTGGCCACGGCACCTGATGCACGGCCGCGCCGTGTATGTATGTATGTGGCCACGGCACGTAATGCACGGTCGCGCCGTGTATGTATGTGGCCACGGCACCTGATGCACGGCCGCGCCGTGTATGTATGTATGTGGCCACGGCACCTGATGCACGGCCTGGGTGTCCTGTTACCGTGCGCGTGGTCAAGCCGACCATTTCTGTTAGCGATGCGGCTGTACAGGTTCACAGCAGACATGGCCTGATATACGATATCGAACGATGGACAGCACACACGATTTCACAGAGGCCTTGACAGTACTACGCCGTATGACGGGGCACAGCGGCTCGGCACTCTGCGACCAACGAAGATGTTGATCTAGTCTTTTCTTTGATACGGATTGAATTTGAATTGCGGAACATAACATACAAACAAATTGGTCTGGAGTTACCAAGGATAACACATTTAAGCGGATTTCAATGCTTAATTGAGGATGGCAAGACATTACAGCAGACTCCCATACTCGGAAGTCCACAAGCCCGAAGCAGCGCAAATTCAATGAATCACGTTCTCGGGTTCTTTTGTCGGCCTGCTAGCAGCCATTGTCTTACCAATTGTACTGTGTAATCACCTCACGACCGTGTTCGAAATGTTGCCACTAGACTGAACAATGGCATTACGATACAGCCAAAGCCGCAGTGATCTGTGCTAAGACAAGATGGAGCCGTACACAATTAAGCAACTTGTATTTTATATTTGACTTCCTCCCGAAGTCCACAGAGTCGTTTTTAATTTGCAAGGTTGTGGATGAGGTATGAGCTTTGCAACTGAGCGCTGCTGAGTACGATGGTGGTCGTTTTTTTGCGACATTATTATTTAACGTGCTCTTGATAAGTCTGTGACTCATAAGTTGTGATGTGTCTTTGGTGCCTCTAAATAGTCTTAAGCTGAAATAGTTTTGAACAGAACTGAATTCGAACTAATTTTTGGTTTTAAAAGGGGGTCAATATCACCCAATAGCAGTCTGACGGGGGCCGGGGGTCCATAGGGTGGTGACAGCCCGAGATAGAGCTCGGGAACAGCTAATAACTGTCGGCTGGTGTTCTGTGTTCTTCCTTTGCACCTCTAACAGGCAATAACGGTCACCTGGTGCCTCCCTTTGTACTCCTGACAGGCAATTCTTGCCGCTGGTAATCTCTCTTCGCACCTCTGAGAGTCAATAATGGTCAGCTGGTGTCCTCTCTTTGCACCTCTGCCAGGCAATAACTGTCGGCTGGTGTGCTCTCTTTGCACCTCTGCCAGGCAATAACTGTGTGGTGTGCACCCCAGGCAAAACTGTCGGCTGGTGTGCTCTCTTGCACCTCTGCCAGGCAATAACTGTCGGCTGGTGTGCTCTCTTTGCACCTCTGACAGGCAATAATGGTTGACTGGCGTCCTCGCTGCCGAGGCATTGCAGCACATGGATCAAAGCGCGATGGTGGCGACGGTCCACCGACTCGTCGATTCCAGCACACAACATTAAGCAGTTGTGGTGGACCAGCGAGGCGACACCATCAGACGGCCGGCATCTGATCGGCCGGCAGATGGAGGCGGGTGCAGGCATCCCGATGACATACACGCCTATATTATTATATCATGCAGATGATATTTTCTGTCCCGAAGCAGCTGCGCAATGCTCGGAAATGGTGTGTTCGGTAGTTTTTGCTGTTATAATTTGCATCACTGCCTTGCTATGATTTATGTGGCTCAGTCGTACGCGACGGAGAGTGCATGGTCCATTTTTCACTGGCGTACAATATCTCTCCCCAGTGTAACGGACCCATGCTATTGTTGTCCCAGGGTCGATGGCGGGGAAAATTGCAGAACGGCGCAGAACGATAGAATATGGCTCATCCTCGACCTTTCCCGCCCGGCCGGGCCCTGTGACATGTCATAAATACGAAAACAGTGGCCTATTTTTTGCGGAAGTTGTGTTCGGATCTTTATGTCACATAGCTTTTTGTAAAGAGAGAGAGAGAGAGAGAGAGAGAGAGAGAGAGAGAGAGAGAGAGAGAGAGAAGAGATGATACCTGTAGGGTAAGCAGAAACATGTATTTAGGCTGATTCCTAGTTTAATGCGGCACATAATGTGGAACAACAAAATTGTCTGTTTTTGTGAGGCATTCTTGCGTTAGTAGTACAAATGAATATATTTCAAGTTGTGAATGTGAATCAATCAAGCTTACAGCCTGGATTTCTTCCACCCCTCTCCCTCTCTCTCTCTCTCTCTCTCTCTATCCTCTCTCTATATCCTCTCTCTTGAGTACTACCACTTCCTGGTAAAGTTCGCACAATGTATGTACAAATGTGTGTAAAATTTCATGCCTTGGTTTTGCTGGATTAACCCGCGCCCACCGGGGTCCGGCGCCACCTTCGCCCCACCGGGGGCCATCGATGGCCCCCTCTAACTCGAAAATATGGGCGTTAGCGCAAATCTGCAAAGTGTAATAGAAAGCTCGCGTGAATTCAGTAAGAAATTACTTCGCATGTTTTAGTCCTCAGGTCAATGGTTTGACCTCCAGAGGTCAAATTAGGTCAAGATCGGCTATTTTCACTCAAATATGCAATGATTAAGCAAACTGGGCATAACTCTTATGTCATTAGAGCTATTGAGGCCTGGTAAAGTAAATTTGATAGCAAATTGCCAGTACTTTTCCGCTATGTGGAACGTAAAGACCTCCCGCCAGTGGTTTGACCGCCAGAGGTCACCTCGTGACCTAATATGACCTGAGGTCACGAAAGGTCAAAAAGTGACTTGCCGTATATCAAATGAAAGCCAGTGATAAGACAAACACGATGGTGTTTGTTTCACCGCTCTAGCTCAATTAGGTCAAAAGTTATTGTCAAAATACTGTTTTTGACCTCCGGTGACCTGGATGACCTTGGAAAAGTCAAAGGGCAAATATGACCCCTGGGATCCGTGAAAGGGTGTCCAAAAACGTTGTTCTGAGCAGTCTGAGTATTTGCAATCATTTTTGTGGCTTTTATATCATGAAATAGCTTTTCCCCATGCTTTCCCAATGGGAGAGGTCGCCTCGTGACCTGACCTCAGGGCACGAAATCGAAAAATCCCGGATATACACCTTGTAGACCCTGGAGGGTTCATGAAGTGTAGGAAGTTTCAAATCGATCGACTTTGAAATGTAGCTCTTACAGAGCTCTAAAGGTGAAGTGAGGTGACCTTGGTTGACCTCGTCTGGTGACCTGACCTTGGGTGACCCGGGGTAAAAAATTTCAGGGATGATGGGAAAATGTTGCAGTGAGAGGTAGAGCCCTCAACCGCGGTGCTGCGCCTCGTCGTTTTTCTGCTATCCCGGAAAAACCTTAGGGGGCCATCGATGGCCCCCGGTGGGGCGAGGGTTAAGTCTCCTCAACAGATACAAAGTAGGTACAAATTTGCACGTTTGGGTATCTACTGGATCATAAATTGATGCCTGTCATTTTGTAAAACTTCCGGCGAGATACCATGAACGGACAGACCTAATGATGGACGGTACGCAGCTCCGAAGCACCGTTGTCAGATAAAGACCCACTTATTCAGCTCAACTCTCTCTTTTGTCCTCTCCCCCAGTGCTCATGGATGATTAGCCAGACTGCTTTGATGGTTAATGGGGTAGAAGTTGTAAGCCCCAAGAAACGGATGTCATTTCTTTTGTGTTTCTTGTCGCGTAAAAAAACCTCTAAGTTTTTGGAGTGAAAGCATGAACAGGATGCCTGGCCATTTTTATTTTCCTAATTATTCAAGAAGGATTCCAAGGATTGACCTGAAAGACACAAGCCAATAAAAAATACATTTCAGAGTTTCATTATAGCATGCATGTCGCGACATTTCGACAGTAATCAGACTCTCATGCTCCGGCTGTTGTAGTTATCTGAGTTTTAGTGCAAAAGTATAGAAAGAAGAGAGACAATATTGAATCCTTACCGAGTCTTGGAATTGCCACTTTGAAATAGTAACATATTCTTATTATATATTAACATATACATATCTATAGACACATTATATATATATATATATATATATATATATATATATATATATACATATGTATATAACTATAACATATCTATGTATATTAACACTATCTCTATGTACATGTGTCTATGTATATCGACGGTTTTCGCATGCTGGCTATAACATATTTAGTGTAAGGTTGAAAAATCAAGTCTAGCTGATCCTCCTCTTCTGCAGATATTTATAACTCGTAATAGCCCATGCCATCTCTGACCCTTGTATTCCATTTCTAACACCGTCGTCGCCGCTGTGTCAACTCGCGCCACTCCGTGTTTGCCGCAGATCGCTAATGGCGACGCTTCCGGCGCGGCGGCGGACACAATGCGGCACACAGACAAACACGGCTCTGGGGATGACCTGACTCCGGGGTGTGATGCCAAAGAAATGCTTTTGCACATGCTGAATGCGTAAAGAATGGCTGGTGCATTATGTGGTCACACCGAAACGCTGGTGCGACTGCGAAGCAATAGAGATTCTGAGTGTGTTCTGGGAATGTGATAGAGAGGCATCCATTAAATGGGAAAACTGGATGGAAATTATCAAACAAGATGAAAGGCATTTGACACTGTGACAAAACTGCATTTGACACACTCCTATACCACAGGGGTGTAATTTTCTATCTCTTTGGGGGTGCCCGAGCACCCCAATCCGAATTTGAGCACCCCCAATTATGCGTTGAGCACTCCCAATACATGTGCCGCCCCTGGGTTATCACCGCTGCTCTGAACAGTGCCATCCCTATCTCATCACTACCGCTCTGATTCGTGCCGCCACTACCACCAACAGTTAATCACTGCCGCCCCCCCGGATGATTACTGCCGCCTTTGGCTCATCACTGATCAGCTGGCTGAGCACTGCCGTCCCTGGTCACCATTGCCGCCCCCGGCTGATCTCTGCCGGCCGTGGTTCGTCACAGCCGCCCCCTGGCTTATCGCTGTCACCCGTGGTTAGTTAACTTCCGCCCCTGGCTGATCACCGCCGTCATCTAGCTTATAACTGCCGCCCCCTGACTGATAACTGCCGACCCCTGGCTGATAGCTGCCGGCCCTGCCTGATCACTGCCGCCTCTGACGGATAAGTGCTGCCCCCTGACTGATAAATGCCGCCCCTAGCTTATCTCTGCCGTCCCCTGACTGATAACTGCCGCCCCCTGACTGATAACTGCCGCCCCCTGGTTGGCAACTACCACCCTCTGACGGATAACTGCCGCCCCTGACTGATCACTGCCGGCCCTTGGCTGATAACTGCCGCCCCCTGGCGGATAACTGCCGCCCCTGCCTAAACACTGCCGCCTCCTGGCTGATAAATTCCGTCCCTTGCTGAACATTGCCGCCCCCTGGCTAATCACTGCCGCCCCCCGACGGATAACTTCCGCCCATGGCTGAACACTGCCACCCCCTGGTGGATCACTGCAGCCCCTGACGGATAACTTCTGCTCCCTGACTGATAACTACCGCCCCTGGCTCCTCACTGCCGCCCCTGACGGATAAGTGTCGCCCCTTACTGATAAATGTCGCCCCTAGCTTATCACTGCCGCCCCTGGCTGATCACTGCCGCCCCTGACTGATAACTGCCGTTCCCTGGCTGATCACTGCCGCCCCCTGGTTGATAACTGTCCCCCCTGGCGGATAACTGCCGCCCCTGACTGATCACTGCCGCCCCTGATTCATCAATGCCGTCTCCTGGGGCAGTGAGCATCCTGGGGATATCTGGGTAGTGAGCGTTGTGGGGGAGCATGCTTCTGTGAATATCACTAGCATCATGTCATATCTGAGGAGCGTTAGTTTTAATGTCATATATTCTTTTTAGTAGTATTTTAAGTTTTACATAATGTCAAATTTAATTTCACCTAGCTTGTGACCTTAATATGTCTTGTACAAACTGTTATGTCATTTTTTAGTCTTGATATTTTATTTTATTTTATTTATTTACTTTATTTGTTTTATATAATCATCTGATACAATGTTCACAGCCTGACCTGTTTTACCACCTGACTTGTGAAAGAGCGCGTGTGGAAATGCCCTATTTACGTATTTAATTTAGTGTTATAAGCGCCGTAGGACCCTAGATATCGGTGCGCCCTAAAACACCAATATGATGATGGACATTCTCCCGGCCGATCACTGCCGCCCCTGGTTCATCACTGCCGCCCTAATTCATGCCGCCTCTGGCTCACCAATGCTGTCTCCGGCGTATTGCTACCTAAACACGTGCCGCCCCGACTCATCGCTGCCGCCCCTGGTTCATCACTGCCACCCACTGGCTGATCAGTGTCTCCCCTGGTTCATCACTCCGCCCTGATTAATCACTACTGCCCTGATCTACGCCGCCCCTGGCTAATCAATACAGCCCCCGTTTTTTAATCAACCCATATATTATGAGCCGCCCCTGGTAAGGCACTTCCTTCCTCGAATCCTCGCTGCCCCCCCCCCCAGCTCATCACTGCCGTTCCTGGTTTGACACTGCCGAGGAGACCAATCCGGCCATGGTCCCCCAAAACCAGTCAAACTTAAGTCGTGCTGTCAGCACAGTTTTGTCAGCAGGAATATGTAACACCCCTCCAGAAAGCAAACAGCAGCCCAATATCGTCTAATCGTTATCTGTTTGGCTATTGGAGGAATTCTCCAAGCCGAGTAAATGGTAGACTGCTGCTGCTGTGCTTTTACTGTTTTAGCGTCAGCCAGGGGTGAAATGTTCTATCTCTTTGGCGTGTGCGAGCACACCCAATAATAATTTGAGTACCCCTAATACACGCGTCGCTCCCCCGGCATTACTGCCCTGATTCATGCCGACCCCGGTTTATTACTAGCACCCTGATTTATACCGCCTAGGTTCATCACTGCCGCCTCCTGTCTATCACTGCCACCCTGATTCGTGTCAGCCCTGACTTATCACTGCCGCCCTGATTTAAACAGCACCTGGCTCATCACTGCTAACAGTGGCCCTCCAGTAATATCCTCGAATTATCACTGTCACCTTGTTTCATGCCGCCTCCAGCTCATCGCTACCACCTCGGCTTATGAATGCCGCCCCTGGCTTATCACTTTCGCCCTAATTCGTGCCGCCCGGGCTCAGGACTACCTCTCCCAGCTCAGGGACAGCAGATTCCATTTTCGGACCGGTGTGCAAGATTTTCGGGAGGAGGCGCCTGGCGTCTCCATCCCCAGGGGATGCCTTTGGCTCCCAAGGGGCGCCCACTCAGGGGGGGGGTTGCGCTGACATAATTTCCCAGCGCTTAATAGATAAATTGGGCTTTTTGCTCACCAGGGGACGGCTTTGATGGCAGGGGCACCACTCATATGTGAAACTATTTATATTTTGATCAGAGGGCCGGCTGGGGGCGCCACCCGGACCAGGCCAAAACCGGGCTTGCAACAATATACTTTTACGTATCCTCATTTTTTCAGGGTGTGCAACTGCACACCCTGCCTCCCGGAATCAACCGTCCCTGCCTCAGCTTATCTCTTCCACCCTGATTCGTGCCACCCATAGTTTATAACTACTACATATGGCTCACCATTTCCGTCCTCGGAGTTTCACCTTTGCCTTGATTCGTGCCTCCCCGGCTAATCAATGCCGCCCCTCCCCAAGTTTTCACTTTCGCACTGGTTCTTGCCACCCCTAGCAGCACTCATTACACTGGTCAACAAAATTTAACTTTTATCATGGATCCAATACAAAATAGTTCGTTTCAGGGGTAATTTGTGGCACTGAACACGAATCTGGCGGCAGAAGTTCCGTATCAGGTCATAATTTTTAGATACAGTATATTTGTGTGTCGTCTTTGCGCAAGCCTACTTGGCTTCCGTGACATTGACAGTGCAAAACCCAAGAGTTCTAGGAAAATGAACGTTTGGGTGTTTGTGGAGGCTAGGGTATTATACCTTAAACCCAATTTTCATAGACCTAGGTCAATATAGTCAATGTTAAACGAGGCCATAGAAGTCAAATTCTGTCTGTGCAGGGTAGCCATCGGGAAATGCCGTGATTATGGGATGATGAGCCGGGTATGGAGAGAAAGTGACCTAAAGTAACGGCGGAAAGTTTTGAGGCGATGTTCTCTGACACTTTTAGGTCAAGGTCGCTCAAGGCAATTCACATTTGACGTTAAAATGTTACATTTTACCTATAATGTATACTGCAACTAGCACTATGGCACAGTGCCTCGTTTAAGGAATTTTCACTAGGTGGGATTTCACATAACTCAACCAACCCTACCCTATACAAAGGTAGAAATGCTAGAACAAAGCTTCAGTCATAGGCATAGGAACGGTAAAATTATTGGGGGGGCAGGGCCGCTGACATAAACTTGGACCATGCTTTGAAAAAGCTTTGTTTTTTGGCGAAATATTGGCTCTGGCGCAGCCAGGGGGCATAGGGGAACGTGCCCCATAAGTTACCGGGTGCCCTCTGCGGATGAAAGTGCCCCACGGCCGCTGAAACGTGGCTTTCTTTTTGGATGCGCTATTAGCTCAGAAGGGCCCCCTCAACCACTTAACTGTGTACCTCCGTTGTGAATTTGCTTCTGAATGAAAGTGCCCCTCGGCCGCTGATACGTGCACCTTCTTTATGGATGCACCCCTAGCTCGGAAGTGCCCCTTAATCACGTAACTGTGTACACTCGTTGTGAATTTTCTTCTGAATAAAAATACATTTCCTCATTTAGGTGTCTACTTAGAATGGTATAGGTTCACCTAGTGAAAGTGCCCAATGTCTTTGATAATTTTAATCGTTGTTTTAACTTTTACAATTGTGTTTAGTTTGAATGCGCCCCTCGGTCAGAGACGCAGCCAAAGGGATGTAGGGGAACGTGCCCCTCATTGGTTCCCAGGCATTGGCGGATCTAGAAGCAACTTTGGGGGGCCAAACCACCCGTTTGGGTGGGCCAAATTGGGAAAAAATCGCGAAACTTTCCTTTAAAGAACTTAACGAAGCGAGACATGCCCTTAAAGAGCCCCTAGATCTGCTCTGGGGGATTTAGGCCAACTCAGGGCCCCGAATCAGTTCAGACGCTCAACTCGGAAGAAAATTGAGTGCCTATGTGAAGCAGCCCATGAAACCCCAGAGGTGCCCTAGTTTTCTCCGGCAGCAGGATTCGGCCAGACAGACTGAGACACTCCTCAGCGTTTCCCAGGCGACGTTTTTTTAAGCTAGCAAAA
Source organism: Lepas anatifera (assembly GCA_034440635.1). Classification (NCBI taxonomy): domain Eukaryota; kingdom Metazoa; phylum Arthropoda; class Thecostraca; family Lepadidae; genus Lepas; species Lepas anatifera. The sequence continues at coordinate 842,179 of JAOTON010001336.1, read as the reverse complement.
GTGCCCCTTTTCCTCGAAAGCGCCCCTCCATGGTGCTGTGCCCTCCATGCTGAGGCTCTGGCTGCGCCCCTGCACAAGTTTCCGGGTTATGTTAGGGACACGAACGCAGGGTAGCAACTGGCCCAAATCAAACCACTATTGGTTTTAGAACGAAATTTTGTTGTGAGCAGGAACTTCGAGATTAACTAGCTAACGCTTTTTTCCGTTCACAGAGAGAAAAAATTACTCCCATTTCTGGAGTGTCCCATTTGTCGCATGCTGTGAGTAGCTTCTGTGGAGTTAACTTAAACCTGGCGCAGGAAAAACTCCGTCCGCACTCTACAAAGAAGCCCCGCGTATCGTATCATGACGCCGGCCCGATCTACCCAGAGCACGCAACAGATCCACTGACGCGGGAAATGTCAGAGTGAAGCACCATGCGACTCTACGCGCACGCTCTTTAAAAACCGTCGTAATTCTTCACGACTCTAGCGTGGCACTGCAGTGACGCTTTGATAACGCTGCAATGGCACCTTTCTTAGCACCTTGCAACCCCTTTGCAACTCCGTTCAAGAATGGCTCTGATTCCCTTTTAACGCCCAGCTGACTCGTCTAATAAGCGTTTTGTACACCCTTCTTCTTCAGGTACACTTCGCTTTTTACCAACTTTCTACACCTACATAATCTGGCTTGCTTTAAGACACACTATCCATCACATCACGGAAAAACACGATATATCGCAAATAACACATTTATTTGCTTTGTAGAAAAAACATTTCTGAGCAGCTTCCGTCAAAAATGATCCCAACTTATGTCATCAGAGACCAGAAGTATGACTTCCTGCCATCGCAAATGGCCTTCACACCACTTGATGCTTATAGACGCCAACCCCTCCCCTCCCCTAAAAAAACAACGTTTGCGGCAGAATTCCGCCACATTTGACTATCACATTATCTTCCTTTTCCAGACAGAATATTTCAAGTGACCAAACATGATCAAACACTGTGTTCATATTCTCGCCGCTGTTCAGAATATCCTTTCATCATCCTGAAAATAATGTTCAGAACAACGCTACATAGTTTGTCATCCCATAGGACTCACCCAACGCGCAGCTTCCTCGATAGCCCGATCTTGTTTTTGGGCCTCGGGCTCCCACAGGGGTTTCGATGCCAAGGGCATACCGGGCTAGGAATAGCCCCGTTTCCTGGCGGAGGCAGTATCTTTGAAAGTAAGCGAAGAACGCGACAACCCAGAACAGAAGGGCTTCTTCTGCTGTTTCACAGTTCACAATGGTGTTTCCCTCGACCACAACACATGGGCCGTGCTCTTCGTATTCACGTATGTTGGCACCCCATCCTTGACATATGCCTGGTCCCCTTCGTTCAGCAGCCCCGGTAACGTCCTCGGTGCGGCTTCTGAAATGGTAGCACAATTGACAATGGTAGCACAATTTATACAAGTTAGATGGCGCGCTGAAAACCAACTGCGGTACCATACTTCATGGCGAGACAATTAGAATATATGGTCTCTAAAATTTACAAATTAATCCGTTTGATCCACATTATATCAAGTAGGTTATACTCAGCTTTGGTGGATGGTCTTGGAACCCTGGATCCTGGATCCTGGTGATGAAACATCAAATCTACTTTTGTACAAGCTTATGTGTTTCATGTTCTCTTTTTATTCCGTGTTTTGTCTTTGGCAGGCATTAGGGATGAGTAGAACCTCTTAGGATTATTATTTGGTCTTCAGACCTTGGTTGTCTTTTCATGTGCAGCACCGCCCCGCATCTTTCTTCCCTTGTGGAATGTGTTTCTTGTCACGCATTGGTCATTTTGAAGTCAGAAAAGGAAAACTTTAACAACTGAAATTGGTTGCTATATTATAAATAAAATGCTTATATGAATAGTTTGAACTAAGACGGAAATGATCTTATTATACATCTGAAAAAAACGATATCATGGTAAAAGGTCTCTTTAGTCATTTGATTTCACATCCCACAACTGAATTTGACCATCGCTTTGACAAAATAACATCAGACTGTCAATACCATATGCTTCGATTAACACTGATGTTAAAGAAACATTTCTGTCCTCCATATTAACGCCCAATCAATTAAAAACAAATTGATGACTTCCGTAACATACTTAGCAAGTCTGATGTTAAATGGTCAGTTATTTGCATTGCGGAAACATGGCTTAGAAAGGATAAGAAAATATTTGAAATTGACGAATATAACCTTTACGCCACCAGTAGAATTAACGTCCAGGGGGAGGAACAGCTATCTATGTACATAAACAGTATGACAGCAAGAGAAGGGTGGATCTTGAACTTTCCCAAACTGAATCGACATTCGTTGAGCTACTAATTTAAAAGGAAAACATGACAAAAAACTTGTGATTGGTGAAATTTACAGACCTCCAAGTCAAGACTACAACATATCATGGAAAAATTGAGAGTATTCAGGACTATTAGATAATGTCAAATGAAATGTATATTGGCAGGAGACTTTAACTTAGATCTCTTAAAAATGCAAGAAGACAGAAAAGTTCTGATGTTTATGAATTTGATGCAATCATACAATTTATTACCCTTAATTTCAAAACCAACCAGAATATCAACACATGGGGGCTCCTTATCGATAATATATTCAAAATGATTTAAATCAAGTGCGTTCATCGGGTATAATAATGATGACCTATCTGATCACCTTCCATCTATATGTGTACGAAGTAAAATCAATAGAATTTAACAGAAGGAAACCAGTTAAAATTTTATAAGAAAAAACGAATTAAATACTTCCTGTAACCAAATGCAAAACTTTCAGAACATAACCGATCCAAATGAAGCTTGTAAAGTAACATAAATGCCTATAAAATGGGAGTTGAAGAGTTTTCAAGTCCTTTGTGCCTAGTAGAAAAAAACCCAATAAAGCCAGGATCTCACCAGGTATTTTGGCTTGCATTAATCAGAAGAATAAACTCTATCGGAAATATATTCTATCTAAAGACAAAGATAATTCAAATAATAGGAATGTTGGTGAACCAAACCATGAGGAAAAATATAAGCAATATCGAAACATACTGACTAAAATAATTAAAGATACTAAGCGAGATTATTATAAACACATGTTTGAGTTGCATAAGGGTATGGAAAACAAACATGGAATTTACTAAATGAAGTAATTAATAGAAAAACCTCAAAACTAGCCAACCCCAAAGTTTCACTGACGAAAAAACAAACGTTATGAAAATAGGATATCTCAGATGGTTTCAACGATTTTTCTCTTCCGTAGGTTCGAAACTTGAAAAGGAAATCCCAGTGTCTGATGTAGATCCAACAAGTTATATTGAAAATTATACACATCCCCCACATCTTTCGAACTCTCAACTAACCAGCAACAGATTGAGGATGTTATCAAATCGCTAAATACTGTGGGTGGTGGCGTTGACGGCATAAATACTCATCTCCTCCTTTGCACTTACAAAGATGCCTTAACAACTTGACATACTTTTTCAACATTTGCTTACAAAATGCTGTGTTCCCAGATATTTTGAAAATTGCATCGATTGTGCCTGTTTATAAATCTGGCAAAACGATAAATTCACAAACTACCGTCCCATTTCCTTGTTGCCCATTTTTTCCAAGATTCTTGAACGACTGATTTATAATTACTTTTCGGATTATCTGACTCAACATGATATTTTGTACCCATTGCAATTCGGCTTTAGGAAGAAGCATAGTACCTATATGCCATTGGCGCACCTCTAGACAATGTGACAAAATCTCTGGAAAACGGTCATGTTTCGTGTGGAATATATCTTGATTTGAAAAAAGCGTTCGATACGGTTAGTTTAAGTATACTCTTACGTAAAATAAATAAAATTGGCATACATGGAAAATTATATAAAATCATTTGCTCCTATGTATCAAACAGATATCAAAAGACAAGGATAAATGAAACTCTATCAAAACCTAGAAAAATAGACACTGGTGTTCCACAGGGATCAATATTAGGGCCTTGTTATTTATAGTATATATAAATGACCTTTATAAAGTATCAAATGACTGTACATTCTACTTGTTTGCGGACGACACTGCTATTATCATAACAGAAGAAAATTCAGCAAAGCTTCAGCTTAAGATAAAAATATCCTGCCTAAAGTATCAGAATGGTTCAAAGCAAATCGTCTATCATTAAACGCGTCTAAATCACATTATCAACTTTACTCTGGGTGTGCATTGGAAAATCTTGATGTGACTTTGAACAGTGTACAAATCTCAAGGGCGAAAAATATACGTTATCTAGGAATAAATATTGACGAAAAATTAAAATGGGACTCTCATATTTCAAATTTATCCACAGTTATAAGTAGGAATCTCGGCATAATGAGCAGAGTTAAATTCTTTATGTCAACACGTGAATTACTTTGTCTTTACAATGCCTTAATCTTGCCCCATTTAAATTATTGCGCGCTTGTCTGGGGTAGTAATTATGAATCCAGACTAGATAAAATCATTAAACTTCAAAAACGAGCAGTTAGAATTATAACGAAGAAACCCTTTTACTATCCAACGAATGAACTATTTCTTGAGCTAAAAATTCTGAAGTTTCCAGAACTAGTATCGCAACAAAAATAGTTATTCTATCAAATGTATTGAATGGTACGATGCCAACTGTGATGTCTTCAATGTTTCAACTCCACCGAGCAAATAACACTAGACTAGTACAACATTTTGAAGTACCTTTAGCCACCACAAATTACAGAAAATTTTCTATTACATGTTCTGCACCAGAAATTTGGAATAAAACTTTATGTGCCAAATTTAGGACTACGGAAGATGTACCCCTAAACAAAAACACACTAAAAAACATGTAAGGGATATCTTCCTTGCCAAATATAGAACAAATAATTAGTAACCAACGTGACCATGGCCGTGAAATTTATAGTGGGGAAGACTTGTGAACCTTGGTAATGGGGCTGCACATTGAAGACTGTAATTGTGTCCCAATAAATGCTTCCTAGTGTATATGTGTAGGTTTGTGCGTGTTGCATGGGCGTTGTGCATGTTGCATGGACGTTGTGCATGTTGCATGGGCGTTGTGCATGTTGCATGGACGTTGTGCGTGTGTACGTGTACGTGTGCGTGTGCGTGTGCGTGTACGTGTGCGTGTGCGTGTGCGTGTGCGTGTGTGTGTGTGTGTGTGTGTGTGTGTGTGTGTGTGTGTGTGTGTGTGTGTGTGTGTGTGTGTGTGTGTGTGCGTGCGTGCGTGCGTGCGTGAGTGCGTGCGTGCGTGCGTCTGACTCTGCTGCGCTTGCTTGCTAGTTGCCTGCTTGCTTGCTTGCCTGCTCGCCTATGCCTGCATGTCTGCCTTAATTTGATTACTGTCTTCCGAGTTCTCTGGCGAATGTTACTAGGCCTCTATCTTTTCGCCAGAATCTCGGAGGGGCTAACACGAATCTCCAGTTTTGGGTAGTCCCGTTTGGAAAAAGACTAACAATCTAACCGGTAATGAGCTAAATTATTGTGCATTTAACCTAAATAGACCTGTATTCCTGCTCCCTGTATATTTACAGGGAGCTACTACTGGCAGTTTTTACTAATAGTATTGATATTTATTATGCTTTCTCTAAGTTACTTTCTTTTCCTAGCAGGGCGTGCCGCGACTTGTAATATTTTATGTTCTGGTGGTGTTAACGTAAGGGTACTGTTGTCGTTGGGATCGCGGAGGGGCACGCCTGGCTACCCGATTAAATGGGTGGCGGACCTTTAAAAAAAAAAAAAAATTGAATGATTCATACTACGTCAGTTATAAAAGGTACCCTACAAAGGTAATGGATTTTCACACTCGTACCTATGTTTTTCAAAACGATCTTGACCAGAGGTGAGCGCCACTACCAAATTTGTGAAAAAGCTACCTCTATTTCCGCTGCCTTGGCTTGTTGAAATTACTACCGCTACTTCATCGATTTTCTGAAACTGCGAAACTGATACTCGCTTCACCGAATGTGTTATTTATTTTCTAATAAGGCGATTCCAAACTGCTGTCCAAAATTTGTTTTATTGTTCATTTGAATTAAACAGTAGAAAAACTGCGCTTAAATTTTATATTGCTACATAATTTGAAGGTTGTATTGAAAGCTATTTATACAGGATCGTACAATATGTGCATCATTAAATCTGTGTTTGTTTTTTCCGGCGGATAAAATATATTTATCTTTTGGACGGACTAGGGGGAGCTGAAAAGATTCAATAGCCTATTCCAACCCGTTTACAAAATAATGAGGGGTATAAGATAAGTCAATCCCATCCCTCCCTGACAGGATCGAGTTAAGAAAACTACAAATGCCGAAGCATCCCCTGGTCTAAAATATTATTTAGTGGATGGTGGATAACGCTTACGTTCCAGTGGCATATCAAATTTAGAAGCAAAAATTTCCACCGTTAGCAAGGACAGACAGGTAGGTAAAAGAGAGGGCCGACCAATACCGCAAAATTTCGTATTTGGTTATCACCAAAGACAGTCAAAAGAGAATCCGCTCATATTTCAAGAAAATTGTCAGTTGAAAACAATCAACACTTGTCTCACCTCTTTATTTCTTTCGTCCACCATGTGCAGTAGAAAACCACAATTTCCCTGCCACGCTCTTCGCTGATTGCAATGGCAACTGACGACAAAAATGGCGTCGTTTTGGCGCGCGCGTCCTGCGCAGTGCACCACGATGACACCGACAAAACACCGGAAGAGAGCTCGCGCGAGCTGTGTTGACGCTTCTGTGATGCTGATAGAGACAAGAAGGCGTATTGGGAGTGTCATTGCAACTGGATGACGCCATCTTTACCCCATCAACACTCCTTGGGCGCTGACATGATCTTTCGATATTAGAGAAGGCGTGAAGTCGGTGTGAGTTGAGCCTGCAGTAACGCTTTCATGATATGAAAAAAACTCGCCGAAAAATAATCGACGTGTTTTCACAGAAGAGTTTCTATGTTCCACTGGTGTTCCATGGGAGTAGTCTTGAGTAACCATGGTGTGATTAAAGCGTTAAGGGAGGATCACACCGAATAGCAGCGTCAAAATTTTTCTCTGTGTTGCTGTAACACTAATCGTTGCTCGCTTACCTTCTTGCTGAAAAAACTTTCGGATGTCCATTGTTCTCGTCGCTGTCTCCAGCAACTAGAACGATGACACAAAACAAACGTTTGCACCATGCCTGCCCCAGCGCTTTGCCAATTGGTAAAGGAAAATAATAAATCGTCGGCTGATATTTCCATTCTCGCAAATCACCACGGGCTCTCGCGCGCCTCCGAGTAACGCGAGATGACGTTACCGCGCGAGCTCAAAATTGAGCTGAAGCCATTCCGGCGGAATCCTCCACTCAGGAGGTGCTGGTTGCGGGCGATTAGAACTACACTTTTCATCGGCTGAGTCAAGCCCAGCTAGAGCGTATGGGGCACGGGTCCAATTACAGTTTTCTAGATGCTGGGACACTAATGAATTACTCATTCTTCTTTTTTAATGATAAATATCACTGTAAGCATTTTCAGCACAATATGGTTAAATTTGTGGATGAGTATCTAACTCAAAATATGGGGGGGGCAGTTCTATGGTCTAGTCCCCCAACGAGAATATTGGGGGGCCATGGCCCCCTGGCCCCCTGTTCCTACGCCTATGGCTTCAGTTGGGAGACAGGCCCAGTAAAAAAAATGTGTGGTGCAATCGGCGCGTGACGGATGCAAGGAAAATTCGAAATTGTTTTCACGTTAAAACTGTTCTTTTTTGTTCTTGATAATCTTTATCTACCCCATATACACTGTATGTAACACAACGCACCAAGATGTAAATGGAGGCAGCGACACGATGGTTAAGAAACATTTTACGCTGAGATCCAATATCAGTTTTGTAAAACTGCACAAAATTCGGTTCATGCAAGGTGCTTTTCCCATGCTTTCACCTCCCCAGAGCCCCAACAGGGAGTCCGTGGTCACAGGAACAATTTGTAGGGACGCCTTTGATGCTTCTATAAAATAACCCTCATGTTTTATTTCATTGCAGCTATACTCTTGTCCAGATTAGATTGCTATCGAAAAAAACGAACAAAAACCTTAAAATATTTACCTACATTTTCGGACAAAAAGAACAAGCCTTCATTAATCTGAACTGATATTTTCTTCGTTCTTCACAGAAATATATGAAATATAACCTTTAGCTACCAATCAAAAGAGCATTACTAATAAAAATTCACACTGGCGTCACCCAACCCCGCCTCAGGCATGATAGGCAGGCTCCCAGGTTGACAGGTGACGTAAGGGTTTCTTATGGCAATCTGTTGGATGAGACGAGCATATTTATTTGCTGCAGACTGTATCCTACTTTGTGATTATTCGGCTCATTCGCGGGGGTTTTCTTCGCACACATTGGGGTAGGCCGACATAAGCGAGCATTCTTCACCCTTGCCCACCGAGGGGCATCGATGGCCCCTAAGGTTTTTTTCCAAAATAACAGAAAAACGACGAGGTGCAGCACCGTGGGTAACAGGTCTACCTCTCACCCTATCATTTTCCCATCATCCCTGAAATATTTTACTACGGGTCACACTAGGTCAGGTCACCAGGCAAGGTCAACCAAGGTCACCTCATTTCAAATTATGAGCTCTATCATAGCTACATTCCTAAGCCGATCGATTTGAAACTTTCTACACTTCAAGACCCTATCAGGGTCTAAAAAAGCCTATATCCAGGATTTTTCTATTTGTTGTCCTGAGGTTAGGTCACGAAGTGACGTCTCCGATAGAAAAAAGGAAAATGATGTCTTATGATCTAAAAGGCACAAAATACTTGAAAATGCTCATATACTCAGAAATTCGTTCTTGAACACCCTTTCAAGGGTCCCAGGGGCGATATTTGCCCTTTGACCTATCTGCGGTCATCACAGGTCAACAGGTATAACAAGTATTTTGACGATAACTTTTGACCTAACCAAGCTAAGGCGCTGAATCAAACGTCATCGTGTATGTCTAGTCACTGGCTTTCATTTGATATACGACAAAGTCACTCTGACCTTTCGTGACCTCGGGTCAGTTAGGTCACGAGGTGACCTCTGGAGGTCAAATCACTTGCTGGAGGTCATTATATTCCATATAGCGGAGAAAGCCCTGGTATTAAATTTTTACCAGATCTCAATAGCTCTAATGGTCAGATCTAATAGCTCCTGGCCCTGCCCAGGTTTCTTAAGCATTGCACATTTTGGTGAAACTAGACTATCGTGACCTAACTTGACCTCTGGAGGTCAAACCATTGACCTGAGCGCTTAAACATGTGAACTGAAATCTTCCTGAATTCACACGAGCGCTCTAATGCGCTTTTCACATTTGCGCTAACCCCCGTATTTTCGGATTTAGACGGGGTCATCGATGCCCCTGGTGGGGCGGCGATTAAGCTCAGCTTATGATGGTCCAAAATAAAACATGCATCAGATAGAACTTAAGAAATGCAGACCATGAGTAGGTCTCATGTGATGTACATACCTTCTAGAATGATCTTGAACTTAAATGATTTTTAATTATACACAGCTCCCACCCAAGCCAGTATAAGCTAGGTGGGATTTTTTACTTAACTGGGTGGGATCTGGCCAAACTAGGCGGGACGAGTCGCACCTAGTTTGTATGTTAGACGAGGCCCTCCTATGGCAACCGTCGGGAGATAAATCAGGTTTGACCTTGACCTATGACCTTTGACTTGAACCTGCGACATTGAGCTCAAGATCGAGTGACCTAGCCTATGACATCATGTGACTCAGACATAAAATCCTCATCATATAATGTTGCAACGTCACCACTCGGTCTACAATACCGGCGAGCTTGTGTGACCGAGCGTAAGCCTTGTTCAATGTAAAATGTTCATGGACTTGAATGCGAAATAGTCTTCCGTTGCAATCAATTCTCATGTATACTGCATTGTCTGGGTAGAGATAATCCAGGTTCTCGACATCATTTATCTATATTTTTTCCACAAATGGCTTCGCTCATGACTGTGTAAGGAAAGCGTAGGGGCTATACACCAGGCATGCTCTGGGGAAGAAACCGGGTCCTATGGCAAAAAACGGTTACTAAATTTGAAATGAGCGGCATCGAAATAAGTAGAAACAGGTGCTCACGTGCCGGATCCATTTTGGCTGTTGACAAGTGTTATTACCGCCCCCGTGTGTTAAAATAAAAATAAAGGGGAAAATAAAGGACATGCATGGGTGCAGTGGAGTGGTCATATTTGTTAATATTTACAGAACAATGCACACGTTGTTTGGAGAGTTATCTGTGTTTTTATCTCTTTCACGTAGTGATTAACCCTTGCCCCGGTGGCGGGTACGGGGCCCCAAAAAGACCCCACTTCCTAAACACTAAGAGAGTTAGAAAACAGCGTAAAACAGGAATCAAAAGCTCTTCAAAGAATGATATCGAAGATAATTCGGTCATTTTCCTCGCCAGATCAACATCAAAGTCACCAGAAGTCAAAATAGGTAAACAATTGCTAATATGAGGTGTACTAAATCTTTATCTCAGAAACTAAGATAGCTAGAAACATTTTTTGAACACCATTTGAAAGCTCTTGCGCTGCTCTTTCATTGCAATGCTATTCATTTTCGGGTCAGATCAAAGCCTAGGGAGCTGCAGGTCACTGAACATTGGGAATATTCCTGGGAATGTCCATAGCCGTCCATGCATTAGGGCGCTTTTTTCGCTAATAACTTCCAAACCAATCAAGATACAGTGATAGTTGATGCACCATTGCGATTTTCTCGTCAATACAAATCATATTACATATGATATTGCTAATCTAGGTCCAATTCCAAATTGACCTGACTCAGGCAAACGGTTTGACCCAACTTGACCTGGTATAGTCATGATATTTATCATTTTCCTTGCATGGACCATACAAAGACTTCACTGATACAATAAAGGTTCCATCTTTGTGTATTCAATATTTATAGAGAAAAACACCGAAAAATTCTTACTTGACCTTAGGTGGCCTTTCAAAGGTAACAGGTCTAAATTTTTGGTATCAGCTTTAGAAATGCGCTAAGAGGCAAGTCCTAACCAATATTTAAAGTTTATTCCATCCATACTTACTGAAAACGGTCATTTCGTGATTTCCTCCATGCACTTGCAATGGGAAAGTCAAGTCCAGTACATGACCTTAGGTCACCAATATCGAAAATCCCGGAACACATGCTGTAGCTGCTGGTGGGCCCACTGTGTGGTATGAGTTTCAACTAGATCGATTAACCCTCTTTCTAATTATGCAGTCTTGAGCATTTTTTTGGGTGAAGTCACTTCACCTGACTTGATGACCTGACCTGATATGACCTTGGGCAAAAATGTTCAGGAAAGATATCAAAATGTTAAAGGAACAGCTAGACTAAGTTTGGCAGCGCTGCACGCCATCGTGTTCCGGTCACTTTGGAAAAAACCCGAGGGGGATCTAAAGACTTCCACCCGGGCGAAGGTTATGTCCTTTGCTTTCATTTTAATTTCCGTCCACTCTGCCATTCCGAAGATAAATCCAACTCTGCAAGACTGATATACTTCAATCGTGGATAGATTTACAACTCAGATTGGATGCTTTTAAGACGTGTATGTAGCTTTGAGATGTCGCCTAAAAAACAAACATGTTTGGCAAAAGCAGTAGAATACCTGCTTAACATTAAAATAGAATGTCCCCTGAGCTATAAAAGGTGCAAAAAGGCGATGAATAGCATATTTTGTGCAGTGAAGGGGTGCCCCCGCAACGCCGCCGCCCCCATGGGGTGCCGCCCCCCACCGGCTGAGCACCCCCAAAGATTCTGGGAAAGTTACACCCCTGCTATACCGTACCAAAAAATAGGAGGACGTTGTCAAGGTTTCATTCGGAACAGGATGTAACGGGCCAAGTTTTTTTGAGGATATCACAGGAAAAAGGGAAATGGGATGGGAGCACTTCTTGGGTAATTTGTATGTAACGAAGTGTAATGGGATGGACTACAGTGGGATAGGCGCCATGGTGCGAATGTTTGTCCATCCTGAGCTCTGAGTTCCCACTTGCTGAATAAATCATTCCATATCCCGGTCTCGACGAATCCCTTAAAAGGAGTGTGGCACCTTGGTCGAATCCAGGAATTTAGTGCAAGTAGTGGTATTTTTTACGGAAAATCATTAAAACGTCCATGATTTCTCTGACAAAAATGTGCAATAAGTTCAATATTCTTGTTTTTAGCATGCTCCTCTAGTGTGAAAATAAACCTCTGCCTGTGGATGATGTCATGATCTGGCAACCACTACCATATTCAATAGACTCCAAGGATTTCAATTGGCTGATTACTCACCGTGACGTCAGCGCTGTCGTCACACCAACAGCTGACAACTGTGACTGCCTGGCTGGGGTAGATTTGGGGTACATTTCAGGTAGGTTTTTAGCTTTTCTCTACGGAAATTTTTAGTTTTAAGACATATTATTTATTTACTACCGGGTTTTCCGGCATGCTTTACAACTTGGCTATCTCAGTTAAAATCACGTTATAAATGTGCCACATTCCCCCTTTAACCCTCGCCCCACCGGGGGGGATCGATGGCCTCCCTGACCTAATTAAGCTAGAGCACTGAATCAAGCACCATTGTGCATGTCACATTACTGGCTTTCATTTGATATACGGCAAGGTCACTTTCTGATCTTTCGTGACCTCAGGTCATATTAGGTCACGAGGTGACCTCTAGAGGTCAAACCACTGGCGGGAGGTCATTGTATTTCAGATAACGGAAAAGTTCTGGCATTTTCCTATCAAATGTACTTTACGAGATCTCAATAGCTCTAATGGCATAAGAGTCATGCCCAGTTTGCTTAACACGCGCACTGGAGGGGGCCTCGAGGCCCCCCACCTGTTTTCCGAGGTGGCCGGAGAACCGCTTGTAGCCGAAAAACGAAACGTGGCCACATTTAACAGAATTTAATAGCGCGTCGATTGGTGAAGATTTTTTGAAAATCGGCCGAAAATTTTTTGACTTATAGGCTTTCAAAGTCAGACCTGCATTTTGAGATCGCCGTAAACGCGCGGTCGGACCAGTTAGCTTGCATTGAAGACCGAGTGGTGACGTCATAACGTCATATAAGCGGGACTATATGTCAAGGTCACTTCACATGAAAGTCAAGGTCAAGGTCAAAGGTCACAGGTCAAGGTCATATCTGCACTTTCAAGGTCACTGACCACTGTACGTCCGGCCAATTGACGTTACCCCGTCTGACATATATTATGCTATGACGTCATCGGTAGGGTACCCCAATACAAAGGTCAAGGTCAAAGGTCAAGGTCAAAGGTCATTGGGAAAGGTCAATCCTCATTTCCCGCCAAACAGTGGCTACAGTGTTAGTCAAAGTGTAAATAATAAGTAGTATACCATATGGTGACCTTAAAGGTCAATGACCTTGAATGACCTTGACCCAAAAGTTGTGGGGAAGCCTTTTGAGACCTCTTCTCTATAAACCTTGTCCGCCTTTAGCTTATTCCCGCCATTTTCCTGCATTATCACAGCATTTACCAATCGATCCCAGCATGGCCAATATTTGACCTTTACGACCTTGTTTGACCTTGAAGATATTGACCTAGGTCAATGAAAATTGGTCATCATGTAGATCACCGTAGCCCCCACCCACCTACCAAATGGCGTTTTTCTAACCCTCTTAGTTTCCGAGATCTTAGGGGCCTACCAGGCCCCCTCCAGTGCGCGTTAGTGCTAGACCCCCTCCAGTGCGGGTGTTAAGCAATGCATATATGAGTGAAAATAGCCGATCTTGACCTAACTTGACCTCTGGAGGTCAAACCATTGACCTAAGCGCTTCAACATGACAATTAGTTTCTTACTGAATTCACGCGAGCTTTCTAATGCACTTTTCAGATTTGCGCTAACCCCCATATTTTCGGAGTTAGAAGGGGGCCATCGATGGCCCCCGGTGGGGCGAAGGTGGCGCCGGACCCCCGGTGAGACGCGGGTTAAGCAAGGTCTATCTGGTCACCGTTATAAGTACTTGCAAGGTATTTTGATGGTTTGAATCATGCTAGGTTCCTCTTCATACTGCAATTATTTCCTAGAAGATCTCCGCAGATTAAGTTTTTGGTTGTTCCAAATAATGTCTTGTGTATAAACCATGATAATCTATAGTGACATCAATCATATGCATGCCAAGTATTGATCTTACCTAGAAGTACATCGGAAGAAGATAAACATATTTTAGGGATAAGGCTATCTCTGTGTCATTTATTAATCAAAAATGAATAGTTGTTATTTATATGATCACAACAGAAGTCTAACTTCAAAAACAGCGTCACCACAAGCGATCCTTATCATAAACACAGTAATCTAAGCTTTATATGTGCTTACTTTTGACGAGATCGAATGCTTCTGCAGGAGCCCCACGAAACATCCCAGAGCAGAGCTGTGCCAAAAGATGCAGGCCAGCCGGAGGCCGGCTATAAGGTCAGATCAAGGTCATCAGATACGAGCGGTCACCTGTCTGCTTTCGCAAGAGTTGTTGCTGATGAATGCACGTGACGACAATGCCAGTACCATTACCGGTCATGAAGGGTGGTGGCATCAGGCCGAGGGCCGGCTCATCGGGTCATCAGGACTGCCAAAAAAACCGCCCCAGATGGTGCCATGCCACACAGACTTCCGTGCATGACGGCGGCTGCATTAAGCGCCTCCGGCAAAAAACGCCCGGGGTCACCAGGCCGGGCCGACCCAGCATATATCATGTCCTGGCGATAGGACCGAGGATAAATGGTTCAGGAGGTTGTTTCCACAGACGAACAGCTCGGCCTAGTTCCTATGTTTTTTGCTTGTGGTGCTCCGACCATAGCGACCCGATAAGAACTGAAGGGGGTGGAGAGACTGCTCAGTGGAACTGTTAATTTATTTAGCAGCATAGGGAGTATATTCAACAACGTTGGCAGGATAACTTTCCGTGGTTACTCGAAAGGACTGAGAGTGATAACCGAAAGAGTTGCCATCCTTGTGCTTTACGATACGTTAAACACTGGCTTTCACATTTCGCCATGAAGACGGTAGCCGCTTGGTGGGATGATAGGGTCGGGGTCTGTGAGACAAGTTCTTGGGAACTTATCTAGGCCAATGACGGCGGAACGTCCGAATTTAAGCGGGGACACCATGGGCTTTTCATCCCATTTCTTTCCAGTCAACACCATTGGGTAAGTGACACATTTTCTGATTTAAGAGGGAGAACTGTCCCCCGGCGCCCCCCAAGTTCCGCCACCAGTAACGTTGGCGATCGATTCCCATCACGAATCTTTACAATAGCTCGAACAATGTCAATGATTCAACCATATTCCTGGCAGGGGGAGGCAGATTCTGCCCATCCTTCATTGTTTTCCCAGAAGAGCACTAAAAATGTTTGCGATAGGCATTTGAAACTTTCCGGAATTTTCCTTAACCTAAATTTAGTGGAATTTCTGAGAGTTTTTAGAGTCTTTCCTCACCAGAGGCGGAGCTATGGCTCGATATTTAGGGAGGATCTGTTTACAAAACGTGTTTTATCGAGTAAGGTGTATACGTCCTTCACAAAGCGAAACCGTCCGTCACAATGTTAAGAGCAGTTGAATGTTTCACTTATGAAAAAACAAGTGAGGTGATCTACATTTTCATCTGAGTTTTTCTGACAGAGGCAATTCGAGCCACTCAAAATGTGATTTGCACTGGTTTCAGATGTAATTGGATTGTACTCCTGCAGAGCGAATAGAATGGCTTCACGACAGCCGGGAGGATCAAAAGTAGACACACCGTACTCCCTACACCGTGTGTTATATGATAATAAGGCGCCATAAGCCTGCTCAGCTTTTACAGCTCAGCTATTAACACGCGCATTGACGGGGGTCTCAGCCACCTTCGCTTTGACGAGGGGGCGGGTACTCGCCCCCCTAAGATCTCGAGAACCACGGTAGGTAGCGGAAAACGGTAAACGGTGTTGGGTAGCCCATCCACTTCTCCATCGAAAATATTTGAACCATTTTTTGTCAGGGGTCACATTTAAGGTCACGAGAGGTCAAAACATGCCGTCATAGGGATAACATGTAAATTAAGTTTTTCGGCCATTACATCTGAACAAATAAAGATAGAGCAAAACGACTTACACTTAATGAATTCTCGCAGCAAGCCGAATCGAATGATATATAATTTGACCGTGCTAGGTCAAATCAAGGATTTGACCTGACCTGAGGTCAGGTCAGGGTCAAATTATATAAAGTGCATATGATTAGAGCCGCAAAGCTAAGGCGAGTCTAATGCAGCTAAAATAAACGCTCTATCACTATCCGTTACTGAGTATACAGTAAAAACTATTTTTCTCATGTATTTCCAATAGAGAGGTCATGCCTTGTATCTGACCTTAGGTCTTCGATATTAAAAACACCGGAACAAATCTTAGAGAACTCGGTGAGACCAATATGTGATATGAGTTTCGATCGGATAAGTTCACTCTGCTACGACTTATGCTATCTTAAACTTTTTTTGAGGTCAGGTCACTTGACCTGTACTAGTGACCTGACCTGAGATGACCCAACCTTAAAATTTTCACAGAAGTTTCAAAAATTATGAGGGAAAAGTTATGTTAGGTACGGCGGCACTACGCACCGCTGTTTTACTGCTATCTCCGAAAAACCCGAGGGGCGGGTACCCGCCCCCGTCAATGCGCGTGTTAAGTGGTTTTCACGCATGTGAAAGCGTATGTTAGTATACTACGTGACAAAAGGCCCTTGCCAAACCATAAAGAACCAATCAAGCTTGATAGATTCCCTGATTTACACCTTAAAATTCAAACTGACATAGAAAAGAACTTAAGCATGTTGATTTAACTGGTAGCGCAAATCTACTAGCCTGCTGAGATCTTTGTAGACATATTTGAAAACAGAATTAAAGGAGTCACATAGGGTAAGGGCGGGTAAGAATACACAGGAGATAAGAGTACGCAGCAGCTGTTTTGGTTGCTGAGCAACCACTGAGATGGTGGATACCCTGGTATAAAAAAGCAAGGTCAGTGCCTAGGCTGCACAAAAAATTAAACGTGCTCCTTTTCTTTCCACGGGAGTACAGATCAAAATAAGTTTCTGGGCACCCTTAATGTAATATTTATTAACTAGGTAAACTTGTAGACCATGCTTCTATTATCAAAAGTATTGTATTACGGTTTGCCATCAGTAAGAAAGCTCAGCTGGTACTAAGCTGCAGGACCGGAGCTCACGCTAAAACGCCTACCAACATGTTTATGAAGACTTCCTTCCCAACGGAGCATGTCCGGCAAAAGTACGCAGCAGACCATTGTGCAAGAGTGCGCATGCTTGAGAGATAGGAAAATTTAATTTTAACTTGGGACAGAGTCCGTCAAGATTACTTTACTTACAAGGTTGATCCACGAGGAATACTTTGTCGCCAACGTGACGTCACACAATTTGGCACCAATATGGTAGCAGTAGCTGATGCATAAGCGGTGCGATTAGTTCAACAATCGAAAACAACAAACAAAACTGAACTGATGGGGGTTTAGACACCCGCGGCTAGGGAGGGATTGATTATAATTAATATGTATTGTTTTTTCTTGCCGGGACGAGCTAGGACGTGAGCAGTGTGCAAAATAAGGGTTTCTGCCGATGTTTCGTCTAACGTGAAGTGCTCGCTTAGACCGATTGAAGTTGCGTTAATCTTTTACAAACCAATCGGTCCCTGATGCTGCGAGAACATTTGAAATGAGGATTTAAAATGAAAGAATAAATATGTTTACGGCCACCACATGCTAATATTTTTATATTTCCGTCGAGCGCATTATTATTTTTCAATACCAGTTGGATCTTATAACTCGGGCTGCTTTGCTTCTTTCCATTACTTTGGCTTTGCCGCATTGTTGTTGTGGCTAGGTGATATGGTACCAATATGGTATCAAGGTATCGAAACTTATCCTTTGCCACGGGAAAGGGGGCCCTCTAGCCCGCGTCTCACCGGGGGTCCGGCGCCACCTTCGCCCCACCGGGGGCCATCGATGGCCCCTTTCTAACTCCGAAAATATGGGGGTTAGTGCAAATCTGCAAAGTGCATTAGAAAGCTGACGTGAATTCAGTAAGAAATCACTTGATATGCTTAAGCGCTCAGGTCAATGGTTTGACCTCCAGAGGTCAAGTTAAGATAGGCTATTTTCACTCAAATATTCAATGCTTAAGCAAACTGGGCTTAGCTCTTATGCCATTAGAGCTATTGAGATTTGGTTAATTATATTTGATAGGAAAATGCTAGGACTTTTCCGCTATGTGGAACGTAATGACCTCCCACCAGTGGTTTGCCCTCCAGAGGTCACCTCGTGACCTAATTTGGCCTGAGGTCACGAAAGGTAAGAAAGTGACCTTGCCGTATATCGAATGAAAGCCAGTGACGAGACACACGATTATATTTGATTCAGCGCTCTAGCTAAATTAGGTCAGAAGTTCTTGTCAAAATACTGTTTTTGACCCCTGGTGAGCTATGCTGACCTCGAAGAGGTCAAAGGGAAAATATTCCCCTGGGATCCGTGAAAGGGTGTCTAAGAACGCTTTTCTGAGCAAGCCGAGCATTTTCAATCGTTTTTGTGACTTTTAGACCATAAGACAGCTTTTTCCCATGCTTTTTCAATGGGAGAGGTCACCTCATGACCTCTAAAAGGTCACGAAATCACGAGGTCACGAAATCTAAAAATCCCGGATATAAATTTTGTAGGCCCTGGAGGGTTCATTAAGTGTAGGAAGTTTCAAATCGATCGCCTTAGAAATGTAGCTCTTATAGAGCTAGAAATTTGAAGTCAGGTGACCTTGGTTGACCTCGCCTAGTGACCTGACCTTTGGTGACCCGGTGTAAAAAAATTCCGAGATGGTGGGAAAATTATGGGGTGAGAGGAAGAGCCTTCAATCGTGGTTCTGCGCCTCGTTGTTTTTTCTGCTATCCCGAAAAAAACCTTAGGGAGACCATCGATGGACCCGGTGGGACGCTGGTTAAGCGGTTTTGCAGAGCCAACTTTGAATGCCCTTATTTTTAAGAAAACTGAAAATATCGCCCTCAAATGGTCAATTTCGAAAACAAATTTGATTTAGAATGGTGGAGAAAGAACAATGTTTTCCCTTCGACTCATATTGTTCTTGTGAGAGTCGGCTGAAATCGACAAATTTTAACATGGGACCTATTGGGTGAAGGAAAACTTTGTTGCCAGCGTGACGTCACAGTAAAGGCGGCTCCTGATTCGTGGTTGGGGGCTGAGAGCCCGTAACTCTTATTTGAAAAAAACGTTGCAACATAGTTCTTGCATATTCAGAACGTTATAAAATCATAAAATTGCCTATTTTGGCGACAAAAAATTCGCGACATGGCCTATGCACCTAAAGCACAGTGGGGCATCATTACGTACTCCAGCCTCCTCTTTTGCGTACTCTTACCGACCCACTCCGGCAAGAGTACGCCCATAGATTTTTATTTTTGATGAGCTTGTGGTGAGTTCCTTTCAGAGACATCGAGTTGAAACATAGGACCATAAATGGACATTTCTTCAAGCTAAACAACCATATAAAATTTGTTGCTGTTAGACAAAGGAGGCAGCACATTGTTTAAAAAAAACGTGAACCTACCCCAAATCACGAGCTAGGTTTTCGTCGAGCGAGAAATATTTTTAAATCTATCTCAGTTGAAAAATACCCCACTTACTTACATAACCTTGTCAATTATTTTCGTGATAATCCTAAACGCCTCTGGTCCTTCATAAGCGCAATCAAGTCATCACGTCAGCATCCAGCAGTCCTTGTGAACAACGGTGCAACTCACTCTAACCCAATCGAATGTGCAAACATTTTTAATAGGACTTTCGCTTCGAAATTTTCTGATCCCCTAGTTGAAAGACTGCCAGATATCCAAGTCACAAACTCACCCATCCTTGAAAACTTCTTGGTCCCTACAGGCAAGGTCCTGGCGCTCCTCACTGGTTTAGGAAAGCATAAAGCATGTGGGCTTGACGGACTCGGCGCACGAATTCTACATGAGTGCGCCACTGAGCTCGCAATTCCTCTTGAAATTATCTGCAAGCTATCCCTCTCTTAAGGTGTTTTCCCCAAAGTCTTGGAAAGATGCAAATGTAATAACAATACATAAAAGGAGACAAAAGGAACCCTGCAAACTACCGTGGAATTTCTCTTCTTCCATTGTGCTCCAAAATTCTAGAAAAGGTAGCATGCGATTCCCTTTTAGGACTGTCTTCCAAATATTCCAGTTAGTCAACATGGTTTTCTCCCACATCATTCTTGCACCTCGAATTTGGCTGTCTTCCTAGAACATTGCTGGAACTCTATTCAGGAGGGTGTGCAAACAGACGCAGTGTATAGCGACTATTTCTCTGCATTTACTAGTGTCAATCATTCACTTCTGCTACATAAACTAAAGATGTTCAACATAACCGGACGCGCCCACTCCTGGATAGAATCCTATCTCACTGACCGTCAGCAGCGGGTTGTGCTTAGGGAAAGCTTCTGAGTGGCGTGCCGTCCAGTCAGGCGTGCCAGAAGGCAGTGTATGTGGTCCCTTGTCGTTCATCTGCTTTACGGCAGGCCTCCCCTCCATCATCAGCACCAATTGCATCAGTTTTGCTGACGACATAAAACTGTACCATCGCATTTCTCCACCCGCTGATGCCGAGGCTCTTCAGGCCGCTTTAACAAACTATCTGACTGGTCAAGAACCTGGCGCTTAAAATTAAATCCTTCAAAATGCAACACCATAACGTTTTCTCTCCGCAAAACCCCCTTCCTCACCACATACCTGCTTGATGGAATGCCCTTGGAACGTCGCTCAGAGGCTCGAGGCCTCGAAATAATACTGGACACAGAACTCACCTTTACGCCGCATATTGATGCCATTATTGCAAAATCGCACAAAATGCTGGGTCTCGTCATACGTAGCATGCAGATTTCCCAGAAAAATAGACGCGCTTGTTTCAAACACGAAGCATTGATTTGTTCTTACTATGCCCATGTTCGGTCCATTCTTGAATATGGATGCACAGTATGGTCGGGAGCCGCTCAAATTCACCTCAAATACTTAGGACGGGTTCAACACAAATTTTTAATCTGGCTAGCCACTTTCTCTGACCGCCCAATAGCCAGCATGGATTATGATTCTCTATTAGCACACTTCAAAGTACCTAGCCTAAAATCTCGCCTGACTCAACAAGACCTGACATTTCTTCAGAAGCTTTATCATGGAAAAATATATTGTCCCGGCTTGCTTTCCTCCTTCAGCCTACACATACCTCTGAGACCTTCGCGTGCTCTGACGCTCTGGGCCATGCGCCGTGCGCGTGTGAACACAGTGCAACGTAGCCTTTTTATACGAGTGCCTTCTATTTGTAATGCTTTTCTGAATTATTGTAGAGACGTCGATATTTTCCCATGATCCGTTGTGCTCGTAGAACGGCAGCGCCATAAAGTTCTCGTCTTCCCTAAGGTCATTTTTACATTAAAAGCTGTTGTGTGTGTACTTTGTGTATGTTTTTGTTATATTCGAGTGCACCTGTAATTGGGCCATTTGACCTGTTGGTGTAAGACAAATACAAATACAAAAATGCAAATATAGGAGAAAAGTGAAAGCCTTTAGAAGGTTAAGTGCGTACTCTTGCACGGACTTCTCCTATTCCATCCTCATCTGGTACTGTCGGCCGATGAAAAGTCAAAACAGATGTAGACTGGAGTGATGCACGTTCCTCCAAATTCTATTCTATCCGCTCGCACGATTCTTTATATGAAGGATAAACTCTCTCGACCTTCATAACTCTCTCTCTCATTACCCAACAAAACTCTCTCGGTTATTTACTTCAGCCTTGAGAAAAACTTCTAGCAGTTAGGAACTGCTAATGGCGAAATCACCACCTAATTGGAAGTCCTCGGTTATCACTCCCCCTTAAACGGAATGCGGCACCCTAAGAGCATGCCGAGCATGCCACGTTTGATACCTATCGTATTTCCCTTAGAACTTATCGTTGGCAGAAAAAGGCCAAGCTCACCCTCTGCCGACCTTGTCCTTTCCGGTTCCTCACATGGCATGAGATGACCATTAGTCACCATGGTAGCGTGACGTAATGTCCACACCCCGTTAAGCTTTTTTCCTTGCCTTGACCTCCGAAGAACTTCTGTACTAAGTTGGGCGCTATATGACTACAAAGGTTGGCGCGTCCTTTAGCCCAAATAATCATTCATTCTGTACCTAGCGTGACTTTTGGTAATGGCGATTGTATTTTAAATGCGTATGAATTGCTTCATTGATTAGATTCAAATGTGACATATTTCGTGGATACGCTTCACGATTTTGCGTGTCATCCTTGCGCAGGGGCCATGCTAATCCTTAAGCATCTTAGGCCCCTGATTAGAAGATTAGCATGGCCCCTGCGCAAGGATGACACGCAAAATCGTGACATATTTCTTGAGATATCAATAAACAAATGAATTGTATCACATAATATCCTAATAATAAGTAATAACTTATTGAAGCTAAACACGCTTCGTTTTTATTCGCACTCATTTGTAACGTAACCACCCGACAAGCCTTAGTGTATAGAAGTAGAATAAATCATGTACAAGATCATGGCGCCACGCCGCTGTGGATATCTTCTACCTCAAACAGCAGAAATTAGAAGGTACAAAATGTCGGGCTTATTAGCTATTTTAAAGAGAAGCAGTTTATAAGCCCACCTCCGTCGTCGCGGCATTCGAGTGCAGGCTTTTGATGGGGCTCCGCTTTGGTCGTTTTGACCCTTTTAATATGTTGAAATGATCTTATTGGTGATACAAAAATAAATCACAATGTTGCTGGTGCTGCTTATTTCTTCGGCCCGAGTAAAAAATCGGGAACATCGGGAACACAGCGACAAAGTTCTCTAAGACTTAGTATGAGCAAGACTGGGACACACATCCTGTTAATAGTGGACGACATTTACCAACTCCTTGGCGATACCCACGCTTGGCACACGCGCAGCTCGTCTTTTCTCGGATGCGACGGCGAGGCCGTACGAGGGGCAGCAATCAGCAGTCTGAGGGTATCCCTCAGTGCGATATGCGGGTTCCTTCATAGTACGGCCAGGGCGGGCTCAGCTCTTTGATGTATGGAGTATACGGACCTCACTTGATTTCATATTCTAAAAATATGGAAGCCCAAAAGAAGGCGATGGATGTTCGTGCTGATGCCCAATCTTATAACACACTCCCGAAAATTCAGACCTGGCACCGTCCATGCACGCTGCTTCTGCTGCGCGGGACCCCAAACAACGCCCATGTTGGCAGGCTTCTGCCGAGCGTGGGAATCATCAGTTACCTGGTCAGTGTCATGGCGTATTTTGTATTTGTATTTATTTGAGTTATCACCTACGGGATGGCCCCAATAAACGGCGAAGTACAGGAGATAAAACATTGAACAATATGTACATACACAGCATTAAAGCAGAAGCGCTACAAGACCTTAATTAAAATGAACTAAAAAGGAAGTAGCGCATCAAATAATACCTATGAGTACACACAGGCAATACAAACCATAAAAGACAACAGAGGGACATAAAATATAATAAAACCTTAAAAGTCCCTAAAAGACAATAAGCCATAAAAGTTCCTAAAGGACAATAAAAGCAATAAAAATCACTAAAATCTATCCGCATCATAGGGTACATCACTGGTACATAGAACAGCTAAGCTACAGAGAGGCGACATAGGCTTTAACTTGTGACCGAAATGATTGGTAGGCATCCGTGAAAACATCTACTGTCGGGCACATTTGTAAAAATAAATTCAGTTGCCTCGGAAGTCTCGTAAAGAGGCCTTCTTTGGCGGTGCCTACCCTTGCATACGGCACTTTCAGCAGGGTTCGTGGTTGCTGACGGGTAGCACGAGATGGGACATGCAAGTAGAATGCCGCGAGAAGAGATGATGAAGAGATACGCCCTCTCAGATTGTTTCGGACAAACATGAGGTCATGCTGTTTTCGCCTAGCTGCTACAGAAACAACCCCAAAGTGTTTGAGCAGGTTTACATAGGCCAGTGATGGTGATGGGTGGCGACTGTGTGAGTTAAGCCATATTAAAAACTTGTGTTCTACCCGGCTCAATCGCTCGGTGTGCGACACAGCAGCTCCGTTCCACACAACGCTACAGTATTCCATGTTCGACCGCACATAGGCATAGTATGAAGCGTGTAAGCAAGACTACAGCCAGCCAAAAACTACGAAGTAAATTAAGATTATTTGAGTTAATTTGCATTCGTGCTTAAGTGATTAATTGACAGGTATAGAAACGTTCAGAACATGGGAGGTAGGGTGTATTCTGAATCATCCCTCTCCAGTCAATTCCATGCTTAACATATTGAACATTCGGGGGCGATGGCCTCCCTGGCCCACCCTTTCCTACGCCTGTGACATCCATGCCGATCTTAAAATGATTTTCACTTCAAAAATAATTTAGCAAACATTATTCTATATTAGTCTTTGATATTCAGTTGGTATCATCGTTGGTGAAACTGGATCGAACAAAGTGCCGACTTTTCGGGGGACCCCATACTTCATGACTTTTGGAATGTATTTGGAAACGTCCTCGCCTTGTTTAAACAACTCGATGATTGTTCACGTAGATACATCAGACGGCTCTCATCGTTTAAAAAGGA
Organism: Lepas anatifera; assembly: GCA_034440635.1. Taxonomy (NCBI): domain Eukaryota; kingdom Metazoa; phylum Arthropoda; class Thecostraca; family Lepadidae; genus Lepas; species Lepas anatifera. The sequence continues at coordinate 817,464 of JAOTON010001336.1, read as the reverse complement.
AACAATGTTACACTGGTTCTCTTCCTATTCCGTCACAATTGTCCACCGATACCTTCAACAAATCATCTGACCTAGACACTACTACCCAGCTAAACTACGAAAGTATGATACACGAGGGACTGCCGAATCGTATCAACAAGCACACACATGCATACGTTTGACTACCCATCACCTCAGAAGAGACGAGTTAACCTGTGACCGTGGGTATCCCAGGACTAGATTTGTGATTGCAATCATTAAAATCTGAAACAGGACCATCAGAGGAATCCCCCTGCTCGTCTCCCCCGCCCGCTCCCCCGTCGCTCTCTCCGTTCCGCCCAGATTGGGTGCTCTGTCTCGTTAGCGGCGAGCCCGGATATTACTGGCTCGGCCAATGAGCACGATAGCGGCGCTGTTCATTACCCCGCGGCGCTATCTTTGTCACATCGCTAATTAGCACTCCCGTCGCGCCAAAAACCGCGGCGGCGATAAAGTAGCGCGGCCGGCGCCAATGCGTCGAAAACGGCGGGGGCGGCAGAAATGACGACTCCAATGGTGGCGTGGGCCGCTCATTCATTACGCCTTGCGATGGCGCCCGCTAACTTATAGCGGTAATTACTTTCTGGATGCTGGAAATTATGGCTCAATCTCAACAGAGTATGAAGATAGAGAGCGGTGATCGTAGACGAAGTGGTCTTGGCTTAAATAAACCCTGCATAGCACCATTGTGGCGGACGGAAGGGAGGCCTGGAAGTATTATTATCAGGGAATCCAGTGTCTAAAAAACGTCATATACATAAAGAGACGTTGGAATGAAAAGACCAGGGCCTGGAATCTCTCCGGCACTCGCATTAACTTTTGATCCGTTCGAATGAAGACATTTTCTATACCATACTTTTGCACAGGGTCTTCTTTTGCTCTAAATGAGCTCTGATGATTTATTACGCGTTCTGTCTTGCCTCTCTTACCAGTGTGCACAAGGATAGGGAAGGATCCAAAACATCCAAGTTGGCTTATTTTTGTAGACAATACCACTAATATAAACACAGACATATAATAGCATTTGTCTTCAAATCTCTGTTGGTGTCGAAGTGGGGGCAAGAGACCCTGCCGCCAAAGGGCGAAATTTTTGCCGATTTTCTTAAAAAAACTATGTTCTTAGGATTTTTCTGAGTTGGCTTCCCCAAACAGCGCTGCTGAGGCCGTCGCTGAGCGGAAATTGTGTGACCAGACCAAGTTAGCAGCTTAACACGCGCATTGACGGGGGCGGGTACCCGCCCCCCCTCGGGTTTTTCGGAGACAGCAGAAAAACGGCGGCGCGCAGCGCCGCCGTACTTGGTATACCTTTTCCCTCATCATTTTTGCAACTCCTGTGAAAATTTTAAGGATAGGTCATCTCAGGTCAGGTCACCAGTACAGGTCAAGTGACCAGACCTCAAAAAAAGTTTAAGATAGCATAAGTCGGAGCAACACAATACTCATATCACATAATGGGCTCACTGAGTTCTCTAAAATGTGTTCCGGTATTTTTATATCGATGACCTAAGGTCAGGGACGAAGCATGACCTCTCCATTGGTAATACATTGGAAATATGGTTTTACTGAATAACTCAGTAACAGATAGTGATAGAGCGTTTATTTTAGCTTCATTAGACTCGCCTTGGCTTTGCAGTTCTAATGATATGCATTTTAACGTTGATAAGTTCTGAAGTGCTGCGGCGAGGAGCATGATGATGAGTTGTTAAGATGTTCCCTGGCCTCTCCCCTCGAATCCGGAAATGTAAAAAACACTGAAGATTATATATTCGGGCACAGCCCTTCATCAGAATCGTGGAGTAAATATCAATAATTCTCAGTCCTAGTATAGCCAGACCTCGAATTAGCATTGCCCCTGATTAGAAGATTAGCATGGCATGGCGCAAGATTAGCATGGCCCCTTATTATCGAGGTCTGGCTATACTAGGACTGATAATTATTGATATTTACTCCACGATTCTGATGAAGGGCTGTGCCCGAATATATAATCTTCAGTGTTTTTTACATTTCCGGATTCGAGGGAGAGGCCAGGGAACATCTTAACAACTGATATGCATTTTATATAATTTGACCCTGACCTGACCTCAGGTCAGGTCAAATCTTTGATTTGACCTAGCAAGGTCAAATCATATATCATTCGATTCGGCTTGCTGCGAGGATTCATATAGTTCAAGTTGTTTTGCTCTATCTTTTATTGTTCAGATGTAATGGCCGAAAAACTTAATTTACATGTTATCCCTATGACGGCATGTGATGGCATGTTTTTGACCTCTGGTGACCTTAAATGTGAACTGACAAAAAATGGTTCAAATATTTTCGATGGAGAAGCGGATGGGCTACCCAACGCTGTTTACCGTTTTTCGCTACCTACCGTGGTTCTCGAGATCTTAGGGGGGCGGGTACCCGCCCCCTCGTCAATCCGAAGGTGGCTCAGACCCCCGTCAATGCGCGTGTTAAGCTGTGGCGAAAAGCTCTGCCCAGTTCCACACCAACGAGGCTCGAATAGCCTCTCACTGGGAACGGCAGTCACACCAAGTACCGGTCAGAGGAGTAGTGCCTTCAATCCTAAACCAGTTATTATTTTTCAAATAAGAAGAATATTTGACTGAGACATCATGTTTCTGATAGCCATAGTTACCGGTGTATGACTTGGCCGAGCAAATATATAACAAGAAGAGAAATATTGTTTTCTATGACAGAATTAGCCAACTTGGGAAAGCTCTCGGTCCCCTTTTACGGCGTTCTTTTCTGACAGGAGTTCTCGCTCGTCCTTCAGACTGCGCAGGCTCGTATGGTCCGCTATTATCGCGGGCCCTCTTACTGCATCCGATTAGCATTCATTACTTGTTTCTGCATTCAGATGATGATGAGAGGCTTTGTAACAGCGGCTGATTTGCAAATGTGGCCCCGGCATACCCGCGGAGAGGGCGGGCAGGCGGCGGTACACATTTCTGGGGAGGGACACTGTGTGGAGGGACGTCACCGTAAGGCATGTTCTCTCGTATAGCTTACGGTGGAAGATGTCCACTGCAGCGTACAGGTTTCAATAAATGGTAACCCTAAGCTCTGCCCAAACCAGTTCTATGTTGTTGATTGCACAGGCCTCCAATTCATGCTGGTAGGCTGGACGTATTTCTATATGGGCTGCGGACGGTCACTAATGTAGAAGTAGATGAAAACTCCCACTATTCGCGGGAACCACCATCACTGCGCTACGGAGAGAGTGGTTGGTAGCTGTAGAACCGAAGCTCAAACTTCCTGGAGTGCGCTCTCAGCCGGTTCTCAAAGAAATCGGAGAAATTTGCTTAGATCTGCCGTGCTACTTCGGAGAAAGACGAATAACTTAATTGAGTCCAAAAACTTGGTGGCAAGTCACCCTGGGTCACCAGGGTTCACCAATTGGGGACTCGCCCCACCCCACTCTCTCTTCTGACGCACATGAGAAGTAGGTAGGAACCAAAGGCTGGAATTCCACCAAATGATTATTTTTCCAGCCATTTTCGTTCAAGTTGATAAGATGCGTACTGGTTTACCTCATCGAATTCTGGATGCCAAATAGAGCTTACACACTGTGTCGCCCCGGTAGCTCAGTTGGTAGAGCGTTGGGCTCCGGCCCGCTGCTCAGAAGCATGCAGTGGCAGTGCATGTCCAGGCTTGGGATCGGTTCCCCTGAGACGCTTCAGCGCTCAATAGTTTACCTGACGTACAGGTCGGCTGGCAACTCACTGGTGAGAGGGTGACCTGAGCGGGGCGGCCGTCCCTGTGCTTTGTGGGACGTTAAACTTTGGTTTCTAAATTATCCCTTCATTGTGGGAGTTGCTCGTTCGGGTGGTGGGGTCAAGATTTTTGTGAAGTCCCTTGATGACTTTAGTGAGACTCCAACTCGAACTGCCGAACTGGGGACAACTTGGACGAAATTGAGAACAAATATATAGATATTCGGCACAGCCTTTAATCAGATTTTTCGTAATACAAGAGGTGAAAACAAAATGTTTTGGTCATAGTGTGAACTAGACCTAAAAAGAGTATTGCTGGTACAACAAAGTTTTCGTGTCATATTTAAAAGGAAGTGAACTGTGCCGAGAATCACACAACCCTAAAAGCATGTTTCCTAGCCCTGGCAGTAATTCGCAGGTCATTCAGTGACCCAACAACGGAGAAATTCTCAAAATGCAAGTGACGCTCCGCTGACGCCGCTGAAAGATGGAGTCAGAACAAACTACCACTTTTTGCGTTTTGGCATAATCAGTATCTATCTTTTCCGAATATTGGGTGCTGTATGGCTGCAGTAAAGTAAGCCCATACAGTTGTCATAACTGAATTAGCGCAATACTGTATTCCATGAAAAACACCTAACGTAATTCCGTAGGGTAGTTTTGCCTAGTTCAAACTAAGCGTAGCCTAGCTTAGTAGCGTAGGCGGGATGTAGGTTATCTCCGTCTGCAAGACATGAGGAGCGTATGTTTGACTTCATGCACGATAAAAGCTAAGGGGGAGAATAAAATCGCCCTATGATATAGCTTAACACCCGCACTGGAGGGGGTCTGGCACTAACGCGCACTGGAGGGGGGCCTGGTAGGCCCCCTAAGATCTCGGAAACTAAGAGGCGTAGAAAAACGAAATTTGAGAGGCGGTTGGGGGTTATGGTGATCTACATCATGATCATTCTTATTGACCTAGGTCAATATCTTCAAGGTCAAACGAGGTCATAAAGGTCAAAACTTAGCCATGCTGGGGACCGATCGGTAAATGCCGTGATTACATAGGCGGATCCAGGGGGGGCAAGGGGGGCACGTGCCCCCCGATCGACCCTCGGCGCCCCCCTGAAAGCTCGATGGTGCCCCCTGAAATGTCGCTTCCCACCCCCCCCAGGATGCGAAAGTCGGCGCCCACCGATAGGATTTGGCGCCCACCTGATAGCTTTTGCCGGTCATAAATGGCGCCCCCTGGTCCGGATGGCGCCCCCCCGGTCCGGATGGCGCCCCCCGGGAAGGTGCCCCCCCGATCGGCAATCCTGGATCCGCCTATGCGTGATTATGCGAGAAAATGGCGGGAATAAGCTAAAGGCGGACCAGGGTCATATAGAGAGGGTCTCAAAGAGCCTTCCCTTCAATTTTGGGGTCAAGGTCATTCAAGGTCATTGACCTGTAAGGTCACAATATAGTATACTACTTATAATGTACACTTTGACTAACACTACAGCCACTGTTTGGCGAGAAGTGAGGATTGACCTTTGAAAATGACCTTTGACCTTTGAAAATGACCTTTGACCTTGCCCTTCGACTTTGACCTTGGTATTGGGGTACCTTATCGATGACGTCATAGCATAATGTACGTCAGAATGGGGTAACGTCATTTGACCGGAAGCACTGTGGTCAGTGACCTTGAAAGTGCACATATGACCTTGACCCGTGACCTTTGACCTTGACCTGTGACCTTTGAACTTGACCTGTGACCTTTGACCTTGACCTTGACCTTCATGTGAGGTGACCTTGACATATAATCCCGGTTATATGGTGTTATGACTTCACCACTCGGTCTCCAATGCAAGCTATCTGGTCCGACCGCGCGATTACGGCGATCTCAAAATGCAGGTCTGACTTTAAAAGCCTATAAGTAAAAAAATTTCGAGTGATTTTTAAAAACTCTTCACCAATCGACATGCTATTAAATTCTGTTTAATGTGGCAAAGTCTCGTGTTTCGGCTACAAGCGGTTCTCCGGCCACCTTGGAAAAACAGGTGGGGGGCCTCCGAGGCCCCCTCCAGTGCGCGTGTTAAGAGGTGCAGTCTGAACTGCTTTAACAGAGCCCGGAAAAAGCAGAAAGAAGATGTCTAAAATGATTAGTTTTTCTCGACGAAAGTCGGTGTGTGGTCAATTCATCTTAAAAATAGAAGTATCTTCAAAACAAGAGAACTATCATCCTGCATGATACCTCAGAAGTGCTGCACTTTTAATGACGGTAGTGTCCAAAAACAGGCAGCATCTGTAGCAACATTGTACTTTTTCTGGAAGCATTCTCCTTCATTGTGCAAATGATAGCTGTAGGGTAAGGATGTTGAACAACTTGTTAGTAAAAAGGGCAAACTACACTGAACATCACCTTAGCATCATCATGTTCCGAACACTATTCCTTAAAATGACTAAAGTTATGCTATAAACTTTGCATATGTTACGCTATATGTTATGAAAGTATAACTATACTATCCATAATTACTATAGCGAAGCCCTGACTGGCAAAAAGGCCCTTCTCTCTTTAGAGAGGGCCCTGGCTGCCCAGGGAGGGCTGTTCTTAGCGCCGGCAAGCTCCTGCTGAAAACATGGGTGTCTTTTTCACTCCAGGACGCTCGCAGAGGGTTTCGTTTTACAACAGGGAGCCCGCAGTCTCCTCTGGGCCCTTGGGCAGTGTCTACAGGGGCTCCGGCTGTTTACAGTTGAAGCATGGGTCGTTTTAGGGAATAATTATCGAGCTAGATGCAGAGATACACGCCTTAAAGCATAGTTATCAACATGGTGGCAGCGGCAACCATGTAAGTGCAAGCAACCAAGATGATGATGATGAGGATAACAGTGCCTGGCTAGCATCAGTAAATGGCAGGTCAAGGAACCTAAGTGCTCAAATGATTGTGAACAACAAGGAAGTTAGGTTCCAGCTGGACTCGGGAGCGGATGTGAACACACTTTGTGAGAGGTATGTGCTCAAAGATCAGGTTAGGCCCACAACGATAAAATTAAAAATGTGGAATAAGTCGGAAGTCATGCCTTTGGGACAAACTCACTTTACAGTAACCAACCCCAAGAATGGAATGAAGACTGAAGTCCAGTTCATAGTTGTGCCCAACCAGCTGAGCTGTCTTTTGTGACTGGAAACTCTACAGAAGATGAATCTGCTAGAGGTGAAGCATGAATCATTCATTGCTTCTGTAGAAAGTGAACATGGTCTTGGAGACCTGGGTGAAGTGTCACTCACTGTTGACCCTGCCATTCACCCGAAAGCGATGCCGAGTCGCAACCTCCCGTTGGCACTACAAAGCGCTGTCAAGGATGAGCTAGACAGGCTAGTTCAGCTGAATGTCCTTGAGCCTGTGACAGAACCGACCAAGTGGTGTAGCCAAATGGCTGTCGTGAAGAAGCCATCCGGCAAGATCAGGATCTGTATAGATCCAAGCATGTTGAATGAGGCTCTCCAGCGTGAGTACTACAAACTGCCAACTCTGGATGAAGTCAAGCCAAAACTACAAGGAGCGCGAGTGTTCTCCAAGTTAGATGTGCAGGATGCGTTTTGGCACCTCCGTCTGGATGAAGAGTCGGCGAAGCTGACAGCAATGGCAACTCCATATGGGAGATACATCTGGAAGCGCCTACCCTTTGGTCTAAAGGTGTCTAGTGAAATCTTCCAGAGGAAGCTGATTGAAGCCATTGGTGACCTAGACATCATCTGTGTGGCGGACGACATTGTGGTGTATGGCAGTGGTGCCTCACATGCTGAAGCCGTGGAAGACCACAACCGCAAGCTGTCAGTGCTGAAGAAACGGTGTGAAGAGAAGAAGATTCTTCTCAACAAGAGCAAGTCTCAAGTGCTCCAGACTGAAGTGACCTTCCTCGGGCACGTAATCTCTCAGGAGGGCATCCGCCCTGACCCAGCCAAGATTGAGTCCATCATCGGCATGAAGCCACCTGAAGATGTTCATGAAGTGAGAAGGTTCTGCGGCATGGTGCAGTACCTAGCTAGGTTTCTGCCTAACCTAGCTGATGACATCAAGCCACTCAGTGCTCTCACAAGGAAGAACGTGGAATGGAAATGGACTCAAGAGTGCGATGACGCCTTTGAGGCGATGAAGCTCAAGCTAACAAGCACACCTGTGCTTGGATACTACAATCCAGATGATGAGCTGGTACTTCAAGTAGACAGCAGTGAGTTCGGACTAGGTGCCGCACTGTTGCAAGGTGGAAAGCCTATCGAGTACGCCTCCCGTCTGCTCACCAAGTCGGAAGCAAACTGGGCGCAGATCGAAAAGGAGCTGCTGGCTGTTCTCTTCGGCCTGTCGCGTTTCCATCAGTATACCTTTGGGCGACCTGTGACCGTCATCAATGACCATAAGCGTCTGGAATGCATCCTCAAGAAGCCTCTAAGCAAGTCGCCGAAGCGTCTTCAAAATCTTCGCTTGCAAGTGTCACAGTATGATGTGATTTTCAAATACCAGCGTGGTGCCGAGCTGTTCATCGCAGACACCCTGAGTCGTGCTCCTCTAGAAATGGAGACAGGGCGGGCTACTGTGCATGTGGTAACCGTCAACCAGCTGAAGGGGTTTCCAGATACCCTGATCAAGGAAGTCCAGCAGGAAACAGCTAGTGATCCTGTACTCTCGTCATTGCTGAAGCATGTGCAAGAAGGCTGGCCCGAGCAGAAGAACGTTCCATCCGTGCTGCTGCCCTATCAGAGCTTTAGACATTCTTTGAGCTGTCAGGATGGAGTTCTGCTCATGGGGGAGAGGATCGTCATTCCCTCTGTGATGCGTCCGAAGATCAAGTCGAAGCTTCATGCTGCTCATATGGGATATGACAGTATGATGCGCAGGGCCCGACATTCTGTGTTTTGGCCAGGAATGTCTCATGAGGTGAAGCAGATGGTGGCGACATGCGAAGCATGTTTGAAATTCCAGCCGGCAAACTGCAAGGAGGCCCTCAAACCGCAACCATGGGGCGATGGGCCATGGACGAAGATTGGTGCTGACCTCTGTGAGCTACATGGTCGCTCTTACCTCGTCACAGTAGATTTCTACTCTTCCTTCGTAGAAGTTGACTTGATGCACTCAACGTCAAGCTCAGCAGTCATCTCCAAGTTAAAAGCTCACTGTGCAAGATATGGTATCTGCCAAGACATCGTAACCGATCAAGGACCCCAGTTCGTATCTGCCGCGTTCCACAAGTGGACTCAGGAGTGGGGGATCAACCACATCAAGTCATCTCCATATCACCATCAGGCCAATGGCCGGGCTGAAGCAGCTGTGAAAGTTGTCAAGAACATACTGAAGAAAATGCTGGAGGATCACGGTGACCAGTACGAGGCGCTACTCGAGCCAAGAAACACGCCTCGGCAGGACGGCATGTCACCGACCCAGCTCATGTACGGCAGGCGCACACGAGCACTGGTTCCAGTGATGCAAAGAGAAGCTGCAGTACCCCGCGCGGACGTCAACAAGAGAAGACTGAAGCGGCAGAAACAAGTGCAGAAGTGTTTCGACAGGAAGACTTCACCGCTCGCACCTCTGGCGAGCACCCAACCAGTCATGTGGCAACGGCACGAGAAGAGCTGTTGGTCACCTGGCATCGTGCATCAGCATATCGGTGACAGAAGCTACGTCATCAAGACGTCTGATGGTACGTACCGTGAGAGAAACCGCGTCAACATCCGGCCAAGATCGGGAGAACTCGAAAAGAAGACTCCCGCAGGGGCTCCTGCGAAGTCGGAGGAAGCAGATGTCAGATCACCGTCTTCAATAGCTGAGGAAGCCGGAAGCCTGGAGGAGTCCGCTGGAGGCACGCCAGACTCCCCCTGCTGACTGCGTGGCCCTACGGCGCGGTCGGCGCGCAACCCGAAAACCGTGCTGGATGGACGGCTACGCAGCGCCGTGACTCGTGAGGTGAAGTACCTACACATGTTCGGCGATAACTGTTCTTTTGATCTAGCGTAGCGTTTCACCTTGTGAGAAGCATAGCTGTTGTTTTGATTAAGCTTTTGGCTATCTGTTGCCTGTGTGTCAGAATTTGATTCAGCGTAACGTCCCATTTTGAGTGAAGCTATAGGATTTGTTTTGGTAATGTTGTTGGCTATATCTAGCCAATTTGTATGTTTTGCAACGATTTGTGTCGCCTTTAAGTTAGCTTAGTCTCGGTCAAAGACCCATACGCATAGCATAGTACCGTTTGTGCACTCTGTCGCCTTAACCGTTTGATAAGGGCTTACAGTGGTTGAAAGATTAAGGCTACAGTGGTAGTTATGGTTCTGAGTAAGGTCAACCCTTAATCGGAGCTGTCTGTTCTAGGTCGTTGTTTGTTTTGATTGTTCCCTGTCGAGCTTCTAAACAAAGGGGGATGTTGAAGGCATGGAAACGTAACGTATCTAACTGTCGGTGAACGCAGCTCTTATTTAGTGAATGAGTTTGTACTCGAACGCACCTCGGAAAGTTACTGGCTACCTCGGTGATTGTCAACCGGCTGTGAAGTAAACAAAAATATACTTTTTTGGCACGGACCCGAACGAGTATGTTTACAGTTGAAGCATGGGTCGTTTTAGAGAATAATTATCGAGCTAGATGCAGAGATACACGCCTTAAAGCATAGTTATCAACACCGGCTACTCCCGACAGCCCAAATGGATGGTTTTGACTATCTAAATGAATGACTCCGACTGCCCAAATGGATGGTTCCGACTGCCCAAATTGATGACTGCGGCTGAGCAAATGAATGGTCCCGACTGCCCAAACGGATGGTCCCGACTGCCCAAACGGATGGTCCCGACTGCCCAAACGGATGGTTCCGACTGCCCAAATTAATGGTTACGACGGCCCAAATGGGTGGTTCAGACTGCCCAAATGAATATTTCAGACTGCCCAAATGACTTTCCCCGGCTGGCCAAATGAATGGTTGAGGCAGGCCACAGGTGTCGGGCTGACCATACGAGGCCACGGAGACAGAGGCACCCTGGAAGGGCTTTGAGAGCTCTGGATTGATATTGATGCAAAACTGTGCGTTTGAGCCATTCTCTGCTTTCTGAACGCAGGTCTGTGACCGCTGGAAAACAGCTCGACAGGTGCTAACTTGCAAGAGTTCAAACAATTCCACCATTCGAACGCCAGGGGGCAACCGAACTTCCCAGAGAAAACAAAGCATGGAAAAACGCCACAGCAGTATTGCCTGCCTTTTGTTATCACAGAAGTAGCCTCGCTTCAAGTTTCCATTTCGCCTTTTCTTTCAATGTCCGTCCCCATATACAGTTCTCGTTGCTCCTGATGGTAAACAAGCTTTTCCAAACCGGAGCATTTGCCCAAGGCTTTCCGCAGCCAGATCTCGTTGACACTGCCATTTATCAACTTTGCAGACTGGTGAGAGACGGCTTGGCCGTCCACAAATAATAACTACCTGCCTCTAAGCCAACATCGGCACGTATTGAAACACATGGAAGAGCCGGACTAAAAAACTTGAGAAGCAGCCGCTTCACTACAAAAAAGCTATATGAAGAAGAATAGCAAGTAGGTAATGTCATAAATGCTGCTATGAAGATAATTAAGCAGCACATGAAGAAATCGTAAAGATAGCGCATGACTCCTGGTTATTTTGTTTGAGAAAAAACACAAAGGTAAAACACAGTCACCAGCTGCAGCTGTTTGTGGCCTAACATTGCGTGAAATAACTTGGCTAGCACAATTCCTAACATTTTTCATCATACCTGATGAGCTAAAACTGTTGTCATAATATAATTTTAGTATATTTGGTAACGTAACACTGAAGTACCCGCTCTTCAATTGCCATGGGCTTGCGCAGTCCTCGCTCAATTAAAAATTACACGACAGCCCGGATCCCCCCAAAGGAAGCCGTCAGAAAACTCAGACCCCCTCTCCCTTCAACAGCAAATGCCAGACCCCCTCCACTTTGATCGCTGGCGGCATATGACAACAGCTACTTATTTTTAGGCTGTTTTAAGCAAATATTTTGACCGATCGTGTGTACCATTTTCTTCTTAGATTTTAACTACATGCATTGAACGATGTGTAAATGCTGAGTCTGGTCCCAAACTTGATAAAAAATGAGCGAAAAAACCTACGAAAACACAAATATTTCACAATGGTCCGAGTAGTTTTTGGTTCATGATTTTCTTATCTAAATGTCAATCGGTTGTCAGAGGTGGGCGTTTAAAGCCCTCATTAGATTGCATTTTTTGAGACGATTATCATCGCTTATTAGCGATGATAATCGATATATCATCGTTTATCATCGCTTGTCGACGATTATCATCGCTTATAACAGTTATACTTGTTAAAACGACTGAGCCTGGTACCCAATCAGTTTGAAGCCGATTACACGTGCGTTCCTCCACCCCGGTCAGCGAAAAGAGAGCGGCTCCCTCTGTCCTTGACGCAGGGAGAGCACAGCAACTCCCACCCTCTGCCTCCGGCCGGGCGAGCAATGAGGCGAACATCCCTTCGGACGGAGGTTGCGCGCAATATGCCGTCGGCGCGTCGGCGGTCACCGCCTCTGATTGGCTCAGCCGGCATCGGAGGGCGGTGCCAGTGGTAATTACCGGCTCATTAACTGACGATTGGCCGAGCCGAGAGCAGAGGCCACGCCCCCATCGGCCGGCACAGTTTGCCCCGGCGATCGCTGACTTCCGTGACCATTTCCTCTGTGTAATGAAAGAAGTGGACTTAAGCACACAAGTTGGACGCCTCGGATTTATGTTATTCAATTATTGGTTTGGGAAGTAGGCGAGGGCCGAGCGGTTTGAGACGGGCTCGTGGTGGGGTTGACGTGCGCGGAGGCGGCACTGCAGAGGTGGCCGCCCAACCACCCACTGCACACGCACCAGACAGCAGGTGAGACCACCCTCCACCACTCCAGCCGGCTTCCTGGCAGCGCGCCTCCTCCTCTGGCCGGCACGTGCTCTGATCACTCCTCCGCCAGTCAGCGCCACCGCACGCACACGGAGCCCCGCTAAACAGCCGGCCCGCATGGAAAAAACTCATTTCCGGCGGCGCTTCCTGCGAACTGTGGACCGTGTCGCGTGGCGGGCCAGCCTTCCGCCGGCTGCCGGCCGCTCGTCGCAGCTTTCCGGCCGGCGAGCCGCTTCCTGCTGACATTGCGGGGCTTCCTGAAGCTTCCCAGAGCTTCCTGGCGGTTTCCTGAAGCGCCGAGCCGCCGGAACCAGCAGTTCCAGTGGCCAGGTGAGCTCGCTGGAGCTCGCGAAGCCTGTCCTTGGGATGTTGAGGGGAGCCGATGCAGGGCCAGTGGGGTAAACTCGTGACCTCGCGAAGGTCATCGAGGAAACAGCTTCAAAGTAGGTTGATATCGGTTGACGTTGTGTAAGCTATAGGACCTGAATGAATACTTGCCTGGCAATAGGATTTTTGTGTGTAAATCTGAGTTCCAAAGCCTTGGGGTAGGTCTTCAGAAACATTGAGTGAAACAACTTTAAACGAAATATTCAGCCAAAAACTTACAAACAGAATGTAGGTCTCAGTAAAGAAGGCTTCAATTTTAGGTACTGCCCGCGGAGAGCTGAGGGCAAAAGTATAGAAGCTGAGACAGCCTACAGTTTTCAGCTTAAAAAAGGTTGTCTATGACCAATGCAATAGTTTTCTGCGGAAACTGCTCACCTCTTTTTGAATTGTTCTAGATTTTTGCAAAAATCTGACAATGCAAGGTTAATGTGATTCAGATATTCAATGGAATAGGTCATTTTTAACTTAAGAATAGTATTTGCATCCTGTTGGCATGGCTTCGAATTAAAGCAATATCCAGAAGGCTATGAAAATACAAGGAGAATGCTATTAAACACCATACAAACGAACCTGTTGGATACCAGTTTGCCTAGAAGGCATGTGCACAAGCTTCTTTTCAGATTCTCTTCTGATCACTTCCTCACGAAATGAATAGATGCTTAATGAGAAGCAGCAGGATGCGCACTGGTTGGCTTCTCATATCTATACAATAGCGTGTTTAATGTGTTCTATTTGCCTAAGTACCTATCATTACGAGCCTTTTGTCATCTTCATTAGTGTTGAGTCCACGGTTAGCCATTCAAATGGCTGCAACTAGCGACCACGAGTTTCCCTCGAAACTCGAAACTCTCCAGCATCACGAAGTCTACAAATCCCGGGCGTTATCATGAGTTTTGTTGAGCCTCACCCATTGGCGGAATAAGGAGCAGCTTTCGGAGGGGTCAGGCCAACGTTTGGGGAGCTATGTTGAGAAAAATCGCAAAATGTAGTGTTTTAACGAAAAACGGTTACAATTTGTTGTTTTTTGGTCCCTTGTAATTCCACTTTTGATAAGATGGGATGAGAGGAAACTGATATGCAGTTGTTGTCATTTGGTGTTTGTTGAGATATTAGCAGATGTGACGTCATAACATGTAAATTAATGCAGATTCCACGGAAAATTTGATAATAATATTTACCAGTGCCAGTCAGACTGCCGACCCAATGTAACTAGGTTAGCTAGAATCATGACTATTTTACAGATTTGATGACGTTCTTATAACATCGGCAAATGTGTCGGTATTTTGAGTGCTTTCAGCTAGAACTAGTGGATCTTACCTACATTTTCTTACATCCATACTTTTATTGTCCTTGATTTCAGGCTCCGTAATTGAAAACTAAAATCGAGTTTCTCAGCCCTAAAAATGACATCATAGCATAGAAAACACAATTGAAAATCTAAAGCCTCGTCTGTTTTGAATGCCGAGTTCTGTAACATTTCATTTGGATTTATATGGTACCTTCAGATCCTATCTATATTATCATGCAGCAGCCCACGATCGTATGACAATAACAGATGGCAATGATTTCATGAACCAGCATCCTATGGTGGGTACTGGGGCTGTACTTGGTAACCGTCTGCCGACGAGTGCATTATGCACGCCGATCACAGCCCATACAGTAAAGGTAAATAGTCTCCTGACAGTTTCCGGAGAAAAAGAGATATAACTTTAGCAAAATTGTGCTATTTTGGCGTTGTTAGCATCATAAGACCTTGACGCAGTGTGTAGAACACTTTCATTTCACACCGCTGAGCCACATATCACCATAATTCCTCAAAACCCCCACAGGATTCAAGCATTCAAGAGAACATCGCAACGTGCCGTGTGTGATCTCTGGCGGTGCTTACGACGTCATTTGATTATAATTGTTTAATAAAATGACGTCATTAAAAATAACACTGTACTTTTGAAAAGTCTTCATAGTGTAAAATATCTCATGACTCTCTCGTATAAGTAAAGGACGAAGACAAAAACATTAATCCGGCAATGGCGGATTTTAAGCGAAAAGTATATCTGTATATTACATCACCCTATATGCGTGTAACACGTATTTGGTTCTTAAAAAACATTTTTCCATATATTTTTTTGCTGATTCTGATCGTGTTGTTTATTTCACGGTATCTAGCTAGTAAGCTTGAAAAATATAGGATTTGTAAAATAAAACATTTCTGAAGAGCTAAAGCTAAGGATGCATTTTGCAACAAGTATCTCTCATGACGTCATGTCAATTTGACATGGATGTATAGGCAACTAATGAAACACTATATCTATAACAGAAATAAATGAAACTTCGAAATTGTATTGTCTAAGAATAAGGACAAACATGAAAAGTGTAATATTCCAAGAACCTCAGCATTATGTAATAATTTTTTGGTTTATCGACGCACCAATTGCAGAAATCATACAGCGTCGGCCCTCAAGATTAGGGTTTCACTATAAACTAATGGGATGGACGAAATTTATGTCATAAACATGTGTCAAACAAAGGCATGGGGGATTACGAGTACCTCGGCAAAATAATGGATATTGGGCGGGGGAAATTAGGGGAACACTGTCCTGCCTCCAATAGACCTGCGGAGGCAAAGGCTGGACGCTTGCACCTGACTCTTTGGGACTATTTCAAATGAGAGGAAAATTTCATTTTTTCTTTAAGATTTTCATGGTTGGATCTCCGAACCCCTCAGGATGTTCCTTCACTCAATGCATCATCGTGCACAAAACTTCCTAGGAGTGTTTTGTTCCTCTAGTTTTTTTTAGAGATGGTCTGGTTAATATATTTACAATTCAAAAATACAATACAAAAGCACGAACAACACACAGGTAGGTAATTTTTGTGAACTATTTGCTTCTGTGCCACCACATTCTGCCATGATAATTCGGAAGAAAACCACTTTTGAAGCAACTAAACAACATCTCTGGCTGCATATCTTTCTTCTAGTTGCACCACGTAAGTGTGGCTTTCTGGAATAGTATTTATTTGGTTGTAGCTGTAGCAGAACATTCAGCCCTTTGATGCCTCAAACCCAAATATTCAACTGGCTAACAGGCAACGAAATCCATCTCTGGCCGCGTCTTGGGATTTTGGGTGCATCTTTCATTGCTAGTTCTGTAATATCTCAAACAGATCTCTTGGAGCATTGGGTGACATTCAGCATTGTTACTCGAGTAAAAACATAAGACTGTTTTCAGCTCAGACTGAAGAAGGTCCGGTCAGCCACATCCAGATGGATTTGAATCCTATGAACAGTTCTGGGGAAGGTTCACTATATCCGAGTCTAAGACCGGCCGGCGCCCCACCACGACTGGCTGAGCGACCAGCCAGTCAAAGTCGCCACAACAGCTAAAGCTCGCGAAAGCCGAGCACTGTATCGTTAATTGGAGAAGGAATTGTTTGTTAACTGGTGTTATGCCAGTGCAGGGGGTGAGTGGCAGTGGTGGTTATGGAAATAATGGCACAGCACCAGCACTGGGACTGCTCGTGTTGTTCCTACCCCACACCAGAGCTTCTTTTTATTAGTTACATCTCTGATGGGAGGGGAGTTAACGGAATAGAATGTGAAGGGTATTACAATTTGTGACTTATGAACTCAACAGAAGTGGAAATTGCACGGAGAATATTTGAACTAAAGTGAATGGAAGAATACATGGGCCCGTTACGACTATGAAGCCGCGATTTTAGGACTGCCTTCGGCAGAACATCCTTGTTTGATCAAAGACAGAAATTATCACAGCTGAGTGGTAGGTATTAATGGCTCATCCCCCTCAGACTTAGAAACGTTTGGTGGGGCCTAGGCCCTACCAAACGCCTCTAAGCCATACACCATATTTCAAATGCTGTCTTTTTCTTGGGAGAAAGTGATTCTGTGATGTTGTCTGGTTTGCTCAGGAGCATGGGAGTCATCGTGAATTTTTACTGCAGATGGGTATAGGCGTCCGAGAAGGCGTCTCCGGGGCCTGATCTCCAATTTTGGTAAACAAATAAAAAAATCCGAGTTTATTTTATAGGAATACAGTTTTCTAACCAGTACGTGTGAAAGGTAACACCTATTTCAATTCCTATCTGTTTATTGCATCTAGAGGGAAAAACTTTCTGTCAACAGGAGGTTGAAGATTGAGTGCCCACTTTTTTCCGGTGCCAACGCTTGCGAGTGTGGGAATGGACTCAGACTTAGCGATGACAGGGGTGGGAGTGAAAGGTGAAGCCCCGAAATCATTGCCTGTCTCGGACCGCGTTGGGCTAACGATGCACCAACTGCCAAGGTTTTACCGACTTGGAGGGTGGTATCGCGAAACAGAATGATGCATTAAAGTTGGGAACATTCCGGTAGATCCGCAGACATAAAAGACCGAAAATGTGGGAATACCGGGCCAAGTTTCATTATTTCCGGGGAGGTGCCACTCTGGCTCCCAGCTTGGAGAAACACGTACTCCCGGTCTGTCGGTTTCGATGCGCATGTTCAGCAGAAAAGGTAAGGCTATCCCAAAATTGAGGTCAGCATAGGGCACGGCTTTAGCACGCATACCACTCAGTATCTTCCATGTGTGTGCGGTCTAATGTCACAAAGGAATATCTATACAATTACTGACTTCATCACACCCTGTTCCATTTTCCAACCGTGGTAGTTTCAGAACATACTATCCCAGCCCGTTCCGTCCTGGGTGAAGCCTAGGAAACTTTACCCAGCACTGTTCCATCGCAACCGCTCAGTAGGTGCTCCTATACTTCCCGTCCATGGAGTCGTCTTCCCCAGATGTCCCATGTCTTTGTATGCGGCGTCCCTGAGCGGCGTCATCAGCCGACTCTCTCCGATTACAGGCATGTACGACGGCAGCAGCTGCTCCGACGGCGGCGCCGCCCGTGACCTGCGCCGCTCGCCTCTGGTGACCTCCCGGCTTCCAGCGCAGGGGGTCAAGGAGGAGCTGGCCGCCGTGGAGTGGCCCCCGGGCTGTGGCTACCGGCTGCCCGGCTGGGGCAGCGCGCCCACCCTCGATACACTGAAGTCGCCGGTGAAGATGAGCCCGCCCGACCTGAGCCGCGACAGGGGGTATTTCAACGCTGGTCTGTACCTGGGCAGAGAGGCGCTGGCCGCCCCTGGACAGCGGGAGCTGGACACGCAGAAACGGATGCCAGGTCAGTCTGCCAGGCCACGCTTTAGGGCTCAATTGATGGGAGGTTCGAAACCCGAGGGACTGGGGAAAGGGCTGATTGTACTTATTGCATAAATGAAAAAAATTAAGCCTATTGCCCTAAAAAGGGGAGATAAAATACAAAATGTGAGATTCATGTAAAGATAGAAATTAGATAAATACAAAAGCAGTGGCGGATCTATCCGGCAGGTTTTGGGGGGCAAGTCAAAGTGGAAAAACAAAAAAATGATAACGTCACGCAGTGAAATACTTTGCCACAATCTAATTATACGGTAGTTTCCGGGAGTACAACCGAATCGATAAACAAAGAAATGTCATTGGGTGAGAGATGTGGTCAAATATGTCTGTTTTTGCTATTGTTCTGTTTGAAGTTGAGAGTTGAAGCACCAAATAAAGAGTCGGGGCAAAACGAAAGTCGACAGTTGGGCGGGGGGAAGGGGGGTAAACACATAGTTTTGCCCCGAGCTTTTCTGTTAGGGGGCATAAGTTTTTTGCCCCCTCCCTGGATCCGCCACTGAACAAAATTATATGAAATATATATATATATATATATATATATATATATAACATATATACATATGTACAACAATATATAAAGCAGTTTGAGACCAAATGTAGCTCCTATATTTCATTGTATTTATCTGAAGATATTTCGATTTTCTTCCACTAGCTATGAACTACACGAAAAAGGAGAAGGTGAAAAGAATTGCGATTTGTTACTGAAAGAACACATTCCAGTAAAGAACATCCAACCCCAGCCTTAAACTTGCGTCACCTGAGGTGAAGTATGTCAGTTGTTTTAGTCTCAGTTCCGTCTTAAGACTTTCGGTCACCGTGCCAGGACTACCAATGATGTGCCAATGAGATGCTCGGACTTTAGAAAAATGTTGCCCAGCTTAAAGATCGCTCTTCTCTCACTGCGTCAAAAGAACTGACTAATGAGACAGCAATTATTCGCCCAGCTTACTGGGAACAAAGCTCAGTTTTGAAGCCTGGACTTTTTAAAGATGGAAAACAAAAGCAATTGGTTGGTTTTACCGACGCACCAACTACGCACGTTTCATCGTGTCGCCGATGCGCGCCCTGTAAGCACTGAGCCATGGGATCAGAGCACGCCTTGCCCCGGGAACCCAGCCGAATTGAACCTGGCTACTTACCTCAGTAAGCAGGCGCCACGAGTCACTGCCAGCAACATTCCGTGTTCAACCAAAATGAGGCGTATTCTATTCATGTTGCAGTAACAATGATGGATGAAAATGGTACAGAGCAGAATAATCAGAGTTTTTCCGACACGGCATACGCAATTTTACACCAGCAATATCAGTATTAATTCAATTAAATTATGATTTCATCGTGCTCCTGAAAACTTGTATGCTTCATTTTCCAAACATATTTTAATTCTCAACTCAGCACAAAATCAATCCCTATAAATGGGAATTCAGCCTGATGATTACGCTCTATTTTGATACAATATTAATAAAAGTTATAATGGGGAACAGAAGTGTAGGAAGTGAAATATAGACAAATTGACCAAGTTTAAGATGATCAAATTATTTTCATAGTATGTTAGCGTGAAACATCTCTCTGGTTTGGTCGGGCCTGATAAAGGTTTTCTAATGGCAGTTAGTACGCTCCGTGAAAACCTGTAAACCTATATAACACAAAACTACGTCCTTTTATGGTAATTAAAACCAGTAAAAAGCCCGGAAAACACCCTAGACCAGTATATTTAGGGAGTTCGGCGTGCGCCCCAGTCCGCTGTGGACATTTGACCCGCCCGGCCGCCGGTTGCCAGAGGCGTGTTGTCGGCCGGCTTGTCAGCGAGACCGGAACCGAGCCCGGTGTTCAGGCTCCACCGGCGAGCGTTATGACCTGACCACACTTTCCGTGGCCGTTTGATACCTAATCTGCTGCTCAATACGACCATTTTATGCCCATGCATTTAAAGACCTTTCTCTGCACTCAAATGTTGGGTAATAGAAGGCGCAGTTAGTGGTCATTTTCTCACCCATAACGGTACTAAATTGCACGGCCTGCATGTTTTAATTGTTCGTTAGCGCTAAGCCTTAGCATTGTCCGGTCCAGATAGGGAATTTGTGCATGTCGTGTGGCAATGAGCAGCTTGCAGCGCGTGACGGCGCAGGTTTAAGCAGCTCCAGTTTTGTTTTCGGCGGCCGCTGGCGTCCGGCCGCCACCCACAATTGCGGAGTCATGGCACGCGCACGGCTATCCTGACGCGACATGGCTATCGTAGCACGACTCGGCTACCGTGGCGCAACACGGCTATCGTGGCACGACACGGCTATATTGGCACGACATGACTATCGTGGCGCGACATGGCTATCGTGGCACGACACGGCTATATTGGCACGACATGACTATCGTGGCACGATATGGCTTTCGTGGCGCGACACAGCTATCGTGGTGCGACACAGCTATCGTGGTGCGACACGGCTATCGTGGCGCGACACGGCTATCGTGGCGCGACACGGCTATCGTGACGTGACACGGCTACCGTTGCGCGACACGGCTACCGTGGCACGACACGGCTACTGTGGCGCGACACGGCTATATTGGCACGACACAGCTATCGTAGCACAACACGGCTACCGTGGCATGACACGGCTATATTGGCACGACATGACTATCGTGGCACGACACGGCTATCGTGGTGCGACACGACTATCGTGGACGATATGGCTATAGTGGCACTACATTGCTATAGTGGCGCGACACGGCTATATTGGCACGACACGGCTACCATGGCACGACACGAATATCGTGGCACGACACGGCTACCGTGGCGCAACACGGCTAACGTAGCACGACACGGCTATCGTGGCATGATACGGCTACCGTGGCACGACACGGCTACCGTGGCACGACACGGCTACATTGGCACGACACGGCTACCGTGGCGCGACACGGCTACCGTGGCACGACATGGCTATCGTGGCATGACACGGCTATCGTGGCACGACACGGCTATATTGGCACGACACGGCTATCGTGGCACGACACGACTATAGTGGACGATATGGCTTTAGTGGCACTACATTGCTATAGTGGCACGACACGGCTATATTGGCACGACACAGCTATCGAGAGAAAAAACACAGCTAGCAAGAGAAAAACATGTACAAGTGATAACTAACAATCGACCAGTGTGTGCGTACCGAGAATGATTAAGAGCCGAAAAACGACCCAGGACATTAACGATTCCCAAACGACATGCCACGACATCAGCGCAAACCCAGTCACCAGCCGACGAAACAAGAAATGCGACACTCCCAGATGTGACAGCCAACAGCACAAGAACGAAAAGAGAGACCAGCCGAAAAAGAACGAGAATTATTCATCATTAACGTCATCGTCACGCCTTGTTTGTTGTTTTCCATGTTTTTTTCACCGGATCCCTTCATCAAGTCCCACTACCTCACCCCATGGGTTGAGCGCGGCGCCTGTGGCGACCCTCCCCGTGGGTAATCCTTGTCCTTCCCCATCAACCATCCTATCCTTATCCTTATCCTACAGTGTGTTTTTGCTTAAGTTGGCATTTATGTCCCTCATCTTCATTACGACCGGCTTCAGAATAGCCACATGAATAGTGGAGATGCCGTGTAAGTCAAATAAAAAAATCGTAGCACAACACGGCTACCGTGGCACGACACCGCTATATTGGCACGACACAGCTATCGTGGCACGACACGGCTATCGTGGCACGACACGGCTATATTGGCACGACACGGCTATCGTGGCACGACACAGCTATCGTGGTGCGACACGACTATCGTGGACGATATGGCTATAGTGGCACTACATTGCTATAGTGGTGCGATACGGTTACTGGGGCACGGCACGGCTACTGTGGTGCGACACGGCTATCTTAGCACGACATGACTATCGTGGCACGACACGGCTATATTGGCACGACACGGCTATCGTGGCGCGACCCGGCTATCGTGGCACGGCACGGCTATTGTGGCGTGACGCCGCTGCTGTGGCACGACACGGCTATATTGGCACGACACGGCTACCGTGGCACGACACTGCTATCGTGGCACGACACGGCTACCGTGGCACGACACGGCTATATTGGCACGACCCGGCTATCGTGGCACGGCACAGCTATTGTGGCGTGACGCGGCTATTGTGGCGCGACCTGGCTACCGTGACGCGACGCGGCTGGCAAGGTATGTATGTACATACATACATACAGACCTGCACCTGACCTGCTAAGGACAGTGGCAGGGCTGTAAAACCGCCCAAACAGCTGAAACAATCACCAAAATACCGGAGGCTCCCACTTTAGTGGAGGCAATGCGGTGACGCGTGATCATCCCAGTGTGGCGGGTGACGGGAGGTGAGGTAGTGTAGAGGTTAGCGTGTTCGCCTTCCACGCGGCCGACCCGGGTTCAAGGCCCGGTAGATTCTCTGAGCATGGATAAATTTGATTCTCCAGAAACCCTTCCAACATGGGAAGAGATGACGACGCCGTATAACCCTGAAAGTCCGAAAATGTGTGTGTGTCCACGAGCCCCAGAAATTATTGTGGCGGTGAACGAGAGCGCTACTCCTCGGCAGACCGGACAAGTGAATGGAAGCATGCCTTCATACCACTAGGATTAGCTTTTGCTGATGTAAATAGTGTAGGTCAAGCTGAACTTAAAAACCGAGTAATTTTGCGCTTAATTGTACGTGTAAAACTCAGTGCTGGCGCTGTTTGAACCTACTCTAAAGCAGAGTATGCGCAAACTGAGCATCTTGCACACAGGTTGGAAACTGTGAGTAACCAAACCTAAAGCTAAATACTCAGTGCGCCTGGATCTATTTGGCATGTTCATGAACATTCTCTGCATCGAAAATTCCCCAGTCCCTACACCGTACCAATTTGACTGTTTAAAACCTAGATTTGAACTAAAAAAGACGGTGCTATGTCACGAAGGCGGAAAATGTCAATGCTTCGCCAACGTCTAATGCAGCTTGAAACGGTGTGTAGGCAAGAAGGCTGAAAATAAAAAGCAGAAAAAACAAGTATTTATAGGCTAATAGCACCATTATGCAGCTCTGCAGAACCGTCTCCTACTTGAGTGGTTCACAGTCTTGCTGACCCGGACTGACTTTTGAGCTTATTGCTAAAAAATGGGGCACAACAGCTGGCAAGCGGGCTGCATCACGTGACCCGGGCGGGGCCGTTTCCGGCGTCTGATGGCGGCGAGGAGTGGCGCATCTGTGCTGCACCGCAGCGCCGGACACGCCGCCGATTACCGCTGATTTATACCGGCAATTGCGGCCAAGAAAACAGGTCCGTCAGCGGTCACGTGAGCCCACCGCAGACCCCATACACAGGATCACAGCAAATCTTCTGTCCCATACCCCATACACCGGCCCACAGCAGCTCTGCTGTCCCATACCCCATACACCTGCTCACAGCAACTCTGCTGTCCCATACCCCATACACCAGCTCACGGAACTCTGCTGTCCCATACCCCATACACCGGCTCACAGCAACGATGTTGTCCCATACCCCATACACCTGCTCACGGAACTCTGCTGTCCCATACCCCATACACCGGCTCACAGCAACGATGTTGTCCCATACCCCATACACCTGCTCACAGCAACGATGCTGTCCCATACCCCATACACCAGCTCACGGAACTCTGCTGTCCCATACCCCATACACCGGCTCACAGCAACGATGCTGTCCCATACCCCATACACCAGCTCACGGAACTCTGCTGTCCCAGACCCCATACACCGGCTCACAGCAACGATGTTGTCCCATACCCCATACACCTGCTCACAGCAACGATGCTGTCCCATACCCCATACACCGGCCCACAGCAACTCTGCTGTCCCATACACCAACTCACAGCAACTCTGCTGTCCCATACACCATACACCTGCTCACAGCAACGATGCTGTCCCATACCCCATACACCGGCCCACAGCAACTCTGCTGTCCCATACACCAACTCACAGCAACTCTGCTGTCCCATACACCAACTCACAGCAACTCTGCTGTCCCATACCCCATACACCGGCTCACATCAACTCTGCTGTCCCATACACCAACTCACAGCAACTCTGCTGTCCCATACCCCATACACCGGCTCACAGCGGCTCTGCTGTCAGTGGCGGTGGATAAAGGGGGTCAAGGGGGGCAGTTGCCCCCCAAAATTATCAGAGGGGGCCCCTGGAAAAATACGCAATTTTAGCTTGGTTCCTTTCTGAAAGTTCATGAACGACCTGACTGAGCCCTCAACAGTGTCTCGATGTGGACTGTGTCCCAGCTTTATCTCAGGGGCCCTGAGCTTGGGCTCAGGGCCCCTCTAGCTTGGCCTTTAGGGGCCCCAAGCTTAGCCTAAAGGGGCCCCCCGAGCCTGGTCTCAGGGGGCCCAGATCTTGGTCTAAAGGGCCCCCGAGCCTGGTATCAGGGCCCCCACTCTGCCTCAGGGGCCCCCGAGCTGTTCCTCGCCCCCCCGGGCTTCGTACAGGGACCCCCAAGCTTGGTCTAAGGGGCCCCCAAGGCTGGTCTCAGGGCACCCAAGCTTAGCCTTAACCCATTAACGCCCGCACCTAGTTCCAGCTTTAAAATTGGCGAAAAAAATGTTTTCCTATGCTTAGAATATGCCCAATAAGATGTTCCTAAAGTTTTAAATCGATACCACTTTTAGATTCTGAGATATGACACCGGACAAAAATGACCCGCTGGGCGTTTGGGACATCGGCTGGCACTGCGCGGCCGGCTCCCGGGCGGCGCTGTCACCGCACTCAGCGGCCCAATGCGCATCGCTTTTACTGCAGTTCTGTGAAGCGTTTTTATTTCCTCTTGCATATAGGCCATAGTAAAATGTTTAGACAGTTCTATGCTCTTAAGGTTTAATTAAA
Organism: Lepas anatifera; assembly: GCA_034440635.1. Lineage (NCBI taxonomy): Eukaryota > Metazoa > Arthropoda > Thecostraca > Lepadidae > Lepas > Lepas anatifera. Next base: position 792,369 of record JAOTON010001336.1, on the reverse strand, counting down.
GACAATACTAACAGCATATTTGCAAATAGTATACAAACGTGGTTAACCTAGACTGATGATTTGCGGGGGATAGACTAAAATTGTGAACATCATAGTATTTTAAGAATATTTGTGAATATCAAAGATTTTGGGAAACTGTTTCTTTTGTCTCTACCCCCTTCCTTCTCCGCCTCCCAGACTTTGTGACTGATGCTCATTGAGCTTTCAACGAGAAATCGTAATATTCAGCATACAGATGAAAAGTTTTGAAAACTCAATCCGTTAGCTCCCCCACGCGGTGCACATTAGCTTGATTAATCTCCAAATCTCCAAACGAGTCCATTTCCATCTTTCCAACTTTTCTTTGGAACAAGTAGCGCGCTTCATAGTTGCATAAATGTGAACCTCCACATTTCCAGGCACGCCACTGGTCATTGTAACGCTGATCAGCTCATCATCTTTCTCATCCTCATGACTAATATATTTTGTGATGGTATGATTATGATATGCACTTGATCCGCTCCGCTATCTTGCGCACTTAAAAAAACTTATTTTGCTTCTTTTCCTGCAAAACATTTGATCTGTGGCATTGCTAACAACTATGCTTTCGATATTTTTATGTCTCCATGGCTGGAGATTTCTTCTCGATCCAGGAGCGGTTCTGGATGGTTTAACGCTGGCACTGCAATCCAAGCCCTAGACAAAGTCTGTGGGAGACAAAAAAATACAGGCAGGTCTTGACCCCTCCTCCTAACCCCCGGGATGTTCACTCATGGTAGTTTCACTTGACTAGAACCAAGCAAAAATAGTGCTAGTTGCGTTTTAGACAGAAGTTCTAGAACTTCCCAAGCTTTCACCCGTTTTATACTGCTTCAGACGTTTGACACTGCACCATCTCGTCAAAACAAACCAGCGCGGCGGCCGCGATAATTTCCAACTCATTTTTGTCAGCTGGTCATTGGCTTTCAATCATTCGTGGACACAAGGGGGCTAGGAAGGCTCAAGCCCCCCCCCCTACCGAAATGTCAGTGTGCCTATAGTACCTAAATGCATTACTGAGGGCTGTTCCGAGGCCATGGCGGGGGAGGCTCGAGACCCCTAACCCCCCCCCCCCACCACCCAATGAAGTCCTCAATCCGCTACTGTTCCCTATTCTCTCTATCCACTACACACAATCCATCAAGGGGAAAGGACAAGGCTCTGCTAGCTTTTAGTCAGTGCTAAAATTTCGATAAGTTTTTAAAACCCCTGAAAATTGTATTTAATAACGCCTTTGCAAAATACTGGAACCATCTTGCATGTTTCCGTTAAAATCATGTGATAATCATTCCCAAAACAAGACAGACCCCGAAAACGGTAGGAAGCATTTCATGAACTTCAAAGTCTCCAAACGTATCGACATTGCACTAAAAATCTTCAGATTTGATGAAAAATATATAAACTGGCAACCCTGCATTCGCAGGACCCACAATGCCTCCCTTCCCTCTAGGTAACATTGTGCACCTAACGCACCAGACGGGAGGACAGGACACATCCTTTTCCTCATTTTCAGTGGCCCGCAGATGTCCGCAACGCCCAGCGGGTCATTTTTGTCCGCTTCATATTTGACGATGTCTCATGGCAAAGCCGTTCAAGAAAATCTTACTCCTTCTTCACCATCTGACTCCTAGTGGTCTTGGCTTAATGTCAATCATGCAAACCCTTTTCAGCTTTCCATATGTTATTGCGAGAAACAAAATTTGCAGAGCTATCTCACGCTGACCAAAACCTCGCCAAAATAAGTTCCACCAAAATCGTTCCATAAAAACCTAGAATTTTTAAATACATTTTTCCAGCTTGTCCACGCTCTGAAACACACATCCATATCATAAACATGAAGATCACTTCACTGGTACCGATTCTGCAGCCTGTCAAAATCAGAGGACAAAAATGACCCGCTGGGCGTTAATGGGTTAAGAGAGCCCCCCGAGCTCGGGCTCCAGAGCTTTTCTAAGGGGGGCCCCGAGCTTGGTCTCAGGGGCCCTCCAAGCTTAGTCTCAGGGGGCTCCCGAACGTGACCTCATGGGGGTTCCGAGATTGGTCTCAGGGCCCCCCAAGATTGGTATAAGCGGGCTTCCCAGATTGGTCTAAGGGGCCCCCGAGATTGGTCTTAATAGACCTTTAGCTTGGTTTCAGGGACCTCCAAGCTTGGTTTCAGAGGCCGCCAAGCTTGGTCTCAGGGGCCCCCGAGCGTGGTCTCAGGGCCCCTGAGCTTGGACTCGGGGGCATTCGAGCTTGATCTCTAGGAGCCCCCAAGCTTGGTCTCAGGGGCCCCGAGCTGTGTTTCAGGGCTCCGGGCTTGGTCTCAGGGGGCTTTGAGCTTGGTTTCAAGGGCCTCCAAGTTTTGTTTCAGAGGCCCCCAAACTTGGTCTCAGGGGCCCTGAGCTTGGGCTCGGGGGCCTTCGAGCTTGATCTCTAGGAGCCCCCAAGCTCCGTCTCAAGGAGCACCGAGCTGTGTCCCAGGGCCCCAAGCTTGGTCTTGTGTGTGCTCAAGTCAGAATGCCTATCATTTGCGTTTTTCTGTGCCGACATAGACGACAACATCAAAGCGCCCCCGTTCTCATTCTGCGGGAGACGGAATTTTGCGAAAAATACTCAGAATATAATAATTCGTGTTACCTACCATGTTTTATTATGTATATGCATACGAACAAACAGCATTCGCTATTTAAAAGGAAGAACTATTTGCCTGGGAAGGCCGTTGTTGTACCGTTATTATAATTTTGCTAAACTCCTAACGTGACGCTAGAGCTTAAAGCTTTGTCCGAGGCTTACGTGAACCTAAATGAAGAAAGGAAGTTTTTAAAGGAAGAACTATTTGCCTCGGAGGAACGTTGTTGTACCGTTATTATAATTTTGCTAAGCTCCTAACGTGACGCTAGAGCTTAAAGCTTGGACGTTCAATGTCCGAGGCTTACGTGAACCAATGAAACGCAGATCCATATTTCGACATATACATGTTAGATATGCTGCTTATTTTGCTGCATTACAGGAAACATATTCCAGCTTGGAATCCGAGATCGTGTGGAAAATCGAATGGGAAGGCAAAAACATTTTTTTACACGGGTCAACTAAACAGCAGGGAGGAATACCCATTTTTGTACTGGGCCAAATAAAACTTTTACCATTTGTGACGCTTATGCAGGAGCGGAACCAGGATTTTACTAGGGGAGTAACTGAGCTTTAAAAAATGGTGAAAAGGTGGAATAGGGTGAAAAATGGCGAAAATGGTGCAAAGGAGGGCTGAAACCCCTCAGCCCCCCTGGATCCACCCCTGCGCTTATGCCTCTGACCTCAGGCAGCAAGTCCCAACGGATCCATTGCTGCCCAGGGGGCCTTTGCTGCCGAGGGGGCCCCATCGTCAAGGGGGCCCCTGGAAAAATTCTTACCCCCCCATCCGAAAAGAGCATCCGCCGCCACTGTCTGCTGTCCCATACCCCAACTGACGGAGAAAAACAACTTTACGGTTTTATGACACACCGACTGCTGAAATGATTTGATGTTGCCAACCTCACTTTGTTGGGAGGATATTATGGGGATCGGAAAGATTTATGCGGAATACCCGGTCCGGGGATTTGAGCCCGGGTCAGCGGCCTGGCAGTCGCGTGCTCTTCCCTCACGCCACCGCATCCGCCAGCTTCCAGCGCGCAGTGCTTTTGCCAAACACCGACTCTCCCTGCCTGATAGCCATACCAGCCTTTAAACCTGTTGTTTCGATATTCTAGCCGTGCTTATACACCAGTCACTCTGAAGTCCTCGCAACCCGTGGCAGATCCAAAACAGTTCTGGGGCGGGGGGGACTAGGGGCTCGAGCCTCCCCTTGCCAATGTCTTGGATCAGCCTCCCGCTATGCATTTACTATAGGCACTCAGACATTACGGGGGCATGATCCCCTTAGCCCCCTTGTACCCGCCACTGCTTGCAACTCTTGCCGATAGCATGCCATCCTGTCATCTCTCTACCCCGGGTGATAGTTACCCTGTAGAAGCCGCAGCTCTAACCCTCAGCATCACAGGTACCATGGCTGCTCAGCGGATGGTCACTCCGGTGGCTTTGCTAACGGTCGTCCAGTCAGAACTCTTCACATCAGCTGGCTTCCTGCAGAGTTGCCACCACATTCTCCCTACAGCTCATGTTATGCCACTCTGTAACCCACCAAGGCAGGTAGTGCTGAACAATTCAGTACACTTTAGAATATATTAAGTTTTTAGATATAACAACACATAACAGCGACATACCCCAGTCGCTGGAGTGCACTAAGCCCCAACAACACATAACAACTTCAATATTGAAGCAAGCCGAAGCTCTTTACGTTGGTAAGCAGTCTACTTCACAAAGAAGTTTTCCTACCCTGGAAAATAAACATGGAGGAGACCCCAAAATGTAAGTAGCCCCAACGAAACCAAATAACTGATTTTTTTGGGAATTGTGGTGGGTCAGTGAAAAAGATCCAAATTTGTTTTGCCACCGGTCCCCGGTTCAAGTTCCGGCGGAACCTCTGAATAAGTCGATCGGATCCCCCAAATCCCCCTCAACTGGGCGAGAGAAGGCGACGCCGTATAACCTTGACAGTTGGTACGGTGTTAAACCCACACAATTATTATTAAGAACCGACTTTTGCAGCAGCACAACGTTGGGCCCTTCAGCTCTCCATTTCACCCACATATCTATAGATTTGCGTTTGAAGTGTCACGCATTCAGTTCAAATACAGTGGCTACCTACAAGGCAAATGCTAATCCAGAAACCTCAATTATTTTGTACCATCTTTCGGTCCCTGCTCACAACCCGATACAAATCCCGGAGAGGGATGACCCTAAGTCCTTTCGGAACCGACTTCACTGTTCATCCCACGGAACATTCAAACTTGATGCACTCTGTGTTCAGTAACTCAGTGAGCAAACAATTAATGAGCTTGAGCATCTGGTTGACGTGTTCAGTCTAGCCTAACGGCTCGCTGACTAGTTTGTGTCAAAGTTCACACTGCTTTACAGCTAAAGCGCCAGCAGCTTTAGTAGCTATAGAATGTGTTTCTGTTCCACGGTTTAGAGCTTCTAGAAACGAAGCATAAAATGTTGCACTGAAAAATAAGGCTTTTCCTAAAATTGAGGTCCGGTAGTTCCAATTTGGTCCAGTGCCAAATTTTCCTGGTAATGTTTAATGACTATGAAAACAATTGGAGTTCACTACTTCTACGATACAAAAACAGCTATAAAAGCCCAAATGCCTTCTCAGAAGCGGACCCTCAGGATTCTCGTCCACCAGAGGCTGCCGTGCCCTGGGATCGCCTGTGTGGAGGAGGTGCGAGTGGTGGGACCCACGGCAGGCGTGCCTGGATGGCGGGGGTGCGGAGGACCCGGTCAGCACCGCCGCCCCGTCGTTATGTGGCGTTTACGATTGCCCAATAGCACCCAATACCCGCCTCCCCTGCCCCAGCACCGTTCCAGTGACTGGTCTGCGTAATAGTGGGGGCACGTGTCGCCTGCGGGCATCGCCGCTCCTCCTCAGGGGCGGCCAGGGGGTGGTCGACTGCAAGCGCGTGTCTCCACTCCGGCGGGACTGCTAGGGGCTGATGGGGGGGGAGGCAGAGGCTTGATCGACGGCGTAAACACACAATGTGAATTGCTGAAGTGTTCCCGGTACCACAGCAGGCCGAGTGCGCAGACTCACGGCACGAGCCAAACACTACCGGTATCAATTCTAGCCAACATTTGTATCAGGTGCTCAAAATGAAGCCATGTGAAATGTATCCAGGCATTGGGCGATGACATAAGCGGAGGGCATATTAGATGCGTATCGGTAAGATTTTCATCTGTAAACAGTGTGTTCGGAGGCACCGGTCAGCCGTCCTGACCCTCCCGCTCGAGCACAGGCAACACATGCATCCAGCGGCCAGCTGTCTCGCCGGCGCCAACACGCAGCGTGACGGTCTGCCACGTGACTGATCGTGTCACGTGCGTGACGTCATGATGAACTGACGAACACGCGACGGCCGGCGTCACCACTGAGACCGGGATAGAACCGTCAGCCGGCACAGCGAATCGTGGATAAAACAGAGTACGACCGTCGAGGGAGGAGCGGCAGAGGATCGGCGGCGAACGAGCAGTGACGGCGTGCCGTAACAACGTACCCTGCGGCAGCGGCGTGCCAGCTCGGCACCGGCCCGGGCCTCCCTCAGGCGGCTCCGAGTGCTTTGTTGGCTCCGCCGCCGGCTACTGCCCCGGCACGTGCGCCGGCGGTGAATGGCACACAGCACGACTGCCGCCGACCGCTGGCTTGCGCGTGCACAATTCAAATGCGACGCGGCGGGGAGCGGCCCCGCCGGAAATGGGCCTGCTCCGATGCTTTATGCACGCTTGGCTCTGTGCTTCCAACGAAAAAATACGGACCATATCAATGTTGTTCATGTGAACGTATGAATGCTTAGCCGGGTGAAAACTGTTGCTTTCACAGTGATCCACACCTTCTAAAAAGCATGTTCATGCTAATATTCAGGCGAATTCAGACAAAAATCACAGATATTCTAAACTAAGAAGGATTGCACGTTTTGCTAACTTCAAAATTATTTCTGACGGTAGTAGAGTTTTGCAGAATTTTAAGCAATCTGAACCTCTTTACGGCAGTAAGAAGTTTATTTCACAAATAAGATATCGACTGATCAGTCGGCTTCCCAAAAGATTACAATCGGAGATGCGACTCTCTATTCCCCCATGGCACCACGTCTGTCTGTGACGCTGAAGCCAGAGAGTCAAACAAGCTGCGATCCAAGAAGAAAGAAACTCTAGAGGAACAGACTCATCTATCTTGACCAAGCCTCATCTTCCTAATATAGCCGAAAGCCATCGCCGTTGCTGCCGGAGCGCCTCGGATTTTTGGCCACCCCGGCTATAGCCGCGGGCGGCCGAGACTCGGCGCTGTGCCGGCGGCGGCGGGGGCGGCGGGAGGTCCGCCCCGCCCAATGACTCCGACACCCCCAGTCTATACCCGCCGCCCGCCGAGGCGCCTCTCACACAATTTATGCGGCGCCCCAGCCATTGTGCGGGCCGCCAATTCAATTTCGCCGGGCGGCGATAGGACGGAGCCGGCATTTATCATGGCTGGCGGCGGGTGCGGCGGACCTCTGAGAGAGGCCTTCACGGCTGGCCGGCGCGATGGCAGCCTTTTATTACGCTGATGGTCGGACATGGAAGAAACGGATCGCAGACCAACGAAACTGCAATGATATACACTGCAACGAGAGATGTGACATACATTCGTATGTACAGTGACATCTTGAATTTACGAAACAATATTGTAGGCTATTTCTTCATTCTTCAGGATCAGTTTCTTGGGTACTGTCAGAGATTCTCTCCCTAGGCTCGTGCGCGGCATTTCCGCAACAGATTTCGGATCGCATGGTCTGCTCGCTCGGATCGCAGGTAGCATTCGCAATCATCTGATCGACAAAGCAATGTCTCATGGATGATTTGCGAGCGGGTGCAGCGCCTGCGAGGTCTCTAGCTTTAGAGCTACGTACCCATCACCACGTCCCACCGTGCCCATCTCCCTCTGCACGGACTCCCAGGCCGCGCTGGTCACCCTGGCGGGTGGAGCCGGCGCGCAGCGGACTATGATGGGTGCCTCCAGTCAGTCTAAGAAGGGAGGTCTGTCGCCTTCTGCTGCAGGTTACCGCCGGGGGCCCAACGTTTCTCCTGCAGTATATTCCCACCTACTGATGAGGCTGTAGACGTGCTGGGCCAGGTGGCCTCCAGTCTCCACAGGCGGACACCCCTGTGAACATCAGCAGCCTCTCCCGAGCTGTCGACCGCGCCTCCTCCAAGGCTTGGCGCTGCCGCTGGTCTAACGGCCCGTGCAGGTGTATTGTGTGGGACCGGAAGCCGGCTCCGGTCCTCACCGACGTACAGGAGGATGCTGTTAACGTCCACAAACTGCGGACCAGTCACTGGAGTCGATCTGGATAGTACCTTCACCACATCGGCCGCCTCCCGACGCCCGCCTGCCAGCAGTGTCCCAACCGCGAGTACCTCGCTGCACGGTGCATCGTGTGCCGAGGAGGGCCGGGCACCTCGGAACACGTCCTGCTCGGGTGCCTCTGCTAGGTGCATAATGAGGCTACACCTTCTCGGCACCATATATCCTGACCAAGCGTAGCTGTAGGACCGTGAGGCCGTGGTAGCCAGGGCCTGCCGACACCTACCTCACAAAGAGCCCATGTGCTACTAAGCTGATTGATCATTAGTTTCTAGAATGAATCTGAGCTTAATAGTTCTTTTAATTACAATGGCATTGATAAAATTGTATTTCTTTACTATAAAGACTTGCTTCTGAAGCCTCTACTAAGGTTGAGAGCATTAAGACATACAGTGGTCAGTGGACATTGGACTGCTTGTATACAGTAGTATATAAAAGTTAGGTAAAACAAATTGGAAATGCGACAATACGACGGCGCTACTCTTTTCCAGATTCCGACGCATCGGATTAATCCTGGCGCGCGTCCCCTCTTTGATGTATTAGATACTACTGGCTCGATGAGGCTGAAACTTTGTAAGTGTATTTGTGCCAATAAAATGAAAGGATTGCACCCATCAGGTCTAGGGCCAGCCTAATGTGCACATGCGCACACCCTTCAAAAATGGAACGAAGGAATTTGCGGGGAAAATCAGGGATGTGCCACAATATCCCAAGCAGATAGCAGAACCCATTGCTCCAGAACTATAGGTCGTAGCGCCACAAAACTGTCACAACTTCGTGCGGCGTCAAACGGCCCCACTATTCACTCGCCGTTTTCAGTTTTTGGCTCGACAATTTTTTTACGAAAAAGCTGCATAAACTAGCAAACATTTTTTCAGTCTAACCAGGGTGTGTATTTCCGAAACTATTGATGCGCGATCATTGGTATCAGCGACCCGGGACTACAGTCATGTACTGTCTACGCGATGGAAGTAAGAGTGACGCTCTCTCAGGCACGTGCCAGCCCTGTAGACAGTCCAAGTAAAGCACTGTCGGATGTAAACATGAAATGACGAGTAATAATAAGACGAAATGAAAAAAATCCCTGCAGTTGGGGGCATTTTCCGAATTTACATCATGCCACTAATGCGATTGTTTTATTCGTTGCAGATAAGAGCCCGCTCCAGAACCTGACTCAGGCGGCCTCGCAGTTAACAGGTGAGCTGGTAGGCTGTGCTAACCTTCGCCCGGATGGGGGTCTTTATTACCCCATAAGGTTTTTTCCAGGATAGCCGGAAAACTGTAACGCGCAGCGCCGCCGTACTTTGCATAGCTATGTACTGTTCTTTCTGCATGTTTCCTGAAAGTTTTAGGTCAGGTCACGAGGTCAAGTCAGGTGACCACACCTCTAAAGATATTTAAAGTGGCACCAGTGAGAGAATGTTAAATCGATTCATCTGAGGTTCATGGCGCATAATACGTTCATTATTGATTTCAAATTTAAGGTTAGGTCATCTCAGGTCAGGTCACCAGTACAGGTCAAGTGACCCGACCTCAAAAAAGTTTAAGATGGCATAAGTCGGAGCAGGGTGAACTTATCCGATTGAAACTCATATCACATAATGGCCCCACCGAGTTCTCTAAAATGTGTTCCGGTATTTTTGATATCGATGACCTAAGGTCAGGCACGACGCATGACCTCTCCATTGGAAATACATGGGAAAAATGGTTTTAACGGAATAACTCAGTAACGGATGGTGATAGAGCATTTATTTTAGCTTCATTAGACTCGCCTGGGCTTTGCGGTTCTAATGATATGCATTTTATATAATTTGACCCTGACCTGACCTCAGGTCAGGTCAAATCCTTGATTTGACCTAGCAAGGTCAAATTATATATCATTCGATTCGGCTTGCTAAGAGGATTCATATAGTTTATGTTGTTTTGCTCTATCTTTACTTGTTCAGATTTAATGCCCAAAAACTGAATTTTACATGTTATCCCTATGACGGGCATGTTTTGACCTCTCGTGACCTTAAATGTGACCTGACAAAAAAATGGTTCAAATTTTTCGATGGAGAAGTGGATGGGCAGCCCAACGCCGTTTACCGTTTTTCGCTACCTACCGTGGTTCTCGAGATCTTAGGGGCGGGTACCCGCCCCGTCAATGCGAAGTGGCTCAGACCCCGTCAATGCGCGTGTTAAACAGGGCTCGATTGGCCAGATTTTCTTGCGTTTGCCCTACATATTTGTTCGCGTGGATTTCTTTTGATTTTTCGTAGTGTCTTGCTAAGATTCTCCATCATGCAGTTTGCAACCAACAGGATAGTGTTGATTGTTCTGCCAGTCGATGACCCTTGTGCTGCTTGCCATACTGGAGTCATTGCCTTGCACTTGATCGTCGATGCTTTGATGTGAACTTCTCACGGAATTTTCTAACTGCTGCATATTTGGCTTGAAAGTGTTTCTTAACAAATGTGTGTTTTGAAGAAACAGAAAAAACAAAACAAAAAGAGATGGTTGAGGAATGTTAAAAAATATGGTAACCGAGTAAAACAACATGTAGCAACGGGATTTACGATACCGGTGACCCAGGGTCATGTACGGGTCATGACCTCCCCATTGTAGGCCTAAAGGAAACTTTTTTTAATGGCTGTATTTCAGTCGGCACTGCTCAGATCAGGTTCAAAGGCTCACTTTCCCAGGGGAAAGTGTCCACTGCCCATACAACGCACAGTTATTCATCACGCACTTTCGAAATAAAAATGCCTCCAGATGACAGAAAAGAGAAAGTATGATCATATAAACTAATTTTCCACCCTTTGTGGTCCCGTCTACATGCGTGTAAAATCGGGAAGATTCATAGGTTTGTGTTGGTGGTCATTATAGTGATCTTTGTTGAGACGTGATTTTCTGAATGCCCTGAAAAACGGCGTCATGCCATTTGCAATGCCCTTCATACATAGGTAGTAAACTCTGAGACGGATGCAAGCGGTGAGCCACATTCGGAGCCTGTTGCGTCATTCGTGAATGGCGTATCTCGCTTGAATCGCAATTCAATTACTCATATCGATTTGCTGTTTCATTCATTTCACAGCTTCTCCACAACTGTTGAAACTGGATGTGACCATGTGAGGGGCGGAGCTTATGGGAGCTGGCACTCAATTGCGCATGCGCGTGTTGTGCCGCTCCTTTAGAGGCGGGCAAAGGTGCTTTGCACAGAACGTTTTATAAAAGCCCTTAACTAACTAACTTGTGCCGCTAGGCAGCGGGCGGTCCTATAAAGGCCCCAAAGAGCATCACCGCTGGTGGTCTTTGATTACGATGCCTTTTCCGGCTCAATCCTTCCATTAACAGTGCCACATTCAATGTATCCTCTCAAAAATTGATGGTAACAATTCGTAGATAGAAGGAACGCTTATTGATTTGGTTACGTTTTCATGGCTGGGTACATAATCTTTGTCACTGGAGCCCCATATGGCTTCTCACGAGAGTGGGCAAGTTTCCAACATCGTTTCCAACATCGTTGGGTCTAGAAACCTCGTCCTTGCATCGGACCTCCTCTCACGGCTGGTGTTCTCGTTTCATTGTGAACTGGTACAGGACAATTGTCCCCGATTAACGGGAAGACTTTGAGCGCCCTATCGAAGAGTGTAGAATAAACACCATGAGACCAGTATTTGATAAAATAAGGTTTCCTTTTCTAAATAGTCACTACAGCACCTGGGGATCGAGGAGTTAGGGCACAACCAATCAGTGGCGTAGCCAAGGGGGGAGTCCTTGGGGTCCGCGGACCCCCCCTTGGGCTGACCTTATGCACTGGAAAACACGAGCATTGGTCTCGGGGGCCCCTGAGCTTGAAGTTCGGAGGCCCCCCGAGCTTGGTCTCAAGGGACCTCCGAACTTGGTCTCAGGGGCCCCCGAGCTTGGTCTCAGGGCCCCCAGAGCTTAAACTCACGGGCCTTTCGATCTTTGTCTCAGGTGGCCCTCCTAGTTTGGTCTCAGGGGCCCCCAAGCTCGGTCTCAGGGGCCACCCGAGCTTGGTCTCAGGGGACCCCGAACTTGGTCTCGGGGGCCCCTGAGCCTGGTCTCACGGGCCTTCCGAGCTTGGTCTCAGGGGGCCCCCGATCATCGGTATCGAGTGTTTCAGAGTACCGAACATTAAACTGGGGGGGGCTGAACTCGGTCTCAGAGGTCCCCCTGAGCTTGGTCTCAGGGGCCCCCGAGCTTGGTCTCAGGAAGCCCCCAAGCTTGGTCTCAAGGGACCTCCGAACTTGGTCTCAGGGCCTCCGAGCTTAATCTCACGGGCCTTTCGATCTTTGTCTCAGGTGGCCCTCCTAGTTTGTTCTCACAGTCTCCGGGGCCCCCGAGCTCCATCTCAGGGCCCCCCCGAGCTTGGTCTCTGGGGACCCCCAAAACTTGGTCTCAGGGGCCCCTGAGCTTGGTCTCACGGGCCTTCCGAGCTTGGTCTCAGGGGGCCTCCGACCATCGGTATCGAGGGCTCCAGAGTACCGGACCTTGATCTCGGGGGGGGGGGTGAGCTCGCTCTCAGAGGGCCCCCCCGAGCTTTAGTCTCACTGGTCTTTCAATCTTGGTTTAAGGGGTCACCGAGCTTAGTGTCAGGGCCCTCCGAGCTTAGTCTCAGGGGCCTTTTGATCTTGGTCTCAGGGGCCCCTAGCTTGGTCTCAGGGGCCCCCGAACTTGGTCTCAGGGCCCCCGAGCTTGGTCTCTCGGGCTTTCCGAGCTTGGTTTCAGGGGCCCCGATCATCGGTATCGAGGGCTGCAGAGTACCGAACATTGATCTTTGGGCCCCTGATCCCGGTCTCAGGGGCCCCCGAGCTTGATCTCAGGGGGCTCCTCGAGCTTTTGTCAGGCCCCAAGCTTGGTCTCAGGGACCCGAGCGTGGTCTCAGGGGCCCCAAGCTTGGCATCAGGAGGCCCTGAGCTTGGTCTGAGGGGGCCCCGAGCTTGGTCTCACGGGCCTTCCAAACTTGGTCTCAGGAGTCCCGAGCTTGGTCTCACGGGTCTTTCGATCTTGGTCTCAGGGGCCCTCCGAGTTTGGTATCAGGGGCCCTCAGAGCTGGTCTCAGGGATCTCCCCGAGCATAGGCGTAGGAACCGGGGGGGCAGGGAGGCCACTGGCCCTCCCCCACTTTTCTGTGGGGCTCCCACAGAAAAGTGGTATTGATATGAAAATACCAGCAGCTGTAACATAAAACAAGAAACCCAAACGGACTCTATAGCTTGCTTTGAAAACCTCTTATAAAGCTGGCTTGGACCCCTGAGCTGATCTGAGGCCTTGTGAGTCGGCCTGGGGCCCCTGAGCTGTTCAGGGGCCCCTAAATTAACCTCTGATGTCCTATGAGCTGACCTGGAGCTCATTGAGCTAATCTAAGGTCCCTCGAGCTGGTTTATGTCCCTCTGAACTGTTGCATGGTCCCTAAGCTGAACTGGGAACCATCAGTCTGAATGGGCCCCTTAAGCTAGTCAAAGACCCTATACAAGCCGATCTGGGGGCCCCTGAGCTGAGCTGGGCCCCCAAAGCTAATCTGATACTCCCTGTGTTAAAATGGGGCTCCTGAGCTTATCTGGGGCTCACGCAGAGTTATAGGGCCCCTGAGCTGAGCTTGAAGTGGCCTCCTTGAGCTGTTCTGAGACGCTACGTAAGCCGATCTGGGACCCCTGAGCTGAGCCGGGCTCCTAAGCTGATCTGGTCATCTGAGCTAATGTGTGACCCACTGTGCAGAACTGCCCACCCCCCACCTCCCCCTGAGATGGACTGGGACCAGTAGAGTAGCCAAGGAGAGTCCAAGGGGTTCACAGACCCCTCCCCGCCCTTGGATCGATCGTAAGCACTCTAAAGGATTCTCTGATCAGGGGCCCCCAGAGTCAGTCTCAGGGGCCCCCGAGATTTGTTTATAGGGGCCCCGAGTTGGTCTCAGGGCCCTCCGCCCCGAGTTAGAATTAGGGGGCCCCAAGAGTTGGTCTTAGGGGCCCCCGAGAGGTGGTCTCAGGGGCCCCCCGAAAGCTGGTTTCCAGGGCCCCTGAGAGTTGGTCGCAAGGGAACCCCGAAAGTCGGTCTCAGAGGGTCCGAGAGTCGGTTTCAGCCTCCCACCCCCGAGATTAAGTCTCAGACCCCTAAAGTCGGTTTCAGGGGGCTCCTGGAAGTCAGTCTCAGGGGCCCCAAGAGTAGGTCTCAGGGGGCCTCCGAGAGTCGAGCCCAGGGGGGCCACGAGATATAGTCTCAGGGAGGCCCGAGAGTTAGTCTCAGGGCCAAAAGTATATCTCAGGGCCCCCAGAAGTCGGTTTCAGGGGCCCCTGAGTCAGTCTCAGAGGATCCCAAGAGTTGATCTCAGGGGGCCCCGAGAGTCAGTCTCAGGGCCCCCGAGAGTCAGCCTCAGAAGCTCCGCCCTCCTGAGAATCGGTCTAAGGGGTCCCTCGAGAGTCGTTCCCAGGGGTCCCTGGGAACTAATCTCGGGATAAGCTATTATCAGATACCCCATCAGTGTTGGTCTAAGGGGGCCTTCTCTTAAGGGCCCCGAAAGCAAATATGGGGCCCGAGAATTCGTGTCATGCGTGCTGCCAAGTGCTGGTCTCAGGGGCCCCTCATAGTCTCAAGGGTGCCTCTCTCAGGAGACAACATTTACTTTCAGGGGGCCCGGAGTGATCATCTGGAGCCCCGAGAGTTAGTCTCATTTGTGCAGCAGAGTGATGGTCTCAGGGGACCGCAGAGAGGTGATCTTGGATGCCCTCGAGAATTGGCCTCAGGTTGTCCCCCCCTAGTTGTTGCATAAGAGGCCCCGAGAATCAGCCTCGGGGAGCGCTTAAAAGCTAGTCTCAGAGGCCCCTCCCCCACGATGTCAGTGTCAGGGGCACCCGAGAGCTAATTTTGGGGCTCTGAGAGTAATCCCAAGAAGTTCTCCCGAGTTTTGGTCTCACGGGCTCCAAGGTGGCCTTAGACCCCAGAGGGCTAATCTGGGTTCTCCTAGAGTAGGTCTCAGAAGCGCCAATTGCTCAGTCTCAGGGACACCCCCTGAGTGTTAGTCTCAGGGGGCGCCCCAGTGTTAGTCTCAGATTGCTATCGGGAGTCAGTCCCAGGGGTCACCGAAAATCGGTCTCAGGGGACCCCAAGAGCTAACCTGGATGCCCCCGAGACTCTATGCCTGGGGCCACCCGAGAGCAGATCTGGGGGGGTCCGATAGGTAGTCTGAGAGGTGCTGCCGAGAATTCATTTTCGGAGCTCCGAGATATACTCAGGGGCCCTCGGTTTTGGTCCAACAGACCCCGGTAATAAGGCTCAGGGGCCCCTGACAGCCAATCGGGGGAGGGGCCAAAAATTAGCCTCGCGAGTGCCGCTAAGTGTTGGTCTTAGAGCTAAACTGGGAATCCTGAGCTTATCTGGGGCTCACTTATACGGCCCCTGAGCTGAGCTGGGGGTCATGAGCTTAAAGTGGCCTCCTTAACCCGCGCGGGGCTGAGGTCTCCAGCCGAACGCGCGGGGCTGGGGGGTAAATTTTACCCCCCCTGTTATCTCCCGAACTAATGGTTCGATTTGGAAAATTCAAACGCTAATCGAAAGATCTCATCACGAGCAACTAAAACATGTACTTAATTTAAAGTTTGAGGTCAAGGTCGAGGTCAAACTGAGGTCAGCTGTCAAAAGCGTGGTTTTTGAGGTTGCAATGCTACGGAGATCAGGCAATGGAAGCTATGAGCTTCATACTTCATGGAGAGCCTTCACTTGAATGCAGCAAGGTGCTTTGAGACCGTTAGGCTGGTGGCATGACCGGGTCAGGTCAAGATGAGGTCACTAAAGGTCACCATATTTTTGTATCCAAATGTGGTCATGCGATACATGTTTTTGAGCCATTTTGCATGCAGAATTCAGCTATGATGTTCAGAGAATCATATCTGAAATACTCTGATCTCAACTTGCACAGCCGGGGTCAAGGTAGGTCATCAGAGGTCAACTTTTTAAGTTCATACTTTTTGCCAAATGACACATGATTTTGGACCTGTTTTGTCTCAGGAACACTATAAAAGTAGTGTAAAGCGTGTACGAGGTCATCCTGGGTCAAAAAGTCTAATTATAGCTTGTTGATGGGCGAAAAATCAGCTGAGAAATGTAAAGTGTGTTTTCCTTCTGCCATAAACATTTCACCTTCATAGTTTTGTACGCGATAGGTTCTCCCTTCGTAACTTTCCTGTTTTGCGTTTTTGTATCGGATCAAAAAGAAAAGGCACAATTGCATTATACGGTAACGTTTATTCTTATCTCGTTACAAAACAGGCGTTCGTATGGCGTCTCGGGGCGTCTCGGGTAGTGAGAGGGGGAGGGGGATAGAAGTTTGAAAAGAGGATTGGCGATGATCAAGTGATCAAGTGAGAAGTCAGGTGTGATAGCAGGATCACTATGATTCACTAAATAAAGACAGTATTGATCAGCCCTAAAAATCAGAGCGTGAGTCGCTGAGCTTTCGCAGCTCTCCAGGCTAAAGTTATAAAGCTAGAGACTCAAAATTTGTCATGCATATGCACTGTATTGTGTTTTACCAAATAAATTCTGGTTTTTGAAAAATCTTGAAAATTTTTGAAATTTTGTTATTTTTTCCAAAAAAATATTTTTAAATTTTTTCCAAAACCAACATTTTGACAATCCGAGATAGCCATTTTGAAGAGCACAATAATGCCTATCGTTTGATGCAAGAAAATTAGAAATCGGTTCGGAACTGTAGCTTCAGCAGCTCTTTAAACATTGCGCGATTTTGGCACAAAAATCGCCTGTAGTGACGTCACATTTTTGCTTATTTCTTGAAAAGTTTTCAACCGATTTTATTTTTATTTGGCCGAAATGTGTAAAATTTGGCGGCGCTGCGCGCCGTCGTTTTTGACATATCACAAAAATTCGCGAGGGGGGTAAAATTTACCCCCCAGCCCCGCGCGGGTTAAGCTGTTCTGAGACGCTATATAGGCCGACCTGGGGCCCCTTAGCTGAGCCGGGCTCCTAAGCTGATCTGGTCATCTGAGCTAATCTGGGGCCCGCTGTGCTGAACTGGGAACTCCGAGATGGTCTGGGATCCCTGAATACTTTTAGAGTCACTGAGCTGGAACCGTTGAGCTATTCTGAGATCCTACATCAGCCGACTTGGGACCCTGAGCTTAGGTAGACCCCTAAAAGCTAATTTGGTCCCTGGCGCCCTGTGATGAACTGAACAGCCCCTGAGTTGGTCTGGGGCACCTACACTGTTATTAAGTCCGTTGAGCTGAGCTAGGGGCGATGAGCTTGAATGGGCCACTTGAGCTGTTCTGAGCTCTGCACCAGCCGACCTGGGTCCCTGAGCTGAACTAGGCCGCCAAAGCTAGTTTTGGACTCTAAATTAATTGAGGCCCCTCTGCTGAACTGAGCAGCCCCTGAGCTAGTCTGGCGCCCCCTGCCCAGCTATAGGATCCGCTGAGCTAAGCTGGGGGTCATGAGCTTGAGTTGGTCCATTGAGCTGTTCTGAGACCCTATATCAGCCAGCTTGGGGCCCCTGAGCTGTTCTGGGCCCCACAGCTAATTCGAGCCCTAAGCCAAGCTGAGGTCCCCTGTGCTTATATAAGGCCTCTGAACTGGTCTGGAGCCCCTGCATAGTTCTAGCGTCCCTGAGCTAAGCTTGGGGCCGATACCTTGAATGGCCCATTGAGCTGGTTTGATACCCTATAGCAGCCGACCTGGGCCCCTGAGCTGAGCTTGTCTCCCACAGCTAATATATGGCCCCTGTGCTGAACTGGGGTCCCCAGCTGGTCTAGCCCCTTGAACTCTGCTAGGGTCACTGAGCTGGGATCTGTAGGCTTAAACGGGTCCCTTGAGCTGTTCTGAAACCCTATATAAGCTGACTTGGGGGCCCTGAGCTGAGCCTGGCCCCTAATTTAGCCTGGCTTCCTGAGACAATCTGGGGCGCCCTGTTCGGAGCTTTTAGGGCCCTGTGCTTATGTGGGATCCCTTAATAAGGTGGTCCCATGAGCCGGTCCCTTAGCCCATGAGCAGGTTTCGGGCCCCCAGAGCTGACTGATTTGGTTCCTAAGCCATGGTTTGGGCACTGGGGGGCCTCTATGATGACTTGGCGGCTTCTGAGCGGCATAGGCATAGGAAACGGGAGAGTGGCGGGCCAGGGGAGCCACTGGCCTTCCACTGTTCTGTGGTGGACCGCTGCAACGCATGTACAAATATCAGCAACAGCAATATAAAACAAGAAACCCGGGCGGGCACGACAGCTTGTCTGAGAAAGTTCCAGTGTTGGCGTATGCCCTCTGCAAACCCCAGGACCGAAAGCGCTTCATGAAAAAGGCCAAGGCACCTACTACCCGAGTGCTCCCAGATGGACCCCGAAAACTGGACCCAATCAAACTCTAGCCCAGACCGCTCCCAACACAGAGCGCTAATTCGGACACGCAACCCGCACCACAAGCCGAGCAGCAGCCGTCCCTCGGTCATCAACGGACGTGAAGAGCCGTCTACAGGCCGTCTTCCACTACGAAGTGAAAAAAACATCACCACAGAGCTATTCGATGCGAGGGAACTGTTGGAAAAGACGTAACGTACACGTAATGTGCGGAAATACCTAGTGTAGGCCGGTGTGTATGCGTGTATTATCGACACCAAATGAACAGTTTTAAAACTGCTCATAATTATGGGCCCCTTGGGCTGGGGGCCCCCTTTTGAGGTGGGCCCCCTCTGGGGCTGGCCCCTCCCACTTTTCAACCGGTTCCTACGCCCCTGTCCCCGAGCATCGGTATCGATGGCTCCAGAGTACCGAACATTGATCTCGGAAAGTGGGGGGGGCAATATTGATTTGGGGGTGTCCCCGACTATCGATATCGAGGAACTTATGCGTGAGGCACGAGAATTGGCACCATGGGATTCAGAGTTTGGTCTCAGGGGGCCCCAGGCTTGGGCCAGGGCTCCCCGAACAATTGGTATCGAGGGGCTCCTGAGTACCGAGCATTAGTCTCGGTGGGGGGGGGCTCCGAATGTTGCTCTGGGGGCCCCCGAACATCGGTGTCGAGTTACTCCTGAGAAAAGCGCAAACATGGGCCTAAGGGTGCCCCAAAGCCTGATCTAAGTGGGACCCCGAGCTTGGTCTTAGGAGCCCCGCACATCAGTATCCAGGGGCTCCGGAGTATTGGTATCTCCGAAATAAGCAATCCCTGAAATAAGCAATTATTTCAGGGGCCTCCAAATGCTGATCTCGGCGGGCCCCCGAATGTGTGGATGCAGTGGCGTAGCCAAGGGGTCCCTAGGAGTCGGAGGACCCCCCTTGGGCCAATCTGAACCACTGCAAAGGATTCTCTGATCACGGAGCCCCAGAGTCAGTCTCAGAAGCCCCTGAAAATTCGTTCTCAGGGCGTCCCGAGTCGGCCTCAGGGCTCCGCCCTGAGAGTCGGTCTCAAGGTCCCCCGAAAGTAGATTTCAGGGGGCCCCTGAGAGTTGATTTCAGGTGATCCAAAAATTCGGTCTCAGGGGGTCCCGAGAGTCGGTCTCAGGGGGGCCGAGCTAGTCCCAGGGGCCCCCCAGAGAGTGGTTCTCAGGGCCCCGCGACAGTCTATTTCAGGAGACTCCGTGAGAGTCAGTCTCAGAGAACCCCAAGAGTTGGTAAAGGTGACCCCGAGAGTCGGTCTCGGGGGAGCCCCTCCCCCGAGATTAGATCTCATGGGCCCCAAGAATTGGTTTCGGGGGTACTGAAAATTGGTATCAGGGAGCCCCGAGAGTCAGTCTCAGGGGGCCCCGAGCTAGTCCCAGGGGCCCCCAAAGTGTGGGTCTCAGGGCCCGGCGAAAGTCTATTTCAGGGGCCCCATGGGAGCCAATCTCAGATAACCCCAAGAGTCGGTCAAGGAGACTCCGAGAGTCAGTCTTAGAGGACCCCCGAGATTCGGTCTCAGGGGCCCATAGTCATACGGGGGTCTCTCTCAGGAGGCAATATTTACTTTCAGGTGGCCCCGAGAGCTAATCTGGGGGTCCGAGAGTTAGTCTCATTTGATCCGCAGAGTGCTGGTCTCAGGAGGCCCCCGAGGGGTAATCTTGGGGGCTCTCGAGATTTAGCCTCAGGCTGTGCCCCGAGTTTTTGCATAAGAGGCCTCGAGAGTCAATCTCAGGGAGCACCCAAAAGTTAGTCTCAGAGCGCTCCCGGGAGTTAGTCTCAGGGACGTCCGAGAGCTAATTTTGGGGCTTTGAGAGTAATTCCCAGAGGTGCTCCCGAATTTTGGTCTCACGGACCTCGAGTTAGCCTAAGGCCTCTGAGGGCTAATCTGGGCTTCCGAGAGGTAGTCTAAAGAGTGCCGTGCCAAAGACTCAGTCTCAGGGGTGCTTCCACACCTCCCGCCTCGAGTTTTAGGCTCAGGGGGCGCCCCAGGGTTAGTCTCAGAGGGCCGTCGGAAGTCATTCCCAGCCCCCCTCTCCACCCCAGAGACAGCCTCAGGGGACCCCCAAGAGCTAATCTGGATGGCCCCGAGAATCAGTCGCAGCCCCCCCCTCAGAGCAAATCTGGGGGGCCCGATAATTAGTCCCAGAGGTGCTGCCAATAACTAATCTAAGAAGCCCCGAGAGATTCTCCAGGGCCCCCAATTTTGATCAAGAAGCGCTGTGAATTAGTCTCAGAGACCCCTGAGATCTAATCGGGAGAGGGGCCGGAAATTAACCTTGTGAGTGCCACCAAGTGATGGTCTTAGGCGGCCCCAGAGCTAGTCTCAGGTCCCCCAAGAGCTGATCTCGGAAGCCCGAGTTATTTTCAGGGGAACTTTCAGTTCTAGTGTAAGGAGGGCCGGAGACCTAATCTTGGAGATCCGACGATTAGTCTCACGAGGTCTCCAGGAGTTAGTCTCAGGGGTTCCCTGAGGCTGCCCTCGGGTGCCTCCGAGTGCTAGTCTCAGTAAGCATTCCTCCCCTTCCTCCCCCCTCCCCCGGCTCAGAGTTATCCTCAGGCCCCATGAGAGTAAGTTCCAGGGGTCCCAGTAGGTAGTTTCATGGTACACCGAAATGCTGGTTTTGGGGGACGTAAGTACTGATTTGCGGGAAAAGTGTTGTTTTCGGGGTCCTCAGATACTGGTTTCGGCACCATGTGAAGTGCTAGGCCCCCGGAGATCTCTGCTCGATCCAGAGGGCGGGGGAGGGGGCGGTGGGTGGTGGTCCTGGATGGCTTAACAAGCCTTGTACAAGGCTTGTTAAGCAATACAAAAAGGCTTAACAAGCAATACAAGCCTTGTACAAGGAACAAAGTACCCCAAAGTCCACCTATCAGAGACCCAAAGTCCAAGGAAGTGCTCACCTCCCCAAGCCCCCGGGATCTCCAACCAATGGCTAGGAAGGAGTAATGAGCGGTTTCATGAGTATGACCGTGCACGGAATAGGTTTTGTGTAGTATCTGGGGCACACTTCTATATCCCTTTTATTGAGCGTCCTTTTTCCTTTCCATTTCATTTAGCTTTTAGAATACAATTCACAAATATTGCTTGAGATCCAATGCTCAAAGAACATTTTCGAAAATCACTTGCCTCGGAAAAATGTATCTATACCCATTGCGTACCAAAAAGACAAATTGAAACATGTTGATCAGCCACAGTTACCGAAAGAAAGGCAAAAATTAGTATAGTTTTAGCATCCATAATAGCAAATCGAACAGGGAATTTGGCACTTCAGCTGATTTTTAATCTATTAGCTTAATCCCAATAACTACCGTCATAATTACTCTCTGAAATAAACAACTTCCAAATATTTTCGTAGGAAACCAGACAAACAAGGGCAATGACAGAAATTTATGAGCATAATCCCAAAAAGAAAAATAGGGATAAAAGGTTAAAAATAATAATGAAAAAATGATTCAAGGCGATATGTATCCCAGGCGCCTTTTTTGGTAATTTGCTCATTTACAACATTGCAAGGGTAAGAAAGAAACTGTGGTGCTGGTGAGTTCATCAGGATATTTCCGCGGAATAGACGTTATAAGGCGTCCGGAACACACTACCATATCTCCTGTATTTTTATTCATTTTTTCCATTTCCTTGGAAATTTTCTGATTAAAAAGTTCATGAATTCGACACCCGGAAAGAGTTGGTAATCATTTCCTGTAGAATACCATTTCTTCGTACTCAAAACGACTGACCTTCAATAACTTCATGCCTGATTACCAGAGTGAGTTGAGGTACAGCAACATTTAATTTCCCAAAATGTGCCACAAAGCTGTTATTATAGCCACGCTGTCATATAGGTATGGGCCAGCCTTAATATTTGGTGGTCTCAATTTACCAACACTTGGTCGAATTGGGAAAAATCAAACTATTAAGAAAATAAGAACAAACATTTAAAGGGAAGGTAGCACCTTCACAACGTGATTTTAACTGAGATAGCCAAGTTGTAAAGCAGGTCGGAAAACCCGGTACTCCATATACCATTTGTCTTGGAACTCGAGATTTCCGTAGAAAAAAGCTAAAACCTACCTACAATGTACCCCTCATGTACCACTAGCAGCAGGCCACAGTTGTCATGGCTGTTGGTGTGACGACATGCTGACGTCACGATGAGCATCAGCCAATCGAAGCCCTTGAAGCTTTTCGAGCATGGTAGTGGTTGCCAGATCATGACATCATCCTCAGGCAGATATTTATTTCTTTTCCTAGAGGAGTATTTAAAAATCAAAATATTGACCTTATTGTACATTTTTCAGAGAAGTCATGAGTGGTTTCATTATTTTTGGCTAAAAGTACGCCTAATTACACTAAATTCCAGGATTCGACCAAGGTGCCACATTCCCTTTAAAAAGGCATAGCAAAATTTCCGTCATGTAAATTTAATAACGCCAAAATATTATACGACAAATATAGGAGATGAGCCCCGGCTAATAAGGGGCCCCCGGCCTGGGCCCCCCGAAGGTAGTCGGACCCCCTTGGCCGAATCCTGGCTACGCCACTGCAACCAATGCAGTTTAATGTGTAGATGTGCCTAGCCCTCCAAATCTGGGACCAAATCGGCCAATGCTCTCCCAAAAACAATATTTTTTTCTTTTAGCATTTTGACAAATTCCCTCTCTCACTCGGTCCACCACGATTTGACCCTGAAAATGTCCCTGCTTCTAAAACCCGCTCACAGGTTTAGAAAGGCAATCCTGAAGGCAGGCACGCTGTTTCCCCCTTCCATCTGATCGGTTGGTCTTACAAGCTGAACTGAGTTCCAATGTCCCTGCATCGACAATGGAATAATGGTTCAGTGGATATATGCAGTGTCCTGCCTGTGCTGACGTCAGAGCTGAGGAGGGGGCAGCTCCTGCCGAGTCGCCAAACCACATATCTTGAAGTGTGTGTGTGTGTGTGTGTGTGTGTGTGTGTGTGTGTGTGTGTGTGTGTGTGTGTGTGTGTGTGTGTGTGTGTGTGTGTGTGTGTGTGTGTGTGTGTGTGTGTGTGTGTGTGTGTGTGTGTGTGTGTGTGTGTGTGTGTGTGTGTGTGTGTGTGTGTGTGTGTGTGTGTGTGTGTGTGTGTGTGTGTGTGTGTGTGTGTGTGTGTGTGTGTGTGTGTGTGTGTGTGTGTGTGTGTGTGTGTCGGGGAAAGGAAGGGGGAGTGAGCATTACTGATGTGAACTGGCCTTGAGAACAGATACGTGACAGCTGGGATATTGCCGCAGCTTATCAGTCTGGTGTTCTTACAGACAGGGGTGGAAAAACCCGCCAACTCGCCGACCAGAGATTGTGACAGATCATGGCAACTGAAAATATTCAGTGCGGCAGAAAGCGTCTACGAAATCGGAACTCAGGCAGCCGCGTAGAAAAGAGCAAAGCTCCCAGGGAGCCGGGCCTTAACTCAGCTAAAAGCCTCGATACATAGGGGGGATCCATGAGGCAAGGGGGTACTTATCAGCCCTCGCCTCCCCCTGAAATGGTCACGGGTCCCCTTAAAAGTCGATTGCGCTCCTTGAATTACGCCCCCCTGCCCCTTCAGGATGTAAGAACCGGCGCCCCCACAATAGGTTGTTCTGCCCAAAAAGGCATCCCCGTGGTCCAAATGGCGTCCCCGTTCTGTGTGCCCCCTTTCCCATGCGATTGGAAATCCTGGATCCACCTATGTCGAAATAGACAATTCAAAAGACAAGACTTTCTAGAAAATAAAGTAAGTGACTCGTAATTGTCTAATTAGTAGTCACGTGCCCTTGCTGCTTTTTCTGCCTCCAACACACACCGCAGCGCCTGCGGCCAGCAATGACCTTCGGCAGGCGACAGCTGGAAATCCGTCCAGGGCGAAACAGAACGGAGTTTACGGATATACAGGGCCCGACGGCAATTTCTGATTACTGGATGACAGTCTCTGTTCATTGGTGAATTCATTTAGAGAATTACTAGCACACGCGTAAAATTATTCGCTTAATTCGTGGGTTATCCGGCTGGTAATCAGATTTCACCACTGGTTGAAGGATATTTGGGAGGTATTTGTTTGCTAGCTGTCATGCCAGCAAACTCTAACTCGTCACTCTGTAGACAGACGCTACGTTGCCAACTGTCACTGGAGTCCCGCGGGCTGCTAGTAGCTCAGTTTGTAGAGCAATAGGGCTAGGAAATTAACACGCACATTGACGGGGGTCTGAGCCACCTTCACTTTGACGGGGCGGGTACCCGCCCCCTTAGATCTCGAGAACCACGCTAGGTAGCGAAAAACGGTAAACGGCTCTGGGTAGTCCATCCACTTCTCCATCGAAAATATATGGATCATTTTTTGTCACGTCACATTTAAGGTCACTAGAGGTCAAAACATGCCGTCATAGGGATAACATGCAACTGAAGGTTTTCGGTCATTACATCTGAACAAGTAAAGATAGAGCAAAACAATTTAAGCTGTATGATTCCTCGCAGCAAGCTGAATCGAATGATATATAATATGACCTTGCTAGGTCAAATCAAGGATTTGACCTGACCTTAGGTCAGGTCAAGGTCAAATGAGATAAAGTGCATATCATTAGAACTGCAATGACGAGGAACATTTAATTCGGTTAAAATAAACGCTCTGTCACTATTCATTACTAAGTTATTCAGTTAAAACCAGTTTTCCGATGTATTTCCAATGGAGAGGTTATGGCACGTACCTGACCCTAGGTCGTCGATGTAAAAAATACCAGAAAATATTTTAGAAAACTCTGTGGGCCTATTATGTAATGAGTTTCAAACGGATAAGTTCACCCTGTTCCGACTTAGGTATGCTATCTTAAACTTTTTTGAGGTCAGGTCAGATAATAGAAAAGCTTGTATGTAACTGTAGTGGCAAAATGCTGGTGAAACCTGATGTTGTGGGAAGGGGGGACGGGAGGCAGCGCCTGTCCCCTCTCCACCAACTTTGGGAAACCACTTACTTAGCAGTCAGCATACTGACACCATCCCCTCCCCTGCCTTCAGTTGACTTCAGGATCAGAACTCCCCCTCCGAAATAGTAATGCACAGGCGCAGGCTGATTCGTGGCAATGGCGGGAGACTCGAGCGTCCAGCCTCCCCCAAATAAATTTCTGGATCTGCCACTGATTGGAACCTTCCCACACATTTCCACACTTTCCACACTTCCCATGCCTTCTAACACTTTTCCACACAATCGCTGTTCTAACACCCGGAGTAGGACGCGACTTCTTAAAAGCAATTAGAAGTGCCGAAATGGAAAAAATGTCGACAGCAGCCATATTGATTGGAATTGTATAGGTAACAATAGCTATATTTGATCCTTCCCACAGGTTGTTGAACTGCATAAAACCGGCTTCAGGGCGATAAAATAAAATAATTAGAACTAATAACTATTTTTCGACACTATTCTAACCGTTAATTGGAGAATCACTGGCGCCCCAAAAGAGGTATAGATTACACACCCGCCGCTCGCCGAGTTCCAGCCCTGAACACTCGTCAGGCGCTTCAGCTCTGGCCCGAAGGTGACTGCGGCGGCGCAGAATTCACACAATTAGGGCGCCAAATACAGCGGCACAGCATACCTCCTCTTCCATATTGACGGCGCAGCCTATATCTCAGTGATGTAGAACGGTGCTGTGTAAGCACGTGTTAAGCGGGATTGCTTATCCCACATAGGTGCATGGCGGCGCAGTATGCTAAAGTAGTACCTGAGGGCACGTGCAGCATTTTTTTATATTTTTGCGTTCCCTTCCCGGGAACATTTTGCGTTAGTACACAGAGAAAAATTCTGACGCTGCTATTGGGTGTAATTCCCCCTTTATGCTTTATTCGCACCATGGTTACTCAAGACTACTCCCATGGAACACCAGTGAAACACAGAAACTCTTCTGTGAAAACACGTCGATTATTTTTCGGCGAGTTTTTTTCATATCATGAAAGCGTTACTTCAGGCTCAACTCACACCGACTTGACGCCTCCCCTAATATTGAAAGATCATGTCAGCGCCCAAGGAGTGTTGATGGAGTAAAGATGGCGTCATCCAGTTGCAATGACACTCCCAATACGCCTTATTGTCTCTATCAGCATCACTAGCAAGCGTGAACACAGCTCGTGCGCGCTCTCTTCCGGTGTTTTGTCGGTGCCATCGTGGTGCACTGCGCAGGACGCGCGCGCCAAAACGACGCCATTTTTTAGTCGTCAGTTGTTATTGCAAACAGCGAAGAGCGTGGCAGGAAAATTGAGGTTTTCTACTGCTCATGGTGGACGAAAGGAATAAAGAGGTGAGACAAGTGTTGATTGTTTTCAACTTACAATTTTCTTAAAATCTGAGTGGATTCTCTTTTGACTGCCTTTGGTGATAATCAAATACGAAATGTTGCGCTACTGGTCGGCCCTTTCTTTTACCTCCCTGTCTGTCCTTGCTAACGGTGGAGATTTTTGCTTCTAAATTTGAGATGCCGCTGAAACGTAAGCGTCATCCACCATCCACTGAATAGTATTTTAGACCAGGGGATGCTTCGGCATTTGTGGTTTTCTTAACTCGATCCCGTCAGGGAGGGATGGGAGTGATTTATCCTATACCCCTCATCATTTTCTAAACGGGTTAGAATAGGCTATTGAATCTTTTCAGCTCCCCTAGTCCGTCCAAAAGATAAATATATTTCATCCGCCGGAAAAAACAAACATATTTAATGATGCACACATTGTACGATCCTGTATAAATAGCTTTTAATCGAACCTTCAAATTATGTTGCAATAAAAATTTAAGCGCAGTTTTTTCTAATATTTAATTCAAATGAACAACAAAACAAATTTTGGACAGCAGTTTGGAATCGCCTTATTAGAAAAGAAATAACAAATTCGGTGAAGCGAGTATCGGTTTCGCAGTTTCAGAAAATCGATGGAGGAGCGGTAGTAACTTCAACAAGCCAAGGTAGCGGAAATAGAGGTAGCTTTTTCACAAATTTGGTAGTGGCGCTCACCTCTGGTCAACATCGTTTTAAAAAATGTAGGTACCAGTGTGAAAATCCATTACCTGTGTAGGGTACCTTTTATAACTGACGTAGTATGTATAATTCAATTGTGCTACCATTTCAGAAGCCGCACTGAGGATGTCACCGTGGCTGCTGAACGAAGGGGGCCAGTCATATGTCAAGGTTGAGGTGCATACGTGAATACGAAGAGCTCGGCCCATGTGTCGTGGTCGAGGGAAACACCATTGTGAACTGTGAAACAGCAGACGAAGCCCTTCTGTTCTGGGTTGCCGCGTTCTTCGCTTACTTTCAAAGATACGGCCTCTGCCGGGAAACGTGGCTATTCCTAGCCCGGTATGCCCTTGGCATCGAAACCCCTGTGGGAGCCCGAGGCTCATAAGCAAGATCGGGCTATCGAGGAAGCTGCGCGTTAGGTGAGTCCTATGGGATGACAAACTATGTAGCGTTGTTCTGAACATTATTTTCAGGATGATGAAAGGCCATTCTAAACAGCGGCAGGAATATGAACACAGTGTTTGATCATGTTTGGTCACTTTAAATATTCTGTCTGAAAAAGTAAGATAACGTGATAGTCAAATGTGGCGGAATTCTGCCGCAAACGTTCTTTTTTAGGGGAGGGGAGGGGTTGGCGTCTATAAGCATCAAGTGGTGTGAAGGCCATTTGCGATGGCAGGAAGTCATACTGCTGGTCTCTGATGACATAAGGCGGGATCGCTTTTGACGGAAGCTGCTCAGAAATGTTTTTCTACAAAGCAAATAAATATGTTATTTGCGATATACCGTGTTTTACCGTGATGTGATGCATGGTGTGTCTTAAAGAAAGCCAGATTATGCAGGTGTAGAAAGTTGGTAATAAGCGAAGTGTACCTGAAGAAGAAGGGTGTACAAAACGCTTATTAGACGAGTCAGCTGGGCGTTAGAAGGGAATCAGAGCCATTCTTGAACGGAGCTGCAAAGGGGTTGCAAGGTGCTAAGAAAGGTGCCATTGCAGCGTTATCAAAGCGTCACTGCAGTGCCACGCTAGAGTTGTGAAGAATTACAACGGTTTTTAAAGAGCGTGAGCGTAGAGTCGCGTGGTGCTTCACCCTGACATTTCCCGCGTCAGTGGATTTTTAGCGCGCTCTGGGGAGATCGGGCCAGCGTCATGATACGATACGCGGGGTTTCTTTGTAGAGTTCGGACGGAGTTTTTCCTGCGCCAGGGTTAAGTTAACTCCACAGAAGCTACCCACAGCATGCGACAAATGGGACACTCCAGGAATGGGAGTGATTTTTTCTCTCTGTGTAGCTTAGTCTCATTCATACAGCGCACTCACACTATGTACAGAGCGGAAGTTTTCATTGACCGGCACACCGGCCCCGTCTGAAAGATGGCGACGTAGCCTCTAAAAACTCTCTCCAAATCCAGAGTAAGCCCTCCCCAGAGTTAGATGAGGGTCTCTGCCGCATATTTGGCAGAGTACTGGAGGGGTATTTGAAGCTGCGCGTTTTCAGGGAGTTTTGGCCAGGAAAGTTTTCCTGAGTACATCAGAGTTCCTACAGAGTCAATGAATAACTCTTCGCATTACTCTGGCGCAAACGGAAAACGCTCGTGGAACTCTGCGATTTTATCCGACTCGAGCAAAACTAAGCTGTTGACGCTAACAGAATGAGTGTTCACCCTCTCGAAGGGTCAGACGATAATTTGAGCAGGGTCAAAGAGGGAGTTCTGCAAGAGCAGTGTCAACTTCTTTCTCAGTACTAACGGGTCAGCGGCACCGCACTCGGCGGGCCGTAGGCTGCTCCGGTATCCCCAAGCTGCAGCGCCCGGCACAGGCCGAGCCCTCACATGGGGGCCGCGGGCGGCAGACCAGACCGGTGGATCACTTTAAAGGCCGATCAGGCCCATGCACCCACAAACGTGCAGCAATCGGCAGCGGCGGATCTAGCCGGTAGGTTAGGGGGAAGCCAAAGTCGATAAACAAAAAAGTCTTGCGGTGAAAGTATGCCACAATTTGTCTAGACGGTAGCTTTTGCGGGTAAGCCCATGAATCGAAAAGCAAAAAAAAAGACGCGTGGTGAAAAATGTGGCCAAAGCATGCTTTTTACGCTATCCAAGGCCCAATATTTACGTTAAAGTTGACTAGTTCTGCTTGAAGTTGAGAGTTGAAGCAAGATAACATTTCTCATAAACTAAAAAGGAGTCTGTGCAAAAAGGAGGTTGACACTTTGGGGGAGGGGCAAAAACATAGTCTTTCCCGGGCTTTTCCGCTTGAGGGAGAGCAAATGACTTTTTTGCCCCCCCCGCTAGATCCGCCATTGCCAATCGGCCAAGGTCTACGCTGCACGTCTCTTCGATTCTCTTTACACTGTGATTAGGGTTTTAGCGGGACTTGTATGTGTTTCTTCCTGTGTTCCAGTTGTCTTTTTCTCCTGAGGAAAAAGACACATACTAATTTCCCAGCCCAGGTGCAGATTACGGTATGAGGGCGGTGGCGGGGGGGGGGTGTCACCTGAAAGCTAGCCCGGTGAGCGGCTGTGATTGGCTGGCTTTAAAAACCCTTGGTCGAAGTCACCTCCGAGAGGGAAGTGAAGCCTGATGCAGACGTTTGGATGCGGCCGGCACACCGTGCCAGCCACCAAAAACACAGGCAGCTGAGCTGTTCACAGCAGGCCGAGGCAGCTTACACCTGAAGTGACGCTGCTCTTCGGTAGCCTGCATTCCAACTTACCAAAACACCAGCAGCTGAGCTGTTCACAGCAGGCCGAGGCAGCTTACACCTGAAGCGACGCTGCTCTTCGGCAGCCTGCATTCCAAATTACCAAAACACCAGCAGCTGAGCTGTTCACAGCAGGTCGAGGCAGCTTACACCTGAAGCGACGCTGCTCTTCTGTATTGCATTCCAAATTACCAAAACACCAGCAGCTGAGCCGTTCACAGCAGGCCGAGGCAGCTTACACCTGAAGTGACGCTGCTCTTCGGCAGCCTGCATTCCAACTTACCAAAACACCAGCAGCTGAGCTGTTCACAGCAGGTCGAGGCAGCTTACACCTGAAGCGACGCTGCTCTTCTGCAGCTGCATTCCAAATTACCAAAACACCAGCAGCTGAGCTGTTCACAGCAGGTCGAGGCAGCTTACACCTGAAGCGACGCTGCTCTTCTGTATTGCATTCCAAATTACCAAAACACCAGCGGTGAGCCGTTCACAGCAGGCCGAGGCAGCTTACACCTGAAGTGACGCTGCTCTTCGGTATTGCATTCCAAATTACCAAAACACCAGCAGCTGAGCTGTTCACAGCAGGTCGAGGCAGCTTACACCTGAAGCGACGCTGTTCTTCGGTATCCTGCATTCCAAATTACCAAAACACCAGCAGCTGAGCTGTTCACAGCAGGTCGAGGCAGCTTACACCTGAAGCGACGCTGCTCTTCTGTAGTGCATTCCAAATTACCAAAACACCAGCAGCTGAGCTGTTCACAGCAGGTCGAGGCAGCTTACACCTGAAGCGACGCTGCTCTTCTGTATTGCATTCCAAATTACCAAAACACCAGCAGCTGAGCTGTTCACAGCAGGTCGAGGCAGCTTACACCTGAAGCGACGCTGCTCTTCTGGTATTGCATTCCAAATTACCAAAACACCAGCAGCTGAGCTGTTCACAGCAGGTCGAGGCAGCTTACACCTGAAGCGACGCTGCTCTTCGGCAGCCTGCATTCCAAATTACCAAAACACCAGCAGCTGAGCTGTTCACAGCAGGTCGAGGCAGCTTACACCTGAAGTGACGCTGTTCTTCGGTATTGCATTCAAATTACCAAAACACCAGCAGCTGAGCTGTTCACAGCAGGCCGAGGCAGCTTACACCTGAAGCGACGCTGCTCTTCGGCAGCCTGCATTCCAAATTACCAAAACACCAGCAGCTGAGCTGTTCACAGCAGGTCGAGGCAGCTTACACCTGAAGCGACGCTGCTCTTCGGTAGCCTGCATTCCAAATTACCAAAACACCAGCAGCTGAGCTGTTCACAGCAGGTCGAGGCAGCTTACACCTGAAGCGACGCTGCTCTTCTGTAGCCTGCATTCCAAATTACCAAAACACCGGCAGCTGAGCTGTTCACAGCAGGCCGAGGCAGCTTACACCTGAAGCGACGCTGCTCTTCTGTATCCTGCATTCCAAATTACCAAAACACCAGCAGCTGAGCCGTTCACAGCAGGTCGAGGCAGCTTACACCTGAAGCGACGCTGCTCTTCGGCATTGCATTCCAAATTACCAAAACACCAGCAGCTGAGCTGTTCACAGCAGGTCGAGGCAGCTTACACCTGAAGCGACGCTGCTCTTCGGTATTGCATTCCAAATTACCAAAACACCAGCAGCTGAGCTGTTCACAGCAGGCCGAGGCAGCTTACACCTGAAGCGACGCTGCTCTTCGGTATTGTATTCCAAATTACCAAAACACCAGCAGCTGAGCTGTTCACAGCAGGCCGAGGCAGCTTACACCTGAAGCGACGCTGCTCTTCGGTATTGTATTCCAAATTACCAAAACACCAGCAGCTGAGCTGTTCACAGCAGGCCGAGGCAGCTTACACCTGAAGCGACGCTGCTCTTCGGTATTGTATTCCAAATTACCAAAACACCAGCAGCTGAGCTGTTCACAGCAGGCCGAGGCAGCTTACACCTGAAGCGACGCTGCTCTTCGGTATTGTATTCCAAATTACCAAAACACCAGCAGCTGAGCTGTTCACAGCAGGTCGAGGCAGCTTACACCTGAAGTGACGCTGTTCTTCTGTATTGCATTCCAAATTACCAAAACACCAGCAGCTGAGCCGTTCACAGCAGGTCGAGGCAGCTTACACCTGAAGCGACGCTGCTCTTCGGTATTGCATTCCAAATTACCAAAACACCAGCAGCTGAGCCGTTCACAGCAGGTCGAGGCAGCTTACACCTGAAGCGACGCTGCTCTTCGGCAGCCTGCATTCCAACTTACCAAAACACCAGCAGCTGAGCCGTTCACAGCAGGTCGAGGCAGCTTACACCTGAAGCGACGCTGCTCTTCGGCATTGTATTCCAAATTACCAAAACACCAGCAGCTGAGCTGTTCACAGCAGGTCGAGGCAGCTTACACCTGAAGTGACGCTGTTCTTCGGCATTGTATTCCAAATTACCAAAACACCAGCAGCTGAGCCGTTCACAGCAGGTCGAGGCAGCTTACACCTGAAGTGACGCTGTTCTTCGGTATTGCATTCCAAATTACCAAAACACCAGCAGCTGAGCTGTTCACAGCAGGTCGAGGCAGCTTACACCTGAAGTGACGCTGCTCTTCGGTATTGCATTCCAAATTACCAAAACACCAGCAGCTGAGCTGTTCACAGCAGGTCGAGGCAGCTTACACCTGAAGCGACGCTGCTCTTCGGCATTGTATTCCAAATTACCAAAACACCAGCAGCTGAGCCGTTCACAGCAGGTCGAGGCAGCTTACACCTGAAGCGACGCTGCTCTTCGGCAGCCTGCATTCCAACTTACCAAAACACCAGCAGCTGAGCCGTTCACAGCAGGTCGAGGCAGCTTACACCTGAAGCGACGCTGCTCTTCGGCATTGTATTCCAAATTACCAAAACACCAGCAGCTGAGCTGTTCACAGCAGGTCGAGGCAGCTTACACCTGAAGTGACGCTGCTCTTCGGTATTGCATTCCAAATTACCAAAACACCAGCAGCTGAGCTGTTCACAGCAGGCCGAGGCAGCTTACACCTGAAGCGACGCTGCTCTTCGGCATTGTATTCCAAATTACCAAAACACCAGCAGCTGAGCCGTTCACAGCAGGTCGAGGCAGCTTACACCTGAAGCGACGCTGCTCTTCGGCATTGTATTCCAAATTACCAAAACACCAGCAGCTGAGCTGTTCACAGCAGGTCGAGGCAGCTTACACCTGAAGCGACGCTGCTCTTCGGCATTGTATTCCAAATTACCAAAACACCAGCAGCTGAGCCGTTCACAGCAGGTCGAGGCAGCTTACACCTGAAGCGACGCTGCTCTTCGGCATTGTATTCCAAATTACCAAAACACCAGCAGCTGAGCTGTTCACAGCAGGCCGAGGCAGCTTACACCTGAAGCGACGCTGCTCTTCGGCAGCCTGCATTCCAAATTACCAAAACACCAGCAGCTGAGCTGTTCACAGCAGGTCGAGGCAGCTTACACCTGAAGTGACGCTGCTCTTCGGTATTGCATTCCAAATTACCAAAACACCAGCAGCTGAGCTGTTCACAGCAGGCCGAGGCAGCTTACACCTGAAGCGACGCTGCTCTTCGGCAGCCTGCATTCCAAATTACCAAAACACCAGCAGCTGAGCTGTTCACAGCAGGCCGAGGCAGCTTACACCTGAAGTGACGCTGCTCTTCGGTATTGCATTCCAAATTACCAAAACACCAGCAGCTGAGCTGTTCACAGCAGGCCGAGGCAGCTTACACCTGAAGCGACGCTGCTCTTCGGCATTGTATTCCAAATTACCAAAACACCAGCAGCTGAGCTGTTCACAGCAGGTCGAGGCAGCTTACACCTGAAGCGACGCTGCTCTTCGGCATTGTATTCCAAATTACCAAAACACCAGCAGCTGAGCTGTTCACAGCAGGCCGAGACAGCTTACACCTGAAGCGACGCTGCTCTTCGGCATTGTATTCCAAATTACCAAAACACCAGCAGCTGAGCTGTTCACAGCAGGTCGAGGCAGCTTACACCTGAAGCGACGCTGCTCTTCGGCATTGTATTCCAAATTACCAAAACACCAGCAGCTGAGCTGTTCACAGCAGGTTGAGGCAGCTTACACCTGAAGTGACGCTGCTCTTCGGTATTGCATTCCAAATTACCAAAACACCAGCAGCTGGGCTGTTCACAGCAGGTTGAGGCAGCTTACACCTGAGGCGACGCTGCTCTTCGGTATTGCATTCCAAATCGGAACGCGACAGTCTCCCACTGTTTTTTTCGTACCATTAAATGGCCTCGTGCTCCCTGCGTGTTTTCTAGAGCAAAAATTACTCTAGTATGCACTAATATCTATGTATGATATGATGTAACATTGGTAGTAAACGATAAGAATTCGTGAGAATTCATGTTTACTCTCGTTACGACAAATTGAAGGATGTATAATATGACCATACCTGGTTAAAACACAAAAATGACCTGACCTATGGTCAAGTCAAGGTCGCTCTCCAACCTATATAGTCAACATCAGAGCCGCCCCGGTAGCTTAGTTGGTAGAGCGTTGGGCTCCGGCCCGCTGCTCAGAAGCATGCAGTGGCAGGGCATGTCCAGGCTTGGGATCGGTTCCCCTGAGACGCTCCGGCGCTCAATAGTTTGCCCGAGGTAGGTCGGCTGGTAACCGACTGGTGAGAGGGTGACCTGAGCGGGGCGGCCGTCCCTGTGCTTTGTGGCTTTTAAATTATCCCTTCATTGTGGGAGTTGCTCGTTCGGGTGGTGGGGTCGGGGTCTCCGTGACAAGTCCCTTGAGGACTTTAGTGAGACTCCGACTCCAGCAGCCGTACTGGGAACAAGTTGGACAAAATTTATAAAAAATATGCATTTGAATCCACTCGCAATAGCAATCCAAACGTAATGGTAAAAAAATGCATATCTGCTCGATGCTGATTTTGGGTGTATTTGCTCGTTGGAACATTTCCGGCCAAAAATGTATTTAAAAGAAGAGTAACGACGTTTCGGCACAATCTGCTCAGCATTGTCTTAGTACCATTGCCCAACTAAAATTAATTTAACCGCAAAAAGTGTATCATTGATCGCTGCCGCATTTTTCCCTCGCCCTGGCTCCCGTTAGGTGCGGCTGCGTGGAATTTACACCCCTATCAAATCGACCCTGAACCATAGTTTCGAAATACACGGGCCCTAACACCCGCCCCGGTGGGCCTCCGAGCCACCTTCGCCCTGGTGGAGGGTTCAGACACCCCCCTCGGACTCGGCTCTTATGCTGGATAGCGAAAAATGCGAAAGCTGGTGGGTAGCTGATAAGAATTCATGATGAAACTACAAAGTCACTTTTTGGCCCAGGTCAATATTGAAATCATGACAGGTCAGAGAAGATGGCATGTTAGAGAATAGTTCCTTGCTCTAACATCTGACAGAGTGAAGTTAGGACCATTTCTTAGGCACCACTCGTTTCCTCTCGTTACGACAAATCTACGGATGTATAATATGACTATACCGGGTTAAAACACAAAAATGACCTGACCTACGTTCAAGTCAAGGTCACTTTCCAACCTATCATAGTCAACATGCATTTGAATCCACTCGCAATAGCAATCCAAACGTAATGGTATAAAAAAACTTATTCATCCTTGCCTGCAGTTCTTGACCCAAGTCTGAAACCTGCTTAAGTAGCTCAGATGACCTCTCAAAGGCCACAGGTAAAAAATTGCAACATTCTGGAAAAAAGCACAGGATAGTACGATTTGGAGTTTATGAAGGAGTTCATAGCTGTATCTACACAAATACACCCTAATTCCTGTTTTCCCATGCTTTTCCAATGGAGAGGTCGCGATCCGTACCTGACCCTAGGTGATCGGCATGAAAAATACTCAAAGGCTCGAAGGTAGCATGGTTCTCTGTACCTGCGCGTAAACTCCCGAAAAGATAAAAAACACAAATTAACACAAAAACACACACACTATTCGCATCGTACACTGGATAATTTCCAATGTGAGCTCAGATCACCGGCGCTACCTTGCTCAGTTGCCCATGCTCTCGGAGGGCGGCTCCCGTGCCTCCCCTGTCTGGAACTCCGCTAATTGGACGATATCGTGCCCGCCGACCGATAATGGCACAGCGCTGCTCGCCAGTTTAATTGCGGCGGCCCCGACCAGCCTGCGGGCAATCGATAGACAACAACTGGCCGAGCAGCTGTCCGTCAAAACGACGATAGACAGCAACCGGCCGATCAGCTGTCCGTAAAAAGGACCGATAGACAATAAGTGACCGAGTGAATGTCCGTCAGAACGACGATAGACATCAGCCAACCGATCAGCTGCCCGTCAAAAGGACCGATACACAGCAACTGATTGAGTAGATGTCCGAGAAAACGACGATAGACTGCAAACGACCGAACAGTTATCCGTCAAAACGACGCAAGGCGGTAGAATAGAGCAGCTCCGCTCAAATCCAATTAACTGGTACATTGATTTGGGGGTGAAACGCCATGGTTACGCTTTGTCATGTTCAATCTTTTGTTATATATTTTTAGAGACTGTACTGCACTTATCTCCACAGCTTCGGAAGAATAAAGAACAGTCTAATAGCAAATAAAAATATATTGTATTATGCAGGCAGCCTACGATCGATGTAGATAAGGTTTTATAATCTGCCCAGGAGCATTCATCTGGTGAATCTTCCTTACAACCATATGTGAGATCGCCATTGATGTATCCTGACTCCCCGCACTCAGTGCATCATATGCAGAATATTCCCAAAATGCTCAGCTCATGTGGTCGGCGTTATCATGGCACCACTTGTTCTACCGTGTCCGTTCGTTATTCGCAGGGGGATCCTCTGAGCAGCAAGTGCTACTCCACGCTGACCTCGGATATTGCCTGCGGCAACACTTCCCGGGTCGCCAAGCACACAGGTGAGCTAGTGCTGACCAGCTTCCGTGGTCTGCTGAAGCTGCCGGGTTTGCTAGTGCGTACTTACTAAAATGTTCGACGCTAGAGGTGGAAAACTTTTGCGAGTCCAACTAAGTAGGCATCTATCACCACTTCGCAGTAAATGCTAACTTACGCTTAATTCTTGACCGGTGCCCTTTCACGGTCCCCTCGAGATGAATACAAATGATTTTGATTGGAGAAGAAATATCAATTTTTTGAAACATATACAAATATTAAGGCTTATAATGGGCAGATCAGGCAAATTTGTATATTGACAATAAGGTACACCTATCACCCACAACTGCTTGAGGAAAAGAGCCGGGGCTGCAAAGGGACAGTTATTAGCTGTTCAAACCTAAGATATCTAATCTCAATGTATCATATTTTGGTTCACTTCGTATTTGTCTGTTTAATATTCTGTTTTTAGGCATCGGATTCACTGCAGCGCGCATAAACTCGCCACAACTCAAGTCTCAACAAACCAACAGCTGGTAACCCAAAACTGTAAACCATCACTCGTATGGCAGACCAGCGATATAAGCAGCATCCGTGCTCGACGCAATCTAGGCTAGATACTATTTGGCTAGCTCGTGGGTTGTATCGGCTGCCAGTGACTGGTGGAGATAGCAAAGCACTGGTCTATATATACGTGGCTATTTTTCATCGATGGCTGCCTCTTCTAAAACAAGCTACCTGAAGTTAAGTTAGATATTAAGAGCGGCCGAAAAATTACCCAGCCTCTGCACATAGGTGAGCTCAAAATTTCCGACGGGGGAGGGGGCACACGGTCGGGGGCTCCACATTTCGACGACAAAAACTATCAAGTGGGCTCCAAATCCTATCACGGGGAGAAGATACGCGCAACCTGGGCATGAGGGAGGGTGGGAAGCGACATCTCAGGGGGGGGCGCCATCGACCTTTCAGGGGACGTGGTGACCATTTCAGGGGGGCGCCGAGGTTTGATCGGAGGGTGGACAAGCGACCCCACTGCCCCTCCCCTGGATCCGCCTATGGCTGCGTGAGCTGTGAACTTTTAAGTTTTATTGAGATTAGAAAAAGCGACGGAAAACTTTGAAAAGATGTGGCAAAGATGGTGATTGGCCCTGATTAAGTCTGGCTGTCCACCACCATCCACGAGGCCCTCCCATGTCATGATTTTGGGAGCGCGTCATCGACCGCGGGCACGTCCAAACCAGTAGTTGTTGCTTCTATCGCTAGGTGTCAGGAAAGTGCAGTCCACCGAAAATCCCGGCACTAGCATGTGGCTGGGACTGCTCCCAAAGATTCATCAACGCAAAGACAAAACGTTATCAATTGTTACGAATATTGGGTGAATGTTATTCACATGTGGACCTGAGAGGAGGGAAATGGGTTCACATCAAACCTGGAGGATATTTAGTGCAAAGAATTGGGTAGGTCGCTGCCTGCCTAAGATCTACCTACGCATTCACCCACCGCCAGACCTGTAGGTAGGTATAACTAATTTTTACTCTTGGGGTGCGCCAATCAGGGGTGGAACGAGTGACATTGGCACACCTTCGCGTTTAGTCTCACATGAGTGTAAGAGAACTACATATGTCTGCATACATGTCTAGTGTCTTCGCTTTCGAACTACATAAATGTAAGTGAAGGAAGAAAACGAAACGTGTCCGTATGTTTAGGCTGCTTTAAATATAATTAATATATAATTTACCATTGTGTACTTCAGCTTGCTATGTAGGGCAAAGGGTGGTAAGACGGGCATGGTAGGCAAGACGGACATAGGCTCTGTGGACCAGACCAGTTATGGTATAAATGTCTCATTACTTGCATTAATGCGTTTTGGAATGTCCCAACATGAGCCAAAAAACGCAAAGTTCTAACCTTGATTGTTTTATCAAAGTTTGAGAAAAACTGAATTAGTGGTTCACCCTACCATTGTTAGCAGTTTTGAATGTAACGTTCTAGCAGTGTCTGATCCTATTTGGAAGGCCAAATATGCAAAACCTGTCTCGGGAGAGGGTTAAGATACATTACGTGATTAAAGTTTTGTATTGCCCCAGCACGGTGACCCCCAAGAATGAGATTTTCTAACATATTAACATGGGGCAAGACGGGCACGGAGTGAAATACTTTATCACCATACAAATCATAATCTTTATCGCTGCGTTTTTGCATGGTTGAAAGGAATCAGTCTGAGAGCCTGCTGCAAACCGGCTGAGGAACTTTTAATCATTGATTGTTATATTCCAACGAAAAATTTTGATTCTATGGAAATTCAGCAAAATAATTTTCTCTCGACTATTTCATCGAAACAATGCATTGCAAAGTGTTTCAGAACTCATTTTTGCTCAACGTGGTAAGGCTTTTGTCAAAAAGTTCTTGCATATGATAAACTACTTTCATAAAACCCGTCTTACCCCGCCTGTTGGGGTAAGACAGGCTTTTGCAGCATTCTACAGTGAACGTTACTGCTCCTAGAAATATGCACGAGTCCTAGTATGTTTAAGCGCAGGGACAAATAAATGTTTACTGAAGCTTAAAACAAAATTTCATCACTGTCAAATGAAAAGCGAGTGCGGCACACAGTCTCAAACAGAACTATGCCCGTCTTACCACCCTCTCCCCTAGTGGACATAAGCAGCTACTCAGCGGCCCTGATTAGGCCGGTATTCTTACCACACAATATTCTGCGCTTTATAAGATATGCCGATATAACCCTTGCCCCGGTGGCGGGTACGAGCCACCTTCGCCCTGGTGGGGGGCTAAA
This sequence comes from Lepas anatifera, assembly GCA_034440635.1. NCBI lineage: Eukaryota > Metazoa > Arthropoda > Thecostraca > Lepadidae > Lepas > Lepas anatifera. The sequence goes on along the minus strand of JAOTON010001336.1, from coordinate 752,654 downwards.
AAGACCCCCACGATCTCAAAAACTAAGAGAGCTAGAAAAAAGCGCAAAACGGCAATCGAAAGCTCTTCGAAAATGATATCGAAAATACTTCGGTCATTTTTCTTGTCAGGTCAATACCAAGGTCACCAGAGGTCAAAATAGGTCAAAATCGCTAATATGAGGTGTACTAAGAAAACCTCCTATATCTCAGAAACTATGATAGCTAGAAACATTTTTCTAACACCATTCGAAAGCTCTTGAGATGCGCTTTCATTACATTGGTATTCATTTTCGTGTCAGGTCAAAGCCTAGGGAGCTACAGGTCACTACATATTGGGCATATTCTTGGGAATGTCCATAGCCACCCATGCATAAGGGCGTTTCTTTTTTCGCTAATATCTTCCAAACCAAACAAGATACGGCCATAGTTTATGCACCATTGCAATCCTCTCGTCAATACGAATCGAATGATATATGATATTGCTATGCCAGGTCAAATGTAAGAATTTGACCTGACCCAGGTCAACGGTCTGACCCAACTTGACCTGGTATAGTCATGATGTATATCATTTGACTTCCAGTGACTATACAAACACTTTGGTGACAAAATAAAAGCTCTATCTTAGTTTATTCAAAATTTATAGAGAAAAACACCAAAAAATGCTTATTTGACCTAAGGTGACCTTTTAAAGGTCACAAGTCAAAAATTTTGGTATCAGCTTCAGAAATGGGCTAAGAACAAGTCGCAACCGATGTTTGAAGTTGATTCCATCCATACTTACTGAGAAAAGCTCATTTCGTGATTTTCCCCATGTATTGTCAATGGGGAGGTCATGCTCTGCACATGACCTTAGGTCACCAATATAAAAATCCCGGAACAAGTAGCTCCTGGTGGGCCCAAGATGTGGTATGAGTTTCAACTTGATCAATTAACCCTTCTTTTAGTTATGCCGTCCTAAGTATTTTTTGAGGTGAGGTCACTTCACCTGACCTGGTGACCTGACCTGATATGACCTTGAGCCGAAATTTTCAGGAACGATGTAAAAATAATGAAGGAACAGCTAGACCAAGTTTGGCGGCGCTGCGCGCCGCCGTTTTTTGGTCACTTCGGAAAAGCCCGAGGGGGGTCTAAAAAGACCCACCACCCGGGCGAAGGTTAAACTGTCTCAGGTAGTTTAAAACATCATCACTTACCGCAGCTAGTCTGCGCTACTCAGCTATCCCCAATTTGTATTTCTAAAAAATATAGATTCTTTACACGCGCCCTGCTGGGGTCCCTGGCATGACGCGCCCCGCTGGGGGGGTGGCGTATTCCCCCTCTCCTCCTCAACTCATTGCCCAGGAAAGGTAAAGAAAAATAGCTGACGGCATTCGAAAGCTCTTGACGAGACAAATAGAAAGTATAATGGCTATTCCTATGTCAGGTCAATATTGAGGTTAGCGTAGATCCAGGAAGGTTCCATAGGCTTACAACAGGGCAATGTACGTTTCCCCTCTATATTCTTGCCCCGGGAGCTAGAACAAATATTTACGCATCATTGGATTCCTCTCATCGTAGAAAATCTAATAATGTTGGTATACTATGGTACTATTGCTAGGTCAAATTGTGAAAAAGAACTGAAATCGAGCTAGGTCGGGTGACAGGGTGACCTGGTATGGTTATGTTGTATATCAATCGACTCCCCGTGATAAAATAACCACAATGTAAGCAAAATGGTAGCTGTATCTCAATTAAGTAAGAAGTTATTGGGAAAAATAATCACTGTATGCTCCTGTGACCTCACATGACCTTTGAGAGGTCAGATGTTCAAAGAGGTCAATATTGTGGTAAGAATACACGGTTTGGGGATTTTCATGTTTATATATCCAGTTTTACTGGAGGCGAACCCTTTCTATTTTACACCATAGACTTATACCTAATTGGTTGACTAAAACCTTGACCCCACCTTAGGTCAGCAGTATAAAAATTCCGAGATTGCAGGTTTTTTTAATATAATGACTGTATCATCTTGTGAAAGTTTGAAACCAATCGAGTGACAAATATTCCTTAGGCGCCGCTTCAAACTTGTGATTTTGGGTTTTGAGGTCGGGTCGCTTCACCTCAAACAACAACTTGACCTGAAATGATCTGAAATAAAAATTGGTCAGATGGGTAGAATTCTGGAATCGTAGAATTCTAATCGTATAAATATTATTCATCAGGAATGAAGTTTCGAGGCTTAAGTTTCGTTGTTCTGCATTTCTTCGTTTTTGTGTTATCTGGGGAAAACCAGGAGGGGGTCGAATTTGTCCCATCCCCGACGTAGGATATGTAAAACAAATATATAAAGAAACGTTAACTCAGTCTCCTCCTTCTTGCTTGCTGATATTTTTGATGATCTTCAGTCTGCTCCACATCTGATGATCTGCTCTGATAATCTGATCTGATGAAGAGAACTGATGATCTGATCTGATAATCAGAACAGAGGCCAGCTCAAATTTCTCAGACCTGATAGCTGACTTAACCCGCGCGGGGCTGGGGGGGTAAATTTTAACCCCCCTCGCGAATTTTTGCGATATATCAAAAACGGCGGCGCGCAGCGCCGCCAAATTTTTGGTACCTTTTCTTACAAAAATTTTACACATTTCTGCCAAATAAAAATAAAATCGGTTGAAAACTTTTTTGAGAAATAAGCAAAAATGTGACGTCACTACAGGCGATTTTTGTACCAAAATCGCGCAATGTTTAAAGAGCTGCTGAAGCTACAGTTCTGAACCGATTTCCAATTTTCTTGCATCAAACGATAGGCATTATTGTGGTCTTCAAAATGGCTATCTCGGATTTTCAAAATTTTGGTTTTGGAAAAAAATATTTTTAAAAAAATATTTTTTTTGGAAAAAGTTACAAAATTTCTAAAATTTTCAAGATTTTTCAAAAACCGGAATTTATTTGGTAAAACACCATACAGTGCATATGCATGACAAATTTTGAGTCTCTAGCTTTATAACTTTAGCCTGGAGAGCTGCGAAAGCTCAGCGACTCACGCTCTGATTTTTAGGGCTGATCAATACTGTCTTTATTTAGTGAATCATAGTGACCCAGGATGACCCAGGATGACCTCGTACACGCTTTACACTACTTTTATAGTGTTCCTGAGACAAAACAGGTCCAAAATCATGTGTCATTTGGCAAAAAGTATGAACTTAAAAAGTTGACCTCTGATGACCTACCTTGACCCCGGCTGTGCAAATTGAGACCAGAGTATTTCAGATATGATTCTCTGAACATCATAGCTGAATTCTGCATGCAAAATGGCTCAAAAACATGTATCGCATGACCACATTTGGATACAAAAATATGGTGACCTTTAGTGACCTCATCTTGACCTGACCCGGTCATGCCACCAGCCTAACGGTCTCAAAGCACCTTGCTGCATTCAAGTGAAGGCTTTCCATGAAGTATGAAGCTCATAGCTTCCATTGCCTGATCTCCGTAGCATTGCAACCTCAAAAACCACGCTTTTGACAGCTGACCTCAGTTTGACCTTGACCTTGACCTCAAACTTTAAATTAAGTACATGTTTTTAGTTGTTCGTGATGAGATCTTTCGATTGGCGTTTGAATTTTCCTAATCGGACCATTAGTTCGGGAGATAACAGGGGGGTAAAATTTACACCCCCAGCCCCGCGCGTTCGGCTGGAGACCCCAGCCCCGCGCGGGTTAATGCGCCTGAGGATGTCAGACCCAAAGTTAAAGGCCTAAACTGACCAGTAGGGGGTCCCTTTTGGCAACTTTTTCTTTAATGTTTCGGGACCAGTGGGTTTCTGATGTTCTCGGACCCGCTGATTTCGAATTTGACCTTGAAATTTTGAATTTCGAATTTTTCAGCCCGCCCCTGCGCCTTCAAGTTTTCAAAAACAGAGAAAATGCAGGTTTTTGCATCCCCAAACAGCAATCACTGAGAATAGCAAAATAAAATTTAATTGATCAGTTAGAACAGTGTCTTACCTACAGATCTGCGCAAACTGCATGTCCATGGAGTTTCTTATGCCTTATTTATTGCGCCTCAAATATTGCGATTTTTTGCCTAACGGTGGTATACTGTGCCGCACGGCAACTTACGGCGCGTTGCTCTCCGGGCAGTCCAGGAAGCATGCTGACTTAAAATGTGGTACTTTTACATTATTTTTCGCATGAATTCAATGAGGAATGCCAGTTTACATGGTTTTCTATTTCAAAAGGTGACAGGGGCGGATGTAAGCAATTATTTTTCGGGAGAAAATTAGCGAAAATAGTGAAAAATCCTTTATTTAGAAAGAAAATGAGGCAAATCGGCAAACTTTGGCGACCGACCGGTTTCGGTAGGTGGTGCCACTTTTGATTAGGGGATACTACGATATCAGAAAATTAGGCATTATGACAAGAACTGTATTTAAGAGGCATAAAAACAAAACATTGTCAGAATACCTTTATTACTCGATGAAGAAAGACGACAGCCTTCCACTGTCATGAGCTACAGAGACAAGGACTGAACCGGAGGTAGAATCGACTCCGGGCACCACTCGCGTCTATTTTCCCTGACGGCAGCGAAACGTATCTTGTTAAGTGCCTTTCCATCTTGGCGGTCAGCGCCGCACACGCTGGTAACTGACTCGCTTGTCAGTTTTAAGGCCCTCTATTGACTGAGTGTGGCACGGAATGCCTGTCCGGAGAGATGACCCGACTAAAGTCCTGAGTTGGGTCTGCGTAAAGCCGTTCAGGAAGGGTGGCTCCACATTGAGTGCATGGCAGACCCTTTTTACGCTGCTGTGCAGCTCCATGTAGCTGGTCGCACACGTCTTGAGCTGCCCCGGCAGCACCTGGTAGCGCTACCAGGTGCTGCCGGGGTGTCTGGCGCTCGCCGGACACAGGCACCATGCGCTCGGCCCTTCAACATTGGGCCTGTGCGCCGACCAGAGGAGCTGTCCGCCGGCTGCTGGGAGGTGCTGGGAGAGCGCTGCCCGCTCTCAAAAGCGACGCGCTGCTCACTGCAGGAGGCGTTGGGTGTACGCGCTGGATAGGGACCGGCTTCATCTGCGCTTGTGTTAACCTCGCGCTCCGGGACGAGACGATCTTACTGACAGCTGCAGCTCTGATTTTCTGATCGTCGTCACCCAGCATCGCCAAAATGATGCTTTCCGTATGCGCCACGAGAGCGTCCCTCGCCACGCTATCCTGCACAACTGTCAATGAGTCACAGGTCATGTACATACTTTCGCTGCAGCCGCAGCTCCTCTGCCAGGTGGCGCGCAGCGTGGACAGCATCCCACTCGTGCTTGATTCGGACTGTCATTGGCACGTAGACACAGACCAGGTACTGCGCCAGTACCTGTATCTCAGGCGATGGCTCAGCCCTGGACATGTACAGACGCAGCAGGCGACTCTGCGCCGTGTGCCTTATGGGCGACAGCACTAGCATCCCCCATCCCCCGTCTTTGCACAGAGGTACGCTAGCTTCAGGTCCGCGCTGAATACGGCGAGAAATCTCTGGGGCAGTGCACTTGCTGCCAATCGCCAACTTCCCCAGAGTCAAGAGCGACTCAAGTCCCTATCTGGCGCGTCAAGTCAAGTCCCTATCTGGCGCGTACACCCAACACCTCCTGCAGTGAGCAGCACGTCGCTTCTGAGAGCGGGCAGTGCTCTCCCAGCACCTCCCAGCAGCCGACGGACAGGCCCAACGTTGAATGGCCGAGCGCATGGTGCCTGTGTCCGGCGCTACCAGGTGCTGCCGGAGCAGCTCAATCGGTGTGCGACCAGCTACATGGAGCTGCACAGTAGCGTAAAAAGGGTCTGCCATGCACCCAATGTGGAGCCACCCTCCCTGAACGGCTTTACGCAGACCCAACTCAGGACTTTAGTCGGGTCATCTCTCTGGACAGGCATTCCGTGCCACACTCAGTCAATAGAGGGCCTTAAAACTGACAAGCGAGTCAGTTACCAGCGTGTGCGGCGCTGACCGCCAAGATGGAAAGGCGCTTAATAAGATACGTTTCGCTGCCGTCAGGGAAAATACACGCGAGTGGTGCCCGGAGTCGATTCTACTTTCGGTTCAGTCCTTGTCCCTGTAGCTCATGACAGTGGAAGGCTGTCGTCTTTCTTCATCGAGTAATAAAGGTACTCTGACAATGTTTTGTTTTTATGCCTCTTAATTACAGTTCTCGTCATGATGCCTAATTTTCTGATATCGTAGTATCCCTTAATCAAGAGTGGCACCACCTACCGAAACCGGTCGGTCGCCAAAGTTTGCCGATTTGTCTCATTTTCTTTCTAAATAAAGGATTTTTCACTATTTTCGCTAATTTTCTCCCGAAAAATAATTGCTTACATCCCCCTGTCACCTTTTGAAATAGAAAACCATGTAAACTGGCATTACTCATTGAATTCATGCGAAAAATAATGTAAAAGTACCACATTTTAAGTCAGCATGCTTCCTGGACTGCCCGGAGAGCAACGCGCCGTAAGGTGCCGTGCGGCATAGTATACGACCGTTAGGCAAAAATTGCAATATTTGAGGGGCAATAAATAAGGCATAAGAAACCCCATGAACATGCAGTTCGCGCAGATCTGTAGGTAAGACACTGTTCTAACTGATCAATTAAATTTTATTTTGCTATTCTCAGTGATTGCTGTTTGGGGATGCAAAAACCTGCATTTTCTCTGTTTTTCGAAAACTTGAAGGCGCAGGGGCGGGCTGAAAAATTCGAAATTCAAAATTTCAAGGTCAAATTCGAAATCAGCGGGCCCGAGAACATCTGAAACCCACTGGTCCCGAAACATTAAAGAAAAAGTTGCCAAAAGGGCCCCCCCCTACTGACCAGTAACATATATCTTAACATGCGTTTTACTGACATTTAATGCTTTATTACTACCGTATTCAGGCAAGCCTCTGAAAATAAATGTGTTATTTGACGTGTGTAATTGCACTACAGCCCAACTTTAGACTTTCTACTGTATGCATAAAACAAAACAAACACAAAGTGCTTCAATCTTTCCGGGCGGGGCCTCGTTAAGCAGCTGGGGCATTCCACGGAAAATCGACAAATCGATGGGTTGAAATAGCACCCTCATATCTCAGATTTTCATGAAAATTTGGGACTAGGGTTCTCAGTGGCGCTGAAAACGACTGCAGTATTTTTGGTCTCGTCCGGATAATCGTCTCGGAGTTATAGCCTCGGGCAATCCAGCATCGGACGCGTGCATCGGGCTTTTCGCTTGAATTTTTGGGCATTTGAATGAAAGGTACTCCCTCAACAGGTTACATGAAAATAATTAAAAAAATTCTGAACAATACAAATATGTAAGTTAAGTTATATCAATCGGCACAAAAATGTATGAAATCTAATTCCAAACTCTTGCAAAGATAAACATACATATTTCCCATGTTTTTATGGACTTTAAAACAACTTCATGTGAAAGAGCATTGCTTAAACTACATATAAGGCCAATAAAAAGAATGGAGACTACAGAGCAAAATCAGTACCCAGCACCGCAGACCAAGCCCAACACCGTCGCCGGCCACTCAGCCTGCAGTCGGCACGCCGCATAGACGCGTCCGGTTGGAAGATGGGGTAAGGGGGAGGGGAGAACTTAGCAAGACTGCGCTTCGGTGACATTGCGAATGAACTAGATGTGGTGTGGAGGCTACTTTTGCTAACATAAAAATTTGAGCCGTTCCGAAAAAAACTGAACGTATTACCGCAACACTCTGAACAATTCCGACACTCTGGTGCATTTGGTGGAAAATGTAGTGGGAGGATTATGCATCAAAAGCCGATTATTACTGTTGTCTTAGGTTTGTTTTAGATAGTATTTTTTCTACCCATACCCTAAAATAGTCACATGTATCCCAGTTCAATTTATATTAAAAAGCACACGTCGCAAACAAAAAGCCACATAGCGTCCACGCTGACCACTGCTTTTCGAACTTATAAGATTAAGATATACTGCTTTATTTAAGATCTGACCCACGGATCGGAAGAACGACTCCATCACATGGTGCCATTGAACTTCACAGATTCAATTTGAAACTCGAACCTTCTGTCCCTCATCATTCGAGAGCTCATGCACAATAACGGTCTTCGAATTAACCGGTACGAACTTGTGAATCTCAAATCTTCCTTTTCTCCCGCCTGCCTTATTGAAGCGTTTTTTGAACTCAGTAGCTAATTTGAGTACTTTTTGTTGAAGCATTTTTGGTAAAGATCGAGACAAGCAATGGAACACTGCTTTCCGTGTCCCCTTCCAAGCATGTTGGCTGAGATCGTAAGGGGATGGGTAACCCTTCTGCCAGTAAAGGTGGCCCGGGCCTCATACCAGCCCGTGTTAAAAAACACACTGGAGCGGAGCCTCGGAGGCCCAATCTACTTTTTTCTAGGTGGCCGGAAAACCCTTCGTGGCCAAAAAAAACGCTATTTCGCTACTTTTGGGAATATTCAATGGCACGTCGATTGGTCAAATAACCTTGAAAATCGGCCCCCATCTGTAATTATAGGCTTTCAAAGTTAAACCCTTTATTTTGAGATCGCTGCAATCGCACGGTTGCACCAGTTCGCGTGCATCAAAGACCAACTGGCAACGTTATAGCGCCATATAAAACAAGATTATATGTCAACTACACCCCTCATGAAGGTTAAGGTCACATTTCAAGGCCATACCAGCATTCTCAAAGTCATTGGTCCGGTGCTTCCGATCGCATGGCGTTACCCAGTATGACGTATATTATGCTACGACGTCATAGTTAAGATAAATCAATGGAGAGGTCAAGGTCACAGGTCAAATTAAAATGTCATGCGTAAAGGTCAACGCTCATTTTCCGTCCAACGGTTGCTATGGTGCTAGTCATGGTGTAAATAAGCGGAATATGTCATATTGTGACGTCATATGTCAATGACCTTGAATTATCTTAACCTCAAAAATTGTGTTTACAATTCTTGGGACGGTCTCAGTATGACCTTGCTCTGTTTTTAGAGCATTCTGGACTTCTTTGAACTTAATCACAGCATTTCCGGATGAATACCCAGCATGGCCAATACTTTACCCTAATGACCTCGTTTCAAGTTGACGATACTGACCTAGGTCAATTTAGATCAGTCATAATATAGATTTAAATAGTTCCCACCCAGTCCCCCAACCGGAGTTTTTCTAAGCCTCCTAGTTTCCGAGAGCTCAGGGGGCCTACCAGTCCACCCCCTCCAGTGCCCGTAAGTGTAGGACGCCTCTCCAGTGCGGGTGTTAAGGAATGTGACATTGATTAAAATTTGTTGATTTATATATATATCCTTACCCTCATTGCCGACCAATTCCACCATTGACACCTTTTTCGTGACCAGAGACGTTTGATAGGTGCAGCGAGGCCGGGCCGCGCTGGCGCACGAACCTCACAAAAGTGGGGATCGGGACGTTAGGGAGCTCAGATCTCGCTTTCTGTCAAAGTCTTCATTATTTTATCACTGAATCTTATGGATAAAAGTATGAGGAGTAATGTGAGCCTCAAGAAGTTTAAAATAATTAATAGGAAAATAGTTTTTATAGATTTTGAAAAATTAAGGAATGTATAATATATTTAAAATTTAATTTTTTGGATTATATTTCTAAAGAGCCATAATTTGTAATTCATCCTTAAGATACCTAGATCAAGATTTTATGGCATTTTTAGAAGCATACAGGTAAAATTTCATCTTTAAAAAAGACATGCAAGTGGGTATTGTCAAATGCCCCAGGCTATAATTTTCAAACTGTAAGTCAGGGGAGAATGAATACGAATATCGTCATCAGCTCCATCAATAGCACCCCTGCCAAAAAATACAGCGAAATCTGTGACATGAGGGTGTTATCGACTTGTGGATTTGTCGTGGAATGCCCCAGCTGTTGGTAGAGGTAGCAGTTGTGATTATTTTGAGGCTGCTAAATAGAAACTGCTATCGCTACCTCGCTACCATTTGAAGTGTCTGCAAGTCGTGGAGTAGTCGAGTAGCGGGCTAAAGTAGCTGAACGCCCGGTTCTACCCAAAATTATTTATCCTTCAACCTGGTGTCGGGTGCACTGACTCTGTTTTATGGTCTTAGGACGAGTTTAACTCAGTAAGTAGTCAATTGTTGATCGATGAGTCTACTGCCTGAGCGCATGTCACTGCTGTGAAAGGCGTTTATGTTCAAGTCTTAAGACTTTTCCCTTAAAGATGGCCGAGTCTGAACAGACGTTTTCGGCTCTGCAGGCACTAGATCAGATAAACAAAACAAAAACGTCCGAATTAAAATAAAATATGATAAAACATGGAAAGCAAGTCTTAGGTCTATAATGAAGCAAGCATTTTCTATCTGTAGACATTTTACCCGATCAGATTTCAGTCATCCTATTTTTAATCATGTATTCCATTGTCGGAAAGATACCTGATAATTGTTAAACCCTAAGCAGCATTAGCTGTCACAATCTGTGACATGTAGCCTTGAATTCTTTGTCCAAACCCCGTAACACTTCATCGTTTTTTTATGACGCGGTCTGGCGTGTCGGTGACGATTTTGCGCGCGGCCGCTCCCATTAGAGGCCAATAGCGGCGCTGCGGCGCACGCGCCAGAGCGTCCCCCGCTGCTGCCACCCCCCCGCGCGCCGACGTCACGCTACATAAACAGCAGCGAACGGATGAGTTACACGTCGGCCAGTCCCCCCCAAATGAATTGATGGCGCGCCAGCGCGGTCGCATCGCGTCAATTGCTCGTTAACGGTAAATGATCGCGTGCGTACACCGTGTGTGCGCGCTTTCGCCGGGGTAGTGCGACGCTAGAATGCCAGAAAGCAGATGCTCTCTGTGCGTCAGTGGGTCCATTGATCGAGGAAACGAGATGGGAGGATTGGTGAGGGGACCCGATGTCGGCGGAGATCCGGAGAGAAAGCGGTAGCGGGCAATGCGAGCTAGTCGGATGGCCACAGGGTGAAGAAAGGGTAGCCGTCAACGCTGTCGTCATGGATTTTCCGGCGGTGGTTCAGACTCAATGATGGAAATGTGTGTCGTCGGGTCGGTTAGATAGAGTAGCGGTTCGCTTTTGTCGCATCAAACAAGACTGCAGCCTCTTAAGAATAGCATAGGGACACTTCCGTCCTTGCATTGGGCATGTTTTACCATTTCAGCGCAACAAATCCTGGGGGAGCACCGCCACGCTTTCTGAGAGCAGAGAAGGGACCGGCGCTCATTTACTCCGGTGGCGACGCCGCTCGAAGCTGGCAGTGTGGAGAACACATTAGAGATAATTCCGGATTTAAATCAATAACGGAGAGCTGAAACCGGGCAGCCTGTGTAATGGAGAGGAATAACCAATATAGCTATTCCGATGTATTTGTCTAAATTCATACCACCTTGATAAGCGCATTGAAAACGACTCACGTGTTTTTTAAGGACCTTCTCAGTTCTCAGCCATAGAAAACAACCTCATTTAGCCGAAAACTACGATATAGAACAAAACGTTATGATAAGCCTCCCTCCAACCCACCGAATGAATTAATTTCACGTTGTCCTGTCACATCACTAGACGCGCTAGTATTTCCCCTCTTGATACAGACAATGATACAGGCACGGAATTACATTAAATGTGCTTCTCCCTGCGCATTGGCAATTCATCATTTTCCCCATTATTGTCGGCACTCCTCTCCACTGTCGGGGCGTCCCGCTCCTCCCCTTCGCCTATTGATATTTGTGCGCCATCAGTCACCTCCCTGGGCGCGGCCGCCTTTTAACCACGTGCCGATGGGTCACCCGGCCACGCGCCGCCACCCCCGTGCACCCCTGCACTGCCCCCGGGCGCCGGTGCATTCAGTACAAGTGCATTCCCGGCGCATCTGCCGGTCATCCGTGCATGACGGTGCAGCTGCACACTCCCCCTGTGTGGATGCCCCGCGGCGCCAGCGCGGCGAAATGACGTCATCACCTGCAGCGCACGTGCCAACAGTGGTGGAGCAGCCTCTGCCGCGGGGAGAGGCCCCGCGCAGTAATCACTAACGCAAACTCAGATCATCCGCCAATAACCGACGAACAAATATCATACCCAGAAGCGTCAATAGCGGGTCACCGAGGGCGCGCGTGGAAAGGGGACGGGAAAATGAGCACACACCGGGGACAGGAGCTGAGGGGTGGGACCGACGCAGGCTTGGACATTCCCACCACCGGTCGTCTTACCAAGCCATAATATTCTGAAGCTTATGAAAAGGGAGGGAGGGAGTGGATAAGAAGCTCCGCCGCTGCAACCTCACTGCACTCTTATTCGTGCCATGCGGAGTCCATGAGACCATGCATGACGTGAAACGATTTGACTCCAGGGATGTTGTCATGAATGTGCTAGTTAGAAAAACCCGGCCAGGTGACGAGCGGAGTTGTGACAGGGTCCAGAGCGAACTGAACGGCTGCCCTCAGGGGCGTCGCCGCATGTATGTACATTAGGGTGTCCCAAAATACCACTTTTTCGTCTGTGCAAGCTTGCCGGTTGACACCGCATTCTCCTTTGAGCTAATAATGAGCATGCAAAATTTGGATTCGATCCTTTGAGGTTTGGTCCCCCCGCCCCCAAAAAAGGGTGAAAATCGAAAATCGTTGAATCGGCTCGAAAATGGGTTCATTCAAAAGCTTATGACAGAGGAAACATATTTCCCTCATACAAATTTATGTAAAACCACTTCTTCATCGTTTTAGAGAGCTAAGAAGTTCCGAATTGTGGTATCACTGGCCAGAGGCGGATCTAATAAACTTTTTTTAGGGGGTAACATGAGCAAAATGGGAAAACAGTGTCTTTTTCAAGAAAATATACCAAAATTGGCCAAAGCGAGTAGAGTGTTATCACTTTAAAGGGGATGGCTGGATTGGTTTTCCTTGCATCCGCTACTGGTATGGACATGACAAATTATAAATTGTACTCCGCCTGATTTCGGGAAACAAAGCTATTTGCGGCGTCACTACGGATATAAGTGCATGGTACCATTGTGACCGTTAGCATGAAAATTCCATGTGTTCGTTCCTTTACAGAGTTGTTGTGTTATGAGTAATTTGCATTTAATGTTGAAGCGGTCTTCCTGAAGCAAATTGTACGATGCCTTCAGCATACTCGAATAAAAGATCCAATGATGAAGAAGAGACAAGTCAGCGACGGAAAAAACATGCGGGCTGACCTCTGATGTACTCGTTTACACCGTTATGATCGTTAGAATAAATATACCATGTTTTTGTTCGTTTACGGAATTATCGTGTCAGGAGTAATTAAGGTGTCCCAAAATACCACTTTTTCGTCTGTGCAAGCTTGCCGGTTGACACCGCATTCTCCTTTGAGTTAATAATGAGCATGCAAAATTTGGAATCGATGCTTTGAGGTTTGGTCTCCCCGCTCTCTTTAAACTGATGAAAATGGAAAACCGTTGTTTTGGCTTGAAATAGGGTTCATTTGAAAACTTACGAGAGAAAAAAAACTATTTACCTCATACAAATTGATGTAAAACCACTTCATGATGCTTTAAAGAGCTAAGAAGTTTCGAATTGCGAGATTACTGGCCAGAGGCGGATCTAATAAACTTTTTGGGGGTATCCCGGGAAATATGGGAACAATTATTGCCTTTTTTAAGAAAATGGACCAGAATGAGCCACAGTCAGTACAATTTAACCGCTTTCAAGGGCATAGCTAGATTGGTTTTCCCTGGGACTCTCAGTGGCATGGAAAGTGGGCGTTCATTGCACAAATATTGTTTAATTTTTTCGCAACCGATCGGTGCAGCCAAAACGACACACCATATCATCAAGCCAATGTCTTTAATGTGTTTATTCGGAAGCTCATGAATGGGGAAGGAAACTTGTTCTCAGAGAAAATATTGTTAGGCTATTCCTTCTAGTTCTATATTCATATTTTTACACGTGCACGTCATCCAGCTCTTTTTCGAGATTTAGCGCTTGGAGACGGTGTGCGCAGGCTATTGTCAGTTCTGAGCCCTCATGTCACCTGCATGGGCAATGTCGGCGTAGTCCATGATGTATTTCACCGATTGTTCTGCGCTGTCGTTTGTGACTGCTAGATTTTCCACGAAAGCGTTCATACTGATGAAATCTGCATCACTCGCCGATTCCTGGGTGGTAAGCACTGGTTGCTGACGTTCATCCACCTGAATGCCAGCCAGCAGTGCGGTCGAACGAAGTCACAGAGCCTCAGCTTATCTGCTCCTGACAACATCGGCTTTCTAGATGCCAATGTTCCTGGCTGTGTGACTGTCAGGGAGTGCAGCTGCTACCTCTGAATTTTCATCTGTTGACACACCCTCACCAAACAACCAGAGGACGGCGTTTTCCCCCGTGAGATGCCACGGTTGGCGCATGATAGAGCACTGTGCGGCTTTCGCAGCGGTTGGTAGCTGCCCTGAATAGGTCTTCATGTCCTGGAACAGCCTGAGGTCAAGCCGTGGAGTTCCTGCAGTCAGTAGGGCCTGCAAGAAGTATGGGTCATGAAAGAGGGCGATTAGCTCTGCAATCTGCTTGACTTGAAGTTGCTCGCCGGGGGCCATGGAGAGCTTGTCGAAGGGTATCGCCAGAAAAACACCAACAAATAACAGCGTGAGCAGAACATATTTTATCTAATCCTAGGATTAGGCACCTGGTGTTGATTCAGGAAGAAACTGATGCCCTCTTACGAAGAAGGGTTGTTGTTAGCCCTCATGATCATATGCAGGTTCCTTAAGAACTTGTCACTGTTACCACGAAAATAATAACCGACTGCCATGAGCTGGCGATGAAATGAATGGAGCTGGCGCTGAAATGAAAGTGTTTCTTGATTCAGATTTCAGTATTGCTTGAACCACACGCCTAGCGTATGCATGACACATTTTGACAGCTGCTGTAAACAGTATTGTAGGGCACTCGAACGGTGACTTATATCGCCTGGACCTCTAAAGCGATCTGTCCAGCTAGTTAGTGCTTCGTTGCACTAGGCTCTTGTATGCGGAGGGCTCGGTACCTATGGAGGGTTCTGCGCTTGGTCGGTAGCTGATTGGCAGGCAGCTGAAGGGATTTACCAACGAAGTCATCTCATAGTTTCAATTTATCCCTGGAGTACTTCAGAGGTCGGTCTGAATGGTTTTTTCCGTCGCCGACTTGTCTCTTCTTCATCATTGGATCTTTTCTTCGAGTATGCTGAAGGTATCCTACAATTTGCTTCAGGTAGACTGCTTCAACATTAAATGCAAATTACTCATGACACGACAACTCTGTAAAGGAACGAAAACATGGAATATTCATTCTAACGGTTACAATGGTACCATGGACTTACATATATTCGTAGTGATGCCGCAAATGGCTTTGTTTCCCGAAATCAGGCAAAGTGCAATATACGATTTGTCATGCCAATACCAGTGGCGGATGCAAGTAAAACCAAACCAGCCATCCCCTTAAAAGTGACAAAACTCTATTCGCTTTGGCCAATTTTGGTCTATTTTCTTGAAAAAGACATTGTTTTCCCATTTTGCTCATATTACCCCCCCCCCAAAAAAGTTTATTAGATCCGCCTCTGGCCAGTGATACCACTATTCGGAACTTTTTAGATTTCTAAAACGACGAAGAAGTGATTTTACATAAATTTGTATGAGGGAAATATGTTTTCCTCTGTCATAAGCTTTCGAATGAACCCATTTTCGAGCCAATTCAACGATTTTCGATTTTCACCATTTTGGGGGGGGCGGGGGACCAAAACTCAAAGGATCGATTCCAAATTTTGTGTGCTTATTATAAACTCAAAGGAGAATGCGGTGTCAACTGGCAAGCTTGCACAGACGAAAAAGTGGTATTTTGGGACATCCTAATGCACAACTTATATTAAAGTCATATCTTACAAATAGAAAACAATGCGTTGAGATCAAAGGCCTTAAGTCATGTCTCAAAAATATTGATGTTGGTATTCCACAAGGCTCCATCCTTGAACCGCTCTTATTCATCCTGTACATTAATGATTTGCCCTTAGTTAGCAGCAACATGTTATGCCTAACATATGCAGATGATACTGCTCTTTTCAAGCATCAAAACTTAGAGTGCCTCCAAGACAATCTCACAAATACACTAGATCTAGTCTCTCAATGGTTTCGTACAAATTTCCTCTCTCTCAACACTGACAAAACCTTTATGTAGTCGCCTCCACTTGTTGGACGACACGTACCACGGATGTCTCCGTGAAAAGGCATGGCTGCCGCTTCAAATTTATATTACATTTTCGCTATAACTTCAGCTTACATCTGCTTACTTCTGCTAATTTCTCATTACTTCTGCCCTGAAACACATTACAAATATTCAAGACAAGACATTGCACACCGTCCTAAGAATATAAGTTGAGGATGCCGGCCAAATTGGCATACCAGCCCAAATGCCATCGAAATGGTATCAGTAAGCAAAACAAACATCTATGCAAATCAGTTTCAACAATAATCCAAGACACTTAACTAAAAACACTTACGTCCACGGGGTAGATACTGTAGCACTAAGCACACCACCAGCACCGATGTCAGCCAGACCGGAAATGACCTAGGTCACACGCGTGGCCAGCAGCCGCCTGGCGGTGCTGTGCGGAAACCACTAGTAGGCCTAAATTAAACTTTTGTCAGCCAATAACAGTACCAGAGTAATTATTTTCCACCAATTCAAGCCTTTGCCTAATATTAGTTAACCTAACTCCTCAAATACACAACCTAATAATAATTTCTACAGTATGACCGGAAGTAGGTCAACATCTACCGCAACCGGTGGTGCAACGATCAACCCAAAGCGGTAGCGCGCTAGTGTTGTCGCCTTTACATACGAATCACTCAGAGGCATTGCTCTCGCGACAACCAGCAAATCAGCCGTAGACACCAGTCTACACCTCACCCGATCTCAAAAACACGATCCACCGATCGGAAAAGAATACCAATGCGGAAACAGCAGTACAGAGTCAGTCAACAGCTCGAGAAGTCAAGTGCTGTAAAACAAAATAACCGAGAACCACACGTTTTTCACTATCAAAGGCCAAAACCGGAGGAGAATATCCGCGAACTTTAAATATGGAAAGCTATTGAGGCATTAAATACAAGACCAAATACACTCTCTAAGCGAATCAACAATAACTTATTCTGGCCAAACTATCCCGTGGACAGGAAGCAATTGCCAGATTTCATAAGAAATCATCAAAGTCTCGAGAGAAAGTAACCAAGGTTCAACCTTGCGTGACAATTATTCACCATTTCGGGCATTACAATATTCCGTTTAATCAGAACAAACTATCCCGAATTTCATGACAAAATAACGAAGCCACGAAAGTCTTAGGCCGGGAAATTGTAAGTAAGTCTTCATTTAAACCTCGGAATTAACAAAACCTATATCCAAAGAATACTAAAGCAAATCAAATACCTCAATTATAATTGATTATTGAGACTGCAAGCATAGCAATGTATAACACTCAAGTGGAAGCTGGTAGTATGTGAACGTTACGGCGCAGGCCCATTCTACATCTAATCATTCGCTAAAATGATTACCAACTACGACCTCGTAAGTCTAGCAAAATGCTGCACTGCAAAAGTTTAGCTTAAACGTAAACTGTAACCCAAATAAGTGGCACTGAGTGTAAGAGTGACATCTGAGATAAATGGCCGTCTGGAAAGATTATTACCACTACAATCCAGCTACACAAACCAATTATCCAATGAGCTCACAACTTACTAGTTCTAGAAAGGTCAACTCCCTCATGGTCCAGGCCGGCATGTGCATTTGAAAGCAGCGTTAGGAAAGAGTATACAAATTCCAGCTATCATCTCTGGATTCTGGAAAGTGATCCTTGAAATTCTGCAAACTCTAACGCCTTCGGCAAACATCCGCTACATGAGGTCAAGTACTCTTCCCAACTAAAACCCAGTGAAGTTTTGCTGAAAACATGACGTATTCTGCTGAACATTAACCCTATCCCGTTATGATAAAAAACATGTGAATGTTGAGAGTGCTCTAATAACTATTGAAAAAGGAATTAAGTAGGTATCTAGCAAAATATCCACGACTATCATCCTCCGTGAACAGTAAGAAAATTTGATTACCCGAAAACACAAACGCGAAGCGGCAAAATATTTTCTACCTGTCAGGCTTATCCACCATTTCTACGTTTCTTACCGTGAGAAAGATAACTGACATGAGCACGACTACTCCACTACTCCCGTAAACGGCAGAAGAAAACTTACAGTCTGGCCAACTTTTCTCGATCATGTCAATATTCAAGCTACAACCAAATCATGAGATTGTTTTTGCGCGTGAGACAAGCCATCGTAAGCGTCTCGGGCGATATCAAGGTAAAGTGGCAAAATATCCATCTGTTTTTCCTGATCCCAGCCATGAATTCTGGAATAGATAGTGAAATCCTCAAGAACCCTAGCAAACGATCCCTGTCTATTATACTTGGAAATGATCAGGTCTGAAACTACAAAATCCATTTTCGGTGCACTAGACGTGGGAAAATCCTCGCTTTTGGCAACTTTAAGCTCTGATTTTAATCCACGTTTTCTCAATTCCATGAATGAAATTTAGGGCAGCACAGTCCCGCGTCAATGTCATGTCAGACAATCGTCCAAGTGTCGGAAATATCAAAACAACAATCAGTAAAAGAATAATCAAAACACGTAATTGACTTCGAAGGAAATCACTGAGAAACCCTAACGTTGTCCACCAATGATACACCAGTTCACGAGCTAAAAGCTGAGCTGCACCTTCCCACCATCACAGTAAGCAAAGAACTGTCCCTGTGGTGCAACACGCGTCGGCAGACAGAAATCACTGAGGAGTGCCGGAAGTAGTCGCGTGACCCAGCGGCAGGACAGTTCCGCGCGCAGAGGCGAGCCGAGCCGTGCGCGTCACGGGCCTCAGTCCAAGCCTCAGTCGGTCACCGGCGGTCGAAAAGGAAGACAATTCCAGGACTAACCTGTACCACCACAGCACGGACAGTACCATGATGACCAGAGGTGATGATGAGCAACGTGGCAGGTTCGTTTCCGCTGTCACCAAATGTAGTCGCCTCCACTTGTTGGACGACACGTACCACGGATGTCTCCGTGAAAAGGCATGGCTGCCGCTTCAAATTTATATTACATTTTCGCTATAACTTCAGCTTACATCTGCTTACTTCTGCTAATTTCTCAGTACTTCTGCCCTGAAACACATTACAAATATTCAAGACAAGACATTGCACACCGTCCTAAGAATATAAGTTGAGGATGCCGGCCAAATTGGCATACCAGCCCAAATGCCATCGAAATGGTATCAGTAAGCAAAACAAACATCTATGCAAATCAGTTTCAACAATAATCCAAGACACTTAACTAAAAACACTTACGTCCACGGGGTAGATACTGTAGCACTAAGCACACCACCAGCACCGATGTCAGCCAGACCGGAAATGACCTAGGTCACACGCGTGGCCAGCAGCCGCCTGGCGGTGCTGTGCGGAAACCACTAGTAGGCCTAAATTAAACTTTTGTCAGCCAATAACAGTACCAGAGTAATTATTTTCCACCAATTCAAGCCTTTACCTAATATTAGTTAACCTAACTCCTCAAATACACAACCTAATAATAATTTCTACAGTATGACCGGAAGTAGGTCAACATCTACCGCAACCGGTGGTGCAACGATCAACCCAAAGCAGTAGCACGCTAGTGCTGTCGCCTTTACATACGAATCACTCAGAGGCGTTGCTCTCGCGACAACCAGCAAATCAGCCGTAGACACCAGTCTACATTTATACAATGCTATTCTCCGTACCAAAAAGAAATATGTTTAAAGGTGAAGATAAATGAAAAAGAAATTCAAATGATAAATGAGGTTAAGTATCTCGGAATTATAATTGACCAGCAGCCTAAGTTCACCGCTCATTTAAATCGTGTTGAAAACATTATTAGTAGAAATATTGGAATAATTAGTAGAATTAGATTTTTTATAGATAATCGAATAGCCGGTTTGCTCCATAACTCTATTGTTCTCCCCCATCTAAATTACTGTTGTCTTCTCTGGGGATTAACTACGAAAATCACTTGAAAAAATAGTTGTCCTTCAAAAAAGAGCAATGCGAGTGACTGACCGCATCTTCATTCCGCAAAGCACTGAACCAATATTAAAAAATACAGTCTCCTCAAAATGACAGATTTAGCAAAATCTCAAACACTGTTGTTTGTTCACAAATTTTTGACAATCGATTACCAAATGCTTCTAATAACATATTTAGAATAATAGATCCACCAAGCCATGATATTAGGCATCAAAACATGCTGATTCACCCTTTTTCAAATAGAAACTACAGATTATTTACTATTGCTTGCAATGGGCCACGGCTATGGGATGAAGTCTTTGGCAACCGATTCAGAAATATTGAGCAAGTTCCAACAAGTATAATAACAATGAAAAAGTTCATAAAAGAGTATTTCTTAGATTCCTACCACGCTATTTAGAACAAGTAATGCTCAAATAGTGATGTTCCCGCACTCTCTGCGGGCGGCTGTGTGCGCGGGGGCGTGGGGTCTCGTCGGCTGCGATTCGTTGGGCCTCCTCCGGGGATACTCCGGGCCACTGATGATATATAGTGCCACTGATGTCTCGTTAGGGACAACTGATGTTCCAACTCTGAATGGTTGGGTTCATCTGGGTCCGCCCGGTTTTGTCTTGGCGGGTTGCGGCCGCGGGACCTTGCGCCCTTGCATCATTCATCGAACCGTAAACGTTATTGATAACGCATATTATACATGTCGGTGGTTCAGCACCCGGTGTCGAGTCACACTGTGGTGCTTCCACGCATGACACACATGTAAAAAATCATGCTCTCATCTTCAGTCGCTCGCACCTCATCATCACCCATCAAAATTCAAAACAGGTGAGTATAGACTTGACGTTTTTCTGTTTCTGACACGATATCTGACTCGGCAACTAGACGCGAAAATCATTTATTCTCCCCGTTGCCCTTGTATGCTGGCGAGCAACAGGTTTCACCTAGCTTGCGGCCCGACAGGGCAACGGAGGGTATATACTCATTCATGCTCTCATTTTCAGTCTCTCTCACCTCATCATCACCCAAAATTCAAAACACGTCACTATATGATTTATGACGGACATTAAACATGTCTGTGCTGTGGTTACAGCACCCAGTGTCAAGCCATTCAATGTGATGTTTCCACAAGAGACAAACATTGAAAAAGAGGCAATGCCGTGGGAGGCTCGAGCCCCCTAGCCCCTTCCCCCGAAATGAAGTCCTGGGTCCGCCCCTTTGCACATTCAATACAACAAAACCTGTACATTTGCAGCTCTGGAAATTTCTGACGATGGAGAAAAAAATTGCGGACAAAGAAAGCCATGCATATTGAAACAAAATTTAATTATTTGTGTATGCTTGAGACACTGCTCAACCTGTATTATATGTGTTCGTTTCAGAGGAAATGGCCTAAGGCTCTAGAATATAAAAGTGTAAAGAAAAGGGGACAGGCGTAAGAAAAAAAGAAATAAATATGAAAAAATCCTATGCACGTTCAATCATAGGCGGATCCAGGGGAGTACAAGGGCACGTGCCCCCCCCGATCGACCCTTGGCGCCCCCTGAAATGGTCACAGCGCCCCCCCTGAAAGGTCGATGGCGCCCCCTAAAATTTCGCTTTCCATCTCCCTCCCCCAGGATGTGAAAATCGTCGTCCACCGATAGGATTTTGCGCCCACCTGATAGGTTTTGCCGGTCAAAAGTGGCGCCCCTCTGGCCCGGAAGGCTCCCCCTCGAAAAAGTGCGCCCCACGATCGGCAATCCTGGATCCGCCTATGCGTTCAATACGATGAAAGCTGCACATTTGGATCTCTAGAAATTTCTCCCGATAGAAAGAGAAGGAAAGAGAAATTGCGGACAGATAAAGTCACTAATATTCAAAAAACTTTATATGCATTCATATTCATGAAATTGAAATATGCATGGAATCGGTATATTCAAACACATTATCTGTGTATTTATTTCTCACACCCACAAATATTTGAAAATATGATAAATATACGCCATACGTGTGCAAGCCATCAATTAGGGCCAGGGCCAGGCGCCTAACTCCCCACTTCTTGTAAAAAAACAGGATTCCAGTCAACTTCGAAGGCGATTGGAAAATCGCGAGACTGCGCAGTGCCAAAAACAGCACTGAGCCCAAATCCTATAAGATTTTGATCCTAGAGGAGAAAGTCTCTTGTCCTCGGTCGCTTGAAGATTGAAGATTTCTTGCCCGTCAGAGGTAGGAAAATCATGTATTTTTCCTAACAGGCACAAATGTTTACCCCGATATAAGTTGCTCTAATAGAAAAGGACTTGTGAAGTGAAGCCAGAAACGAAATGACTATCCCTATCGAGCAGAAAGATTAAGTCCGCTACTATACTGTGATGCCATGGATCACTGAAGGCCTTATTTGCATCCGAATGGAAACCGGTCACAGTTTCCAAGCTATTCATATTTCTCGCCCCCGAGATTTTCCACAACTGCCGTGGCAGAGTCGGGGTCTTCTGATCTCTGCTCTTACATTTTTTTCTGGTTTTAACGCCAGCAAATGACCGAAGGCATCCCTGTAATTTAAGTCGCTCATAGAAAATGGTATCACAGTGTTCATACCAATCTACATGTAGGATCTCCCCTTATCCCTGGATCTATATATCTTCAGCCATAACTATAAGTTTATGAAAATAAGCAAAGTTTGAGTCAAGAACGAGAATTCTCACGTCTGAGGTCTACAACATAATCGGTCAAGCTGCTTATGGTATATTTTGCTGAAATCCGTTTTTTACGGTTTTTGTCCAGTAAATCAACTGCCAAGCCGTGATCCTTAGGAGCGTTACAGTATCAGATCTGTTTTAGCGCTTCTGACAGCTCTCTTGACGAAATTGAAACAGAGCCTGTGGCTACGGTAGGTTCGGTACTGGGCCTGCTCTTGCGCCTCCTCAGAAAACAAAAGATGAGAGGAGCTGATAAGAAGACGCTGCAGCAGGTGCCAAAATCGGTGTCCACTGGAACAGCCTGGGAGCAGATGCCAGTTGTTTGCGACTGAGAAGCGCCAGTATGGCAGATGGAGCGAAGCTAAGGAATTGTCGCAATTTGATTAATAATTATTTTGTCCAATTAATCGATTTTGGGGGACATGGCACACGGAAAACAGCAAAATCACAGCCTTAAACTGTCTAAAAAAGTATGTTTCTCACTTTATAGCCATTTGTTTTCGCTTAATAATTGATATTCGTGCGACAGAATTGTGCTCTTCTAATCTCCCCCGAAAAACCACTTCTTGTTGAAGAGGAGATTGGAGAGGTTTGAGATGAGCTTGGAGGAAATTTTAGGAGACGCTGGAACGGTCGGAAGGAGGATGAAGGAGCGTTGAGGTGGATAAAGGAGGTGTGAGGAGGCTCTGGAAGACACCAATGGGCGGTCGACCACTGGTCGGCCGTCCCCTCACTGAACCCTGGTGTTCGGCGGTACAGCCTACTCCTCAGAACTGTCAGACGGTACAGTATACCTCCAACATTGTGCTTCCGGGCGTGGATTCGGCATACCGCTACCATCTTATCGTGTGAGGACATTGGACAATTTGCGCTTACTCGAGTTATGGGGATTCAGGACAAAGAAGCAGGTACATACGCTGAGGCTGGTTTTACTTTCATAACACCAGGCAACATTGTAAAAGAAAGCACAATGCCACGCTGACACTGATGTTGTGACCAGGAAGTGGATTTATGACTCCCTAGGGGAGCCCCGGACAGTGCCAGCGAAACGTTGTAGTAGCGTTAAAGCACCTTTCCGTTTTCGAGTTTTTTTGGTTGTTTTTATTTTTTGTTATTTGAAGGCATTAATTGGTTTTATGCAGCTCAACAGGCCTGAGGAAAGGCCTGCTGAATCATTATACATAGTGATTGAACAGCACCTTACAAGATTATGGTAAAGCATATTTGTTTTACCATAATCTTGTAAGGTGCTGTTCATAAATAAATCCATTTTTGGGAGGGTTTCTGGCCCCCTCCCACGTCATGGAGTAAAATTTGACCTGACCCCTCTCGTGTCTTGGTGTCATATTTTTGCGGACCTCCAATGTCATGGCATAACTTTTGGGCGAACCCCTCTCACTAAAGGTATTTTTCTCCGCTTGTTCTGACATGCTAGTGGTGTGAAGCGAGGCCAAAGATCAAACGTTTTGTTTACGTTCGGCCTGACTCCCAATTTGGCAGAAGACAACGCTAACCCCACCAGCTGGAGGCGGAGCACGGGACTCGAATTGTCACTACTGAGGTTTGACAGCATAGTCTGTGTGTTAACAGCAGACTTCCAGAACGTGCGAGCTCTCCCAGCGCACTGTCCAGCTGAACATTGTGGCGGGATTTCCTTCTCCATCAGCCACTGCCTCCAGTAACCGCTGCACCCTGGGCGGGGACTTTTTGAACGGATTTGAGGTGCCCAAGTTTGGAACAATCCTAGCGAATACCATAAAAAGTGTTGATGACAAAATATAAATCGTGAGCCCTCTTACTGAACTTCTGGAGACCACAAAGGGAATTCGAAAAGCTTGAAATAAAACACGAAAATTCAAAGGATATTTTGACACCACCTACTTCCAGTGGCGGATCTAGCCGGTCGGTTTGGGAGGGGCAAAGCAGAGTCGAAAAGCAAAAAAAACGTCACACAGTGAAAAATCATGCTACAATATGATTTGCTGGTAGACTTTGAGATATTTGAGGCGAAAATAAAAAAACGTCACGGGCCGAAAAATATGGGCTCATCATGCTTTTTTCCTATCCAAGGCCACCATATTTCCATTGAACTTAGCTGATTCTGTTTGAAGTTGAGATTTGAGGCACCAAAATCCTGCTTCTAAACTAAAAAGGAGTCGAAAAAGAAAGTCGATTGCTTGGGGGGGCAAAAACATAGTTTTGCCCCGAGTTCTTCCGTTTGGGGGAAAATACCTTTTTGCCCCCCTTGATCCGCCACTGCCTACTTCTACGTTTCATTAGGGGCGCCTGGGCACCTCCAAAGATACAAGAATACACACACCTGCTTTGTGCTGACCTCACCTGAAACTTACAAACAATACCTATTCTATTTCTGTTGCTGGAAAGCTTTTAGATTAAATACATCAGAAACCACACTCCAGAGTGAAGTACTCGAATGTGCTGAAAAGAATAGGGAATAATTTTCCTGAAATTTTTTTTGCACGCAGATTGAAGACGAAGCTATTTATATTTACTCTATACAGTTATTTCCCCTCATACTCACTCCTTACATCTCTCTTTCTCTCTCTCTCTCTCTCTTCTTTGTCATCCGCTCATTCTTTCTAAACTCATCGATCCGGCAGTTTAAAAAACAGCCTGTCTGATTTTCAATTCGTCAATGCTGCCCCATCCAGTTGATTGCTATCCAGCATCTGGGATGCTTGAATGACAACGCCTATCGAGATCTCCGGGACTTATGTTCCGGGGGCCAGTTCACAACTAAACTTGCCAACGAGCGGGGATTCTCTATAGCCTGCCGAATAGGGCATCACTCCACTATCCGGACCGGTGAGCAACACAATCGCATCTGTCTCTCCAGCCGAATAAAACAGGCCCATTAACTTGGATCATATTCCAGTAGCACACTCACCACTGCGGCGAACCTCTCCCCAAAAATCACGAGATGACTCCTTATTGCGATCATTGTGTGGCCGCAGCAAGTGGCCGAGTGTTGGATCGGTAAAAGCGGCCGGTTCGGTCGGCGTCATTGTTCGCCGCTCGTCGCCGACGCGGCGGCCCATTGTGGCGCGGCCGCGGCGACGGCGCCGTCGCCAATGGCTGCCGTCATTATCAGAGTTGCGGGGGTGTCGTCGCTGTCGGCGCCCGGCGCCGGCGAGCGTCGCGGCGCGGTGACAGCCAGGGCGGCTGACAGAGCTGTCAGCGCCGACACGACAGCCGCCCGACACAACTGTCGCAGCTGAAACGCGGGAGGACTCGCTGCTGAGATCGCGACGGCTCGGGGCCAAAACACGCGCCACTGCAACCGTTCCATCAGAAGAGTTTTATTTTCAGACTTTTGTAGCTGAAACGTATATAGAATCATCCCCAGGGACAGATCCAGAGAGCCACTCCGGCCATGGTGACACCATAAAACTTTTGGCTCCCTCAAGAGCAAACTGTCGTTTTACAGTTAATCAGTTGGGGGACAACGGATCCGTCAGCTAAGACATTGTCAAGCGCTCTTGTCCGTTTGGAAGGTGCCTCTTTGAAGGTGAAAGAAATTCGGTTTGGAGAGAAAAGAAAACTGAAAGCCTTATCCTTTTTCAAATGCTACTGGCTTCAAAGTAGTGTCGCATATGCATGCTTTTTAATGGCGCGTTTGGACATTTGAGGAGCGCTCTCGCTTAAAGAGATCACTGATGTGCAGCTGACATAAAAATATTTAGTCGCACCAGGTGCCACCTACTCAGTGCAACTTTTTAGAGGCCGTGGCTGACATGGACGCGTCCCCTCCCCGAACCAGACGCCTGGATCCGCCCCTTGTCGTCCCTGTCTACTGTGGCATTTAGAGAAGGGAGGAAGCATATTATGACCAGTTTCATACCCTCACATCAGTGAAGGTATGAAACTGCTTGCAAGCTGCCTTTGCTGATGGATAGATTGTGCAACAGATTGGTTTAATAGCACGCAATAAACTCGAACACAAGCATTAAACTCCGTATAAGCCAGACTGGAAAAAGCCTAGCTGGACTGATCACAGTTAAGAACTGTTATCTTCATTTCTTGAGAGTCTGAGAACTGAGAAAAAGAAAGGATGGGCATGGTGGCCCCTCATATTTATTATTTTGCATTATGAGCCCTGTAGCGTCGAATTGCAGGCATCAGCCTGAAGTCATATCATAGGCAGATCCAGGATTTTCCATGCGGGGATGACAGCGGGTCGGGAGGTGCGCCACTTGAACCAGCGGGGCATGTTAAATATATGTCTGTCTGTCTGTCTGTCTGTCAGTTGGACTATTTTGGCGTCTAGTTAGCCAAATTATGCCTGGAATCCTAACCTTCACTACGTTTCATAGAGTGTACGGGAACAGCCCTGGAAGAGGAAAAGGCCCCATGGAGGAGGAAAAGACGACCTCTTCAAACAGGAGCGTCTTTCAAATATCTTGGGCGCATTATTACAGCAATTTTTTATACCAAATTAGGAACGTTGAAGCCAATCGTGCCCAAAAAGTGGAAAAGGCCTGCGGATTTTCTTCCTTCTTAGAGGAAAATTGTCTCTTGCAAAAAGGATAATTGTATCTGTAGCGTCCCCTTCCTTGTAGGTGCGCTCCTAGCGGACAAAAGCGCTTAAAAATGTTTTTAATGACGGATTGGTCATCCTCCATTTGATCAATTATGGAACACTATTTTGCTTGAGCAGAGGAAGATAGTTTTACCTTCTCTTTTCTCTTCCAGGGGGCATAGCCGGATTGTCCTCCCCTGGATCCGCCCCTGCCGCAGGCATAGGCGGATCCAGGGGGGGCAAGGGGGGCACGTACCCCCCGATCGACCCTCGGCGCCCCCTGAAAGGTCGATGGCGCCCCCTGAAACGTTGCTTCCCACCCCCCAGGATACGAAAGTCGGCGCCCACCGATAGGATTTGGCGCCCACCTGATAGGTTTTGCCGGTCATAAGTGGCGTCCCCCTGGTCCGGGTGGCGCCCCCCGGGAAGGTGCCCCCTCCGATCGGCAATCCTGCATCCGCCTATGGCCGCAGGGTAGCAGTCCTTAACTGTTCAGCCTATTTCGGGGGCACCAAATCATATCCCCTGATTGCTGATTCCCGCAGCCTGGGAAGGGAGCTGGGAGGCGACGTCTCAGGGGGAGAGAGAACGCCAAGGACGTTTTTGGGAAGCGTTGGGAGCTTTCCAGGGGGCGTCGAGGCTTGATGTAGGAGGGGGGACGCTTCACCATGGCGGCACCCATAAATAATCTCCCTCCTCCCTCTCATTTAGTTTGAACTCAACGAAATACGCATCAAACAGAGGGAAAGAAAGCCGACCTCACAGCAATTTAGGTATAACTTGTCCATTTAAAATAACCCTGCTATTTTTTGGGATGCCCATTTTCAGGTAATTTCTCTGTTTCAATCCTTCACAGAAAAGTCAAAGTGACAAACACGAAACCCTTCCATAGCTTCGAGAGCTCTGATATTAGTAAAGCTTTGGTCAGCGTCAATTTTACACCTTACTGCGGCTCGCTGCTCAACTGATTACTCAAACGCTGCCGAGACGCCGGGCGGTGGATGACAACACAGATTTTGTGTGTTGTTGAGGACGCGGGCCATCGATCTCGGTAACCATGGCAACAGGCGCGCGCTCTCCCGCCGAGCGGACGCGAGACATCCTTGACGACAACCATGTCGACTGAGGCTTAAGAAATAAGGAGTCGTGGCTATTTTGGTGTGATGGAGCGCTGGGAATGTTTTTGGTTGTGAAAAATTGAGGTGATTTGTGTTCGTTCTCAAGATCAGTGCATATCAGCGCTGGGCCGGAATGAAACACGGATGGTGAACTATATCTGAATATATTTGAATATTCTTCTGAATTCCAAAGACAGTTTAGGTTCAAAACAAATGAAATGTCCTTTTTACTCAGTGTTGCCCGTTTTTATTTCATTTGCGAAATTCTCCCTTCACCCCAATTTCGCCCAATAACTGGCTTGGAAGCGTTAGATTATGGTTACGTGTTTTCCAAGATGTGTTAGGTGATAAGGTAATCCTATAGGTAGGTATATGATAATGGTGTTATAATAATAATAATACTAATATAATAGTGTCATTTATTTATGTTGAATGTAGGAGGATGTCATTTCTTTATTAGCATAGAATAGCTTAGAAAAACAAGAAGGAAATAAGATAATGATTGCGATCCAAAAACTTTTTCCAACTATTTTTTAACGTGTCCTAATTATTTCCGATGACATGCATATAGGGATACGAAAAAGGGAAGGACATTCCTGTCTACCAATAAATGGGCACAGGGATGTAGTATATATATATATATATATATATATATATATATATATAATATTATATATATATATATATATATATATATATAGTATGTATGTTTGACCTCAGATAAGTTAATGAATCAAATTATCCTGATATGTTTATTTGCCATTGTATGTTTTCGTGGTTCTTTTTTGTGGGAGTGGCACTGTTGCTTATTTCACGCTGTAAAACTTGGTTAATTTTCAAAATGTCTGCCATGCTTGCTGTTTGTTCTTATTTGAGTTTTACGAACGATTGCGACATAAAAATCTCACTGATGAAGATTTGAAATAAACCGACACGTCTGATTATGAGCGAACTAGTATCTTTAGTAATGTTTAAATAGTGAAACGTATGTAAGAAGAAAACAAATATATTATATATTTATATATATATATATATATATAAGTGTGTAACTTTTGAAACGTCGCGCTATATAAATATAAACGAAATGGAACTATGAAATACCTTTTTTTACCTTACTTATGTCATTCGGATCGGTCCTTAATAATCTTCATCCAGAGGCAAGAAAACAAACAAGAAACATCGAAAAACTCTCAAGAAAGCTCATCAACGCAAAAGCTGCTGTGACTTTTAACAATATCTGTTTAGAAAATAACTTGCTTCCTAACTATTCAAATATATATATATATATATATATATATATATATATATATATGTATATCTAGTTTACATATATGCATATATATATTAATACAGTGCTATATATATATATATATATATATATATATATATATATATATATATTTGTATATTTGTATATATATATATATATATATATTTGTATATCTACACAGTACACTACTGACGAACTCAATCGCCTAGATCCGAGAAGACGGGATGGGAATATCCCCGTCATCATCACGAAAAACAGACGACCAAAACAGAAGCGACCTGAACGAATACCAGTTCTTACCACGCCTCTGGTAACGACCATCGAAAATGATAATATCGACAACAATACAAACGATCATCGATTGAACTCGAAACACGGATTAAAGATTGGACACATAAACGCTCAATCAATGGCACCGAAAGTGGATGAAATAAATGTGCTTCTTGAGACACATGATTTAGACATCTTATGCGTAAGTGAAACTTGGCTGACAGATAAAATACCATCAAGGTTTATGGTTTTTCCAGGGTACGAAATCCTAAGATATGACAGACAAAACACTGTTCCAGGCTCAAAAAGTAAGGGAGGTGGTGTAGCCATCATACACCGGGATGAAATAACATGTCATGTTTTAGATATGCCTAAATGTAATCTCATCGAGATGCTATGGATTTCAATATCATGGAAAGGTGGTATACCCGCTGTTGTAGGAGTAGCGTATCGACCTCCAAATGGCTCCGTAACTCTAGCCTGTGATGAGCTTTGCGATCAACTAAAACTTATACTTGCAAAAAGAAAACCATCTTTCCTTTTGGGCGACTTAAACATCAATGTTTTGAACCAAAACAGTGCCCCGGGAAAATGTTACCAGCAAATGCTAGATGAACTGGATCTGAAACAACTGATCACAGAGCCAACCCATCTGTCACCGACACCGACAGCCATCGATCACATAATTACCAACGTCAAATTGCAGAACAATTGTGTTGAAGTGTCAGATACTGCTATCAGTGACCATCAGCCAATCGTGATGAAAACCCCACTACATCGGGTACGAAACAACGCCACTAGGCGGGTAGGTCGCAAGTGGAACTGCGCGGACTGGAACGCAATCTGCCTTCACCTCCTTCTGGAAGATTGGTCAGAGCTTGATGATACGACCGATGTCAACAAAATGGTGGAGAGTTTCAAGACCATCTGGGATCGCGTGATAAACAGACATTGTCCGCTCACGACCAAAAAGTCTCGTTCACCAAATCATCCTTGGATTGCAAATAATCAAACAATCAAACGGACCATGCAAACCAGAGACGACATGCTGAAAATATGGCGAGATCTTCGTACACCTGAATCTCGCTCTGAATTCTGCTGTCTACGAAATGAAGTCAAACGACTGATACATCAGGCGAGAAAAGAATATTTGGGTCGTCGGCTCATGTCCGCTAACCGGAGAGACTTTTGGCAAACTCTCAAGCGACATTACATGTCACAACCCAAGAAAAGCGCAGGTGTGAAACGAGACGAAGACCAGAACAAGGACGAACAACGGAGCAGAGCAGATCGCTTCAATGAGTTCTTTGCATCTGTTGGCTCATGCATAGCTTGTGAACTAAAAGATGACGTTAAGTCGGGCCAGAAACTCATAAAACCACCCATTGTCATATCATCATGCTTCAAGCCATATCCCGTCACTCTCCCTGAACTCCGCCGCTCCTCTTGGCTGTCTGCTACTGCCCGCCAGATGACATAAATGCATTGAATTCTGTGATGAAGGCTATATCAGATTTAGTCGATGCTACGCCAACCAAGTCGGTCTTGATTGTGGGTGATTTTAATGTACCTGACATAACATGGCAAGAGGATGACGGAATTATTGTTCCCATCTTAGCTCGAAGGTCTCGTCGAGCTGAAGAATTTTTGGAGAAATATCATGCCGCCGGACTGGCTCAGTTTGTTGATCAGCCGACTCGGGGAACCAGCTACTTAGACTTGGTGCTGGGTAAACATCTAGATGTGAGAAGTGTTGTTAGCTCAGGTCTAATTCCATCTGATCATAAAGAAGTAGCCTGCGAAATTAAATTTTTCCGCAAACCGCCTCTGGAAGTCACCCGCAAGTCCGCTCTCAACTACAAGCGGGCGGACTGGGAAGGTCTGCGCCGTAGCCTCTCACTTCTTCCCTGGAACGTGCTAGATGGATCACCGGTGGATGACGCGGTCGCCACTTTCTACGACTTCTTTGACTCGGCGATTCGCCATCATATACCGATAGTGACTCCTCGACGGCAACATGCTCCATGGTTCGATCGTGAGCTTCGCTCGGCTCTAGTCGAGAAGGAGGCAGCCCACCGAAGACTCAAGAGAAATCGATCACCGGAAAATGAGCAGAGTTTTAGTGACAAACGGAGAGTGTTTAAAAACATGACTAATACTAAATATCATGATTACCTGAAAGGTCTGGTCAGTGATTTAAAAACCAACCCGAAAAGGTTTTGGAGCTTCCAGAAATGTATTAAGGGTAAACTCACTGCAATGCCTTTATTAATGGATGGCACTAGAAGGACTGAGCATGACCGTGATAAAGCTGAACTGCTGAACCGCACTTTTGCTAGTAAATTCTCGGATCCTAGTTTTAGAGTGCTGCCGTACACACCTGAATACCATGTAGATAGTCTTACTTCGTTTTATGTTTCTGACGACATTGTCCGATCGTTGTTACTTAGTACTAACCGACACAAAGCGTGTGGTCCTGATAATGTCAGTGCTCGAATCATACATGAATGTGCAAACGAGCTTACGGTACCCATTGCCAAGTTGTGCCGACTCTCATTGGAACAGGGCGTGTTCCCATCCCAGTGGAAACGAGCGAATATCGTTCCCATACATAAAAAGGGTCAAAGTCGTGTCCCTCAAACTATCGAGCTGTGTCACTTTTACCTCTGTTTAGCAAGATTTTAGAGCGAGTTATTTACATTACATTGTTTAACCATGTTCGTCCAGTTTTATCCAGCAAACAGCATGGGTTTCTACCATCCCGTTCTTGTGCAACAAACCTTTGCACAATGCTGCACACTGCCTGGAACAACATATCCGCAGGTTCTCAAACAGACATCATTTATACTGATTATAGTTCGGCCTTCCAAAGTGTCAACCACAGTCTTTTGCTCCATAAGTTAGAGAAATCATACAAAATTACTGATAAGGCTCTACAATTGTTGAAATCATATCTGTCTGGGAGAGAGCAGCGGGTGGTTGTGAAAGGCCAGTGCTCTACATGGACGCCGGTTCTCTCAGGAACACCTGAGGGCGGGCTTTTATCACCCCTTCTTTTTTCGTGTTTTATCAACGATTTACCTAGCCTCGTTGACTGCAATTGTTTGATGTTCGCCGATGACGTTAAACTGTACAAAAGAGTGGATAGTCTGCAGGATGTGAGAACGCTGCAGGGCGAACTTGACAAGCTATGTGCGTGGTCAGCCGATTGGGGATTGACCCTCAACCCATCCAAGTGCAAGGTTTTGAGAGTGACGCTTCGCAGCAAGCCGGTAGAAAGTTCATATCACATTAACCGCACTAGGCTTGATATAGTTTCCGCCATGCGTGACCTGGGTGTTAACCTGGACTCTAAACTTACCTTCGGCTATCACATAGAGGAAATTATTTCAAAAGCGAATAGGGCCTTGGGATTTCTCATCAGGTCACTCCAAACTGGAAAACACGGCAGGCCACTTCTTCAACTCGATACAAAACTGGTTATTGGCGTTTACTGTGCCCACGTTCGTTCTATACTAGAATATGGCTGTGTAGCTTGGGGAGGAGCTGCACAGACCCATCTAAAACGAATAGAAAAAATCCAACACAAATTTCTTATCTGGCTTTGCGGACGCTGCCGCATTAACAACATTTCTTTTGAATACAAAGACCTCCTTCGGCATTTTGGCCTAACTTCATTAGCTGGAAGGAGGATGCAACATGATCTTTTGTTCTTACGGAATCTTCATAACCACAAAATTGACGCGTCTTTTCTGTTAGAATGCTTTCCTCTAGCGGCTCCTTCCCGAGCCCTGCGTAACAGGATTCTCTTCCATGTGCCCCACGCTAGAGTTAGTACTGTTATGTCGGGTTTGTTTTGTAGATTGCCGAGGACCTGCAATGTGTTCTTAGATAAGTGCAGAGATGTTGATGTGTGGAACACCACAGCTGCTCAATTTCGAGCACGCGTGATTCTTTATGCGGCTAACTGCGATTGAGCAGCCTTTTTCAGCCATTTTTTATCCGTTTTACTGTGCTTTTTTCTTTTATGTTGTTTCCACTGACATTGATATTTGACACCACTGTTTTATCACCATGACTTCATCTGTCATTGGGATGGTTCATGCCCGTTGATGATTGGACAATAAACTAAACTAAACTAAACTAAACTAACTCAGTAGAGTTATGCGGCAAATGAATTCATCGGGGGCGGAAGGCATTGATGGTGTTCCTCTGAAGGCCTTAAAACGATGTTTTGCTGTCGTAGGACCCTACCTGTTGCGAATCGTCAATACCTCAATATCGACGAGCATTTTCCCGGAGAGCTGGAAAATTGCTGAGGTCGTGCCCATATACAAAAATAAGGGTGACATCAACACTGCCGCTAACTTCAGGCCCATATCCTTGCTTTCGCACATGTCAAAGCTACTTGAGAAGGTTGTGTGCAACCAACTATCAGCATATCTGACTCGATGTAACGTCCTCTATCCTCAGCAATATGCCTACAGGCCGAAGCACGGCACGGAAGATGCGCTGTTAGATGTCGCTGACTGGATCACCCAGAACTCCGAGCGAGGTGAAGTCTCATCTGTCACAGCGGTAGATTTAAGCAAAGCCTTTGACAGTGTGGACCACAGTGTACTTCTAAATAAGCTTGGATGGTATGGCATAGATGATGCATGGTTTCGGAGTTATCTGACCGGGCGAAAGCAGATCGTAAGAGGTGGTTCGCGGACCATTTCCGTCAGCTGTGGCGTACCACAGGGGTCGATCGCTGGGCCAGTCCTTTTCAGCCTTTTTACCAACGACATGCACTGCCATCTGCTGAAAAGTAGAATTATTTGTTATGCTGACGATACCCAGCTTTTAGACCACTCGGATCCAAACAGCATAAGTCTGAACTCATTGAAAATACGGATCGAAACAGCGCTCAATACACTGCAGTGCTGGTTCAGATCAAACTCACTAAAGATGAACAAAGAAAAAACGGACTTCATTCTAGTTGGAACTCGCAACGCTATTGAAAAGACAAAAGAACTCAAACTAAGTGTAGCAGGCTGCATCATCAAGCCTTCTAAGACCGTTCGCCTTCTTGGTGTTGACATTGACCCGTATCTGTCTTGGGAAGCTCATATCACGCAAGTCGTTAAAAGATGCAACTCTCTGCTCATCCCGCTCCGCCGCTTTCAACATCACTTCACTCAGGATGCCCTCAAGGTCCTGGTAGAGGCGCATGTGCAACCACACATTCTATATGGTCTATCGGTTTGGGGAGGAACTACGAAAAAACAGCTGACTCGTGTTCAGAAAGTTATTAACTTTAGTGCGCGAGTAGTGACAGGGATGAAAAGAAGAGACAGAGTGGGACCAGTACTTGAGTCACTTTGCTGGAGACGGATTGAGGATCAAGTGCGGGAAAGAGATCTTCTAAAGATCCACAAGCCCATTCACTCAGAAGGTGGTCCAAAAGCCATCCGAGGAATGTTTGTGATGCGGCATGAAGTTTCACGACGAACGACCCGATCGACCGAGACAAACTCCATCGAGCTGCCTGTCTGCCATCTAACGAACTCTCAACGACAATTCCGATACCGAGCTACAAAATCCTGGAACGACCTACCCTACCGAACGATGAACGAGCCTTCTCCTGCACGATTTGAAAGATTAATTAGGTCCACGCAGTAAATGACGGAATTATAATATTTGATTGTGTGCTTTGATGTGCAAATGTGTGCTCTGCTTTTCTGCTGACCTTGTAACGCCGCAAACCTGAAAACCCACTCGTGGATGGTCCGGTGAAGCTTGCTGCTGCACGTGTAATATGCTACAAATACAAATACATACATACAATCTAGTTTGTATATATACATATACATATAAGATAACACACTTATTCCATGGACGTTTCGATGTATTTACATCTTTTTCAACATGGCGGCACTCCACATCTGCTCCGACTGCCACACGGTAGTTCGGAAAACAGCTAATCATATGAATCACTAACAGCAACGTGACTCTTTTTATACTCAACCCCGACACAGAAAGATTTAATTATCGACCATACGCGACAACCCGGCCGGACACCACAAATCACAATAATACAGTTAAGGCGAACTGGATTAAGGTTATTGTCCGACCAACTTTAAAC
Source organism: Lepas anatifera (assembly GCA_034440635.1). Classification (NCBI taxonomy): domain Eukaryota; kingdom Metazoa; phylum Arthropoda; class Thecostraca; family Lepadidae; genus Lepas; species Lepas anatifera. The sequence continues at coordinate 716,600 of JAOTON010001336.1, read as the reverse complement.
GTAAATACTTAAAATTACGAATACACTTCAGAGCATGACACATAATGAACCGATAAACTATGCTCCTAGTCGAATTAGTACTCCTTTCTGGGGTTGAAATAAACATATATATATATAAATATATACATATAAATATATGTATATATAAACATATATATATAAACATATATATATATATATATATATATATATATATATATATATATATATATATATATATATATATATCTATTAATACAGTGCTGGTTGAACGTTACCGCAGCTTTGGCTTTTTGTAGTTTTCTTTCTAGGGTTTCAATGTTCCTGATAAGTTTTCGGTTTTCTATGCTATGTTCGTGTAAAATTGTTCCGATATTAATGTCATATTAAAGAAAATTGAAGCAAAAAAACGCACCTAAAGTCGACCGGTTTCATTTATCTCACATAAACATTTTCAAGACTGAGGTACGTTGAATAGTAGTTACAAAATTTAAAGTTTGAATTTTTGATTTCTCGCACAAGATCCCATGCATATGAGCACTAATCACTTCACATTGCGGCAAACAAACATGCAACACGATTAACACCACAGAGATTGATTAGATTGTCAAGATGAATAAATTGTCTAAAAGGAAAGCTTTACATTACGAGACAATGACAAAATTCATAATACACTCAAAGCGTTACAATGAAAGTACACGTGAGGGGGGCTACTCTATGATAGCCGTGGCCCCTCAAAAAGTAGGAGAGTTCCCGTGGCGTTCTGTTGTTTATTTATCAGTGGGTCGCGCTCCCTGATGCATACGGCTTCTAGTGCCGCCAGGCGTCGGACGTCCCGAGCTCGTCCAATGATGGTGGTGTTCTCTACCAGTTGCTGCCTGGTCAGTCGCCTGTGATGTTCTCCCAGGGTGTGGGAGGATGATGCCTGCAGGTGCATTGTGAGTCTTCTTGAAAGTGTTGTTGTCGTGTACCCAATATAATCACTGTTTGGGAGGAGTGCACAGTCTCCTATCTGACATTTATATTCGTACACGACGTTTGTTTGTTTCAGTGCCGATTTGTCCTCCGCCATGTTGTTCTTCATTACCAGGGATGAAGTTGACGGGCTCTGGTAATAAACTTGCAGCTTGATGTTTGCCTCGGGATCGGTTGGCTTGCAGTTATTTGCGACTATCCTTTTTAGCACCTTTTCTTCGGTCTCGTAGCCTGCTGTCATTTGGCTTCTATAGAATATGTTGATGGTGTTTGTTTGGTCTTTTGCTGCTGTTGCTGTTAAGTATTTGTTCAGAGTGTTGTTGATTTGTTGGTCTATAAATGCGACGTCGACATCGACATCCTTTTAGCACCTTTTCTTTGGTCTCAGCAACAGCAGCAAAAGACCAAACAAACACCATCAACATATTCTATAGAAGCCAAATGACAGCAGGCTACGAGACCGAAGAAAAGGTGCTAAAAATGATAATCGCAAATAACTGCAAGCCAACCGATCCCGAGGCAAACATCAAGCTGCAAGTTTATTACCAGAGCCTGTCAACTTCATCCCTGGTAATGAAGAACAACATGGCGGAGGACAAATCGGCACTGAAACAAACAAACGTCGTGTACCAATATAAATGTCAGATAGGAGACTGTGCACTCCTCCCAAACAGTGATTATATTGGGTACACGACAACAACACTTTCAAGAAGACTCACAATGCACCTGCGGAGTGGAGCACCATCCTCCCACACCCTGGAAGAACATCACAGGCGACTGACCAGGCAGCAACTGGTAGAGAACACCACCATCATTGGACGAGCTCGGGACGTCCGACGCCTGGCGGCACTAGAAGCCGTATGCATCAGGGAGCGCGACCCACTGATAAATAAACAACAGAACGCCAGGGGAACTCTCCTACTTTTTGAGGGGCCACGGCTATCATAGAGTAGCCCCCTCCCTCACGTGTACTTTCATTGTAACGCTTAGAGTGTATTATGAATTTTGTCCTTGTCTCGTAATGTAAAGCTTTCCTTTTAGACAATTTATTCATCTTGAAAATCTAATCAATATCTGTGGTGTTAATCGGGTTGCATGTTTATTTCCCGCAATGTGAAGTGATTAGTGCTCATATGCATGGGATCTTGTGCGAGACATCAAAAATTCAAACTTTAAATTTTGTAACTACTATTCAACGTACCTCAGTCTTGAAAATGTTTATGTGAGATAAATGAAACCGGTCGACTTTAGGTGCGTTTTTTTGCTTCAATTTTCTTTAATATGACATGAATATCGGAACAATTTTACACGAACATAGCATAGAAAACCGAAAACTTATCAGGAACATAGACACCCTAGAAAGAAAACTACAAATAGCCAAAGCTGCGGTGACGTTCAACCAGCACTGTGTTAATAATAACTTGCTTCCGTCTTATACTAATATATATATATATATACAATATATATAAAATAATATATATATATATATATATATATATATGTTACGGCCCGTATGGAAAATCGGCCCGTTTGCAAACGGGCCAGACATTTTGCAAACGGGCCAAAGCTGGTAAAGATGTGTATAACAGATAATGACAAGATGTCTTAGTTGATGGTATGTCGGTTAGGACAAAAAATTGTCAATTGCGAGGTGCAAGTGAGTGATATGTCAACCATGTCAATAATAATTTAAATAAGAGAAATACGCCATCAATGATTTGAAAGTATTTTGGGGAATAGCTTTTGTCATGACACTGCCCTGTGTTTATCAATACCTGTCATGACACCGTTGAATATTTACTGATAGCTGTATATCCTTCGGAAACCGCCTAAGCATAAGCAGTCTCTGTTTTAGTGGAACCTTAATTTTTATACTAGGTAAGTATGCACTTTGATTGAGTTACTAGTCATTCTAAATACTTGTTAAATATGTTTGCAGTCAAATTCAAGATAATTTATGGCAACAATTAACGTTTTTGTCTTTATTCACCCCTTTGACATACAGATTATTGTACTGCAGCCCACATCAGAGCAACGAGATCCAAAGAACAGTGGATTTAAGCAACAGTGCATTTAATACATTTTTTGGACCGGCTCCGCGCAGACTGAAACATCATCTCCAATAAAACTTTCTTACAGAATGTTGGGGGCTCCAAAGACACAGAAAATGTCAACTAGGTTGTATGTCATCTCTTCTGCTGACTTTGTTCTGAGTGGATGCAACACTACGAATTTGGTGAGGTGGTCCTGACAATTTAGTATATAGGCATATTCATCCTTCCTCTCACTGTGCCAATCGATGAGGCCGACTTGAGCACGTCTGGTCATATCATCAGTAATACTTAGGAGAGACACTACCGTATTCTGTGGTCGTGTCTTCTTCGTCTCGCAGTTTTTGCAGGTTTCCAGGTAAAGCTCCTGCTCGACAGTCGCACGACTAATGTTGGCGTAGTTGTTCTTTGCTGCATTACCCCTCGCCTTTGTGGGAGAGTGTTTGAACACCCCTTCTCGGGTTTTTCCGGCGGAACGAAAAATGGCGGCGCGAAGCGCTGCCATACTTGGCACACCTTATCCTTGATCGATTCCACAACTTTTCCCAAAATTTTAGGGCTGGGTCATCTCAAGGCAGGTCACCAGTGCAGGTCAAGTGACTTCACCTAAAAAAGTTTAAGGTGGCATAAGAAATAAATGGGTAAATCTATAGGATTGAAACTTATACCACCTAATGGGCTCGCCAAGTGGTACAACATGTATTCCGGGATTTTTCATATCGATGACCTCAGGTTAAGTACGTGCCATGACCTCTCCATTGGAAATAAATGAAAAAAACAGAAATTGGTCTCTATTTGTGTAGATACAGCTGAGAATGCCTTCATATTCTCAAAATCGTAGTATCCTGGGTCCCTTTCCGGGTTCATGCTGCAATTTTTTTACCTATGACCTCTGAGAGGTGATCTGAGGTAATTTAAGCAGTTTTCAAACTTAGGTCAATTACTTTGCATGAAATTAAGATACAGCGTTTATTTTTATATAATTGCGTTTGAATTGCGATTGCGAGTCGATTGATATGCATGTTTTTGTTGATCAACTTGTGCTCCCTTGCAATTGTAATTCATCATAATTTTGAAGCGCGAGTAGTGTCTCGCTAAGTACAGGTTTCCATGAACCTTAATGTCCCCTAAGTCTTTGACGATCTCGTCATAAGTGGACTTCGGCACCGACTGCGTATTCATTGCTTTCTTATCTTTCGCAGCAACAAATTTCGCATACAACTCCTCTTGCGGCATAGTCCCTGATGACAATCATAGTTGATAACTCGAAGCAAGAGAATGGGTTCGAGACGAGGTTTAAGTCAACACGCACATTGGAAATAATATGCCGCCATTCACTTTTCAGGGGAAATTTTTTTAAAAGTATTCAACAATCCAAAACCAATCTGATCGGAGGCTAGATAATGACGGTGTTCGCCAGAGATGGTCTTTGCCTGTGGCTGAGCCAGATTCTAAGCATCGTTAAAACTGCTTCTTGGCAAACAAGAAGCACTAATTTATTTCTAGATACATATTTACTTTGATAACTGAAAACTTAGGTACCAGTTATTCTCAAATACTACGGCTCTACAAGGAGCAATCTATTCAAGCATTGCAAGCATTGATTCACGCATGTAAATGGAATGCAGCACCGGTACAATGCTTACTATGTTCAGACAGATTAACATTTACTTAATTTAATAACCCAGTTTACAAGTTCATTGAAAATAAAAAAGATTCATGAAAATGAAAAAATCATTAGATTCATTAAAATAAAAAGACGGACTTTCTGTGATAGACCAGACCCAATCACTTTGCACAAAACTTAGTTTTCATGGTCTAAATGTGATTCGATCGAACCGCGGATCCGTATATATCGTGGAGTCGTCGAGTTCATGAAGCGCTATTTTCCCAACACTTAAGCACAGACCGTGCCATAGTGCTGGGGATAAACACTTGTACTCCATCGGCAATGCGATCCGGATTACATTTTGACCATAGAGACTAAGTCAGTGATTATCATCCGAATCAAAAATCCAATCAGTATGTATGGAAGACAGTTAATTCGATAATGACCTGAATTCATATGCTCATCCAGTTCCGAAGCTAAGCTGTTCCAGCACTCCGCAAAAGGTGGAGGTAATGATACCTGGGATAATTTGGCTAGAAAGGCCCCAAAGCAACCAATTTGGATTCAGTAAAGCAGATGGAGGTAGACTGCAGCATGAAATGGAAAATCAATTTGGAATTTTATTTCAGTTACTTTATTTCCTTTATCTAGAAAAGATGGCAGCCTTATCTAAACCTTCTATGATGGAAGGCGCTGGCATAGCCTCTAATCGAATTCTCCTGGTCAGATATGATTGCAAATGCAGATGGGGTGGTATTTATCTAATTCTTAAATTCATGACTCAAAAATGAATATTTTGATTTGGACCTGTCCCACAAATAGTGAATAACGTGAACTCGAAGATAGTAAATTTCTGATGCCTATATTTAGGGTTCACTCCACGGATGACGCAACATTCTTAAGCATATGTACGCAACTATGCATAGTTCTTAGCAGAGAGTCAGCAAGTGTCAAGGCAACGAGACGGTCCAACCACCCCTGCTCTTCACAGATAAAAGAGGGTGTACAACGCTTGGTCTTGCGGCGTCAGATCGGGTCACATGTTATGCCCAGGAGGTGGAGTGGTCGGGATTTACCCAATGTGCTTCGGTCCAGAAGTGAAAAAATTAGGCATGATGCCATTTGGAGCTACTTTTCATGAAATTATATCAGTAAACACGTGCCAAGAAAGCTCTTGCGTGCGAATGTATTTGGCTCAAATCCGTTTTAAGCGAGCCTGTCAATTTGTAAACGGGCCGGCCGGTTTGCAAACGGGCCAGGATACTAGAAAACCCAAACAAGCCAGACTTTTTGCAAACGGGCCACATCCCTGGCCCGTATGCAAACGGGCCAATTTTCCATACGGGCCTTAACATATATATTCTTACATACGTTTCACTATTTAAAGATTACTAAAGACACTTGTTTGCTCATAATCAGACGTGTCCGTTTATTTCAAGCCTTCATCAGTAAAATTTTTATGTCGCAATCGTTCGTAAAACTCAAACAAGAACAGAGAGTCACGTGCGTTCGAATAGAAAACACGCCTTTTTATCGCTCCTAGATAAGTCTTTATTTAAACAGTTTTAAAGTGTTTTAACACGTGCATTGACGGGGGTCTGAGCCACCTTCGCATTGACGGGCGGCCGGGTACCGGCCCCCCTAAGATCTCGAGAACCACGGTAGGTAGCGAAAAACGGTAAACGGCGTTGGGCTGCCCGTCCACTTCTCCATCGAAAACATTTGAACAATTTTTTTGTCAGGTCCAATTTAAGGTCACGAGAGGTCAAAACATGCCGTCATAGGGATAAAATGTAAATTCAGTTTTTCGGCCATTACATCTGAACAAGTAAAGATAGAGCAAAACGACTTAAACTATATGAATCCACTCAGCAAGCCGAATCGAATGATATATAATTTTACCTTGCTAGGTCCAATCAAGGATTTGACTTGACCTGAGGTCAGGTCAGGGTCAAATTATATAAAGTGCATATCATTAAAACCGCAAAGCCCAGGCGAGTCTAATGCAGCTAGAATAAATGCTCTGTTACCATCCGTTACTGAGTTATTCCGTAAAAACCATTTTTCCCATGTATTTCCAATGGAGAGGTCATGCCTCGTACCTGACCTTAGGTCATTGATATCAAAAATACCAGAACATATTTTAGAGAACTCGATGGGGCCATTATGTGATATGAGTTTCAATCGGATAAATTCACCCTGCTCCGACTTATGCTATCTTAAACTTTTTTAGGTCGGGTCACTTGCCCTGTACTGGTGACCTGACATGATCTAACAACAAAATTTTCACAGAAGTTGTGAAAATGATGAGGGAAAAGGTATGCCAAGTACGGCGGAGCTTCGCGCCGCTGTTTTTCTGCTATCTCCAAAAAACCCGAAGGAGGGCGGGTACCCGCCCCCGTCAATGCGCATGTTAATGATACAGAAATATGTTCATTATATGCATAAGGTGATTAAACTATAGGGGCCGCAATTTCACTTCATTAAATGAAATAATTAAGTTGATACTCTTCATCATGTCTCCCGCCATCGATGAGCTCCTTTGCTTCATCGTGAACAAGTTTGATTACCTGCCTCCAGAAACAATCATTCAACTTTGCTGTTCTACTTTCTCAGAAAATTATATTGAAAATTCGAAATTCTACTCTTCAACCTATGTGCCGACAAATCCCATGGAAGATTGATCAGACGCCAGGGTCCCAAGAAAAAAAAACGCAGAACTTGGAAGACATCATAAAGCTTCTTCAGGAAAAGGGAAGTGACATCTCGGCATTTGTGGCACAGAATTTAGGTAAGTTGCCGCCAATAACGTTTAACAGTATCGACGTTTCTAACCTTCTTAAGGAGGTACAGAATACCAGGACGGAACTGTCGATGTTAAAAGCTACTGTAGGGGCTCAGAAAATGAATGTTAAAGAAGCTGTAGATTTGCTTGGCAAATCCGGCAAAGCTCATGCTGAGTCATCTAAGACATCGAATGCGATGATGAACAAACTATGTGAACGTGTGACAAAACTTGAGTCTGGAGCGCCTCCGGAACGAAAGAAGAGGGAAATCCCTATGCCCATGGTAGATGTTAAACAAACTTGGAAAGAACCTGTCGGTGAAAATTCAGGCTTTATGTCTGTCAAACACAAACTGTGCAGGTGCAGCAGGAGGCCTGACGGGCCCTTCTGATCCTGAAAAGCCTCAAGCCGTGCCATGCCTTGGAGGTGGGGCCCGACCTAAAATCAAGCCACAGGACGAGTGTTTAGACGTGGGGCCCACGTATGCCGACAAACTTAAGCTATGGCACACCGTCAAACGAATCAATGGGAAGCTTAGTTAGGTCTGTTCCAGGTGATTTTGAATCTCATAAAACATCTACAATTACAAAGGATCAACCTGGTGGTAGTGGCTCTCTAAAACTCGGCAATGCAGCAACGGCCAATTCTAGAGAAGCAAGTAAGAAAACCCATCAATTTGTCATGGGCTGTGTGAAGAATTCAGGCCTTCAGACTGTGAAGCCATGGCGTCTGAATAATGCTAGTATATCTGCGTCCAGGTTTGGCACAGATGTAACAGCAGTGTAACTAAAAAGTTATTTGCAGGGGTCTAAAAAGTAAGCTTGTGGTCGCCGACTAAAATCCAAGCTTCTTAGATGGTCGCCGAACCTAATACTACATGTATTAAAAATCAGTCTTAAAAGTGGTATAAATATGGCTATAGGGAAGCACTGGCGAGTGCAAGGGGGAAGGTACCGATGAAATATAGATATAAAAAAGCCTATAAAATATAGATCGGGTTTCTCGATATCGATGACCTAAGCCAGAGTCAAGTCATTACCTAAGTGATTTCATGAGATTATAATTCAGTATTAAAGTTAAAGTTATGATCTGAGAGCAACAAAATTATACATGCTGGCCCTTAACCCTAGCCCCGGTGACCAGCATGAATCACCTATGAACCCCCCCTCTGGTGGGAGGGGGTTAAAAATGACACCCTCGATCTCGGAAACAAAGAAAGATAGAAGCGGAAAAAGCGATCGAAAGGTCGTCGGAAATGCAATCGGCGTTACTCCCGGAATTTTTGCGGAAGGTCAATACTGTGGTCACCAGAGGGGAATAATTCATATACGTCAAAATGTATCAAATGCAGTGCTCTATAAAACCTTGCTTATCTCCGTACGCAAAATAGCCGGAACCACTTTCTCAACGCTATTCGACAGAGCCGGACCAGTTCTTTCACTAAGGCAACATCCATTTTCATATCGGTTCAAAGGATAGGGCGCAACAGGACACTGAATATTGGAGATGTTATCACGTAGCTTCAAGTTATAATAGGAAGAACGCTCGCATTGGGCGTGATATGTCGGACCTAAAAGCCAAGATTGGATAGTGATCAGTCATTTATACGCACTACGCAGTCATGAATACGTATCGATAGTGCCCACTAATCTTAGGCTAAGTCTGTTTGGAGGTCAATCGAGGTCAAAGATGATACACTGCCCGTACACAGGGGCAATTAAATGGGCGCCAAAAGCGGTGGGACGGGGTACCTACGCATCCTCCTGTTGGCCAACCAGGGGGAGGTCTCCCCAAAATTTTCGGTTCATCGTCATTAAAGGGAGATATGCGAAAAAAATTTTATTGGCTATATCAAAAGGTTACAAAAAGTTGTTTCAGAAGTCCTATTCTCATTTTTGCGAATTCGGCCTGCAAATGCCTTAAGATTGCTCTCAAAGTCAACATTTCTAGATGACTTTGCCGGTACACCTCATATCGATGTATATGACGTACACACGGCTAAGGCTATCAATTTCTCTAAGAATTAGGTCATATCTATCCTAAACAGTGATGAAGAACTTTGGACTACTACAGAAAAAATTACTTTAGAAAAACAACATTCCAAAACTCTTTTGAAACAAAAATAAAGGGCTTAAAAAGAAATCTCAATTAACCAATCAGAAGCCTAGGAATTCTCAAAACGGGGTCACGTGACCTATCTGACGCAAAACTTTTTGTCAACCTGGGGCGGAAGCAGAAAATGACTCAAGACCCGAGGTACAAAACCGCTGAAGACTTGAGTAATTATGTTTTTTTCGTTTCTAGGGCAAATTGATTCATTTTGTATTTTTTAAAAGCTTTTAAAATTAATTCAAATACAAATACAAGAGAACAGACATTTGTATTATAGAAAAAAACATTACTTTTCAACTTTAAATAGTTTTCGAAAAGTTAGTGATGGGTATGGGCATGGGTAAGTGATGGGCATCTTATCGAAACTGTTAACCTATTTCGATAATAAGTAAGTTGTCTCCCAAAATTTACCCGAAGATGGAAAAATAATTGATAGTTTCGTTATCAGGATTTTTCAAATAGCAAGAAACCACAATAATAATTTTTTCGCGTATCTCCCTTTAATGCTGTCAGGTACCACATATGCTCACAATTCCCCTGCCCCGGTCAGCACTAGCCCGGGTCCGTTCCCCTGTAAAAATTCTGTGGCAGCGCCCCTGGGCATTAACATTTTCGCCCATCACTTCTATACCAAGCAAAATACAACCATGATTGATGCACCATTGTTGTTCTCTCATCAATAATGGTTTTATTTTGTGTCCATCCATGTGAAAAATTGTTAGGCCTTATCTTAGAGACAAATAAAAGGGTTTGCAGCACCTTAAAAAGAGCCTCAGAAACAGTTCCGATGTTTCATTTAACTAGAGAAAAATGTTTTCATGTACATACATGCGTCGTGAAATACTTGTGATTCTTCACCTTGAGGCGCCACAAATTAGATAGATTCCTGTAACATTTCAAATAAATAATTCAAACATTATTCATTGGCAACATTTCCTCAGAAGTGCAGTGGAAAATATCAACCATTGCTAAGATGAGGCCCAATTTTCGCTCCATTAATGAACATGGTTCTACTCAAAGCAATAGCAATGCTGTCTCTTGGGAATAACCTTGTTTTCTTTGCATGACATCATTCCCATGATAACTATTTCCAAAGCTCTTAATTGATGCATTTTAGCATTAATAATCAGGACTGAAAAAGTTTCCAGAATAGTTGCTGATGATCCATTTGGACCAGGATTGGGTACTGAGAAGAACAGTTTGCATTTCAGCAACCTGTTCTTTTGTGGTGGACACAATCTCTGTGATATTTCTGCTGTACCTTTGTGGCAGTGCTTCCATATTTCATCAATACTAGAGAAAACAGAACGATTCAACTTTCTTGTGACAAAAAATACAAGATATTATCAGAAACTTGGATGCATATAATCAGTCAGTTAAAAAAAGTTAAAAAACATACACACACACCCTGATCACCCAGTGTGCATCCATCTGTGCAAAAGACACAGCTTATTCTATGTTTGGCAGACTTGAATTGGACCATTGTCCTTGCAGTGGAGTCTTCTGGCAGATTGGAAATGGTTTATCACATATTTGTGCTGTGCAGGAATGCACATTTATATCCCTTATGGGGTACCAATGCACAGAGATGGATCTAGGATTTTAGTAAGGGGCAGCCCTCTGAGATTGCATGCTGTCAACCAAAAGGGCACACTTCACCCAAAAGGGTGGCTATCATCATCAATCAGTGGGAGAAAGCTGTGGTTGGTGTGACTTAAAAATGGTAACAGTGCCATAAATGGGAATGCTTGACCCATAGATGGGAACACCAATTCTCAATTATGGGAATGCATGAGACCATTTTCCAGAACAATATTTTAGGCCATGAAACAAACTTTTGTTCTTTCTACCTGGCTTATTTCTGTTCTTAGAATTAAAGAGGGCATTTATCTTTGAAGCAGAAACAGGAAATCATACTTTATACCCTGCTTCAAATATTGAAGCTCAACATCTTTATTATGATCATTCACTACCTAGTGAAACAATAAAAAAGTTTTTTAATATTTGATTTATATTGCCACTTGAGATAATAATATATACAGACCAAGACATATGGCCATACAGAACATGATGTGAGCCAACCTAGCACAACAAAACCTGTTTTCAGCACCTTTAATGTCATTTTTCACAACTTCTAAACTTCAAAGCTCCATCTGTAGCCCCATCATTTGTATTCTAGTGGTGGGGGCAGTAGCAAGGTATATTCTGCCTCACTGACCTGGTTTAATCAGTTTTGGGGTACCATTTTCCTCAGGCCGCACTTAATCCTTTCAAACTTAAGGGGTCCTGAACTCGAGTTCAGGGATCCCTTGGACCTGTCACTGCTGTGGCACCCCAAATGAAAGCTCAAGTTATTTTCTGTGCCTACTAAGAGCATCCTTAAAATTTTCCTATTTCTCATTTCAGGGACTTTAAAATTTATAAATAACAGGCCTACTTGGTCACCCAGTTATATGTCCAGCTATAAGGCCCAGTCTGCAAAGTATGGCAGTATGCCAGACGAGTCGCACCAGCCACCTAAAATTCTCGCACCACCAGCCTCCAAAAATTCGCACCAATCTGGCACATACCAGGGAAAAAATGCACCCATCCCTACCCCTACAATGCAATGCTACCTCAATCATTAGACAGTTAGTTAATGAATTTTATAAGGCCCCCTCCTGTGTCTTAATAGTCATTCAGCCATTATTGTTTAATTTAAGTGTCACTAACCTCGCAAGTTCGCACCAGGTTGATAAAATTTGCACCAGTCGGTCCTGTCTCCAAGGGCACTCGCACCGACGAGATCTCGTCGAAAATGCCGTACTTTGCACTGGTATAAGGCAAGAACATGGTGGTATCAAAAACAGTATACTTGTTATGGATAGTCTCATAATTAGGCACCCCAAAAATCATTTAGGAAATCCACGCCCTTGGGAATGTGTGACTATACAACAATGTTTACGATGATATTTTCTGTGCCTACTAAGAGCATCCTTATCCGTGATTGTGGTTGGAAAGGGTTTAAACATGCACCACTTGTATTCAAGCTTTTTTCTTCTGAGACTTTTCGCGATAAAGCAAAACAAGGAAACATCATTGCAAGTAGACTCCAAAACCCACCTAGATTGCACGGACCGTCTATGATAAACGCACATCTTGATTTAGCCCCTTGTATTTAACAAATTGAACACCAGTCGTCAAAAACGGCGCCCACTGCTTCCAACAAAAATACATAAATATTAGCGGCAGCCCGTGCCGCGCTCGTTCCTGAAGGCCGCAGACACCGAAAATGTACCAGGGCGACCACCGGCGACCAGGCGACCACGCAAGTCGGCGGTTTCGGCCGACTTGGTCGCCCATTGGTCGCCTATTGAAAAAAATGAAAATCACCGACTTGGTACCGACTCGTGACAGATTCTAGTACATTCTAGTTTGAACTTAAAAATAGTACATAAATACGGTACAGGGAGATGGCATCATCTAAAGTACCAGGTGATTTCAGTCGTTTTTCATCAAATTGGAACCAAAAATTGTAATAAGAAGAAACATAACTAGCATAGACTAGCAGCAACTAAGGGCGGTGATGATACCGGATGTAATCGCTTTAAGTTACTTTCTTTTTCCTAGCAGGGCGTGCCGCGGCTTGTAATATTTTATGTTCTGGTGGTGTTAACGTAAGGGTACTGTTGTCGTTGGGATCGCGGAGGGGGCACGCCTGGCTACCCGTTTAAATGGATGGCGGACCTTTTCTAGCAATAGAATTGCATGTAACAAAAAAAGATGCCCCATTGTAGCCAAGCTGTCTTTCAGAAACGCCAAACAAGCCGGGAAACGAAGGCTAACTTGGCTCTTTGTCGGAGTAGATTCTGCCCATTCTTGGCCAAAGGAACTGGCAGATTTCATCCAATGGATTTTGATAGGCAGTGTATGTATTACGGTGACGGGGTGGAGACAGTGGAGAGGGTAAGCATATTTAGAAGCAGGAGCGGATGGTGGAAGCTAAAATCATAGGAAAACAGATGGAATCAGAGTTTGAGACGGTTGCTGGGTCGCCAACCAAAAGATGATAGGGTCGCCGACGGCGTAGGTAGATCGGCAAGTTTTTTAGACCCCTGGTTATTTGGATGAGAAGCTATCCCTCAATGTGAATGTCGAATCCGTACCTACAAGACATCAGTCTTAAAAATCATTCCACATAACGTGCAAATGTGGTGACAGTAGGGTGTTCATGAAAGAAGACCTATGGCCTGATAACGCTTATGTTCGTTGGTGGAGGGAGCCGAGAAAACAAAGTAAGTAAGGATGTTAAAAGTATGCAGCTATAATAGCAGAGGTTTGCCAATTTCAAAGCGAGGCCTACATTTGCGTCCAGATGTAGAGCAGTTGATGATGATTGGGGTTTTCGGGCACGTCAGCTGCTGAGGCTATATGTGGATGTAGAGCAGTTCTTTGATTCCTGCGATATACTTCTTTTCCAGGAGACTTGGCAAAGTAAGCAAAATCTGAAACACTTGAATTCCCTACATGAGGAATTTTATGGGATTGGGGCTGCCCCTACTGACTATAGGGACAGCCTGGTAACTGGTCATGCAAGAGGAGGGGTAGCCATTCTGTACAGGCATAATTTTCTGCAGTTTGTCAGAGGTTTGGACTTTGGGTTGGACTGGTGTGTCGGCATTGAAATTACCATAGAGGATAGGAAACTTGTGTTATTAAATGTGTATATTCCTTACCAATGCACTGCCAACCATGAGCAATATCTGGAAAACTTAGGCTGCTTATATGCTATCATACAGGACCTTGATACCTCTTGTTTTGCCATCTTAGGAGATTGGAACGTAGATTTGAGCAATCCTAACTCTATATTTTCTGAGTCATTTCACTCATTTTGTACAAATAGCAGTCTTACAGTTTCATCTACCGACATGCTTCCAGCTAACAGTTATTCATTTGTAAGTGCTGCTTGGTCAACAGATTCATGGCTAGACCATGTTGTACCTAGTGCTGACTGTCATGGAGCCATCAGTGATATAAACATTATGCACGATGTCACTGATGAAGATCATATTCCAATGGTATTTAACCTATCTGTTGGTAGTATTGCAAAACAATATGTCCCAAAAACCAACCGAGCTGTAAAATCTAGGCTTAAATGGAATTCTTTATCTAATGAACAGCGTGGGTTTTATAAAAATTGCGTTCTTCAGAAGCTCCAGAGACTAGGTATTCCTTCTTCGCTTGACTGCCAGAATTCTAATTGTATTGACGAGAGTCACCATCGTGACATAAGTCAGACATATGGAAAAATAATTACAATTTTACAATCAGCAGGAAACCAGACACAAGAAAAAGTTGGTAGGTCCAAGAAAACGTAAATACCTGGCTGGAGTCAATGTGTTGCTGATTTGTACAGTATAGCTAGCGATAATAGAAAATTGTGGGCTGCTGCAGGGAAACCCAAAACAGGTCCCTTATTTGAACTTAATCACTATTCAAATTCGCAGTGCAAGTCTGCAATAAGATATATTAAGAAACACACAAACGAAATATGTAGAGATTCACTTGCTAGAAAAATGGCTGAAGGTGATCCTCGATCTTTTTGGCATGACATTAAACATATTCAGGGCGGCAAGGTAACTTTACCAACTATTATAGATGGCGTTAGTGGAGAAAAGCAATAACAGAAGAATTGAAAAAGCATTTCAAAGCCCTTCTCAATTGTATAAATGATGGAGGTTCAGAATATGGTTCCCGAATCACAACTCCTATTGAAGATATTTTGGTGTCATGTGAGGAAATAAGAAATGCAATTATACAACAGACACCTAATAAAGCTTCTGGCCTGGATGATATTACTCCTCAACACATTTAGAATGACCCTGAAACATTATTTGGCTTACTGGGGAATCTTTTCACATCTATTTTAATTCATGGATTCCAAGGGAAATGTTAGAGGTGACATTAATTCCGGTGGTTAAAAGTAAGGCTGGCATGATAACATGCAAAAATAAATATAGGCCTATTGCAGTGGCGAGTATCATGAACAAGCTCTTGGAACATGTTATTTTGACCAGATGTGTACCTTTTATGGAAACCCAACACAATCAGTTTGGATTCAAAAAATGTCATGGCACAGACCAATGTATCTATCTGCTGAAGGAACTAATAGATTCCTTTCGCTCTTTGAGTGGTACAGCCTTTACGTGTTTTTTTTTGGACGCTAGTAAAGCATTCGATCGAGTGAATCACAGTAGCTGTTTAAAAAAACTTGCTGACAGAGGTGTACCAGACTATATTCTCAGGATACTGATGTTTTGGTACGGGCAGCAGGAGATGTGCGTGAGATGGGGCAACTCCTTTTCTTCTAAATTCACTGTCACTAATGGTGTAAGGCAGGGAGGATTGTTATCCCCTTTCCTCGTCAATGTCTATCTGGATGATCTGAGCGTCTCACTAAATTCAGAGTCTATTGGTTGTGTCATAGGCAATACGATGATAAACCATCTTATGTACGCTTATGATTTGGTGGTCATGTCTCCCTCTGCACGTGGGATGTGTAGGCTTCTAAACAAATGGGAACACTATGGCAATGAGCATGACATTAAGTTTAATGCAGACTAAATTGTGACCATGATATTTCGGCCTGACAAATGTTACAACAATGTTAAGTTTTCCTTCAATTTGAATGGTGAGCCCATAGAATATGTTAAAAGTGTTAAATATCTAGGACATGTTATTTGCGACGATTTAAAAGACGATATGGATATAAAGCGGCAAAAGCAGCAAACCTATGTCCAAGTTAATGTGCTTATAAACAATTTTCCATATGTGCTCTGTCGATGTCAAATTGAAATTGTTTAATACTTGCTGTTCACCAATTTACTGTGCGCAGCTGTGGTGGCAGTATGACAACATTTCAATGCGAGGTTTCTTTGTCGCATATCACACAGTGTTAAAGAGACTTCTTGGCCTTTCAAAATTTGATCGTAATGGTGTAACATGCTTGACTTGTAATGTATTAGGATGTGCGGCTGTAATTCGAAAACATATCTATCGCTTTGAGCGGAGACTTGCGGTCTCCAACAATGCATATTTGAACAGTGTGTTAAGAAGTGATCTGGTGTTCAAATCCAGAATTTGGAGACATTGAAATAATGAGCTATATTTATATATTCTGTACAAATTGTAGGTGGGGAAGATGTTTGTAGTTTTGGTTAGGATCTGACGTTGCTGCTGTTATAATATGGAACGGTACCCACTTACTGAGTCCGAAATAAAATACCTGTCTGTCTGTCTGTCTGTCTATCATGGTAGACATTTTGAAAATTAACTAAGTTTTACAGCGTGAAATAAGCAACAGTGCCGCTCCCACAAAAAAGAACCACGAAAACATACAATGGCAAATAGACATAGCAGGATAATTTGATTCATTAACTTATCTGAGGTCATATATATAAATGATGTATGGATGTTAGATGGTAAATACTCGTACATCTATATAGTATTCATCGCATGGGTCCTCCTCTCAGATGTATTTTTCCAAACATTTTTCGGATCTTTTGCTTCGGCGTTGTGTCGCTTTTGGCACTTGTGATTTGATCAATTTTGCATCCTATTACCAAAAGTGGACATTTACCCTCGCCCCACCGGGGGCCATTGATGACCCCATAAGTTTTTTTTAGAATAGCAGAAAAATTCCGAAGCGTAGCACCACGATTGATAGGTCTATCTCTCATCCCATCATTTTTCCACCATCCCTGGACTTTTTTTACCCTAGGCCATACTAGGTCAGGTCACCAGACGAGGTCAACCAAGGTCACCTCACTTTAAATTTTGGGCTGTGCCATGGCCAATTTTCCCAGCCGATAGATTTGAAGCTTTCTACACTTGATGACCCTCCCAGGGTTCAAAAAATGTATATTCGGGATTTTTGATTTTGTTACTTTGCATTTATCGAACATTTCCACTTAATCGCAGTGGCTCTTCCAATGCCGTCGCTATGAAGATGCTAATCAGAATGCTATGGAAGGAGAAGGTTTAGGATAAGGATGGTTGAGAATGGAGATGGGCAAGGAACACCCAGGGCGAGGCAGCGCAGCCACACCGGCGCAGATGCTTTCAGCCCCGGGTGAGGTAAGAATGGTTGGAGAAGGGAAGCACCGGTGACAATAAAACAAAACCAAAACTAAAAAGATGATGCTAAATGTTCGGTTGATACTCTTCGGCCACTCCACATGCACATCGTGTAGGTGCTCTCAAACTAAAATTGTTCCAATATGTGTGCTCCTTGGGTATTTCTATGTTCCTTTAAAATGTTTTCTTCAAGTTATACATCACTTTTTTCTTGTTCCTCTATTAATCTTGTCTTCAAGTTGTATGTATCTTGAGTCTTGTATTATAAGTTTAGTCTTGAAATGATATAAACCGGTCAAGGCCCTCATCGTTAGCGAACCTTGGCAGCGGACAATATTTTCAGTCTCTGATCCGCATACTTCTTTTCCCAAGCGGCACTAAAAATCACGTCAGTCGCAGCGAAAAATCAAGCGAAAAAGTAAGCTGCTAAATAATGATGGACGACCAAAGTTCAGGAAATATATAATATTTTATCTTGCTGTATCTCCTCCCACAAATGTTTGACGCGAATGAAACTTAAAGCACGATATATCCGAGAAAAGTACAAATACACCATCGTAGTATCGACTCTGAGTTTAGGTTAGAACAGGATACATTCCGTTAATTTCTTAAGAATTAAAAACACGTCGTCCTCCTGCGAGCGACCAACTCGAAGAGTTGAGGTCGGGGTGCGGTAGTGGAGTGGTCAGCATAGCTGGCTACCACGCAGCCGACCCGGGTTCGAGGCCCGGCAGCTCCCCTGAACAAGGAGGCAAGCTGGCTCCCGAGAAACCCGTCCAACGGGGAAAGAGTTGGCGACGTCATAGGACCCTGGCAGTTGGTGCGTCGATAAGCCCCAACAATTATTATTACTTAGCTTGAGGTAAGTTTACGAGGTGAGTTTTCTCATAGAAAAAGCATGGGAAAATCTGTCTTACGATCTAAAACTCACAAAATGATTACCATGGTAAGATTTCTTAGAAAAGCATTCTGGGCCAACCTTTCACGGATTCCAGGGGCCATATTTGTCCTTTGGCTTATCTGAGGTCATCATAGGTCACCAGGGAACAAACATAGTATGTTAACTATAAGATTTGACCAAATCAACCTAGGGCGCTAAATTAAATGGTATCGTGTTTGTCTCGTCACTGGCTTTCATTTGATATGCGGCAATATTACTTTATGACCTTCCGTGATCTCAGGCCATTGTAGGTCAAGAGGTGCCCTCTAGAGGTAAAAAACTGGCGCAAGGTCATTATTCCTTACATTGCGGAAAACCCCTAGAATTTTCCTATAACATTTACTTTACCAGACCTCAATACCTCTAATGGCATGATAACCATGCCCAGGTTTCCTGAGCATTGCATATTTTAGTGGAAAGAACCTATTGTGACCCGAAATGACCTCTGGAGGTCAAACCATTGGTCTGAACGCTTAAGCGCATTAAGTAAACCCATATTGAATTCATACGAGCTTTACAACACACTTTGTAGATTTGCGCTAACCCCTATATTTGCGGAGTTAGAGGGGGTACCATCGATGGCTCCGTGGGATCGAAGACCCTCGGTGAGGCGTGGGTTAAAGGGGAATGGACAACTTTGTTGAAATTCTAAAAATGACAATTTATTGACAAAATGTGTCTGAAAACCAGGAAACCACATTTTTCTTCAACTTCAAATCGCCCAAAGCGAAGATAACGCGTCGTGTCTTGCATAGGCGTAGGAACGGGGTGGGCCAGGGGGCCATGACCCCCCCAATATTTATGATCCTTAACCATTAACCCTATGGCGTTGACTGGAAAGAAATGATTTCAAAATGCCCGCTGCCCCCCCAATATTCTGGACGTTCCTACGCCTATGGTGTCTTGCTACGCTGAGTTGACCCGAGCATCGCGTGTAATAAAAAATCTGGCAGCTAGCGGCGGCTTGCTGTATGTAAATTGTGTGGCCATACCATTTTTAACATGTATCGCGTCACATGCGCCGACAGACTGAAACGGATTTTTTCATTGTTTGAAGTAAGGTAGTAAACCCTCGGGTTTGAAGTTTAAAGCTTGTGGAAATTTATACGGAGAACTTTGGGTGAAATTAAATTTGCCAATAGTGATTTTTTGACACGCTCCAAAAAACTATTACCTCAGTTCAAAACCTAGTATAAAAGTGGGACACTCCCTTTAAGTCAGGCTCCCGAGTAGTAATATCATTCCTTAACACATGGATAGCGTGTTCGCTGGGCAGCCTCGCTTAAAATGAAATCCATAAGGACTTAGGACTTTTTTGGACTTTCAAAAGGTACTCTCGTGAATTTACACACTTCCAGTGAGTGAAGCAGATTTTGCAGATGTTTTCCGCCGACCTTTCAATTTGTTTCAGAAACATGACGTAGCATCTTTTCTTTGCAGCCTGGGCAACAATTGTTTTAGTGGTATGACAAAAAACCACATCCGAAAGAAAAGTTTATGGTCTTCTTTTTAGAACAGCGTTGAAACAGTGTGATCAGCAAATTCGGAATATTCTTGAAAATTATTTAAAAGGTATTGGCCACCGCGCACAAAATCTGCTTTATCGAAAAAAGATCACTTTTACCAGCCCGGTATATTGCATCGTAGCAGGTTATCGTTGCAATAGACAATAAAACCAAATACCGGGCGGAGTACGCTCTGGGAGACCCTGAGCAGTAACTGAGCATAATATGGCACCAACCGATACCCAAACCAAACATTAAATGAACTCGAGGCAACCGTTACCACCCAAAGCTGCGCGCAAGAAGGTTGCAGAAGGGTTGCAGAAGGGTGCATCAGGGCTGAAAAATGGCGACTAATCATGAAATAGGGGTGCCCAATAGAGGACGACCAGAGGTGGTTGAGGGCGGCCCGTGTTTAAGTGGAGTGTCCTAAGGGCGCAAAAGAACAACTAATAGTAGGAAACAGGCGAAAAAAGCATAAAGAAGAATGTGCCCAAAGGTGGACGAGGCCGGTCCATACTGCAGTAATAGCCCTATAGACTAACAAATGGTGACCAGTCGTGTAATACGGGAGCCCAACCACAAAGTAAAAGGCAGCCAAAAGTCGATGATGGCGGCTCATGCTGATGAAGTCGCGGGCACTCAGTGGTATGCTGGGGGCAGCTGATTCTAAATCAGAGGAGGCTCACGGAGGAACGGGCCAGGTTCAAGTGACTTTTTATGTTTGGGACTAGCATTTACTGTTCGTGCCCAAAGCGTCGCGAACTTCGGGCGCCGAATGCGGCCGAAATCGACTTCTGGGTCCTGAGGGGGCCGCTGCCCCCTATGTCCTCTGGGTCCTGAGAGGTCCACCGCCCCCTTCGACTTCTGGGTCCTGAGAGGGCCGCCGCCCCCTTCGTCCTCTGGGTCCTGAGAGGTCCGCCACCCCCTTCGACTTCTGGGTCCTGAGAGGGCCGCCGCCCCCTTCGACTTCTGGGTCCTGAGGGGGCCGCCGCGCCCTTCGTCCTCTGGGTCCTGAGGGGCCGCCGCCCCCTTCGACTTCTGGGTCCTGAGGGGGCCGCCGCCCCCTTCGACTTCTGGGTCCTGAGAGGGCCGCCGCCCCCTTCGACTTCTGGATCCTGAGGGGGCCGCCGCCCCCTTCGTCCTCTGGGTCCTGAGGGGCCGCCGCCCCCTTGGTCCTCTGAGTCCTGAGGAGGCCGCCGCCCCTTCGACTTCTGGGTCCTGAGAGGGCCGCCGCCCCCTTGTCCTCTGGGTCCTGAGGGGGCCGCCGCCCCCTTCGACTTCTGGGTCCTGAGGGGCCGCCGCCCCCTTCGTCCTCCGGGTCCTGAGGGGGCCGCCGCCACCTTCGTCCTCTCGGTTCTGAGGGGCCGCCGCCCCCTTCGACTTCTGGGTTCTGAGGGGGCCGCCGCCCCCTTCGTCCTCTTGGATACGTACCGGCGGTGGTTCTGCGTATTTATATTTGTTTATTTTTTGGCATGAGCTCTATTATAGTCATTATGTACTGGATGAGAAACACGAAGTAAATACTTTTGCTGTGTGGTGTGCACTTCTCTGTGAACTACGAAACGCCAGCTTTTCACTCGCCGTCCCCATTTCAATTTACACAATTTCGAGTTGGTTGGCTTCCACCAATGTGGCGACACTAATGCACCAACGGCTTGATTGTTAGACCCTTTCATTTCTTGGCAAGGGGCTGGGGGGGGGCTCAAGCCCACTAGCCCCAAAATGTCAGAGCGCCTATAGCAACTGCATAGCCGGAGGCTGTTCTGAGGCTATGGCGATGGAACCTCGAGCCCTCTAGCCCCCCTCCCCTCCCCTCCATCCCCGAAATCAAATCCTGGATTCACCACCGCTCCAGAGCAGGGCATTTTTTAAGGAAAAATCAGTGGGGGGCATTTCTTGTGCTGGCAATTATAGTGTCTTTAGGGGATCAAGACCCATTTGGAGGGAGGCGGGGGGGGGAATAAAACTTAGAGGCGTCAGTGTTAAAGAATGTTTCCAAATTTTTGTGTTCTTCTATCTTCTAAAGATTATAGATGCTGCTCAGGGCTGCCAGTTTTTTCCGCGGCGAAAGGCCAAACGGAGTTATAAAAACGTCAAAAAAGGGTCATTTTTCACAAAATGTCCAAATAAATACCACAAAACCCAGATTTGAGGCTAAAACGACCAGAGAAGCTACCTGTATCACCGTTTAAAACTAATTGTTGACGGTTTGATATTGACTTGACGCAGTATTTTTTTAGTACACTACCCATTTAATAGGAAGCCAGGAGTGCCCTTCCAATCCCGCGTGGCCATCAAATGATTTTATCCACAGAACCAGAAAATGTTTTAGCATCATCAATTATGTTGGCCTCACCACACCCCGCTAACACTTAATATTTTTCATGTTTTTCGAACTGTGAATTTTTGCTCTCGAACAGTGGTGGATCTAGGCTTTTGATAATTGGGGAGGGTGGAGCCTCAGAGGATGCACTTTGCCGCCAACTTTTCACCCAAAGAGCGCCTATAGTATCGCATGCCTCGCATCCGGTGTTTGGTGGCCGTCATTTTTTTATCGTATTTTTACAAAGTTCTGTCCCTCCCTCTCACAACCATACTAGTTTTGTCTGCTGTTCTTTTTCTTTTTCGGTGTTGGAGCATCTTTTCAAGAGCAGAGAAGGCCAAAAGAAGTCATATTTATACAAGGGACAAACCAAAAATAGCCTAGATGCCAGCTACTAGAAAAAGGGCCAAAAAGGCCAGATTCCAAGAAAGTACCAACAGGAGAAATCGCAAGGCCAAACACGACAAAAAGAAAAAATTGAGATATTTGACCGATAAACTATTTTCTTATTTGTCTTAATGAGTGTGGCAAGGTAAGTCAATTCCTAAAATATCGAGCGCAAGTGGTTTATAGTCTAAATTGAGACAGGCTTTTACTTGCATACATACCTACTATGATGTGTGGATGTTGCTGTCAAAATCCTCTTGGGAATGTCGTGCAAAAACTAGTTAATAATTTTTGGGGCTTATCGACGCACCATATGTCAGGGTCATATGGCTTCTCTTACTCTTTCCCTGTTGGAAATGTTTATCGGGAGCCAGTTTGATGATTCTGACGAAGGGGTGTGGCCGAATATATGATTTACCCCAATTTTCAACATAAATGAATCGATGAGAAAGGCCAAGTAACAACTTATCAACTTTACAGAAAAAGAATGAGTGTAGTAAACTCACTATACACTGAAAAAAGTACGCCGGAAATTAGATTTTTCTACGGTGCCAATATTCACTCTTCTTTCCGTGAATATTTTAAACCCGATATTTTTAGATTGAGAAACGTAAAATGCCATGAAGCAGGAATAATAAAACCCCTTCCCGTGGGTGATGAAAATATCAACTAACAAAAAGTACGCCATTTTTAGGTTATTTTTACGGTGCCAAAATCAACTCCTCTTTCCAGCATTATTGCACAACCCATTTTACACCAATGTAATGCAAAAATGCGTGTGTTTTGAGGGAATATTATTGTACCACTGGAGTAAAAAGATGGTCAGCTAAACCGGAACAGTGTAAACTGGAACTGAGGGAGAAAAATAGATTAAAATGTGAAATTCCTGGCGTAGAAAAATATTTTCAAGGAGCAAAATGAACCCGCGTTCAATATTACATTGCTGCTGAAAAGAAACACCGATTAAAAAACGACCCAGTCTATTTTCATCGAGCGTTTGAGGTCAGTTTACTCTGATTAGGCTGATTAATATACACTCTAAAAACATACATTGCAACGGAGAGTTTTCATTATTTGTTTTTATAATTACTTTTAATAATTGAAATAGGTACCTTAAATTTGCCCTCTAGTCTGGAACAATATTAGAATCAGCCTTCAATCATTTTTTATTTTAAATTTAAAGAGGAGGTCACAAGGTCACGAGGTCAAAACCTGACCTGAAGGAAAAGTTTCTTATGTTTTCTTATCTGAACCGATGTAGGTAACTTCTATCCAGCGATATCCATACAAATTAATTTAGATCAGGCACTTTTAAGAGATGAAATTATTTCTGATTCGATGGTTAGGTTAGCTTTGAAACCTTCATGACCTCTATCTGGTGACCTCTTTGACCTTTTGACCTGAAAATAGGCCCAATTGTTGCTTTGTATAGAGGGCCTTGAGTCAAAGTTTGGTGGAAATCTGAGGAGTGGGTCATGTTGGACTTTTTCGTGCCTGGACGATTTGTCCTGGAATGACCCATCTATATCCCGAGAGTGGCTAACAAAAGTATCGCTACGGGGGTGGGGAGGGGAATTGAAATCCCTTTACTGTTCGGAAAAGGGCACATTCGATATCTGTGCTGGAATACTATTGGATATGTTAAATTCAAGTGAAAATATAGGTTATCACTTCCTCACCACTGTGGATCCGGACTCTTGTAGAAAATCCTTGACGACGCCCTGGATGCCGGACAAAGATAGCTATATAAGCGATTCATATCAGGCCCATTGAGGCAATTCAAAAGCTCTTTGCTATTTGTTGCACTTAGCTAGAATGATTTAATCTTCGTTTCTTCTCCACGATTAGACTAACCTCCACGCGTCGTGATCAACACTCTGTGGAATGCAGAACTGCAACGCGGTGGTTCAAACTCAGAGCTGTAGCGAAAACAAAATGGCACGGTTCCACCCACGTGTTAGTTGTAGTACAAAAATAACTTCTGATATCAAAGAAACACTCAAATGAAAATCAGAGGAATGAAAACATTACTTTAGCGTAGTTAAATTAGCAAATGTCTCGTTTTAATCTATTGGCAGAATTGTTTCACCACAGGAGAGTAAGACTATTCTTGAGGCAGTTTGCGAGTTCCATAGAAATACTCTGCAGAGTGCATGTACTTATAAATTTACCCCTTTGCATTTCCAGCACGAATGGAACTGTCCCGTGCTAAAATAGCACAGAGATTAAATTACCACACGCTTGTAATGTTACACTTCTAATTCTGAAATTAAGCCAGTTGTCAGAATAGATTTACTAAAAATTCTAGACAAATGCTTAAAAATTGGGTACTTTCAGGAATAGACAGATTGAAATTCTACGCTCGAGGTGTTGTTTTTTTCAGTGTAGAGTTTACGTATGCTCCCACCACAATAATAAATAAATAGGCTGAGCACTTCACACCGCCACACCAGCAGCCAGTTTGACGCGCTTTGCCTACACCGTGTCCCGCCTAATCCACGAACGAGCGCCGACATTTCACCACTGGCCACGTATGAAATGAGAGCATCGTCATTATCATCATAGTTGGAGTTTAGGGGTGCGCCGACATCATAGGTCATATGGCGCCCATGAGAGCATCATGCAATCCCACGGTTCTGCCTGGGACGTGGACTTCTGGACGGAAATGGAACACGATGCTCGATTGGTTGTAGGGTATCTCTAACGTTAGGATTAGTTGGGGCTGCTTTGCCAGGATTTCCCGTAACTACGCACTTTGTTTCGTTATTGCACGATGGAGTAGAGAGCTACTGGTGGAAATATGTTAACACAATTTTGGACTGTCAATTTGGGACGAGCAATAGAACAAAATCATTATTATTAGGCGGTGTCTTCTTGTTTTCGTTAGGCGAGTTTGCGTTTGTTCAGTTTTAGGGCACCTCTTATCTATCAGAAGCCGTTTCACTGGGGGGCAATTTCCGGGCACTGGGGGGCATTTCGGGCGACTGGGGAGCAAAGGCCCCCCCAGTTAACATGTTAAAAAATAGCCTGCTCCAGAGGTCCCCTACCATGGGGAAATCCAGGCTTTACCTGTGCATTACGCACTATGTTAAACTGCAATTTAAGGTGCAAGATATTCGTTATCTTATATACAATTCTATGTGAGCTGATTTTGAGGTATTGCCTCTCACGTTCTGTATTTTACTTTATCTTTTAATTTCTTCATTTTGATTTGTTTTACTGTATTTATTATATAACTTATTTAATTTTATTCATTTATCTTACGTTCTAAGGAATAAGGAATAAGGATGGTAAGACGCATAATGGCCAGCTCCGTCAATTCAAGCATGACCGTAAAAATAGCAGACTTTTTGGAAGGGAACAGGTTCACCAAAACCAAATTAGGACAAATAATTTCATTTCAGTAATAAAATAATCAAGTACTGCACGTTGTCAGTCAAACGATAATTCCACTAGGGTGAGCTTGGCTCTCCACTGACTTAATGAAATTGACATTGAAAGGGCCTGCCGAGCTGTTGGCAGGATTTTAATTGGCCGTGCGCTGTAGAACGTGTCAGCACGTGCTCGTGCCACGTGTCTACACGCGGCTGTCAGCGGCGCTGGCACCAGATAAACACCGTCTGAAACGCACCCACCCTGTCGCTGTCAACCGGCTAAAAAGGCGTGCGCTAACAACGACACTGCAAAAGACAACCAGAACCCCATGTCCTGCCAAAAACTAACCATCTGATGGCTGGAACAGTCCCAGCCCTTGTGTGAGCCCGATCGCGGCGCATCTCTGCGTGACGTGATACATTTTCGCAGTTCCGGAAAATAAACAACACCTCAGAGTGTTTTTCGGCTCTAACGGAGCCCTCGCCGGGCCGAGGCCGGCGGGTGACAGCCACGCAGCACGGTGGAGGACGTCGCACCGGCAGATAATGCCCCAGAAGCCCGGATCCTCCACCCGACACCGACAGGGAGCGACACAAAAGGCTGGTGCGTGGCGCCTGACGCTGGGCCTCAGCTAAACAAATCCTATCGCCAGAGACAAAATACAGCGTGGAAGGTAGCTTTGTGATAGCTACCTGCTCGATGTCATCTAGAAACTATGTGGAAGATGCTGGGCGATTCTGCTCCTGAAGATCTTGAATAAAAGGCAGTTCAGAAACGGATCGCATATCTTTGAACTATCACCGGTATGTAAGGTATCAGAAGACGGCGCCGAAATGTTTGGTCACTTTTCTTTCTTATTCGCGAATATCAAATGACCTGTTCGTACAATACTGCTCTTCCATAAGGCCACGCCTGGTGTTAAAAAACTTAACATCTTATCGCTTCTATTTATGTTTTTTACAGAAATATACCTTATTTGGTAGGTTATGGCTGGCAAATGGCCTGTGTGGAAAATTTTCAATCATGACTTGAACTGAGCGTGGTAACTGAACTATTTTAAAAAGCACAAACGCCCTCCCACCATAGTGTTAGCTGGATCGAAAGTTCAACGGGGCAAAAGGCGAGACAGTTAGGGTTTTGCCGGCGCCTGACGGCCGTTAGTGCCGCCCAAGTGCACCTCGTTGAGATTCCTGTCGCCATTGGTCGGACAGATTGCTGCTGACTGACTCCAAGTGAAACGCCAACGCAGTGGAATCACGCACGGGCAGGTTACACCACGGCAGGCTTATGGCGTCCTAACAAGTGACTTGTATTTCAACAATGTCGCGATACACGCAATTTTATCCTGGAAATTGGCGATGAACATTCCAAACTGGATGGAAACGCAGTGCTGTATGCGGGCTCAACAGCGATCTCTGAGACTTATGCTTATTGCTAGTGCTGCCTTTTATTCTACTTTTGCTCATATCAGCCAGGCTATGAACTTGTGTCAGGAAATGTTGATCTCTCGTGCTTTCCACGATGTGATTTGATAGGGGTCTAAGTGCTGACAAAAATTATACAGGTGTGCCGTTTATTTAACAAAAGATATAACCAGACAAGGAAAATGAATCATCATGAGTAGCTATGTAAGGATTTTCGTTTCAGGGGCGCGTTTCAGAATGGTTGAGTCGAGCACAGGCTAGTTCTAATCTTTAAATATATTTCCTAACTCTGCTGTTGCTTAAATATTCAAGGGCTTAGCAACATTTACTTCTTGTATCGCTTCAAAATCCACCAGTTACTGTATCACAAATAGATGATATTTTCACTAAGGTAAACAATTATAAATATGAATGCTCTTCCAGGCATTGACCGTTGAATATAATGGCACTTTTTACTAGCAAAAAGTGGCATTAAGCAAAAACAATGTCACTATATTCAACGGTCAATGCCAGAAAGAAAATATTTTGCCGAACTACACAAAGGTGTATATAGACATTTATGTTTTCTAAGATTTAAAAATCAATATTTTAAGAACAAATGACTTTATGAAAAATAGGAGCACAGGAAGAGCAGTCGAAAACGTATGCATTTCTCCCAGCCTGGAAACTATCTTCATTTTTTACCGATTGTTCCGTGCATTCGGCGCCGGTTTTCACAAATCGTGAGAAGTTTCTTCGTTACAATATTGCTACTCTGATGTCCCAAAATTATCATCCCTTGCAATGCTCAAGAATACCATTTCCTGGGGGATTAATTGTTATCGGTAGTATTTCTTATCCACAGCAGAAGCGTGAAGCTTCTTCATGTGATGTGCCCAATTTAAAATATTTCGCTTAGCCCCATGTTGAATTGATTGCAAACTGACAGAATTGCTGAGGATGTTATGAGACGCTTCTATTTGGAGAGGGGAGAGACAAACAGCCAAAACGTCGGAGAAGAAAATGTTTTTAAAAACACTGAAAGGGACATTGTCGCAAAAATTTTTATTGTGGTTTCTTAATATTTGAAAAATCCTGATATTGGAACCGTCAATCATTTCTTTATTTTCAGCTGAATTTTTGGAGGCCACTCAACAATTATTCAAATTTGTTAACAATATCAATAATGGGCTGTAACCTGCTCTTCACCTCTATTCTATCAATCAAAGTCTTAAGTTCTAGAAATGATTTGTATGGAATAAAAAATGTTTTCATGCTGTATTCGTATTCAATTTATTTTTATTAAGCCTCAAAAACACTAATATTACATTAGTTTGTCCAAAAAATTCGGCTTGAGAAAACTAATCAGGAAAGTTTTAAAATCGGGCAGATGTCGTACGGAAGGGGGTGGTATAGTGGCCTCCATTCCCGACTCTCACACGGGTGATACAGGTTCGAATCTAGGTCGTGGAACCTTTTACTGTAATTTTTTCTGATTTTCTTCTTGTTTGTTCAGGCGTACTAATGGATGAAGCATAGTCGGATCCATGATTGCTGATCGGGGGGGGTAACTTCCAGGGATGGCACCATCCGGACCAGGGGGGGGAGAGGCCGCCACCTTTGACCGGCAAAACTTATCAGATGGACGCTAAATCCTATCCATGTGCGCCGATTTTCGCATACTGGGGGCAGGGGATGGCACGAGCCATTTTAGGGTTCACCGAGGGTTGATCAGAGAGGGGTGGGGGGCACGTGCCCCTTTGCCCTCCTGGATCCTCCTATGGGATGACGTAGCTATTCTAAGGACAATTTCTTCTGGTTATCCCTCCGTCCAGGTAGTTGAGGGAAAGGGAATATTAGCCCCAAATATTTTTTTAATCTGACCGGCGTACCAAACTGGGACCGGCTTGCCTCCAGCTCCCTGCAATGGTTCTCAATCCGTCGGATATCACTCTATTGGAGACCAGTTCCCCTGTTTTCTGACCACCGGGACACGCTGTTCGTCGTTCGAAAATGTCTTGTGTCCTTTGCTGAAGGCCATTCTTGAAGGCTGGCCGGTTTTCGTGCAAACCAAGAACCAGAAACCGACCCAATAAAAAAGCAGGGGTGGCTCTATGAGATTAAGGTGTTAATCTCGAGATTAATGTGCCTCGAGGTTAATTAATAGTTTAACACACGCATTGACGGGAGGCGGGTACTTGCCCCTCCCCCGTCTGGTTTTTCGAACAGAACATAAAAACGGCGGCGCGTAGCGCCGCCGTACTTGACATACCTTCTCTCATCATTTTTACAACTTTTGTCAAAATTTTAAGGTTAGGTCATCTCAGGTCAGGTCACCAGTACAGGTCAAGTGACCTGACCTCAAAGTTTAACACAAACATAAGTCGGAACACATTGAACTCATCCGATTGAAGTGACCTGACAAAATGGTTAAAAATATTTCGATGGAAAAGCGTATGGGCTACCCAATGCCGTTTACCATTTTTCACTACCTACCGTGGTTCTCGAGATTTTAGGGGTACCCGACCCCCCCCCTGTCAAAGCGAAGGTGGCTTAGAGCCCCGTCAATGCGCGTGTTAATCTGGTAAAACAACGAGATAAAACGTTAATCCGTACGAGATAAAACGTGTTCGAGATTAAATGTGGCGGTCTCCCAGGGCGGACCACCCTGAAAGACCGCCTGGGCCTTTCACGGCAGGAGAGTGTGGAGGTGGAGCGCCTGCGCACTGGCCACTCCCTTCTCCTGTGCAGCTACCGAAAGAGGATCGGCCTGGACCCGGAGGTCACGTTCCAGGAATGCGACGATGGAGAGGACGAGATCCTCCACCAACTTCTGACCCGGTGCCCTGCGTGCGCTGACCTGCACTGGGACATATTTGGACGGGACGACCCGCCCATCCGGGAGGCGCTGGCGGACCCACGACGGCTGGCGATGTTCCTGCGGCGGTTGGGGCGCCTGCAGGGGCGCCCCCCCCCATATGGCCGGAACACTCAATAAATGAATCTGATTAAATGTGTCCGTCGACATCTAA
This sequence comes from Lepas anatifera, assembly GCA_034440635.1. Classification (NCBI taxonomy): domain Eukaryota; kingdom Metazoa; phylum Arthropoda; class Thecostraca; family Lepadidae; genus Lepas; species Lepas anatifera. Next base: position 686,008 of record JAOTON010001336.1, on the reverse strand, counting down.
ATCTTTGATACAATTGTAATTCTTTGGTCTCTGGAGAATATAAAAACACGTAGTCTAGAGAACCGGAGAATAGCTGAATGTGATAGAGAATAATAAGAATAATGTGAATGGAAGAATAACTCTTGATATGCGTCAGAACTGGGGAACCAGAGAGCAGCCACCACGATCCTTGGATGAACTAACAAAAATATGTGCAGCCACCAAGTGTGGAACGCACCACGAACCCAAACCTGATCACTTTTTGTTTCAGGGGGAACGTTTGTTGTGTGTTGCAGGTTGGAGATGGACTGGCCATCTCACTCCTCTGTCCGTGATGGTAGCTCTTTCTAATTTTTTTCGTATATAGATATACAAGATTTAAGAATACATTGTTTTTGACTTCAAGTTGAGTTAGTTTCTGATCAGGGCCCATCAAGAAAATATACCTCAAAATTATAGCCTGGAACAGTTCGTATTAAATAAAAAGGATTCTATAATTAATCTAAACATTGGTAGAGACAGAGTCTAAACCTAAGAAGACGCATCGCAGCTTTAAGACAAGCAAGCTGCTAGCCTCAAGAATGACATTTGTTTATGAAAATGATAAGTTTTATTTTTAATACTTCCGAGTTCGGAAACGGTCCTTTCTCATAATAAAACAAACAATTCCAGAAGCACTTCATATAACATCATATCATTATAGAAAATAGTATATTAACCGTTATTTTTATTAGATTGTTTATTAGATTATCTACGTTGATAAGATGTTCAATGACCAGCCTCCTCGAATCATGGTTGCAAAATGGGGCTAGTACACTGATAAATATTCAGGTACATCCCTTCAACAAAATTCTCATAATATAATAGGTGAACACATAAATTTTTAGTCAGAGTGCTAGGATAACCTCGAATCGAGATCCAATATTTGAATATTCCAGTACTGAACTGCATTATTCCAGCATTCGATATCCATATCAGATCTAAATTTCAAGCCTTGGTCACACTATGACCATAAGTTTTCGCTTATTGTATTATGAGGATTCTGACGAGGGCTGTGCCCGAATATGTGATCACAGTGTGATCACAGGCTCCATTTTGCGTCAAGAATTCGAGAGGCAAAACCATGAAACATCTTACCAATTTATAATCATGCTCCTCGGCTACGCAATGCAAAATTCATCTACTTTTAAAAACCAACAGGCATCAGTTGATCAATGAGGCTTATATTCAATCTCACAAAACATGAGAAAATATAACCTACCAGGAAATTACAAGCGAGTGATAACCCTCGGCAGGTGAGAAACGCGTGCAACAATCAGGTCTGCGAGTTCCCAATGAGCAATCTTCCGAGTGCAACGTGGACTAGAGGATATAACTTAGTACGTCAGTGACGGATTCAGGCCAATGTTTTTTTTGGGGGGGAGGACAGGGTCTTAAATCGTGAATACACATTTTTAAAGGGCGGTGAAAATCGCAGAGTTTGGGAGGAAAGTAAATTTTCCCTGAACCCACCAGTGGGTATGCAGCTCCTAGCTTCCAGTCCTTGAAGTGCACTCTAAGAAGGCTGGGAGCGAACCAAATACTGATTGTACATCAAAAGGGTAACAGATTTTGCATCTGTCCACAATAAGTGCTACACGGTTTGATAAAATGTTCACAGCCATAGTCTGAGCACAGAGGTGTCACTTATTATTTTCGCCGACTTTCGCACGTACGACCACCAACAAAATCTGACCACTTGATTTTTGACTATAAAGACCCTTCGCATTACTAGTTTTCTTACCTTTAGACTAACAAATACTTTTAATGGCATGTTTTACTGAGGTCCTCAGAGGATTTGCCTTAATATACGGCGATAAACACCACTTACGCAAATACATGAACGTATACTGCGGGCACATAGGCAGACGACCGAGGTGCACTCAGGCAGGTTCGTGTTCAATGCAGAAAACTGCTGGCTGTGGTACTCTGCCAACTCTGGGATTCCATTGCTCGTCCTCTGAAGCTTGTCTTCCAGCAGCAGGCGTAATTTGCGATAGTCACTGTCGAGGGACAGCACCTGATTCTTTCTGTTTTGCGTTCAGCTTGCTGGGGTAGGCTCTTCTTAAATTAGAACATATTTTCACAGCAGGAACAAATGGGACCAAATAAAGGGTACCAATAAAATATCACAAGCCCAAAATGAAAGCAAACAAGATATCACTGAATCTTGTTTTAAACATATGCAATATATATATATATATATATATATATATATTTATATATATATATATATATATATATATATATATATATATATATATATATATATTCAAGAACAAAGACATCCCCAAAGACGATGTAGGTATAGTCTAGATCATGGGTTTGTGGAGGAGTCGGGTGGAACCATGCAAAATCATGCTTTTTATAAATTATAATACATTATTTCAACACTGGTCCACAATAGCAAACAAATATTCCAAATTTCAGGTCTATGGGAGAATCGGTCTGATTGGGTTCATCCCATTCAAACTAACAAACAAAATGATCATACACAAGCTGGTCCATTGGGACGATAGCTTGACGATACACAGCAGCTACAAAAGACAGGTTTTCTAGTAAACAAATTTTCTCTTTGAAGTGACCAGCCTAATCTTTCATATATTCTTCGAGGAAAACACAAAAATTGCATCACCCAAGACTGCCCTCCTGTCATTCCTACATGTCTATCCATACTCTTTGTTCACAATTATATTGTTGTATTGGGTACACTCCTAGTGTTTCAAATCATAATACATCTTATCCTAGTTTTCCTTCAGTTCATTTTTAATATCAATTATAAAAAGCATGCAGATGGGCATTTTCAGAGGGCAGATGGATGAATTCATCTGCAGATGGGCATGAATGCAGATGGGCATTTTCAGAGGGCAGATGGATGAATTCATGCTACAGTCACTTTCATGTCTGGAAACAAACAGTAGCACTTGAAATATGAGTAACTTGATCCGAGAAGTGGATAGGAGTACACTGACTACTATGTACTGTATGGTACCAAAATAAATGGAAAATCTGTTTCAATCTGTAAAATTAATCAAAAACATTTTCATACTTAAAAGAAGGTAAGCTAAGCAGCAAATGCACTGGCATGCACACATTTGCAGAGCCAGTATTTGTAACAGGTAGAAATTTGTAATTCAAATTACAAGCTTGATATAGACTTTTACTAGAGTGCACAAATATTGTAAATATAAAGTTAGACCAAAAAGAGAGGGAATATGGGCAATTCAAAAATAATATGCTTAAATAATCATTGGAGAATTGCCATCACCAATAATTTTCACCTATTTTGGTACACAAATTGACCTGTGCAACAATAAAATGAGGACTTTTTGGCATTGACACTGCTCATAAGCCTTGTTCCGTCTGCCAGCACAGCCTTGTCCGCAAGCCCTCTAGCCTCCCTCTAGAAAGAAATACCACAACTACCTTTAGTATGGCTATGGCTAATCAGACAAAAATGAACCAGAATACTTATCTACCAATCACAAAATAGTATGCTGCCACTGTTGTGCTGTTACTGTTTTTCCAGCAGCACCACAGCAGGTTGCCAGCCTGTAAATCTAAGATTGGTTCTCAGTGAGAGGCTATAGTCATGTGACATAGACTCAATCCAGTGTGCCAAGTATGACATTTTCGACGAGATCTTGCCAGGGTGGGTGCCCTCGGAGACAAGAGCGAGTGGTGTGAATTTCATCGACCTGGTGTGAATTTCCCAGACTGGTACAAGGAAAGTGACACTGAAAAACAAACAAATAATGGCTGAATGGTTATAAAGACACAGGAGGGGACCTTATAACAAATATATGACTAATAAAAGAGGTAGCATTGCATTGTGTGGGTAGGAAAGGGGCATTTTCCCTATGGTATATGGCAGATTGGTGTGAATTTTTGGTGTCTGGCGGTGCAATGATTTTAGGTGGCTGGTGTGACTCATCTAGCCTGCTGCCATACTTTGCAGACTGGGACTCAATGCTGCTCGCTGATTAGTGTTGACAGACGAAACGAGACCACAGCTATAATAGTGGGCCAAAATGAATAGTTATCAATTGAGCATACAATTTGCTTTCTGGCAACTTCATGAACCTAATTAATGCAGAACAGAAACATTAAATGCATTGCCCATATTTGATAGGATTAGTGTTTGACTTAACTCACTACACTCACTACACAAAACCTCAATGGGCATTGGTGGCCAGCAAAGATGGATGGCAAAAATTCAAATTGTTTCATTAAATTTTCACGCATACATTTTTTCCCTCTAAGAAAATCTCAATTGACCACATCAAAGGCTCAAAATATTATACGTACAGATAACCGACGATATGTAGATCCACGAGACCGGAGAGGCGACAATCCCCTCGTCTGAAAAAGCACCAAAAGTTTTTTCATGCCTCAAAAGAGGCTCTTTTGGATCGCGCTACCCGTATCTTTTTATTGTATCATTTTAGCTGCAATGCAATCATGCAATAACGAACAATTATTAATTATAATCTTTAGGTATTCGGGCCTGACCGCAGCGCTAATTAGTGTTATAGAATTTGTATTCATATCTCCGCGTTTGCCGCGGCTTTCGAAATGGTGAATATCGATAACTCAGCGAAAGCCGTAATGACATCACATTGATGTAAGATATGCCCACGTGACCAGATCCTATAAGGACTGGGCTTGATTGGTTGATGGTATTTCTTTAAAAGCCTATATTTCTCTTTTAGAAGCGTTTTAGAAAGTTATTTTTATGGAGTAATTTTTCTGTTATAGGTTTGAGCTACTGAACTGCTTTAAAAGAAATTTTTGACATTTTTTCATATATAAATTGATAGCTATAGCCGGGCTACGTCATTTTATCGATACCATAAGGACTCGGTAAAGTCGTCTATAAATGTTGACTTTGAGGCCGATTTTGAGGCATTTTGAGCCTGAATTTGCAAAAATGAGAATATGACTTCTGAAACAACTTTTTGTAACCTTTTGATTTAGCCAATAAAAATTTTTGCGACAATGTCCCTTAAGCGGCATCGCACGTTTTAAGGAGGCTTTAGAAGCATGATCCGGTTCGCTCCGTTTTAAGGGGTTTGGTTTTTATTTTTTCCAAAAAAAACCTTCCGTTAATAAAAAAGGGTTGGTTGGAGAATTTTTTTTGTATCGTAAGGCTCATTCAGACGTCGTAAAATTTGAAACGCTTTTAACAGCAAAAATTTCTGCGTTTCCTAAAAACGAGACCAATTTCATAAACGCTCTATCGAGTAAATACTACGTAGCTAGCTAGTATTTACTACGCACCAATTTCATAAAACGCTGCTCAGTAAATACGGGTCCTCAGTACTTACTACGTTAGTTAATAATAAAAAGCTCACCCGAACTCGCGCTCTGATTGGTTGGTGAATTTCATAAACGCCGCTGAGTAAATACTCCGTAGTATTTACTACGTAGGTAATCAACTATGGGTAGGGGCATGATTAATTAAATTTAACTTCTTTGTTATTATTTATTTGACGATTATTTTCAAAAAAAAAAGAAAAAAAATAATTTTTTTTTTTTTTTTTTTTTTTTTTTTTTTTTTTTTTTTTTTTTTTTTTTTTTTTTTTTTTTTGGGGTGGTGTTAAGTTAATTGTTTGGGGGGGAGGGAGAAGTACGTACTACCTACCTAGACATTTTGCCATTTCTTACAGCAGCATCTTATTTACTTTCGGTTGATTTTCGTCTATGCTATTCAACAACTTTTTGCTCGTTTTCATCAACTTTTGCCTCTTTGCCTTTTAATATTTTTTTATTTATTAATTTTAATATTTTTTTTTTTTTTGGATTTATAGAGGGAGGAAAAAAAAAAAAAAAAATAATTTTTTTTTTTTTTTTGGAAGAAGGAAGGGGGGGGGTTTTTTTTTTTTTAAAAAATAAAAAAAGGGGGGGGGGTAGTTTTTTGGGGGGGGGGGGGGATTAAAACCCCTCCCGGTCCGTAGTTTGGGTTGTAAAAAAAATAAAAAAAAAAAAAAAATTACTCTAAAAAAAGCAAAAAAAATATAGGTAACCCCCCCTTAAAGGAAATCTCTTTCTTGACCTAATATCTACTTAGGAAGCTCCGCGCAATTGTGGCACTGCAATTTCTGATTGAGACGGGGCGTGTTTACATATTTTGTTCTGCTGTTAGCTAGAAATCAAGATGATTTTAAATAGGTTATCGAATACTGGATCTGATCCGATGGTTTGGTTTGGGGATGGTTCAATGATTCCAGATTTATTAAAAACACATCATTTTTAAATTATATGAAAAAAATTAAAAAAAAAAAAAAAAAAATATTTTTTATTTTTTTAAAAAAAAAAAAAAAAATTTTGTTTTTATTTTTAAATAAAAATATTTTTTTTTTTTTTGGTTGGGAAAAAAAAAAAATTTTTATGTATGTTTTTGTGTTTGTGTTTTTTTTTTTTGTTTAAGGTTGGAGGGGGGGGGGGGGGGGGGGGGGGGGGGTTCCCCCACAAAGCCCGCGGGGGGGGGGGGGGGGCCCCGAGGCCCCCGGGGGGGGCCCCGGGGGCTAGGGTTTTTTACCCTAACCTTAAATTTTGGTTTGTGTTTGGGTGCCCCCGGGGCCCCCACCACAAACAACTAGGGGGGGGGGGGGGGGGGGCCCTTCCGGAAGTTAGGCCCAAACAGGGGGGGGGGGCCCCCCCCCGCCCCCCTGAACGCCACGAGGGTCGAGAACAATCTCTGAGGGCACTGAAGTAACATGCCCCTCCCAGAGATCAACAATTGGACTAAAATAACAATTGGGGCCCGGGGCCAAATCTGGGGGGCCTCTGACATAAACTCAAGTGGTCCCCAGTTATATTATTAGGAGTCCCGAGCTCCTCATTTGAGTCGTGGTAAAGTCCTCAAATCAACTTTTAGAACGATTATCGGCCATCCGGGTGCCGTTTCTGACAGTGGATAGGCTCAGCCCTCCCTCTTTCTTGGATCCACCCCTATTGCTACCGCCTTGAACACAATTGCCGATACCCTCGGCGCCCCCGAAAGGTCGATGGCGCCCCCTGAAATGTCGCTTCCCACCCCCAGGAAAAGTCGGCGCCCACCGATAGGATTGGCGCCCACCTGATAGCTTTGCCGGTCATAAGTGGCGCCCCTGGTCCGGATGGCGCCCCCCCGGGGGGGGGGGCGCCCCCCGGGGGGGCCCCCGATCGCAACCTGGATCCGCCTATGGTCACTGCATCTAATTTTTCAGCTTCGAGAGGTTTAACGTTCATTGAATGAAGGCCCAAGCGGCCCTAAAAATGGAGCACCTGAGGCCAACACCTGCCCTGCCCTCTCGAGAAAATCCTGGATCCGCCCCTGCCGAGGAATACGAACCTGAGCTGGTGGTAGTGACGGGGAGGAAGAAGTCGCAACTACCCCAAAATTTGAAAATAGGGTTTTCAGGAAATTGGCACAACAAGGAAGATACAGCGAAAAACTCCCTTAGATCGGACCCGAATCCACTTGTCCGATTAGGTACGCAGCTGTCTTTTCAAGAACAAGAAGTGGAGAAAACACATAAAAACACTCATTGATATCTGAGAGTTTCCCGTGTACTGGGCTATTAACCATATAAAATTAAATTAAAAACAATAATAATCAATTTACTTGCAGATTTTAACTGAGCTATTATTTCATAGTTTTACAGAATTGAAAATACTCTGTGCTTCGGTCAGCTGACGCAAGCTTTATTTACTACGATCAACGAAATCAACTACCTAGCTTGAATTAACTGCGTAGCTCGCCTTCGATTTATGAAACTGAGGTAAATAGTTATTAGTTCATTCGAAGTGTTGTGGTAAATAGTTCATACTATTTACTACGATGTTTAGAAATTGGCTTCTGGTGGGAAAAAGTGATAGATCCCCATGCCCATGAATCGGGCCTTACGGTTTTCTAGCAAACATAAAAATGACGCCGAAACTTATAAACGCACCCTAGCCGGCAGTCCAATTACGGGAGTATTTGTTGCCTATAATTTTTTCTTGATCTGGAATTAGAAATGAGAGCTGTTGAGTACTCACTAGCAAACACAAACCTCAATGTCGCAATAATAGGATTAAATACAAAGTCGAGGTTGATAGCTTACATTTAATATATGTACCTCATAGATAGGCTACCCTGTGGATATCTAAATACGCAGCGGAACGGCTGGATACGCCTAGCAAACTTTAGAATTCTCGATAACGGACTTGGATACTGAATTCAGTTTGTTTCCTAATTTCACACATCTTGCACAAAGTCATGTCTTGATAGCTTCTCTCCACCTAGCCAGTAAGTTTACCAGGATAGTCATAATTTATGGATGTCAGGAAACTACCACGCGGCATTAAAAGCAAGATAATAAGCAAACTCACTGTGATGGAAGTGATAGTTTGTATGTTCTATACTGCTTTTAAACTGAAAATAATTATAAATGCAGTTGAGCTGGAAAATGGTAAGAAACATATGACCAATTCAGATGGAATAGAGGCGTACGCAACTAATGTAAGGAAAATATTGTTTCCAGTTTAAGATTAAATTGTACTTTTCCCAAGGAAAATATGAAATTCAGTCGATAGGAAGTCACACGAGATCGACTGCAATCTTAAGTTTCTGAAGTATATATTTTCCAGCAGGTACACGACATTGGTTGTGAACAGAATGTCTACAGAGGTGCCTTTGCTCGACAACCACTTAGTCACCTATTCATAATTAGGCCATTTGGATGCTGCAGTGGCTGAAAATGTAAAAACATTATTTGCTATCTAAGTTTCATTTATACTTCATCAGCTGCATAGAGTTTGTTGGTTAAGGAATTTCAATGAAGAGCATATTTGATAAATCAACTTTCAAATCCCACATGATAATTTTCCTTAACCATCGCCGAGGTGGGAGTGTTTGAAACCCCCTCCCCTCCCACCTCGGTTTTTCGGCTGAACGAACAACGGCAGCGCGAAGCGCCGCTGCAATAGGCATACCTTGTCCTTGATTGATCTCGAACATTTTTACTAAATGTTATGGTTCGGTCATCTCAGGTCAGGTCACCAGTACAAGTCAAATGATCTCACCTCCAAAAATTTTAAGGTGGCATAAGTAAAAAGGTGAATATATCGAATTTAAACTTATACCACACAATGGCCTCATCGACTACTACAACACATATTCCGGGATTTGTCATTTCGATGACCTTAGGTCAGGTACAGATCAAGACCTCTCTATTGGAAATGCATAAGAAAACAGGAATTGGGCTGTATTTGTGTAGATGTAGCTGCGAATACCTTCATACTCTCCAACTCGTAGTATCCTGGGCCCATTTCTAGGATCATGCTGCAATTTTTGGCCTGTGAACTCTGAGAGGTCATCTGGAATACTGAAACAGATTTTCAGACTTGGGTCAATAACTTTGCAGGAAATGACGACAAAGCTTTTATTTTAATACTATTACTTTTTGACTGTTATTACGAGTGGATTAATGTATGTACATGTTACAGGGAAAGTGCGAAATCCAGGATTTCGCGAACTCCTAGGGATTTCGCGAAATCATTGACCAGCCAGGAGTTCAAAAGAATTGCGAAATCACTGGCCGACCAGGATTTCGCGAACTCCTAGGATTTCGCGAACTCACTGAAACTTCAGTGATTTCGCGAACTACCTGAATGCTTTTCAGGGATTTCGCGAAATCCCTAACATGCCAAAATGTCATATAAAGAATGATCCTTCAGTAATCTGGTTTTACACTCCCCGTCCATGTTTTGTCTTTCTATGATGTGTTTTGCTTGATTTTATCTCGGCCTCATATTTATTTTTTGAAAATTAATTTTACACCCTCAGCTCTACCTCACACCGGGTCCTTGTGCCCGCTGACGAACTATTCGAGTCACTAGCCTTCCTCGAGGTGCATGGTTTATGCAATTTGAACCGTAGGTGGGGGAGGGGGTGGGCTCAAAACAAACTAGAGATGCCACTACGTTTTCATTGTCATCTGTAATGAATATCTTGATCCCTTAACAAAGCAAACTCCTGATGGGAAGTATCGTGCCGTAAGAAACGGACAAAGAACTGGTATACTTTCACAAAGGTCTATTTTAGCTATGTCTATGTTGGAATGTACTACGGACGTCCACAAATTTTCCAATAACAATATTTTGATTCAGGAGGAAGTGTCGGCCTCGAAAAAGCTCTCGGTGTAAGAAGCGGCACGCCTGTCATCGTTTGACCATTGCCAACGCTTTCAGAAATTTTATTGTCGATTCCGGCGGGCTTGCTCCAGCCGCGGTCATGACAATAGGCAATGAGATAGCACATGACAAATATGCGTAACAATTGTTTTATTCCGTATCCTTTTTATGCCGACAACTATAGTTGTCGGCTTATGTTCAGCTATAGCTGAAACTGTATAACGCTTCTGATATGCTGATAAACTGAAAACAGAGATATGGTCTAAGTTAATTTGCAGAATAATTATTTCGTTGTTGCAGCTCTGAAATTTATCTTAGTATAGTCGAACCGTACCTGTAAAGATTGGCCAAAGTTTTGGAATAAATTAATGAACTTAATGCAAAAAATAATATAGCATTATTGTATTTTCCTTACCCAGATTATAATACGAAATGGCCATCAGATAAGCAGCATTTCTCTCTTGTGAAGTAATGAGGGTTGTGATATGATAATGATCTCTCTGCAGATGCTGGATAAGTGAGTTGGAAAGAAACGCTTCAGAATTTAGTCTCTAACGGTACTTACAGTTGGTGCACCTGACCGACTTCGTACCGAGTACGTGCATGGCCGGGGCGGGAGATGGGTAACCATACCCCTTGGGTTTTTTCGCAAAGTCTTGAAAACGGCTACGCGCAGCGCTGCTGTACCCAGTACAGTTTTTCTGAAGATTTTTACAACTCCTGTCAACATTTTCGGTTCAGGTCATTTCAGGTCAGGAAATCAGTGCAGGTCAAGTGACTTCATCTCCAAAAAAAGAAGAAAACAACATGAGCAAGGAACAGCTTAATTTATCCATCTAAAATTCGTATTGAATAAAGGGCCGATTGAGTACACATCATTTTTTTAGGATTTCTAAAGTCGATAATCTAAGGTCAATTATGAGTCATGATGACACCGTTGGAAAAGTATCGGTAAAATGGTTTAAACATAATAATTTTGTTGGGAACGGAGCTAAATTGTATATTTTTGCATCATTGGGATTGTCTTGTTTCTGCAGTTCTAATGATATGCATTCTGACTTAATTCGATATTGACCTGATTCAAGGTCAGGTCAAATCTTAGCTTTGACCTAAAATAGTCACATTATTAATCATTCGACGTCGCTTGCAGAAAAGCTTCAGATAGTGAATCCCTATATATTGTATCTCTTCTACATCAGATGGTAGGACTGAAGAACTGTATTTCAGTTATATCACCATATCCATATTATGCCATTTTTGGCTTCCAATGCCGTCAGATTTTACCCGACAAAAGAATGTATAGAACACTTCCTTTAAAGCTTAGGTTGTGCTACTTAACGTCATTTACTTTTTCGCTAACTAGCATAGTTTTTAGATTTTAGGGGGGGGCGTAACCCACCCCCTCGTCAGGGTGAAGGTGGCTCAGACCCCTGGCATTGCACGTCTTAAAAATTGCATCCCGCAAAACTAGTTTCAGACTCATACCAAACGTTTTTGACTGTGATGATTTCAAGCCATCAAAAGGCATAGTCATAAGAGACTTTGCAATTGATCTCGGTGACCGGCACCTCATCGACACCACCAGCCAAAAGACACGCGATGAGTTTTCAAAAATGTGAGCGTCGGGCACATTCTTTTTCGGATGGCGCGGTTTGCTCAAAAGTAAGTGCGTTGCGCCCAGAGCTGCAAAAAATCTCAAGTCTGTCGGGCACTTTCGAAAAAACCTCCAAATCTGTCGGGTGGTTAGGATAGGACTATTAAAATTGTCTAAAACCCATTCAATTGGTAAAATGTTCCTACTCATTTTCCACATTCTTAATAGAAAATACTAAAATTAGCATAAAAAACTTCTAGTTTAGCACCAATGGATATCATTATCCTTATTTTTGTGCTCTGATCCTTATATGTGTGATATCCTTATTTTTCGTGCTCTGAAGCCGCCTATGGCAAATCTAAGTGGAATGACACAAGTCTATTAATTTTCAAAACTCTAGAACTGAGACTATTCTTCGGGTTTTCAATTATCAGACGCACTCAGGAAATTAAGCTTATCGGCAGAAACCTATAACAAATTGAATACCAAACCACCAATTCTCATTTTCTGGAGTCACCATTGGTAAAGGAAATTTATTATTGGATGTAATTTGAGATTTGTGGACGTACAGCATACAAATAGTGTGCGTCAAAGTCAGCTCGACTGGGTCTTGAATAAGTCTCAGTCTTGAATTCAGATGATTTAGGTCACAGGTGGAAATATACAATAACATGAAAAGCAGCCCCCCTTTTCAGTCCTCTGCAGCCGCCACTGACAAAAAAATGTTGCACTAGAATGAGAATAAGTGATATTTTGTTATTATGTTACATAGTCCAGCCCAGAATCCTTAAAAAATATAGTTTGCAATGGAAGAAAGCTGACCTGGTTCCCATACCATGCGGTTACTTATGCCAGCTTCTGCAGATTTTCATGATTTCAGTTTTTTGGAGGTGGGAGGGGGGTAATTTGGAAGGTACCCCTAAAATTTATATAAGGATTTTGCTCTGATGGCCAGACAAACAAGATTGGAGGGGTACTTTATTATATTCGAAAAAGTGTTTTTTAAGGATCATGGCTACTTGTAGTTGAATGCAAACATGTAATATTAGCTTTCCATGACTTTTAAATGCATGTTTACATGAATAATCCTAAATTTTGAAGCTGTTGGCTATTTCAAAGTTTTTCATGCATTGCCGTGCTCATTTCCATGAGGGTAGGTGGTTTAGGATCTGAAGTTAATGAGGCTAATAAATAACATTAAGTCAGTTATATAGTAAATGTCAAATAAATATCATGTTTCCAAGGAAGTTAAGAGTAAAAGGAATGAGTAAATGTTGCACTAGGCTGTGTTTTTGTTATATCTTTGTCCCCTTGACATAGATCATAGGCATATTTAGGTAAGTGAATAAAATGAAATGGGAGAAATAGTTTGGTACTTAAAACTCAAATTAATGTGGAAAGGTGAAGAGTTTTGTTTCTTTGGCATCTACAAATCCACTGATGAAGGTATGCAACTTTTGTGGTTAATTCTGGACAAACAGGCATTGGATTTAAAAGAAGACGGAAGGGAAAATCAAATGTTTAGTCTAATTTGACCAGTTTGCTGGTAAAATTCATTTTTCCCTTATTGATTCCCATTTAAAATTATTGATCAACAGTGAGCATAACATAGGTGTGTGGAAATAAATGTAAGCTGCCGAAATTACAACAAACACCACATCACTCACTTGTTTTCTCCCCACACTGTTCTGATCTGCCCGCTGTTTGATCCATGCTTCAAAACGACCTCCTTGGCCAAAACCACTGTTCCTGAACTTGCAGGGCAGCCCAGAATGCTTGATTGGCTGATGCTCCTTAAAAAACGTTTTTCGCCAAAATACCCACATCCCTCAAATCCACATTTAAGCTTGACACGGGACGGTGGAAGGGGCTTCAGCTTAATCGGAGCCATTTATCAGCCCTTCAACTATGGACGACGAAATCCAAGCTCAACCAGTTTACTCAAGATGTATACCAAAGTAATGCAAGAGAAAAATAATCAAAAACACAACCTTGCAACGTATTGCCTCCACCACACCACGGGATTCTAGGGCCTTGGCCTCCACCATATCCACAACGCAACACACCAAACCGCAGGGCTGCTTTTCAAACCAAAGATACCTTTTACACCGGCTTTGCCGCAAGGGCGCTGTTCAAACAGCGCCCTTGCGGCAGCGTTGAAGTGTACTTCCAAACGAAGGAAACGAAAGAAAAAAACTGTTTTGCCTGTCGAAAGGCCTTTACGGCGGCCTGTCGGGCCAAGCTGTCGCGTGCTATGGAATACAAATCGGGCCCGACAGGCCGGTGAAGGAATTTTTCCAGCAGAGGATTTTCTGGCTGACGTTTAAAAGGCCCTCTGTCCATAAGGCCATCTATTCAAAGGTCCCTCGATTCATAAGTCCCTCGATTTTCCATCGGTTCTTGCCACACACTGGCTTGATATGGGAGAGGTGCAAATTCATGAAAAACTTGTTGAGTGAAAGAGGTGACAATTCTAATATCTAGTTTTTTTAAGAACAAAAAATATTTTCTGTTTCCTTTCAAGATTTTTTCTCACAGATTGTAAGATCTGTCGCAGGACCATACCGTGCCCTAAAACCTGTCGGGCACTTTATGACCCGAGAGCCCGACTTTTGCAGCTCTGGTTGCGCCATTGCCGAGCATTTATTCCATTTTTCAGTAGCGCAAATATTTCTGCCATTTTTTGAACTGTGTTATACCCAGATTTATTCTAGTTACCAAGCCATGGATTTCGTACCATTTTCTTTATCGTATCCGTAGGTAAAATTCCATAATAATACAACCTACACAAAATACCGTAACGTTATTCTGTGATGTAGATTTGATATAAAATAACCGTAGCGTCACATAATTATGAAACGTGGTGATAGCGTAGACCACTTTTTATCGAATACTCGGGTAGTTATGCTGACTCCATGCACTGCATATGTATAATACTAAATATACAGATCTATCATAGGTGGATCCAGGATTGCCGATCGGGGAGGGGGCATCTTTCCGGGGGAGAGGGCGGGAGCGCCATCCGGACCAGGGGAGTGCCATTTTTGACCGGAAAAACCTATCAGGTGGGCGCAAAATCCTATCGGTGGGCGCCGATTCTTATATCCCTAGGGACGAGGAATGGAAAGCGACATTTCAAAGTGGCGCCGTGACCATTTTAGGGGGCGCCGAGGGTCGATCTGGGGGAGGGGCGGGGCATCTGCCCCCTTTGTCCCCTATATCCGCGTTTAAAATATATCATGAATATAAAATAACCAAGTACCAAATCACAGCGAAGGCGAGGGTGTATTCTGTGGGGGAGTGTGTGGGAAACAAAATTTCAGGAGTGGACCAGGGCGTTTTGGAACTGCCAGGGGCCAGTGTATTTCTCTCCCGCGATCCACATTTGCAATCAGCAGCAACTGAACTTTTACATTGTAGTACAATATTTATAAGCGAAACTTGATAAATGTATCGCTACGACCTCAACAATAAAATTATGACCTTCCTTATATTTAGCTTAAAACCTCCCTTATACGTGATTTTTACGGAAAATGTCCGGTTACTGTTTGAAATAAATCATAAGAACAATAATCCGCAATCCTAGCTAGTCATCCTTGAGCTGACTAAATGTCAGGGAATTCGCGAACTCCCTGAGTGTTTATCCGGGATTTCGCGAACTCCCTGGTCATCCAGGGATTTCGCGAACTCCCTAGGTATTTTGCGAACTCCCTGGCTGGTTAGTGATTTCGCGAAATCCCTAGGGAGCTCGCGAACTCTCGGATTTCACACTCTCCCTTTAACATACATACATATTGACTATGCTAGATAAGAAAGTAACCTTGACCTGACTTCAGGTCAGGTCATTTTTGTGTTTGATCTAGTATGGTTATGTTATACACAATTCGATTCGCCGTATTGAGAGAACGCAAATGATGCCCAGAAATGATTCTAACTCAACTCTCGTCAGACGCTAGAGCCCCAAAATGTTGTCTAGCATGCCACCTTCTTTAACCTGTCATGACCTGAATATTGACGAGCCAAAAACTGACAAATGTGTTTTCTTCATGAATTTGTATGAGCTATCCACCAGCGCTCCCGTTTTTCTCTATCCCATATAGGAGCCAAGTTCGGAGGGAGGGGGCTATTTGAACACCTCCCACCACGGTGAAGGTGGCTCGGAGGTCCACCGGGAGCGGGTGTTAATCAAGGCTGAGCCTGCACACCTGCTCGCTGGGGTGAGCATCACGCAAGGTTCGATCAAAAACGCTCCTTTGACAGTCTGAGAAAACGGCAAATTTTATGAGCCATGTTTGTCGAAGAAAATTAGCGCATATTAACAAAGTTTTCGGGGTAGGCAAGATTTTCCCTCCTTGCCATCGAGAGCAACTGCTGTTGTGTATCTTAATCGGATCAAATTTACTTAAAACAGAAGGACTGGCGTCTGGAGGGTGGTTACGATCAGTGTAACGTGAATTTTTGCCTGAAAATCTTCACATTTGCTTAGAATTAAACATTTCCCGGGCGCAGCTGATACAATGTATTCACTATTCATTTATTCATAATCAATCAACATTAAGTCTGAATATTATATGTGAAAGAAATGATATAGCTGGTAAAATATATAAGATATTTTTTTCAAATATGATTGATAGGTACGTGCATGCATGCAACCCCATGTTTGATTATTGAAGCCATCGTATTTAACTAATATGGTAAAGATTCATTTTATTTTTCCTATCCGAAAGGCTTTTTGTTCATGAATAGGATGACATATTAACCCTTGCCCCAGTGGCGGGTACGAGCCACCTTCGCCCTGGTGGGAGGGGGGCTAAAAAGACCCCCCACGATCTCAAAAACTAAGAGAGCTAGAAAAAAGCGCAAAACGGCAATCGAAAGCTCTTCAAAAATGATATCGAAAATAATTCGTTCATTTTTCTTGTCAGGTCAATATCAAGGTCACCAGAGGTCAAAATAGGTCAAAATCGCTAATATCAGGTGGACTAAGAAAACCCAATATATTTCAGATACTATGATAGCTGGAAGCATTTTTCTAACACCATTCGAAAGCTCTTGAGTTTTTCTTTCATTTAAGTGCCATCCATTTTCGTGTCAGGTCAAAGCCTAGGGAGCTACAGGTCACTGAATATTGGGCATATTCTTGGGAATGTCCATAGCCACCCATGCATAAGGGCGTTTCCTTTTTCGCTAATAACTTCCAAACCAAACAAGATCCAGCCAAATTCGATGCATCGTTGCAATCCTCTTGTCAATACAAATCGAATGATATCTAATATTTTTATCCCAGGTCAAATTTAAGAATTTGACCTGACCCAGGTCAACGGTCTGACCCAACTTGACCTGGTATAGTCATGATGTATATCATTTGACTTGCAGTGACTATACAAACACTTTGGTGACAAAATAAAAGTTCTATTTTTGTTTATTCAAAATTTATCAAGTAAAACACCAAAAAATGCTTATTTGACCTAATGTGACTTTTTAAGGGTCACAAGTCAAAATGTTTGGCATCAACTTCAGAAATGGGCTAAGAGCAAGCCGTAACCGATGTTTGAAGTTGATTCCATCCATACTTACTGAGAAAACTCATATCGTGATTTTCCCCATGTATTGACAATGGGGAGGTCATGCTCTGCACATGACCTTAGGTCGCCAATATAACAAATCCCGGAACAATTGTTGTAGCTCCTGGTGGGCCCAATATGTAGTATGAGTTTCAACTTGATCGATTAACCCTTCCTTTAGTTATGCGGTCCTAAACATTTTGTTAGTTGATGTCACTTCACCTGGCCTGGTGACCTGACCTGATATGACCTTGAGCTAAAATTTTCAGGAAAGATGTAAAAATGATGAAGAAACACCTAGACCAGGTTTGGCGGCGCTGCGCGCCGCCGTTTTTTGGTCACTTCGGCAAAACCCGAGGGGGTCTAAAAGACCCCCACCCGGGCGAAGGTTAAAAAAACTGAGCAAGCAAATCCACTCAATTAACTGAACAAAATAACAATTTCTCGGCGCTCTCTTCAACCTGTTGTTGGCACTGCATGCACATGCACAGCGTGCCTTTTTATTCCTTCATTAATGTTCCGTATCATAGCCGTAATGAAAGCCAGTGATGGCGTGCCGGCGGCCCGCCGCTGTCCATGCAGGAAGCGGTGGTTGGACACGACCTGCCGGCGGCTTCCTGGGCTCATTTCCCGCGCTTTCCTGCCGCCTTTGGCCGTGAGTGGCGCCCCCGGGAAGGGGCGGGGCGGGTCCAACCGCCAGAGAAGCTGTCGGCTCTGGCTTCGACGCTTATGGTCCGGTCAGTACAGGGGCGGCAATGTGGTTTTCAGTGGCTAGGTTGGGATTCGGGCAATATTGATGTAAGTTGTAGTATTTATAGCCAAACTGGGCATGACATTGATTTGTTGAGTTATATTACCTCTAGGGTATTTAATCAGCTATCGGTAATCCACTTTCTGTATCCTGTCTCACAGGAAGCTTTGAAAGATTCATGGTTTGAGCCTGAACAACCAGAGCTAAACAAATCTCCTCCAAGTGGTGAACTAAGCCTTTCCTTACCGCTTGTTTTTCCAATAAAAGTGTTTACTTCGCGGCAAGGAAAGGTTTCAGATCAATGCTGAAGTCCAAAAACACAACCATTTGTAGTTTACCCCATTTCTTTGCTAACATGCCATTAAACTCAAGATGGCTCACTTATGACTTGGGGTAAATTGATAAAATGCTACCACACGATATAGGACCGCCTCAAATAAGGCAAAGGTTTTTGGACAAGTGTTACTCAACTCTGCATATGTGCAAAATATTGACGCTAGCCAATTTCCCTTTGAGTCTCCATTATGACTTTTGTTCTGTGCTGGCTGAATTACTTTTCAGTCTCGAAGGGAGCCCATTGAGCATTTCCAAAAATGCGGCCCTGCGAGGCCAGGATCTCCCCGGAGCTACTCTAACTCTCCCTCTCCCATCTCGTCAACTTGACTCTGTCCAATTCTTGATTTAGTTGCTTCGATGAAAGGTATGGAAAAGCACAGTCTTAGAAATGCTAGAGAGAGAGAGAGAGAGAGAGAGAGGAGAGAGAGAGAGAGAGAAAGAGAGTCCCCTTAATTCTTAGATCCATTTATTCAGAAAACAAGCACACCAAGAGTTCTTCAGCATCATTATCACGCTGAACATTATATTTTTCTTGTTAAATCAGTTTTTAAATCCTTAAATAAAGTGAATACAAGCTTTTTCTAACATGTCACCTTCTTTGACCTGTCATGACCTCAATATTGACCTAAGCCAAAAGCTGACCAATCAAGCTTTTCTAGAATTCAAAAAAAAAATATTATGCATCTTCCATACGATCCTGAATATCAATGGGGATTAAAGAATGCGGCAGCAGCTCCCGATGCGCAGCCCCGTCACACAGCTATGAACTATATGTCCATCAGCTTCGCCTCCTCTTCGAGGCAAATGCTACTCACATGACGAGGCAAAAAACGGCGACACTCATCGCCTTCAAATTATATGTCGTATTTCCAGCGCCATTACTTAGAGAAAAGTCGTTCTTGTCGGTTTCCGGTCCGGCTTCCTGAGTGCTGTCAACCAACCGGAATTCGTGATTTCCTGCTGGCCGACAACCGAGCGTCCTGATTGGATGTGGTTGCTAGGCTCCTCCTCCTGATCGATACATCACCGATGAGCAATGAGCCCGCGCCGTCGGCGGCGACGCTGTTGGATGCGTCGACAGCGACGCGTCGCGACGGGGTGACGGAGTGGGCCGCCTCACACAGCGGCACCGCTCGGTGTCCAGCGCAGCGACGCAATAGCCGGCCGGCGGCGCCGTCCGCCTGCTGTGAGGTGCAGTGTTGGCAGACATGTTGGACTTGAAGAGCGCCGCCACCCCTCTGGCGGGTGATTACTTGCCGCGGGCTACGCCGCTCACCAATCTCTCCGTGCTCTTCTCAGGTTAGTCGGAGCATGCTTTGCGTTCCGAGCAAGGCATATGGGGAAATGCATTGTGAGGCTTCTCATGTAATTTCGGATCATTGCTGAAATGAGTGTTTGCCTGTGTCTCCCATGCCTTTTACAACTAGATGTGGTTCTTAATGCACTGGTAAGGAATCAACGCGGCATCATCTGCAGCGATGAACATCTACTTCACCTATATTTCACATATTACTTTGAAAAGTTTGTTTCCTCAACATGCTTATAAAGTTGAACTTGCCTTGGGAATACCGAAATAGCGTACAGTTTTAATGGCACATTATAGTCTGGCTTCCTCCGCCCTGAGACATTAAACAAATGTTACAGTTAAACATTTGTTTAACTGTAAATGTATGTGTTTACCGAGTTATGCTGAAGCATATTGATTCGTCTAAAGGGGGAAAGCAGATGCAACAACGGATAATAAAAGCAGTCTGTGTTCCCAAAAACATCCGACCCACTTCAAATTGATGTGTGACAAAAGCTAACGTCTGTTAGGCGAGGTACCGTATTCACCGATCCCTCTGTCTTTGTTCTTGCTCCCATTCAGGGTGGTTTGCAGGGGCAGCTAACCGTGTTTCAAAATATTGAAATACTTGATAACCTATTGATTGTGTTATTTCTAGCAGCGGGCTTAAGTGGGAAAGAGAAGCAAAGGGACAAAAAGCGCGATACCTACCTGTCTCCTACAGAAGTTTAACCGGCTAGAGCTTAGTCTTCTCACAAGCAACTCTTCCGTCCGATCATACCGGGATCAGACTAATGGCACTGTGTGCATTCGGGAGCTACAGCCCGGAAAGGCAAGTGGCTGCAAACAAGCTAGCTGGTTTCCCAACACATATCCCTTCCTTGACTCTTATAGAAGTTGTATCAACAATATGCCTTCAAAATATAAGAAAGTTCCGAACCAGTTAAAGGCATTGCAGAACAGATGAGCCACATATTCCAACACAGACAGTGCATTTGTGTTTCACCATAAGTGGCATTACCCTACCATCTGTGTTCATTGTTCGTGAGCTCGCTCCGACCATCCCGATGCACCCGACGGGTGTGATACGGGTTCGAGGTGGGTATGATACGGGTCCGTGTCATAAGCGGACATTCGAAGTCCTCACTTGTCGAGACAATGACTTCCCAACCGCAGAAAAACACCACCTTGTACGTTGTGTACGGACCTATGTGCCACGGAGCAGTGGTCAGGGGTGCTCTCAACAGAAGAATTATCATTCACGAAAGTCTCCTAGCTAGTAGTGCCGCCCATATCATAGCTTGACGGTACTTCAGCTGATGTCCGACTCGGGACCCCACAGGAGCGTAGCAAGATGACGTTCAGGGTCATACTCCCTCTTGGCACCGGGGGCGCCCTCGTCGCGATAGCGGCGCCTCCGCCGGAAAAAGAATGGTGAATCGCCGGCACAGAAATGGTGACACGGACGGCCCACAAGCTTTTAGGACATTCATTCAGGAGCGCCTTACGGGCACAGAAGGGCTTTGAGAGTGTTCCCAGACTGATACCTGATACCTGTTTTGATTCCAAGAGTGCCTCCTAGGCCCACATGCCCATCAGGGGCGCCCTTTGATCTCTATATGTGATCACTTTGGAGAGCACTTTCGGGGCTGAAGGGGTGTCTTATCCATTTTCAATCTTATTTTGTGGCAGCTCTGGTCACCGCCAAAGCACGTCATGTTTTCTCTTAGTGTTTTTGTTGCAGTATGCACCTAAATCTGTTGCACTATTCGTCTGGAGGGAGCATATTGACGTTGCTTTCCAACCATGATGAGGCGCCTCTGGGTGCCCAGAGGCGCCCGTCTAAGCTTCGTAAACGCTTGTGTGTGCACTTGACCAGCCCTGGACATATCGGAGGACGTTCCCTACCTAACATAAAGGATTCAACTCGAGGGCGCCCTTGTTCTCAGAGGAGCTGCTGTTCACCTTGCCTCGGCGTTTAGGGGACGTCCGTAAATTACACAAAACCTATTTTTCTCTCTACCCCCCCCGTGCAGCCCCTATTTACTCCGTCGTGTGATATTTGATAAGGCCGTGTCTGACTCCTACCACCCCGTTTGCGTTACGTAATTCATGGACGGCCCATTAGGCGTAATGTTGTGTAAGTTCAGTGCTTAAGCAGTGCTTAAATACCGACAAGTCCAGTTTCCCCCTTGACTGCTCGACACCGATGGGCCCCTTCTTGATTGCATGGGCAATGTTTCGTCCTCTCAGTGTTTTGGGAGCACTTTCCACCTCGCAGACATCGTACTGAACGAGAGACGCCCTGCGATGTGCTTGGGAAAGCTGACGGAATATGCCTTCCCAACTTTAGCGTCGGGGCCGCAGCGTAATGTGTCCGCCAACGCTTACTTTGTCTTCGGTGCAAAATAAGTCATACGATACGGAAGTTCTATGAGTTCTCAAGAGGGTGCTAATTTGCACTCGTTCATCCAAACTTAAAAGGGCGTTCTCAGTCATCGAATACTTCCCTCTTTCTTCTAAAGTGGCAACACCAAACATATTGTTTCAGATCTTAGCGTTACTACTTGAGCAGTTTAGCATGCACCATTTGGAGTTATGAGGAAAATACTGACATTTGCATTGTGTTTGGCTGCGCACAAAGTTACCGAATTCGCGCTGGCCAATGCTTTTAGTATCAATCTTTTTTGCCATTGATTTTTGGCATCCACCCTTGATGATTCATTTTTTGAACCTGATACCATGTAACTAAAAAAGGCGAGATAGGCCACATATAATCTTCTTTTATTGTTTCATGCAGCAAAACTCTGGTTAAGTATGCTTCTATTTCACCATTTGGTAATGGTCCTCCAAACACCATTGCATTTCCAACTTCAACATATATATTCAAATTGTGCATTCATTTCTTGTTTATCTCCTCGGGTCTTGTGTATTCAGATCACCGAAGGTAAAGCCTATGGATGGTTAAAACAACAATAAAAACAATTAAAAATATACTTTTTTCCCTAACTACCACAACAATTTTCAAATGTTTGGATTTCACCTCTTTTGGAAATATCTTACTGGGTGTGGCCTTTATTTTAAAGCTCTACAGAGATTGTATAAAAAGGTTAAAAGACATGACACAGTGGCACTTAGTTTCAAAGTCTTCAGGCCTAAAAAAGTACAAGCACTTCGAACGCCATATTTTCATTCTTTCAAAGGAAAGACAAAATAAATCAAATTACCTTCAGGCAAAAAAGAATTATTTTGTTATATGGGCGAAGATCAGTGATAAAATCAGGCCAGAACAGTGATACAGTATTTTCCAAAGCTCAAACGAAGATATATAAAAAATAGATATTTCACAATACACAAAGCCATGGATAAAGCCTGCATG
Organism: Lepas anatifera; assembly: GCA_034440635.1. Classification (NCBI taxonomy): domain Eukaryota; kingdom Metazoa; phylum Arthropoda; class Thecostraca; family Lepadidae; genus Lepas; species Lepas anatifera. Next base: position 662,920 of record JAOTON010001336.1, on the reverse strand, counting down.
AATAAAGCCTGGATGGATAAGGCCTGGATGGATAAAGCCTGCATGAATAAAGCCTGGATGGATAAAGCCTGGATTGATAAAGCCTGCATGGATAAAGCCACAAAGCCTGCTCCTTTCGGCAAGTTAAATGTTATATGGAGATATGGATAATCCAGTAACCCATGGTGACCTCCATTAGGTGCAGGAGACTGTAGCTCAGATACCTATATTCAAATGCTCCTTCGACTGAATGACTCAAATAGGGGATGGATGACTTAGTAAGCAGCATCAAAGTCCCTAAGCCACCGGTCCTAGGTTCAAGTTCCCGCACTGCCTCTGAATAAGTCAATCTGATCCCTCCAATTCTCTCCCAACAGGATGAGAGCATAAACTTGTTAGTGGTTGCGTCGGTAAACCCCATCAATTATTTTCATGGCTGCCTTATACACCCCCAAAGCATCATAGAACCCAATTTTGATGAGAATTAGCAATGGTCTGGTTTCGTGCATTGACCAGTTTAGGGTGAAATGCCCCTGCTCTGGGTGGGTAGCGCACCGTTTCCTACTGGCCTGGATCATGTGAACAATTAATTGCGTGTTTTACATATCTGATCGGTAAAAAGGTATTGAGAGAAAATCATCAAAAACCCTGCTTACCCTGCAGCTTGAACATTTAATTCCATTCAATTTTGAAGCATAATGTACTGCTCCACTGGCAGGGGAAAACCGAGGTCACCGTGCAATGACAAACATTTAACGAAAAAAATCCTGAATTCAAGTACTCTCGTACCTCGTATAAAAATATCAAAATATGAAATGGATTGCATCAGCTTGGTCTTGCTGCACCATTACTTCTCGAAACAGCGTTTGTCCCTCCGGTGGTTCCCATTTTAGTGATTGGCACCACTTAAAGGAAATGTGGCACCTTCATAAGGTGATTTTAACTGAGATAGCCAAGTTGTAAAGCAAGGCGGAAAACCCGGTACTCAATATATCATTTCTCTTGGAACTCGAGATTTCAATAGAAAAAGCTAAAACCTACCTGAAATTTACCCCTCATGTACCCTTAACAGCAGGCCACAGTTGTCATGGCTGTTGGTGTGACGACATATGCTGACGTCACGGTGAGTATCAGCATATCGAAGCTCTTGAAGCGTATTTAATATGGTAGTGGTTGCCAGATCATGACATCATGCACAGGGAGATATTTATTTCTTTCCCTAGAGGACCATTTTAAAAATTTAAATATTGAGCTCATTGTACATTTTTCAGAGAAATCATGGGCGCTTCCATGATTTTCGGCTAAAAGTACCCCTAAGTACAATAAATTTCAGGATTCGACCAAGGTCCCACATTCCCTTTAATATGGTATGTCTCCCTTTTCAAATTTCCGACTGGACCACATGTCCCCATGCACTTAATGGGTGCTCTGAAAACTCTGTAGCTCTCCTGGAGATGGGTTGAGGGTTATCCTAGAAAAACGCTGGGGCCTCCAGCGTCATCTCAGTGGGCCACCTCGTGTCTCCCAACGTGGCTTTCATCTAAAATCCACTTCTTGGCTATTCACCCACTCAAAAATATTCTCAAGTAAAAAAAAGATGTAGTGAACAGTTGAGAAGCAACGGATACATGTGGCTTAACCCTCGCCCCACCGGGGACCATCGATGCCCCCCTAAGGTTTTTTCGAGATAGCAGAAAAACGACAAAACGCAGCACAGCGGTTGAGGGCTCTATCTCTCACCGCATCATTTTCCCACCATCCCTGAACTTTTTTACCCCGGGTCACCCAAGGTCAGGTCACCAGGCGAGGTCAACCAAGGTCACCTCACTTCAACTTTGAAGCTCCATAAAAGCTACATTTCTTAGTCGATCGATTTGAAAATTGCCACACTTCTTGACCCTTCCATGGTCTACAACGTGTAGATCCGGGATTTTTCGATTTCGTGACCTGAGGCCAGGTCACGAGGCGACCTCTCCCATTGGAAATGTATGGGAAAAAGCTGTCTTATGATCTAAAAGCCACAAAAATGATTGCAGATACTCGGACTTCTCAGAACAGCGTTTTTGGACACCCTTTCATGGATCCCAGAGAGTCATATTTACCCTTTGACTTTTCCAAGGTCATCCAAGGTCACCAGAGGGTAAAAAACAGTATTTTGACAATAACTTTTGACCTAATTAAGCTAGAGCGCTGAAACAAACACAATCGTGTTTGTCTCGTCACTGGCTTTCATTTGATAAACGGCAAGGTTACTTTTTGACCTTTAGTGACCTAAGGTCATATTAGGTCACGAGGTGACCTCTGGAGGTCAAACCACTGGCGGGGGTCTTTACGTTCACCATAGCGGAAAAAGGTCTGGCAATTTCCTATCAAATGTAGTTTACCAGATCTCAATAGATCTAATGGCATAGGAGTTATGCCCAGTTTTCTTAAGCATTGCATATATGAGTGAAAATAGCCTATCGTGACCTTTCTTGACCTCTGGAGGTCAAACCATTGATCTGAGCGCTTAAACATGCGAGGTAAATTCTTACTGAATTCACGTGAGCTTTCTAATGCACTTCGCAGATTTGCGCTAACCCCAATATTTTCGGAGTTAGATAGGGGCCATCGATGGCCCCCGGTGGGGCGAAGGTGGCGCCTGACCCCCGGTGGGGCGCGGGTTAATGAGGCAAGTATTCGTATTGCAGTATTTTTAGGCACTGGAAGGGAGGGAAAATAGACATTTTTATGTTCCTGGGGAACCTCGTGGTGGGACTTTTGTTATTTTCTTCCAACAATGGCCCAGGAAATCATCACAAGGGAGCAAAAGCGTGACAGAATTTATTCATTCTCACTCGTAAGTTCATAAGAGAATTTCCACATTATGATAGCTGACTCAGCCTCGTGTTCTTCTACCTAATTTTTAAGGCAGCTTGACTTGTCTAGAATTGATATTTCTAAGCCTTAAAAGGGGCTGGGTGGCCTAGTGGCTCTTGCTGGTCTCCAAATTGATATGGCATGGATTAACGTGGTTTCAAACTCCACGACGGGAAATCACCTTTCCTGTTCCATCTGGCCCGGACAAGATGCTTAATCACCCACGCGAATGCTCCCTGCAGTCAGAAAATTAAATGTACATACAGGGCATGGCCCCAATAGGATAAAAACCAAGCGAAATTTGCTTCTATGAAGACCAGCTTAATTGGTCCATGCTGTTCTAACTGCAAATATTTCGTTTCAGACCCAGCTTACAAGGCGGCCTGGGGAGCACATTCGTCTCAGACCCAAGGTGAGCGTCTATTCTGCTCTTTCACTGCCTATTATCTGGTATGAAAATGCGCGTTAACAGTGTGAAAATTTACAAAAGACTCCACAAAGTGTCTAACCCTTGCCCCCACAGGGAGTTGATGCAGCCTCCTTCGGCTTTTCGGGTATCGTCCAGACCTAGTTGCAATGGGGCTCTCGCTGCCTTGCGTAGGTCATAGAAAATTGTTTGCATATGTTTCGATGGTAAAATTATGTCCGGTTAGAATCAAATCACCGATCTATGACGTCATTTCCGAAAGCATGTAAGGCAGATGTTTGCCCTTTAGACCTTGCACTGCATGCTCTCGGACGCAGCTTAGATGTGAGGCATGTCATATAAGGCTAACTCCAGTTAACCTTCTATGATTTTTCTGGACAATTTTTCAACATTTGACAAAGGCTGTGGAAGGGGGTTATAAAGTGCCCCTCGTATGTTTTTTTTTTACGGTGGCTGGAGAGAGAGAGAGAGAGAGAGAGAGAGAGAAATGAGAGGGGGAGAGAAAGAGAGAGAGGTCAAATCAGGTCAATAGGTCGAATCAGTAGGGTGACCTAAATTCATATTGGAAGAAATAGTCAGCGAATGACAAACTTCAAATATTTTGAGTCCATTAAAACTCTTATTCAAACTTTTACAAAATCCAGTACTTAAAATATGGGGAGAACTTTTTTACATATTTTAAACTATTTCTCAAACTTTCATACTACCATACTTTTGATGAGTTCATATACACTAGGATTATAAAATTGCGCTTAAAAACGCACATTTGGTAAGTGAGTGGAAAATTAGGTAAAATTGTCACAGAAGTTAGCGGAAAATTCAGCTTGCCCAGGTATCACCCTCCATCCAGCACTTTGGGATTTGGAACACTGTCCTGGGTGTGAGGGGGATGGGAAGTGACATTTCAAGGGGCGTCATCAATCTTTCAGGGGGCCGTACAACCTTGGCAGTTGGCGCTTCGTTAAACTCCAGCCCTTTTAGGGGACGCCGAGGTTCGATTGGGGAAGGGTTGGCTACTGCTTCCACTTGCCCTCCTCCTGGATCCACCTATGGCTATGGTTATGTCTAAATTTTGAACATGGATTAAATTATTTAACCCTCGCCCCACCGGGGGCCATCGATGGCCCCCCTAAGATTTTTCCGGGATAGCAGAAAAAACGACGAGGCGCAGCACCGCGGTTGAGGGCTCTACCTCTCACTGCATCATTTTCCCATCATCCCTGAAATTTTTTACCCCGGGTCACCCAAGTTCAGGTCACTAGACGAGGTCAACCAAGGTCACCTCACTTCAACTTTAGAGCTCTGTAAGAGCTACATTTCAAAGTCGATCGATTTGAAACTTCCTACACTTCATGACCCCTCCAGGGTCTACAAGGTGTATTTCCGGGATTTTTTCGATTTCGTGCCCTGAGGTTAGGTCACGAGGTGACCTCTCCCATTGGAAAAGCATGGGGAAAACCCGTTTTATGATATAAAAGCCACAAAAATGATTGCAAATACTCAGACTGCTCAGAACAGCATTTTTGGACACCCTTTTACGGATCCCAGGGGTCATATTTGCCCTTTGACTTTTCCAAGGTCATCCAAGGTCACCAGAGGTCAAAAACAGTATTTTGACAATAACTTTTGACCTAATTAAGCTAGAGCGGTAAAACAAACACCATCGTGTTTGTCTTGTCACTGGCTTTCATTTGATATATGACAAGGCCACCTTTTGACCTTTCGTGACCTCAGGTCATATTAGGTCACGAGGTGACCTCTGGAGGTCAAACCACTGGCGGAAGGTCTTTACGTTTCACATAGCGGAAAAATTACTGGCAATTTGCTATCAAATGTACTTTACCAGGCCTCAATAGCTCTAATGACATAAGAGTTATGCCCAGTTTGCTTAATCATTGCATATTTGAGTGAAAATAGCCGATCTTGACCTAATTTGACCTCTGGAGGTCAAACCATTGACCTGAGCACTAAAACATGTGAAGTAATTTCTTACTGAATTTACGCGAGCTTTCTATTGCACTTTGCAAATTTGCGCTAACGCCCATATTTTCGGAGTTAGAGGGGGCCATCGATGGCCCCCGGTGGGGCGAAGGTGGCGCCGGACCCCCGGTGGGGCGCGGGTTAAGCTTGCTCAATAAAAAGGATATATCTAACAATTCCAAAAAATGCAAACAATTCATAAAAAGCAAGAATTATACAACCAGAGCTAAGCTCCGCATACACTGAAAATAAAGAACAGTTGTTCTATTCTAATGGGCACAGTCATGTTGGGAATAAGAGGCCGCAACATACCTCTTACGAAAAATATTTGAAAGCGGGAAATAAATTTTGTTTTTGCCTAAGACGTACGTGGACCCATGATCTCCGATGGGGGGGTGCATGGTCGAGAGGCACCATCCGGACCAGGGGAGCGTCTCTGTTGGGCAGAGAACCCTATGAATTACCTATAGCTTACCCATATCCATAACATACACCCTATAGCTCTATGTTGATGATTTGTTAATCCTTTTGCTCGGGTGGATATTGACCACACCGTATAACGTTAGCTGTTGGTGCGCAGTCAGGCCCCAGCAATAGTTATTCCCTGTGATAGTCGAGATGCATGGTTGCATCAATAATAAGCCAAATTGTATTGCCTTTGTAAACGTTCAAGAATGCAATAAAGATGAAGCCTCTTTTGCTCTCATAATAGGCAATGCTGACACCAATGATATCGTTTCAAAGTGCTTAGGTAATATGTTGCCTTGCCTAAACAAAGGAATAAAAAAATGTTATCTGGCCAAGCAATAAGGAAAACTTAGGTAGCCTCAACATATGCCCAATGAAAATGAAATACAAACTGGCCCGTCCTTGCGGTTTTACGATGCACCTAATGCTACGGTTACGCCAACACCTGACAGGGCGGAAAGTGAATGTGGCATATATTGCTATGTTTGAACGTTACTGCTTAATTGGCTTAATGCTCTTAGTGACAACCTGAACAGGCAGCCAGTGATGTTAAACGCCATATATATCATATGAGTGCTCAGTGTGTATAATCATGTTTTGGAGTATATCTAAAGCTTACCCACCAATACACCGCTTAACACGTGCCCCGCTGGGGTTCCTGGCATCACGCGCCCCGCCGGGGGGAGGGCGAATTTCGCCCCTCCGTATCTCATTTCCCAGGAAAGCTAAAAAATCACGGACGTTGTTTGAAGCTCTTAACGAGACAAAGAGAAACTATAAGAAGTATTTCTATGTCAGGTCAATATTGAGGTCAGCATAGATCAAATAAGGTCCCATAGGCTTACAACAGAGCAGCGTACGTTTTCCCCCTCTAGATTTTTACTCAGCGGAGCTAAAGCACATATATATATATATATATATATATATATATAAAAATAAAGCATCATTGGATTTCTCTCATCGTGGCAAATCGAATGATGTATAATATGACCTCGCTAGGTCAAATTGTGAAAATGACCTGACATCGAGCGTGGTCAGAGTCCTTGGGTGACCTGGTATGGTCATGCTGCATATCAATCGACTCCCTGTGACAATATAAGCACAATGCAAGCAAAATGGTAGCTTTATCTCAATTCAGTGAGAATTTATAGGCAAAACAATCACTGTATGTTCCTGTGACCTGACATGACCTTTGAGAGGTCAAATGGTCAAAAGCTCAACTTCATGGTCAATGTCGTGGAAATAATACACCGTTTGAGCATTTGCACCTTTCTCTATCCCTTATTTACTGAGAACGAGCCCCTTCTATTTTTCTCCATCGACTTATAATGGGGTGACAAAACAATTGACTGCGCCCTAGGTCAACAATATCAAAATTCAGGGATAGCAGATTTATAACCCCTAATGGCCTCATCATGTTGTGAAATTTTCAAACTGATCGGTTGACTGATGCTCCTTAGGTGCCGTTTCAAACTCGTGATTTTAGGTTTTGAGGTCGGGTCGCTTGACCTTGGATATTTCCTTGACCTGACATGACCTAACCTAAAAGATTTGGTGAGATGCATAAAATTGATCAGGAATAAGTACTGTTAGTTAGGAATCAGTACTGTTAGTTTTGTTGTTCTGCATTTCTTCGTTTTTGCGTTATTCGGGAAAAGCAGGAGGGGGCCAATTTTGCCCCCCCCAGCGGGGCGCGTGTTCAGAAGTTGTTTCTATACACACCGAGCTACTCCTATGGGTACTACACGTGGTGGAGAGACCACGATGAAAAGACGTATTTTCAGAATCAAGAGAAAAATTTGATAAAAGCTCTACAAAAAAATCAAGAGGAAACAAGAACGCACTAAAGCTCCAATGGCGTTCTCAAAGGCTTGGTTTTATTTGCATACATAGATTCTCATAGTTTTCACAGCCTGAAGGACCCTTGTTTGGCCATATTTGCGAAATTTGAGTGGAGTAAGTGCAATCAAATTTCCTGTTTTTGCATCCAGGAATGTCGCTTTTGAAAGGAATATTTTTTTTCATGCAATTCTATTGCTAGAAAAGGTCCGCCATCCATTTAAACGGGTAGCCAGGCGTGCCCCCTCCGCGATCCCAACGACAACAGTACCCTTACGTTAACACCACCAGAACATAAAATATTACAAGTCGCGGCACGCCCTGCTAGGAAAAAGAAAGTAACTTAAAGAAAGCATAATAAATATCATACTATTAGTAAAAACTGCCAGTAGTAGCTCCCTGTAAATATACAGGGAGCAGGAATACAGGTCTATTTAGGTTAAATGCACAATAATTTAGCTCATTACCGGTTAGATTGTTAGTCTTTTTCCAAACGGGAATACCCAAAACTGGAGATTCGTGTTAGCCCCTCCGAGATTCTGGGGAAAAGATAGAGGCCTAGTAACATTCGCCAGAGAACTCGGAAGACAGAAAGCAAATTAGGGCAGACATGCAGGCATAGGCAAGCAAGCAAGCAAGCAGGCAAATTAGCAAGCAAGCGCAGCAGGGAGTCAGACACACGCACGCACGCACGCACGCACGCACGCACGCACGCACGCACGCACGCACACACACACACACACACACACACACACACACACACACACACACACACACACACACACACACACACACACACACACACACACACACACACACACACACACACACACACACACACACACACACACACACACACACACACACACACACACATCCGAATCCACGCACGCACGCCTGCCTACACATCCACACACACGCGCACGTACACACCCACACACACCGAGTACCGCAGTCACCCACCCACGCACGGCAGACATCCACCTTCCCACCCACAAGTACTCCCTCTCGCCCACCTACAAGCACACTATCCCACTCACATACACGCACGCCCACACCCACACACATTGTGCTCCGGTGCATCATCACCACCATCAGCGCCGGTCATCGAGGCTCATTATTAAGAATTCTATAATTGCAAAAGAATACTTCTCTGATATATTTTTTAAGCACCAAAATGATGTTTTATTTTACCAATAAATACGCATTCCTACGCCAGTTGAGTGCTCTGGGTATGTCAAGAGTTTTGCTCGCAAATTGGAGCTGGGTAGATTTGGACTGGACGCTGTAATTCGTTAGGTACAAGCCAACATATCAACCTTCGAGGGTAAATACATATAATGCTACAAACCGGAGGAGGCTAGGTGAGGCATGAATCAATATTTTTCGCCGAGAGGACTCCAATGAGGTGCAATATTATAGGTTTGCAATAACGGCTTAAGAGGGTGAAAATGCAGCTTACACTAAAAACAAAACTTTTTTCCGATTTTACACAACCTTTAAATAATCTCTGATTTAGTAAAAACTTGCTATGGGACCAGTGTCGGATTCAAAACCTCATTTTGAGGTAGAGAGGGGGCTAGGGGCTAGAGGGCTTGAGTCCCCTTGTATCCGCCACTGTATTGGGCTCTGAATGCACCAAGTGGTGGAGTGAAAGTTGTCCACATATTAATTCAATGCGTCACACAAATCCGTATTTACCTTATCCGCCTTGTTTTACATCTATCAAGGATGTTTCTCTCAGGTGCTTTTGGACAGCACTTAATCTAGAAATAACGTCTAGACATTATTCGACAAAACAATAGGACCGAAATACTTACCGTCAAAATCCAAGCATTTTAACACCTGCCGGTCCGGCTCCGCGCCACTTTCGCCGATACGGGGGTACCCGGCCTCCCTAAAGTTTCAGAATCCACGCCAGGTCTTGGAAGTCACAGAGTGGCATTAAATAGTTTGGTCTCTACCGAAATTGGTATATTCAGTTTCTTGTTCAGGTCACTTTAGAGACCAATAAAGGTCAAAGTGTGTTTCTATCTCGATGCGATGAAAGCCTAAGTTCTGTGTCGCTGGGATAGAGCAAAGCCATCCAAACTTTTACAGCACCATTGCAGTCCTCTCTTCAGACCCCATTGAATGATGTAGAATATCACCATGCCAGTTTACATCCTCAAATTTGTTTATTGTACATTTATCAATCCACATTTCTTATACATTGTTAGATATACCCAGATATATGTCTTTTGAGATATACAAAGTGTCCCGACGCTGCGTGCCCCGCCGTTTGCAGGCCATCTGTGAAATATCCGAGGGGGCGGGTACCCTCCCCCATCAATGCGCGTGTTAACTCATCGCCAGTCTCGAGAAACAAGAGTAAGCTGTGCAATGTGCATTTGGAAATCGTATATCAGATTCCCATAGATGAGATCACATTTCAAGCACGTCTCTGCGTGCTTTCAGTTGACTTCATCTCTTTGAACGCCATTAGGACTTTGAACACAAAAAACTTTCACAATAAATAAATATTAGCTTAATGCTCGCACAGGGATTGGTGACTGACTGGGTATCAGTGTTAAGTCAGGGTTAAACCAGGGAACCTTGGTAAACCCCGAAAATCACAGCATGATCGAAACTTGCGGTTAAGCCCAAACAATTTCACTGCAGCCCTCACCCTGTGAGATATCAGAGGCACGAGTAGTTTTATCAGGATTAAGAGCGAGTCCTGAAAAATTAATATCCACCTGAACCTTACATTGAATGAGTCAGAGCATCACTTCCCCGTGTTGAGCACTCCTCGCTGGCCGGTGCGGGCGGGCGGCGGCGACTCGAGCCTCCCCTCGGGCGCTGGCGGGGGTGTGACCTGACAGATCGATAGCAAGAGCTCCTCTGTCCAAACATCGCCACCGACACCCCAGCAGTGCTGCGAACGCTCCCCGGGGACGGAAATCACGTCACTGACACAGCCACTCACCCCCGCTGCCCCGCGACGAGCCGGAGTGGCCGGCCAGGCTTATAACTGTCTGTCTGATCTTGCGATGCTTCCCAATCACGGAATATTTGAGGTCAATGAAGCTCGTTGAAATACGTATAGTCCGATACCACAAGAATTTTTCTTTGTATGTTCATTGTTTTATTATGATTATCATGTTTTTTGTTTGCTATTTTTGTTGTTTTCCTTGGTCGCACCAGAACAATAGGCGGTTGATTATCTCCGACCATCGGCAAGCGAATTCAGTAATTTGAACTTCTTAAGTGTTCGTAGTGCTACGAAAGAAATACAAAGACAGGAATATAGTACCCTGTAATCCTGAAATGCAATATATTTCCAACGGTAGCTCATACTTCTGCTGCGTGTTTTACACTTGTTATATCGTCTCCAACTGCCCCGTCGCTTTTTCTGTATGGTAAAGCTATTCAACTCTCCTAGAAGATTTCAGAATGGAGCGTCAGCAAGTTAGTTTCTCTTGCTGTGATCATACGCGAAACAAAAACATTGCAAATCTGAGTATTTCCTAAGAATATCACCACGTCCTTCTCGAATTCCGCGTGCATACATATGGCAAATCTGTTCAGATATAGTCACCTCGCTTTCAGCCACCCCCTCTATGCTCAGCTGCCTTATATCCCCCCGTTCTACCCGCCCCTCTCCGTTATATCCCCCGTTCTACCCCCCCTCCGTTATATCCCCCCGTTATATCCCCCGTCTGTCGCGCGTCACCTCAGCGGCACCGGCCCCGCCCGATGGCGCGTGGCGGCGCTGTTTGCCCAGTGCATCCAGCCGAGAAACGCGACAAGAAAAGTCTTTCCTGGCGCACCGACGCGCGAGTTGAACAAACGCGGCCCTCCGGCGGCCGGCGGCGCGCCGCGCCGCGATTGACTGCTGATATGGGGCGCGATTGGAGCCGCTGGCGGCAGCCTCAGCCTGGAAGCCGCCGCAAGGGGCGAGGGGTGCTGCTGACGGCTTCCAGTACTCACTGGATTACCAGAACCGCCACAAACGGAGCGGAGAGGCTGAATCGGATGAGACTTCCAGACGAGAGATGACAGGCTACACAGGATCCGGCCGACTTTCCTCCACGTGATAGATGCTCGCCTTTCCTTGCTTTCTGTTGTTTCTGTTTCCTGTTTTCCTCCATAGGGTCCCAGACATATTTTCTCAGTTGTAAAGTTTAAAGTTCGAGCCCCAAGCATCCACAGGATTTTGATGATAAGTAATTCGCTATTGAAATATTTTGAATGGCAATGGTGACTCAGCATTTTAAGCAGTCAGACAATTCACGTTTCACCGGGACAACTTTTCACCTCAAGGAACAAAGCATACCTATATCGTTCGCAAGCTGAGAAAGAGAAGATTCTAAAGACATAAGCCTTTTCATGTGTTTTTCGTTTTTTAACACTTCTTATTTTGTAAACTTTAGTTTGGACTAGTGATTTAGAATCTTCTCGTATTCTTGAGGAAAGTGTGGCAGCATTTTATCCTTGAGTGGTCTTAAGGGTATTGGATAAGAAGTGATAAATTTGACCTTTTTTGCTGACAAAAATAGCTAATAAACCGACTGTTTTGTCTTTCATAATTTTCCTTTGTAAGAAGTAAAAGCCTCCACATCGTCGTGAGGCCATGATATGGTAACATATCCTGCTGCCAGATGCAATAACATTTGCTGCCTGGCTGCGCCACGAAAGAATACTAACATAAATCGAGTGTTATTAGCTAAAACAGCCTGCTATTGGAATCAAAAGTAGCACTTGATATATCTTTTTGATAAATCAAAGCATACGTTACGTTTGAAACTAATCACAGGAGCGAGCTATGCGCATTTATAATGCAAGTAATGTCATGTTTAGCAGGTAAGTTTTAAAGAGGTTCAAGCAAGAATGTTTTGTCCGCGCAGCACGCCCAGTGGAGCTTGAACAGGAAGTCACCTTCCTAGGACCACCCGATACCGCGTGGAGGATGGCACTCAGGAAGGAGGGGGGTGATAGGGATTGAATGTAAACCACCTTTATCCGCGAACGGGAGGTTCTAGGACAAATAAAATATCGATTCACTGGTTTCCCGGAAACTCTACCACATGGCTATCTCAGTTAAAATCCCATTATGGGGGTACCACATTCGATTTAACACCCGCCCCGGTGGGCCTCCGAGCCACCTTCACCCCTGGTGGGGGTTCAAACACCCCCCCGCCTTGAACTCGGCTCCTATGCGGGATAGCGAAAAAACGCTACAAACACTAAAAAGTACGAAGGTATTCTCAGGTGTGTCTACACAAATTCGGCCCAATTCCTAATTGCCCTATGCATTTCCAATGGAGGTCATAATTCGTACCTGACCCTAGGTCATCGATATGAAAAATCCCGGAATGTATTTTGTAGCACTCTGTGGAGCCATCATGTGGTATAGGTTTTAATCCGATAGATTCACCCATTCTTACTTATATCACCTTAAACATTTTTGGAGGTGAGGCCACTTGACCTGCACTAATGACCTGACCTGATATGACCGAAACTTAAAATTTCGAGGAAAGTTGCGGAATTTATGGATAAGGTGTGCCAAATACGACGGTGCTTTGCACCTTTTGGGCGCCGTTTTTTCGTGCCGCCGGAAAAACCCGAAAGGGGTGCTCAAACACCCCACCAGGGCGAGGGTTAACTATAAGTTGTTGCATATCAAACAAACAAATAAAATCCCGCGGTTCTGAGAGCAAAAATGTTTCAACAAAAAACCACATCTCCCATGGAATTTTATTGGCACATCCCTTTAAGCGCGGCGTTGTTTCGACGCTGTTATGAAGGCGCAACGTCCAGGCTGTTTATTCAGCATACGCCTTTCCGTCTGCCGGAAGGGTTCGGGCCCGGCCGGTATCCCCGTCTTTTTGCGGCTCCCTGCGGAGTTGCTTATTCCCAGCAGTGACGGATCTAGGATTTCGTTAAGGGGGGGCCCAGGCTCGGAGGGCGCCGAACCTGGGGGGCGCCGAGCCTGAGGGGCGCCAATTGCAGTGGCGGATCTAGCCGGTTGGTTTGGGAGGAGCAAACCAAAGTCGAAAAGCAAAAAAAAAAACGTCACGCAGTAAAAAGCTGCGCTACCAATATCACTTGCCCGTAGAATTTTGGGTATTTGAGGCGAAAAGCCCAAAAAAAATTCACGGGGTGAAAAATATGGGCTCGAGATACTTCTTCCTATCCAAGGCTGGCTATACTATGACTTGCTATACTATGGAGGTCTGGCTATACTATAACAGAGAATTATTGATATTTGCTCCATGATTCTGATGAAGGGCTGGGCCCGAATATATAATCTTCAGTGTTTTCTACATTTCCGGATTCGAGGGGACAGGCCAGGGAACATCTTATCAACCTATGTTCTGTTTGAAGTTGAGAGTTGGAACACCAAAATCTTGCTTATAAACTAAGAAGGAGTAAGGGAAAAAAGGAGGTCGATCGCTTTGGGGGCGAAAACGCAGTTTTGCCCTGAGCTTTTTCGTTTGGGGGAATGCCTTTTTCCCCTCCCCCCTTGGATCCGCCACTGGCCAATTTAACACCCAAAAGGCGGCCAGTGTCAATGAAGAACGCGTTTAAAAAAGGATTTGTAAATGCTTATTTTCATGAAAGCTTCCTCTCAGTGAGGACATGTTCACGTTTACCATCAAGCATATTTCGGGCCAGCTAACGACTGGTACCGTGGTAGAAGATGCTGAAAGCACCCACTGACACTAACTGAAGCACGATGAGCAAATAATACAGTTATATTCGGTCATGGTAAAAACTGAGGTGTAGTATCCACCACCTCCACTTATCGCAGTTGTCCTGGCTAACGGCTCAATACTGAAATACCCGATTGACGCTAACCTGAGCCTCATAGGCTGAGCGCAGGCCGCAGAACCTCTGCGGGCCTGGGCCCCTGAGTTTTCGTTGACTTCGATGAGTTTATATCGAGTCCCCTCAGCTGATCTGGGACCGCTTTAGTTAACCAGGCTCTCACACTGAACTTGAAACCTATATGTCGCCGCTGAAGCCAGCTTTTTGGGCCCTTTTATTGATATAGGGCCCCCTCAACCGGTCCTGGGCCCTCTGAGCTAAAAGCTGGAGCTCTGAGCTCTGAGCCCCAAGCTGGATTAGTGTCCCTTCAGCTGGTCAGGGTCCCCTGGGTTGGTATTGTTTTCGTTTTACTGATATAGATCCCTTCAGCTTGTTTGGGGCCCGTTGTGCGTATCTGGGCACTAGTTCGTCGAGGCACCCAGCTAGTCTGGCCCTATTAGTTTTATGGGCCTTCTGAGCTTCTGCAGGTTCCCCTCAGAGTGTCTGGGCCCCATGAGTTGAAAATTGGACCCCTGGGTTAGTTTTGGGTGTCTGAGCTTATTTAGAAACCGTTTAAATAGGTAGGCACCCCACGCTAGTCTTGAGAATCCTGTGTTGGCACTGAGGTCAAATGAGCTCATCGGAGGCCCTTATCTGGGCCCCCTGAACTGAAACGGGCCCCTCAGCTGATTTTGGAGACCCAAAATCCCTCCTACCGGATTCCACCCACGCCAGATTTCCTAACTCCCTGAGGGCCCCTGGGGGCCATTGGGGATTTTTCCCGCGATCAGCGCTGGGGTCCCTCCCCCGAGACAAAGCTTACAACATATCTCTGTGTATATACTCTAGCATCTGCCAGAGTTGAGCTAGAATCATTTTTAGGCACACTTCGCTTCCTCTCGTTACGGCGAATCATCAAATAATGCATAATATGACTATACTAGGTCAAAACATAAAAATAACCTGACCTAAGGCTAGGTCAAGGTCGTCATCTAGCCTAGCATAGTCAGTATGCATATGAATCAACTCACAATAGCAATAAAAATGGTATCAAAATACGGGTTTTATCAATATTTCCTGCAAAGCAATTAACCTAAGTCTTAAAACCTGCTTAGGAAGCCCCAGATGAACTCTCAGAGGTAACATGTCTAAACTTGCAACATGAACCGATAAAGAGGCCTAGGATACCATGATTTGGGGAATCCGAAGGTATTCCAAGCGGCATCTGCAGACATAGAGCAATTTTTTGCAAATTTCCGTTTTACCCCATGCATTTTCAATGGAGAGGTCATGATTCGTACCTGTCCCTAGGCCATCGATGGGAAAAATCCCGCAATAAATGTATTAGTACTTTTTGGGCCCATTTTATGGTACAAGTTTGAATTCGATAGATTCACCCTTTTCTTACTTACACCAACTTAAACATTTTTTTGGGGTGAGGTCACTTGACCTGCACTGGTGACCTGACCTGAGATGACGCAACCTTAAATTTTGAGGGAAAGTTGCGGAATTGATCAATGATAAGGTGTGACAAGTACTGTGTCGCTTCGCGCCGACGTTTTTTCGTGCCACTGGGAGACCTCGAGGGGGTGTTCAAGCACCCCCCCCAACGGGCCGGAACAGGGCTCGAATACTCTAGAACAGGGCTGAGGCCAAAAGGGAAGGCTCTAAACAATGTCTGCAATTTTTGGGGTCAAGGTCCTTCAAGGTCATTGACCTATTACAGCACAACCCAACATATTATGCCTAATTTACGCTATAACTATTGCTGTGCCCAAGCTTACCAGTGACCTTTGATCAAGCCTTGATCATCAAGGCCAGTGACCTTTAAAATTGACCTGTAACCTTGATCTAAACACTGAATAACCTTTACTCTGATATAATAGCATACGTCATAATAAGAATCGTAACATTATGCAACGTCATTTAGGGGCTGTCCAGGAGTACCTGTGCTCATCAGGGACACCTATGCTCTCTGGGGGGGGCCTTTGCTTCGATGAGGCACCTGTGCCACCCAGGGGCGCCTTCGCTCCCCAATGGACGCAACCTAGCAATCCAGGGGCATCTTTGCTGTTCCGGGGGTGCCTTTGATACCCAGTGCCCAAGGGGAGCTTTTTCTTATCCACGTTCACCATGGTATTGAGGGGCGTATTTTTATTCAAGGTAACCTATACTACCCAGTGGCGCCTACCCTATGCAAGGGGCGCTTAGGCTATCCAGGGGGCGGCATTTTGCTATGCATAGGGCGCCCTTATGCTCTCCATGGGCACCTCATTCAGAGGGTGCCTCTGATATTCAGGGGCGCTTTTCCTATCAACAGGGTACCTGTGCCATCTTGGGGCTATTCTTATCAAGGGACGCTGCTGTTATTCAGGAATACCTACACCACTGTCGAGGGTCGCCTTTGCTACCCAGCGGCGCCTTTACTTCCTAGGAAATTTGGCGTCCGTGCTTTAAGGAGTGCTTCGGCATCGATTGATTGCTCTATTATTGGGCTTAGGTGCACGTGAACCTTGAGCTCATGTAGCGCCCATATTGTTGCTAAGGAACGCTTATGCTATCAAAGGACGCCTTTACTATCCAGGGCCGCTGTTTTATTCAAGGCAGTCTGTTCTATCCACGGGCATCTGATATTTCGGGGGCGGTGCCTAGGTTATTCAGGAGGCGGTTTTTTCTCCACAGGGGCGCACTATTGCTTTCCAGGGGCGCCGTTACTGCCCAGGGGTGTCTTTCCATCCAGGGGCGCATATGCTGTCTAGGTGTATTTTTCAATCACAGACATGATTGAAATACATGCCCCTACGTTATCCTGGGGTGCATTTTGTCTCCGGTAAGGCGCTATTTTTCTCTTCCGGGCACCAGTTTATCCAAGGGCACCTATGCTGTCCAGAGAACCTTTGTTATCTAGGGCTGCCTTCGCTGTTAAGGGGCACCTTTGCTACCCAAAGGGAACATTTTACTTTCCTGGAGTGCTTATTTCCATCTAAGGGGAACATATGCTATCTTGGAGCGCCTTTGCAAACATGGGGCGCATTTTTCTATCCAGGTGCGCCTTTGCACTTGAGGGGGCGCCTCTGCAATCCAGTAGGAGCCCAAAGTAGATGGAGAATAAGAATTCTAAAATAAGGCGCTCGAACACTGAATAAAGTGCCTAGTTATCAGAAAGAGGCGCTCATCTGCTGAGCGGGGAGGACTGCTGGTTGGTGAGGGCAGCGTTCTCGGAAACGGGGCGCACATACTGAAAAAGGCACCCAGTTGCAGCGATGGAGCACTAAGCCTTCAGTTATAGGTTAATGAAATGTGGTTAAAGGCAGTCAATGCTCAAATTGAGCGCTCGAGCCCTGTAACAGAGCGCGCGACTGTCAGACAGGTGTGCCAAACCATAGACAGTAGGGCAGCTGAAGATGGAAAGGGACACCTATGATATCCTGGGGGCGCCTGTACTCTCAGGTGAGGCGCTTGTTTTCTTTCTCAGGCGCCTAGTTTATCCATGGCCGCCTATGCTGTCCAGATCATCTATTTCAAGAAGGGTTAACTTTGCTGTCCAGGGGCGCCTTTGCTATCCAAGGGCGCATATGATATCTGTAGGGCGCTTTATGCAGAGGGCGCCTAGGCTGTCCAAGGGCGCCGTCCTAACCAAAGACCGCCTTTCACTTCCCTGAAGTGCCTATTTCTATGTAAGGAGTGCATATATTATCTAGGAGTGCCCTTGATATACGGAGACGCCTTTTTGTCCAGCGGCGCCTTTGCTCTTGAGGGGCGCTGCTCTAATCCAGGGTAGCTGAAGATGGATAAGGGACATCTATGTTATACAGGGGGAGCCTGTACTTTCCAATGGGGCGCTCATTTTTCTTCTCAGGCACCTAGTTTATCTAGGGAGCGCATAGGCAATCCAAAGGCGCCTTTGCTTTCGAAGGGGTGCCTTCCTAGGGGCGCCTTTGCTATCCAGGGGCGCCTTTGCTGTCCAAAGCACTTGTGTTATCCAGGGTTGTCTTTGCTGTCCAGTGGCGCCTTTGCTATCTAAAAGTGCATATGATATCCGTCGGCGCTTTATCCAGTGGGCGCCTGGACTATCAAAGGGCACTTTTTCTATCCAAGGGCTGCATTTATTTTCCTGAAGTGCCTATTTCTATCTAAGGGGCTCCTATTCTGTCCAGGGCACCTATGTTTCCCAGATTTGCCTTTGCTGTCCAGGGACGCCTTTGCTATCCAAGTGCACCTTTCTTAACCAAGGGGCGCATTTTGCTTTCCTGGAGCGCCTATTCCTATCTAAGGGGCGCATATGTTATCTAGGAGCGCCTTTGATACCAGGAGGCGGCTTTTTTTCCAGGGGCGCCTTTGCTCTTGGTGGACGC
This sequence comes from Lepas anatifera, assembly GCA_034440635.1. Classification (NCBI taxonomy): domain Eukaryota; kingdom Metazoa; phylum Arthropoda; class Thecostraca; family Lepadidae; genus Lepas; species Lepas anatifera. The sequence continues at coordinate 644,221 of JAOTON010001336.1, read as the reverse complement.
TGCTCCAATGCAGGGCAGCTGAAGGTGGATAAGGGACATCTATGTTATACAGAGGGCGCCTGTACTTCCCAGTGGGGTGCTCGTTTTCCTTCTCGGGCTCCTAGTTTATCCAGGGGGCGTCTAGGCTATCCAAAGGCGGCTTTTCTATCGAAGGGGTGCCTTCCTAGGGGCGCCTTTGCTACCCAGGGGCGCCTTTGCTGTCCACGGCACTTGTGTTATCCAGGGTTGTATTTGCTGTCCAGGGGCGCCTTTGCTATCCAAGGGTGCATATGACATCCGTAGGCGCTTTTTCCAGTGGGCGCCTAGGCTATCAAAGGGCGCCTTTTCTACCCAAGGTAAGCATTTTATTTTCCTAAAGCGCCCATTTCTATCTAAGGGGCGCTTATGCTGCCCAGGGCACGTATGTTACCAAGATTTGCCTTTACTGCCTAGGGGCGCCTTTCCTAGCCAAGGGCGCATATAGTATCCGTATGGCGCTTCATCCAGGGGGCGGCTAGGCTATCTAAAGGCGGTTTTTCTATCGAAGGGGTGCCTTCCTAGGGGCGCCTTTGCTACCCACGGGCGCCTTTGCTGTCCACAGCACTTAGGGTTGTCTTTGCTGTCCAGGGGCGCCTTTGCTATCCAAGGGTGCATATGACATCCGTAGGGTGCTTTTTCCAGTGGGCGCCTAGGCTATCAAAGGGCGCCTTTTTCTACCCAAGGTGAGCATTTTATTTTCTAAAGCGCCTATTTCTATCTAAGGGGCGCTTATGCTGTCCAGGGCACCTATGTTACCAAGATTTGCCTTTGCAGCCCAGGGGCGCCTTTCCCAGCCAAGGGCGCATATGATATCCGTAGAGCGCTTCATCCAGGGGGCGCCTAGGCTATACAAAGGCGGTTTTTCTATCGAAGGGCTGCCTTCCTAGGGGCGCCTTTGCTGTCCACAGCAATTGTGTTATCCAGGGTTGTCTTTGCTGTCCAGGGGCGCCTTTACTATCCAAGGGTGCATATGACATCCTTAGGGCGCTTTTTCCAGTGGGCGCCTAGGCTATCAAAGGGCGCCTTTTTCTACCCAAGGTGAGCATTTTATTTTCCTAAAGCGCCTACTTCTATCTAAGGGGCGCTTATGCTGTCCGGGGTACCTATGTTACCAAGATTTGCCTTTGCTGCCCAGGGGCGCCTTTCCTAGCCAAGGGCGCATATGATATCCGTAGTTCACTTCATCCAGGGGGCGCCTAGGCTATCCAAAGGCGGGTTTCTATCGAAGGGGTTCCTTCCTAGGGGCGCCTTTGCTACCCAGGGGCGCCTTTGCTGTCCAGGGGCGCCTTTGCTATCCAAGGGTGCATATGACATCCTTAGGGCGCTTTTTCCAGTGGGCGCCTAGGCTATCAAAGGGCGCCGTTTTCTACCGAAGGTGAGCATTTTATTTTCCTAAAGCGCCTATTTCTATCTAAAGGGCGCTTATGCTGTCCAGTTCACCTATGTTACCAAGATTTGCCTTTGCTGCCCAGGGGCGCCTTCCCTAGCCAAGGGCGCATATGGTATCCGTAGGGCGCTTCATCCAGGGGGCGCCTAGGCTACCCAGGGGCGCTTCATCCAGGGGGCGCCTAGGCTACTCAGGGGTGCATTAGTTCCCCATGGCGCAATCTTGCTATCTAGTGGCGCCTTTTCTTTGCCGGGGCGTTTTTGTTAGCTTTCTAAATTTTATCTTCAACATTTTACTGGGGCGCAAAAGACCAGTAAAGGCGTCTAGTGTTTGGGCAGGGGCGCTTTGCCATGGTTTTAAGGAGTATGTGTTCATTCAAGTGGAATAAGTGGTATCTACCACCTTGGCGTACGAAATGGGTACAGGTGCGCCGCTCATATCGGGCGCCTTCGGCGCCCGATACGAGCTGAGCTTTACAGGGGCGCTTCGGAGCTAAGGGGGGGGCCCGGGCCCCCTGGGCCCCCCTTGGATCCGTCACTGATTCCCAGCCCGTTCTAGTTTTTGACGTCGGCTGAGCAAAAAGTGGATTCGTGCTAATACCTATGCCTACATTTGAAAACCAGAAACCTTTCTTTTGTGCACAAGTTTTTCACATTATTTTTTCAGCGGCTGCAAAAAGTGCGGGTTCTTGGCCTGCTGATGCACTGACCCCCTGTCCGTGAGTGTACCTGTCGACGGACAAGCGCAGGCTCCATGGAACAGCACCCCTGTGCTGCTGAAGACACCTAGGGCTGGGTGGGTCTTACGATCGTCCGATACAGTCACTGACCTGGACGCCGCGCTCCATCAAGCCACAGAACTGCGTTCTGGCAACCGCCAAAACAATAATTGAAGCATTTTATACTATAAAAATATGTCGTCGGTTTTTAATTGTAGCTATTGACATCAATCCACGCCTCCCTAAGCCGATGCGAAAAGCAAAAACCAGCTGGGACCAAACAACTTCGCATAGTACCGTAAAAAGGCAATCATGTTGGCCCAGGCCCGACCCAAATAGCATGGAAGTCGCCTTGAGTGGAAGCGTTGAAACTCCTCGTCACCAAGACCCGAACTGGAGAGGGGTCTGGCACTAACGCGCACTGGAGGGGGCCCTCGTAGGCCCCCTAAGATCTCAAGAAAATAAGAAGGTTAGAAAAACGCCGCTTGAGTGGCGAATGGGGGCTGTATTGATCTAAATCATAAACAATTTTCATTGTCCTAGGTCAATATCTTCAAGGTCAAACGAGGTGATACACGTCAAATATTGGTCGTGCTGCGGATCTATTGGGAAATACCACAATTATGCGGGAAATTGACGGAAATACGCTTAAGACGGGACAGGGTCATAGAGGGAAGGTCGCAAAGATTTTCCCTAAAACTTTTGGGTCAATGTCATTCAAGGTCATTTAGCTATCTGGTCACAATATGGTATATTACCTATAATGTGCATTTTTTCTAGCACTATAACCAATTTTGGACGAGAAATGAAGATTGACCTTTATCCATGATCTTTAACTTTGACCTTTACAATTAGTTATCTTAACTATGACGTCATAGCATAATATAGGTCAGACCGGGTAACGCCATTTGACCGGAAGAATTGGAGCCAATGACATTGAAAGTGCTGGTATGAACTTGACCTGTGACCTTTGACCTTGATATTGACCTTCATGTGACCTTGACCTTGATATATCATCCCATTCATATGGCGCTACGACGCCACCACTCGGCCTCCGATGTAAGCGAACTGGTGCGACTACGTGATTGTGGCGATCTCAAAATGCAGGTCTGACATTGAAAGCCTGTAAGTCAAAACTTCTTCAACCGATTTTCAAAAGTATTTCGCCAGTCAGCGTGCCGAGAAATTCTCTCAAATTTGGCCTAGCCTCTTTTTATTAGCTGCGAGTGGTTCTTTTGCCACCTTGGAAAAATAGTTGGGGTCTTCAGAGGCCCCCGCCAGTGCGCGTGTTAAATGGATATGTCAATGAATTTCCCTGATAGGCCTTCGTTCTGTTGAACCATTTATCTTCTCAGAACCGCGAGCGCTTATTCGATATGCAACAGCCCGTATTTTAGTACCTGGAAGGATGCCGAATCACTTGTCAAATCTAGAATTTGTAAGAAATGGAATTTGTGGAAAAACCATCGATGAACATATGAGAAGTTAATATTTTTGGAATCCGCTCGTTCTCAGCTTTTGAATGGTGTATATTTTGTCCTTTGAGGAGACACAGTTACTCCAATGAACCGTGAAATGTATAAAATGAAAGAAATCAGAGGCGAATACACTCCGTCAGGTCTCGACAGCAAGCTCTATGCATTACTTACCGCTGTCCCATTTCTTCATGGTTACCCAGAGAACAAATCTCAGCACAATGCGGTACGCTAGCACTGGGAGGAGTGAAGGCACTGTCCGGTGACTGCAGGCTACCCCGTGTAGGGTTATTCCCTTCCTCCACCGTGTCGGCCGCGCTGTCATTACCCCACATTACCGGCGATGAACGCTATTGTTCCCAGTTACTTTCGATTCTCTCGCCCCTCACTGCCCTCGGGTTCCGCCGAGCTGCTCCCCCAGCTCTTGTTAGCCGTAATTCATGTGTGAGTCGCTTTGATGGCTACATATACCCAATTTACGACGGATGAGCATTGTTGGCAGCCTTGGTCTGGGTCTGGCGGGGTCCTCCGGTCGGCCCCCAGAGCAGATTAAACAAATTGAATCGCACACTAACGAGAGGCTCGCTTCGGCGCCGCTTTTGCCGTTCGCGTTCAAAGGGCCGTCCAAATCGACTCCGTTTGTTGTGATGGCTGGGCACCGGGCGACATTCTGGACCGCAAATCAGCCACTGGGAGCCACTGATGTCCATCAAAGACCCCGCTGGCGCTGCTAGGGGCTGTGGCTACAAGCACACGGCCTGATGACGTCACTCTCGGCTTGATTGCAGCACGCTCAGGCTTGAGAGCTGTCAATACGGTGTCTTTGATGAACAGGGCACCATTCTACAGCGGCACGACTTCATAAATCAGGTTACAGGTCAAGGGGTACTCGCAAAGCGGTTATGTTTTCAGTGCTTCAGCCGAACAAGAGTGTTAACTGAGCAAACATTTTTCAGGTCAATGGCGGGTTGGCGTGCATTTTTATTCCCGGTATCGCTTGCCTATTTGAAAGCCACAGTTTTACGACGTCTACTAACGGTATCCGGGTAAGAATTAGCCGCCATCGCGGTGGTGAAACATGACTGGCCAGCATGCTTCTCCGCACCCTTGGCTGGCAGCCGCCGCTCGTTCCAGCAGGCTCATTGCTAAGTGGTTTGGGTGAATGGCAGCTGCTGATGGAATTTGTCCATGCTACCTGGTGGTTAAAGTGTCATGGCGTTTAGCCGTTGTGATGGTGTTCTCTAAATAGCAGACGCCATTCTGGAGCTATGCAGAGAATGCAGTACCCGTTGTAAATGTAAAAAGAAACCCTCCCATGATTCTATTTTTCACGTGCATTGTTCAAAAGTAAACAATGCATCATCCATTTTTTCTGAGCAAAGCTTATCAGCAACTCATTGAGCCTTTTCCAGTCTAAACACACCTTTTGACAGCAGCAGAGTAAATCTCCTTGCTTTTTAGGACATCTACATCATACGTCATTAGCGTAGATTAAATCAATTCTGAATCACAAAATTTTGAAAAATACCTGGAAACTAATTGGTTTATGTTGCCAAGGAAGGACATCTGAATATTTTTTGGGAATGAGTGCCTACCCCGAAGGCTTGCCCCTGATCACCGAGAAGCAGTCACGAAGTTTTCATTCACATCTGTGCCGACCCACGAATTAACCATTGCTTCAATCTAGTGACGGAACGGGACAACCGTCGGCTCACACTGCCCCTATGCGAAGCGAAATTACAAAGTAATTTTAACAATGAATAAATGTAGGTTGAGTTTAATTGAGGCTTGCAATCCCACCACCAGGGATGTGGATTTTTAAAATAATTGGGTTGTCTGAATTTAAAGCAAAGGCAATAACCAGTATAGAATAGGTACAGTATAGTGTGAAAGATTATACCTGTTGCCTTTCCACATGCCTGTTAAACTGTATAGAACAGTCTCAAGTCCTTGAAAAACCCACACAAACATTTTTAAGGGTATTTGAACACAATTCCGAGGTTTTATTGGAGGTGGCCGGGCACACAAAAAGGGATATAATTACTCATTCCTTCCAACATAAGGTGAACATTTTTTCACCAACTGGCTTCTGTTTTGTTACTAGCTTTGTTCTCTTGCTGATAATCATCTCTCTTTCCACTGCGAAAAGAGGCAACGTTGATTCGTGACAGTCTTTTGACGTACATCATTTGACGGTACAGTTGCTGTGCTATCTGGTGCTTATATTTGTGGATTTGCTTTCACCTGTCTTTCTTATTTACACAATTTATTGATAAAGATGTCCGAAGTCCATGCCATCTAATTCTTCTCCAGGTGGTGCACCGTGTAATGACGTAATGCCCAAACTTTGCAGGACTGTGTACGAGTTGCGCCGCCTCCACTCCCCTCCTCGCTCCGTAGCCGCGCCCGACGCCTCAGGGCATTTACCGTGACCCTTTCTCTGACCCGAGACCCCAGAACACGCTCTTCTGCTAGGATCGCACCGGCCAAGCTTCGTGCCTGGTTCCAATAGGTCAAACCACGCGGGGTGAACTGCAGAACTTGACCTAGCAGATTTAGAAATTCAAAAGTAATGATGCGGTGGGCGGCTCATCACAGAAACTCAATCATTTCATTTGTGCCTACTGTCTAGGCTTGGACGTGCGTTTCGACTCAACTGCGAAGCATCACCGTGCTCAGGCGCGGTATTGAACAAGTCTGCGGTCGCTTCCTTACTGTGTTGTATTATATATTTCTCGTTCAAAACAATTCGTAAATATAGTAGCTTAAAGTTACGCATGTGTCTTGTCATTTGTCTTAACCAAATTCAATAGCATGGATCCATGTCATCCAAGTTATCAAGGTATGATCAGTGCAGTCAATTCCAACTTTGTTTGTTTTTCAATGGTGGTCACTCGAAAATTTTACACCGACTTCGATTAGGTTCACTCGATAACCTTTTCTGAGAACGGCAACTTTCATAAAGGTAACTTTATAACTAAACCATTGTCTTCGGTGGAGCAATAAGGATAGTGTTTTTTCAATTTTTTTTTATAAAGAGTCCAAAATACATTTAAAATTGGTACATTTAGCTTCTAGATCATTTGTAAAGGTGCTTTTGGATACCAGCACTTCTCAGCGGTCTACCCAAAAAGGAAGTCTTAGACAGTAAGAAGTTACGTTTTTATATGATACCTGAAATGCGTACAGAACAAACTGAATAACTATATGCAAACAAGAAAATAGATCCATCTCTTGCGCGGCTTCCGGCCTCCTGCCAGATGACCAGCAATCGGTCTCACTAGCCATTCTGTTCTGGATGGTATGGTGTCTGATTTCAGCTGAAAAAAACTAACCAACACGCCGATGAACATCTCTTAGCTCTCTCTTCGCACACGGTTCCTCTAAGCAAAGGTTCCTTATCCTTCTATATCATCTTGAGCTGGAGGGAATGAGAGTTGCCCTCCAGCAACGCCAATATTTCAAACTTTATTGATGTGAGGGTGCTCCTCTTGATGTCCCACTCATTGAAAACACCCTCTTCATCGCGGCTGGGGTGGTGATAATCATGCTGCGATGCTTCGACAAGGTTGTGGCCATCTCACTGATGCCCGCGGGGAAACAGTCCTGTGCCACGATCCTCTAAAGCATCCCACCGAAAAACATGCTTAAAATGTATTATCCCCTCTAAACTCGTTAGACATTCGTGTGTGGGTGGTCTCACTTCAGACGTGTGGGGGCAGCCTCAATTCAGGCGTCAAGGGGGGGCGGTCTTGATTCAGGCGTTTGGGGGCGGTCTAATTCAAACGTGTGGGGCCGGCCACAATTCAGACGTGTTGGGCCGGCCTCAATTTAGGCGCCTGGAGGAAGCCCCCAGTGAGCAGATCTGTCGCCACGTCAAAGCTTTTCTCCATGTGCTCCTTGCTTGGACCGTTACTCCTACCCCTTACTCTCCTAGGCCTCTCAGCATCATCGATCTTATCTCTGGTATCTTTATATTTGGATCTGCTTTTAGCACTTCCAAAGTTACGATGCCCGTTTCAAGTGCCGTCATGATAGATACGACGAAGTTATCAAGACTTTGGAAGGAGACAGGAAGGCTTCTGATGGTGCCGTTTTGAGTGGTGTTAATGGCTCTCACAATGGGCATCCTGAATCCCGGGTGCAAGGATGCAGCCATCAGGGGATCATCGGCCTGCAAGAGGTCCCAGAACCTTGCCTTGAGATCGGCGCTGCACCCGAAACCTTCCAGTAGAGCATCCACGGTATTTTCGCCGTAGGTTTTAGCAATTTGTATAGGTTTCAGAATTCGTATTGTTAAGCTGCCTTAGACTTCATATTGAATGTTGATTCTTATACTATGATGAGCACTTATAAAAAAGGAACATAACAAAAATTATTACGTTTTCAGCACTCTTCTAAAACGCGTCTGGTTCTCTTCCATCACGCGTGTTCATGGTGTGCCAAACATGATACCCCATAAGAGAAATGTTTTATAAAAGTGCCAACAGTCATCGTTATCGATTAGCCAAATCGAAAGTTTCGATGATGTGGTTTTAAATATCGATAATCGATTATCCCATACTGGGAAATTTTTTACCGTCGATAATGACGATAATTACCGTCACCTTTGATAATTATCATCGCTTTTTCAATAAGTGTGTTTGTCTCTGTAGTGAATGCATTCAAGTTTGAAGGTCTGAGCGCAGGCCAGCTCCTGACTCTGGCACTTTTTTCAGCATACTCGCACAACTCGCTGTCCAGCGTGGCCAAGTCTTCGCTGGAGGCCAGCCACGCACACCTGCGCCAGCCAGGTGAGCTCTCACCCACCTCTCACTGCCCGGGTCTCCGGCCAGGTGAGACCTCGCGCTGCTCTCAATCACCTCTCACTGCCCGGCTCTCCAGCCAGGTGAGATCTCGCGCTGCTCTCACTCACCTCTCACTGCCCGGCTCTCCAGCCAGGTGAGACCTCGCACTGCTCTGCACTCACCTCTCACTGCCCGGCTCTCCAGCCAGGTGAGATCTCGCGCTGCCCTCACTCACCTCTCACTGCCCGGCTCTCCAGCCAGGTGAGATCTCGTGCTGCTCTCACTCACCTCTCACTGCCCGGCTATCCAGCCAGGTGAGATCTCGCGCTGCTCTCACTCACCTCTCTCTGCCCGGCTCTCCAGCCAGGTGAGATCTCGTGCTGCTCTCACTCACCTCTCTCTGCCCGGCTCTCCAGCCAGGTGAGATCTCGTGCTGCTCTCACTCACCTCTCACTGCCCGGCTCTCCAACCAGGTGAGATCTCGCGCTGCTCTCACTCACCTCTCTCTGCCCGGCTCTCCAGCCAGGTGAGATCTCGTGCTGCTCTCACTCACCTCTCACTGCCCGGCTCTCCAGCCAGGTGAGATCTCGCGCTGCTCTCACTCACCTCTCTCTGCCCGGCTCTCCAGCCAGGTGAGACCTCGCGCTGCTCTCACTCACCTCTCACTGCCCGGGTCTCTGCCAGAGGTGACGTAACAGGCCCTTACTGTTTCTTCTAGGGGAATTTCTACCGATTTTTACGCTAATGAGTTCTCTGAAGGCCTGCTGGAGATCAAGATACCTTTACTTAAAGGTACGTTTAAGAGGAATTCCTTCACCATTGAGCTGTGTGTTAAACTGCTGCTAATGACACTTCCCGCTTACAAATTTGTGAGAATACACGAGAATCAAGTTTATCTAAAATGCAATGAATAATCATTCCATTTTCAATTTAGCCTCTTTTTGCAAAAATTTGGATATTCAATCATTTAATTTTCCCATGTTATATGCTATGCGGTGTGACGTCACATCCGGTGGCCTGCGCTTGCTGTTGGAGGGGGCTTGCTGGAGATAGGATGCCATAAACCGTAGAGTGTTGTAGGAATGACCTAGGACCCTAAAAAGATGATAAAACAAATGACAATAAAAACGTTGGAAGACTTTCAGCCTAAAAAAGTCCAGAAACTAAAACGTCTAAACCAAAAAAAGCCCAAAAAGGCTACGTGAAGGTAAAGATAAAGAAAAAAGCGTGGGACGAAATGAATGCCTTGCCTAAATGCATTTACCTCATCCCACGCTTTTTATCGTTATCTTGACGTAGCATTTTTTGGGGCTTTTTAGGGTTTAAACGTTTTAGTTTCTGGACTTTGACTTTTTAGGCTGCAAGTCTTTTAGCGTTTTTACCGTTATCTGTTTTATCATCTTTTAGGGTCCTAGGTCATTGCCACAACACTCTACGATTTATACGATTACAGATTTTTCAGGGAATTACAGCCTTTCGAATTTTTACACACTGTGACCTGACAACTATGCCGGGGCGGGGGGGGATAAAAATTGAGGCCGAAAAACTAAATCTCTGTAGGGAAAAGTATCATCGATGTAATTTCTTCAATGAAAGTAGAAATATTTTCGTCAGCCTGAATTAATGAGCGGAAAGACTAAATAATTAGCAGTTTGCCAAAGTTTTTGGGGAATTTACGGTTCACCAGCCAGAGAACGAGTCCCTGACCGGCCTTCCCCCTCCCCCCAACTTCGATGCTGATGCCTCGGCAGTGCTTTTGAAGTAGTGACATGGAACAAGTCAGATTGTCGTCGATCAGGCGCGCTTTCGCCTCGGTGTCCAAAGTGTATGCCGGCTCAGTCTACCCGTCAGGTCTGTGCGGCACAGCCTAGTTCGCCGATGCTCGGTCGAGGTTTTGCGGTATAGTCTATCCTCGATGGTTTCTGGCTGTTGGGCGGCGCACAAGTGCTTCCAGGTTTATCGAACACGTTTGCCATTAACACGCGCATTGACAGGGGTCTGAGCCACCTTCGCTTTGACGGGGGGAGGGGCGGGTACCCGTCCCCTCTAAGATCTCGAGAACCACGGTAGGTAGCGAAAAACGGTAAACGGCGTTGGGTAGTCCATCCACTTCTCCATCGAAAATATTTGAATTATTTTTTGTCAGGTCACATTTAAGGTCACGAGAGGTCAAAACATGCCGTCGTAGGGATAACATGTAAATGAAGGTTTCCAGCCATTACATCTGAACAAGCAGAGATATAGCAAAACGACTTGAACTATATGAATCCTCGCAGCAAGGCGAATCGAAGGATATATAATTTGACCTTGCTAGGTCAAATCAAGGATTTAACCTGACCTGAGGTCAGGTCAAGGTCAAAATATGTAAAATGCATATCATTAGAACCGCAAAGACAAGGTGAATCTAATGCAGCTAAAATAAGCGCTCTATCACCTTCTGTTACGAAGTTATTTAGTTAAAACCATTTTCCCATGTATTGCCAATGGAGAGGTCATGGCTCGTACCTTACCTTAGATCATCGATATCAAAATACCGGAACATATTTTACAGAACTCAGTAGGCACATTTTGTGATGAGTTTCAATCGGATAAGTTCACCTTGTTCCAATTTATGCAATCTCAAACTTTGAGGTCAGGTCACTTGACCTGTACTGGTTACCTGACCTGAGATGACCTAACCTTAAAATTTTCACAGAAGTCGTAAAAATTATGAGAAAAAATGTATGACAAGAACGGCGGCACGTAGCACCGCCGTTTTTATGATGCTATCTCCGAAAAACCCGAGGGGGCGGGTACCCGCCTCCCCCGTCAATGCGCGTGTTAATAAATGAGCCAACATCGGTACGTTTTGATAGTACTGAACTGGAAACCGTGCATTATAAGATCCAGCAGGTCAGGTGCGTAGTCCTTTATGACATTGTCTACGTCACATTGGTCAACAATACTGCATAGCTACTTATTCTGAGATAATTTCCTCATCGTAGTCATGGTCATGCTAAATAATGACGAAAGCTAAACTTATAGTACAGCCAACTATCCGTCTCGAGACATCTATCTCCGTCGTCCTTGCCCCTGTATCTCTGCTTTTCTGGTCATCCGTCTGGGAGCGGCAGTGGCTGCCTGGAAGCCTCCGCCGCCGCCGGCGGTGATCCGTCTCTGAGCTCATCAGCGACCGCAGCGCAGATTGGCTGACGGCGGACGCTGATTGGTCCGCCCTGGCAATCAGTAGCAGAATGACGCTAATGACGACTGCGGCGGCAGCGGACAACCGAGTGGCACGGCGCCGCGCTGCCTGGCTGAGAGAGAGAGAGAGAGAGGGAAATAATTGGTAGATGAAAGCAAATACTAGGAGAGGTGGAGAGACAGGATACTTGAAAAGGCAAACATGGAATAAAATGAGTAAAAACGTGAAACCGGTAAAAAGTGAAGGTTCAGTCAGTCTTCAGGCTGCTACTTACCCGAAACTTCCCCTCTAGAACAAACTAATCGGATTCGGACTCATTGTTCCTTTAGCACTGGCTGGTTACAAAATTGGCCGATATCTTTTAATGGAATTTTTAATTCGGGGAGGGGAGACTGGTCACCTGCGCTGCTATTCCGACGAGCATGTTTAACCCTTATAGTAGCATTATTTTTCTGATTAGCTCAGGCTGGATGGTGACGAAAATAATAATCTAGACATTGCTTTTAATTATAACACGCGCATTGACTAGGGTCTGAGCGACCTTCGCTTTGACGGAGCGGGGAGAGCGGGTATCCACCCCCTTAGATCTCGAGAACCACGCTAGATGGCGAAAAATAGTAAAAAGCGTTGGATAGCTCATCCAACTATCTAAAGAAAACATTTTAACTATTTTTTGTCAGGTCACAGTTTAGGTCTCTAGAGGTCAAGGCATGCTGCCGTGGGAATAACATGTAAATGAAGGTTTTCAGCCGTTACATCTGAACTAGTCAATATAAAATCCGAAATCTAGACAATTGGAGTCCCTGCAGCAGGCCGAATCGAATTAGGTATAATTTGACCTCGCTAGGTCAAATCAGGTCCAATATAGGATAAATCTGACATGAGGTCAAGTCTAGGTCAAACTAGGTCAAACTGCATATCATTAGAACCACAAGGATGAGGCAAACCTAATGCTCTTAAATAAACGCTTTATTTTCATTCATTTAGGTTATTCAGTTTAAACCACTTTTGTCATGCATTTCCAATGGTGAGGGCATGGCTCATACTTGACCTTAGGTCATCGATATAAAACATACCGGAAGATGTCTTTTTTAACTCGGTGGGCCCATTGCGTGATATGAGTTTCAGTTTAAAAGGTTCATCCTGTTCTGACCAATGGTATCTTAAACTCTTAAGTGAGGTCACTTAACCTGCACTGGTGACCTGACCTGAGATGACCGAACCTTAAAATTTTATCAAAAGGTGTAAAAATTATCAAAGAAATGTATACAAAGTAAGGTGATGCTACGCGCCACCGTCTATATTTTACCTCCAAAACACCCAAGGGAGCGGGTACCCGCCCCTCCCCCGTTAATGCGCATGTTATGTTAGGTATCACGCAAGTATTTACATTCTCCGTTGCTAGAGATGCCTTTAAAACGGAGTTAAATCCAGGATTTCCCTCAGGGAAGAGCAGCTGCTATATGGGGAGCAGTTTTCTGGATCACATTGGGAAGCCGTAGTTGAAGGGGCCTTGTTTGCTTTTGAAACGTATGATTTCTCTACGTTTCGGGAGCCTAATTTTGTGTAATTTTTAATCAAACATGCTAACTAGAGAATTATTCTTATATAATCATTTCTAGATGCCCTTGCCTATTCTGACAGATAAGAACTTCACCATGTCTTCCGAGAGAAAGGCTCAAACTAACAATCTAAACCGAACTAAGTATGCGGAGAACAGTTGGCAGCAGAAATGTATGACCCGGCTCGTTGTTTATCAGGCCACCTGCACTAAATGTGAGCAGTTAGGGAATGTCCATTCATATGTAGGCGAGAGCAAAAGACCCATTAGGTACCGTCTAAACGAACATTTAGGTGATGGTCGCCTACATAGAGTGGACACGCCCTTCGATGACCAAATATTACACTATCATAAAGACCTAAGTGATGATGAAATTAATTCTCTATTTCGGATCGAAATTTTAAGTGTTAACCAGGACGTCGCAGAAACGAAAATCAAGGAATCCATTTTTATACGTGATCTTGAACCCAAAATGAATACCATGTCAGCTTCTTGGCCTATCACCCACAAATCACATTAAATATATATAATAATAATTACAAAACAAAAATCTAGTTGGTCTTGTGATGTGTGATATATGTAAAAAATAAATATATATATATATATAACTTTTTTAGGAAAGAAAATATTGATATGTATACTGTGTATGAATGCGTGTTTTTAATTCTGCAGGAAGAAGTGGTTGCTCCCAGCCCCCAACCACGAATCAGGAGTCGCCTTTACTGTGACGTCACGTTGGCGACAAAGCTTTCCTTCGCCCAATAGGTCCCATGTTAAAATTCGTCGATTTCAGCCAGCTCTCACAAGAACAGTATGAGTGGAAGGGAAAACATTGTTCTTTTTCCACAATTCTACATGATATTTGTTTTCGAAATTGACCATTTGAAGGCGATATTGTCAGTTTTTTTCTTAAAAATAAAGGCATTCAAAGTTGGCTCTGCAAAGCACCTTAACCCTCGTCCCACCGGGTCCATCGATGGCCCCTCTAAGGTTTATTTTCGGGATAGCAGAAAAACAACGAGGCGCAGCACCGCGGTTGAGGGCTCTACCTCTCACACCATCATTTTCCCACCATCCCTGAATTTTTTTACACCGGGTCACCAAAGGTCAGGTCATCAGGCGAGGTCAACCAAGGTCACCTCACTTCAACTTTTGAGCTCTATAAGAGCTACATTTCTAAGTCGATCGATTTGAAACTTCCTACACTCCATGAAACCTCCAGGGCCTACAAGCCGTATATCCAGGATTTATTTTATTTTATTTTCGTGGCCTGAGCTCAAGTCATGAGGTGACCTCGCTCATTGAAAAAGCATGGGAAAAAGCTGTCTTATGACCTAAAAGTCACAAAAACGATTGCAAATGTTCAGCTTGCTCAGAAAAGCGTTCTTGGCCACCCTTTCACGGATTCCAGGGGCCATATTTTTCCTTTGACCTCTCTGAGGTCATCAAAGGTCACCAGGGGTCACAAACAGTATTTTGGAAATAACTTTTGACCTAATTAAGCTAGAACGCTGAATCAAACATCATCGTGTATGCCTCGTCACTGGCTTTCATTTAATATACGGCAAGGCCGCTTTCGGATTTTTTCGTGACCTCAGGTCAAATTAGGTCACGAGGTGACCTCTGGAGGTCAAAGCACTGGTGGAAGGTCATTACGTTCCACATAGCGGAAAAGGTCCTAGCATTTTCCTATCAAATCTACTTAACCAGTCTCAATAGCTCTAATGGCATAATAGCTATGCCCAGTTTGCTAAGCATTGAATACTTGAGTGAAAATAGCCTATCTTGACCTAGCTTGACCTCTGGAGGTCAAACCATTGACCTGAGCGCTTAAACATAGGAAGTAATTTCTTACTGAATTCACGTCAGCTTTCTAATGCACTTTGCAGATTTACAATAACCCCCATATTTTTGGATTTAGAGGGGGCATCGATGCTCCCTGGTGGGGCGAAAGTGGCGCCGGATCCCCGGCGGGGCGCGGGTTAGATGGTTTCCTCTCCCATGGCAAAGGATACTTTTCGATACCTTGATACCACATTGGTACCATATCACCTAGCCACAACAACAATGCGGCAAAGCCAAAGTAATGGAAAGAAGCAAAGCAGCCCGAGTTATAAGATCCAACTGGTGTTGAAAAATAAAAATGCACTCGACGGAAATATACAAATACTAGCATGTGGTGGACGTATACATATTTATTTTTTCATTTAAAATCCTCATTTTAAATGTTCTCGCAGCATCAGGGGCCGTTTAATTTGTAAAAAAATTAACGCAACTTCAATCGTTCTAAACAAGCACTTCACGTTAGACGATACATCGGCAGAAACCCTTATTTTGCAGACTGCCCACGTTCTAGCTCGTCCTGGCATGAAAAAAGAATACATATTAATAATAATCAATCCCTCCCAAGCTGCCGAGTGTCTAAACCCCCGTCAGTTTAGATTTGTTTGTTGTTTTCGATTGTTGAACTAAACGCGCCGCTTATGCATCAGCTACTGCTACCATATTGGTGCCAAATTGCGTGACGTCACGTTGGCGACAAAGTATTCCTCGTGGATCAACCTTGTAAGTAAAGTAATCTTGGTTGCTCCTAAGCGTGTGCTTGTCTTTATAAATTTTTGTGCTCAAAAATGTATCAGTGCTGAAGATGACTTGAAGTCGAAAGCTCCGATTATTACTGTATCTTTTCTTTCAGTGTGAATTTAGATCTAAAATAAAAATAATAATTTGGCAGATAATGGTCAATTTCAACACCACTAAGCTCACAATCTAAACCGATATCCATTTTATTTTTTCGCGTTTAACACATGATCAGGAAAGATAGCAATACGTTTTGTTTTGTTAAATAACCCTGCATAATTTTCATTGATTTAAGTGCCCGATTTCAGGGTGAAATATCAGGAAAGATAAATAGAGTAAAGCCGCCTCCTCCACATTCCCAGAGTGGGGAAGGGTGGCGTCCGTGTCCCCCAGGGTCGACATCCCTGCTGAGAGTGTATCATTGTGGTCCGTGTGATCAGTTAATGAGCTTTGTTTATCCAAGATGTTCTGGTGCTGTGAGTCTGAGAAACCAATAGCTATTTTAGTGTCTTGCCTTCCCACTTAGGCGGTGCAGGACGCCATCGTTTCTACACCACGCAGGTTGTCTGGCCTCCCCAGTCGCACGCCTGAACTGGCTGTTGTTTTGCAGTGATTCAGGACTGTATCTGGGTTTGTTAATGGTGGGTCTCCTTTTCCAGATCCCTACCAGATGTTCGGCCCAACGAGTAGTCGACTCGCCAGCTCCGGTAAGCATTGTTTGGTGGCCAGCAGATTTTATTTCAGTATTTGGATGGCCTTGGTCGGCAGTCTTTTAGGCCTGTTAATACATACATACATACATAACCCGGATAATATTGCACAATGGTTTTTGTCATCGCACTTGGCAGTAATGCTCTGTGACTTAGCTCAATAAGACGAAGGAGAGCAGGCACGCTCAATAAAAAGACGGTTCAGAATGCAACGTTATAGCTCAACTTCCGTATTCATTCCACTTGATTCCCGTGAGCAGGGTGTACCATTTGCCGGGACAGGCTGCGCTTATTCTGTTCGCTCATCTTTCCCGCAGTGTTTCCGTTCTCACAGCCTCATTGAGCGCCGACAATATTGACCATAGAAATGAATTTTTGTTCTGGAGATCAATTGGTAAACCTTGTAAGCGTTCTTATTCAGCAATATACTTATATTTCCATAGCTTTCGGTGGTTTGCCAGGATCTCTGGAAAGATTGACAATCCTTTCCATCAAGTGATGTGCATGATTAGCCATGTCGCACCGGCAGGCACCGGTGATAGGTCTTGTCCCCTTCACCGCTGCTGTACCGGCAGGCACTGGTGATAAGTCCTGTCCCCTTCCCGCGTTGGCTGTGCTTCACCGCTGTTGTACCGGCAGGCACCGGTGAAAAGTCGTGTCCCCTTCCCGCGCTAACTGTGCTTCACCGCTGCTGTACCGACAGGCACCGGTGATAAGTCCTGTCCCCTTCCCGCGCTGACTGTGCTTCACCGCAACTGTACCGGCAGGCACGGGTCAGATCCAGCTGTGGCAGTTTCTGCTGGAGCTGCTGTCGGACAGCACCAACGCCAGCATCATCACCTGGGAGGGCACCAACGGCGAGTTCAAGCTCTCCGACCCGGACGAAGTGGCGCGCAAGTGGGGCGAGCGAAAGAGCAAGCCCAACATGAACTACGACAAGCTCAGCAGAGCGCTGAGGTCAGCGTCGGGCCCCAACCTATATACAGATAAAACACAAAGACCTGGCGTGTATACTGGGGTGGAATAATGAGCCAAGTTATAAGTGTAGCATGGGTGATATTTCATGCACTGCATTTACATAAGTGTGCAGAACAGCGAAAAGAGTGCATCATGGCTGGAGAGTCCAGAAGAATCCCAGGCTAGTGCGGCTAATGGCGAGGACGTGAGGGAAGTGTTTTCGTGAAAACTTAGACTAGGGGACCTGGGTTCCAAAATGTGTTTCAAGTTGATTAATTTTCTGCAACGGGTCGGATTTTTGGTAAATAATTCGGTTTCTGAAATGTATTGGCCCGACCTGGCTTGCAGAATACTGGGCAGGCCTGCATTGGATCTGATTTTTTTGTCGGTGCCGTACTCTCGCAGAACGGTACATTAACCCAGCACCGCCTGGGCTCTTTTCGCACTCACCACCGTCTGGAAGGAGTCCGATTGGACCCCGTACGCTCTCGGGAAACGGAAATTATAGGTAAAAGATTAAAAAGGCGCTGGTGGTTCCCTGCCCTCTTCTACTATGGAGCCGAGTCTGAAACATATCCGTTGATCCGTGCCGTGATAATGGGCCAAAATGGGTAAAATTTAAGCCTATTTAGAAAATCTCTAACAATTCGGGACCCACTAGACCTGGAACACAACAAAAAATGTCACTGTGTTCGACCTGACCCAAGAATTCCAATGATATGCGACATAATCTTGTATGGTCACATTATAGCCTTAGCCTTAGGTCAATGTCAAATAAAGACCTTTCAAAGTTATGTTGCATATCATCTTCAAGTCTTTGAATCATGCCCATTACTTTGATACCAAATATCGTGTTTTTAAGAGGTAGAGACACAAACGATTTCAAACACCATACCCATGTGTGACTTTTCGTGACGTCGGTATTAACCTGACATCAAAATAGATAACGGTACGCGGATTTTCCGTTTCATGAGCTTTTCGATAATGTTTAAAAACTTGATCTAGCTCTTCTAGAAGCCGAATTGCACCCTAGTTTTGTCAGCCTCATTTTAGGAGAACAGAATGCCCTTTAATGGGATTAGAAATAACGTCATAACTCGTTGACCTGTTCTAGTCTTATGTCAATTTTGGCCATAAGTTGTCGAATTAATAACCATGGAGACAGGCAAAGCGACGCGCGTCTCAAACGTTGAAAGGTTTTGAAGTGCTGCGGCGAGGAGCATGATGACAAGTTGATTAGGTGCTCACTGGCCTGTCCCCTCTAATCTGGAAATGTAAAAAAAATGCTGAAGATTACATATTCGGGTACAGCCCTTCATCAGAATCATGTAGTAAATGTAACAAATTCTCGGTCATAGTGTAGCCAGACCTCGAATTGAGCTTCACACAAATGCCTTTTAGCATAGAGATCTACTATAACTAGAGAGGACATCCTGTACAAAACGGCAATACTCCGACGTCAAAATTGAAAGCTTTGTTAGTACAAATCTTGGCCAGGTGAATTAGAGAATCACGTGCTAATTTCAATGAGAGCTTCTGGATTTAGGCCACAACTAAATAATTTTCGCAGAGAAAGACATTATTCATTGCGAGGATTCTTGGCATATTGGATCGTTGTCATGACAACCTTTTCTGGAATTGTGTGATCTGAATTAAATTGAATATAATTAGCAGAGAGGTATTTCAGTAAACAGTCACGAGATTCCTCTCAGAGGTTCAGATTTGTACTAACAAAACGTTCAATTTTGACGTCCACACAGGTGTGCTGTCCGCTCTAGTTATTACCCGGGGGCAAAGTGCCAAAAGCTGTCCGGCGTGTTGTAAAAGGTTGTTGCACAGAAATGAAATCCCTGAAGATTCAGGATCATGACCTTGGGTGGACAACCGATACAGCGCCTACTCGTTGTCCGCAGGAGGTGCATTTGTCAAAGGATGCACGCGCAAAATCGGCCCTTGCCTCTTGGACTTAAGCGGCTTATAACTAAGCTAAAAAGACCGTTGGTGGTAAAAACATAATTTAATTTTCAAGCTCAAAATACACTGCTTCTACACATGTCAGTTTCTATATTCTGGTTTGGTCCTATCACGTCATTTTTGGCACGTGCAGCTCAGCGAAAGAGGTGTACGTCAACACCCCTTCTGTCTCAAAACCTGTATCTCTATATGGGTTAAACGAACAGCCGTGAAACTTTGCATACATGTTGCTTAACATGTTCGGTATAATTGCTCCAAAAATGCTTTAGACACCTAGAAGAGGTATTGAGATATGACGTCATATCTGGACGCATGCAAATGCACTGTTTTCAAGCCAATTTGGGAACATTGTCCGAGATGTTAGCTTCTTGCTTCAGTGCTGGTAATAACTGATTGGATAAGCAAATAGTTCCAAATGGTATCTTCCTAATTGAAATCAACCATTGTTCTCCATATTATATAGGAAATTGCGCAATGGGTGTTCTGCCCAATCCCCCAGCACGTGCAAAATCGCCTGAGGGGCATTGCTACACCCCTTTCAGTTAAACTCAAGTATATTAAACTCAGTTCAGTTAACAAACACCAAATTTTGCAGATGTAATGCTGCACATGTTTGACATATTAACACAAAGTTTTGTGAGACTATAAAGACTATTGCAAAAGTTATGGCCATTCATCAAAACACACGTATATGCGTGGTCCATTGCAAAATGAAGCGCACTGCAGTACCCTTATTGGCAGTGACGTTTGGGAGTAATTTAGTCCGCCTGTAGTTATTATGTGCCGCATTGCAGCTCACGTCTGAAAACTGAGGAGGTATGATGTGCGCCTAAGCATATGTTCCCTGGTATGAACGGTAGCGCAGGGTACCCCCGTGTTTGCCCGGTCTCTTCCATTGTAGCACCAAACCTTAGGAGTTGAGATCAAAAGATCAGTACCCACATTTGACCTTCATAGCCCACGTCCAAAGATATATTACATGCAAATACCAGACCATGCTTGCTTCTGTCGCTAACTAAGGTCGACTTTGAACTTTTTTCCAAAAAAGATTACCGAAAGAAAAAGCGCGGAAAGCTTGCAAATGGCGAAACACTAAAAAACACGAGAAAGACGCCAGCGGACAATGCCGACATTGAACATCTCGTCAGTTAGGAAGTAAGACGTTAGGCTTGGAAATGTTGAAATATATTATTTTCTAGGTCATCTCTAATGGGGTTGTTAAAGAGGCACCGCAAAAAAGTGAATCCACGTGCGCAGGGTTGATGTATTGTATACAAGTCTTACACGAGTAGCTCGAGGTTAGAATGGATTTGAAGCGATGGAATGGTGTGTTTGCTGGTAGACTTTGGGTCCTGAATAGATATTACATTGTGGGACCTGATTAAAATATCATGATCTATCATATTTTAGCTGCGTTTTTTTGTAGGAAGAGTCTTGGACCCAAGATGCATAGCCTTAACAAATAACGTTTATGTTCTAGCAGCTTTGATGAGCGCAAAAATGCGACAAAAATGTCACTAATACCCGAGAAACGGAAGACAGTTGCTCAGCACGCCAGCAAAAAAGGACTCGCATTTATTTGAGTACAGAATAGGCATGGCGCATCATTTTCCAAGATAATATTGCAGACAATTTATGCTACGTTGAGTGGGAGATAAGATCAAATTTCACAAAGACTTGCCACGGTGAAGTTTTTCGAACAATCTGCGATGGCGCATTATCAGGACATTGTCAGTCAGAGAAAGAAGTGGCATCCCTGATATCAGAATTGGTATTTTCACGAAAAGAGCTGTCATTATGCTGAAGGGAAGCGTCTCTCTGATAATAAAAAAGCAAATAGATACGCAAGTAAGCTAATCGGAGACTCCCGAGTTGATAGCGTGATTTTCTGAGCAGCTCTGGGGCCCTCAGCTGAGCTGGGCGCGCCGAAGCTGATGAGGACCCCTGAGCTGGTATGGGGCTTCTTAGCTAATTAAGTGCTTTCTGACCTGATCTGGTACCCCAGAGCTGGTCGGGACCACTGAGCGTTATGTTCTGAGCGTTATGTTCTGAGCACTGAGCGTTATTATCTGGTCCCCTGAGCTGATAAGGTGCTCCCTGAGCTGATCTAGGCCCCTGCTCGGGTCTAGGGGATAGGAGCTGATCTGGGCCCCCGAGCTGATAGATGTGGTGCCCCTGAACAGATATTTTTCCGCCTGAGCTGAAATAATGCACCCTGAGTCGATCTCCTGAGCCCTTATTGTGCCTCCTGAACTCATATTATGCCCTCTGAGCTAGTCGGGTACCGCCTGAGCTAATCAGGTGCCCTTTAAGCTGATCTGAGCCTCCTGGGTTGATAAAATATCCTGAGAAGGTCTGGGTCTCTGAGCTGGTATGGGGTTCCTGAGGTGATTAAGAGCCTCCTGACTTGATCTGGTACTCCGAGCTAATCTGGGCAATGTCTTGGTCGTTCTGGTGCCTCCTGAACCATAATTGTTCCTCCTGAGCCCATATGATGCCCTCCGAGCTATTCTGGTCCCTCTAGAGCTAATATGGTGCTCTTTGAGCTAATCTGGTACCCTTTGAGCTCACCTGGGCCTCCTGAGTTGATTATGTGATAACCTGAGCAGCTCTGGGCTCCTGAGCTGATCGGGATCCCTGAGCTGATAAAAGGTTCCTAAATTGATTTAGTGTCCCTTACTTGATCTTGTCCCCTGACCTGACTTATAGCCCCTGAACTGATTGGAGGCCCAAGATCGGATCTGGCTCCTGGGGGTACCCTGAGCTGGTATGGGGCTTGAGGGTACCCTGAGCTGGTCTGGGCGCTGAGCCTGTTAGAGTTTCCTAAGTTGGCCTGAGGCCCCTTGAGATGATCGGGCGCCTTAAAGTGTTACGGGGCTCATTGAGCTGGTTCAAGGCCCTATGAGCCTACCTGGGGCTCATTAAGCTAGTCTGATAACCCCATCTCTAGGGACCACTGAGCTTGTCTAGTCTCTGGGCGAAGCATGAGCTGCGCTGGGGAGCTCTGGTCCACATCAGAGGTCCCTGAGCTGATCTTGAATAGGTAGAGAATAAGAATACAAGGCCAGCTCCCATAGTCTCGGGATGCCACTGAGCTAGTCTAGTCCCTGGAGGTACAACTGGGGGCGGCTGCTTTGGAGGGCTCTGATCCACACTAGGGTACCGCTGAACTGATCTTGAATAGATGGGGAATAAGAACACAATGCAAACTCCCCTTGTAAAATGGAGCTTGGGAGGAATGAGCCATCGCTAAGACGTCTTGTGATGCTTAGGCACCCTTAATTATATACATTGACTACTATACTGGTGGATTCTAGGGAGTGGCGATAAAAAGGTGGCACCCGGCTAGCTGGGACGGCATCAGATGGGCTCAGGAGGCACAATAATGGCCCAGGAGGCCCAAGAACGACCCAGGGTGCATTGGGCTCAGGAGGAAAAAATATGGTTCAGGAGGCACCAGATCGAATCCGGGAGCAGTAGTTCAGCTAAGCGATCCTCGACCAAGAAGTTGCCCAGATTAGCTCGGGGTACCAGATCAGATCAGGAGGCACTTGATCAGCTCAGGAGCCCCATACCAGCTCAGGAGCCCAGACCTTCTCAGGATATCATTTTATCAACCCAGGAGGCTCAGATCAGCTTAAAGGGCACCTGATTAGCTCAGGGGGCAACGACTAGCTCATAGGGCATAATATGAGTTCAGGAGGCACAATAAGGGCGCAGGAGATCGACTCAGGGTGCATTATTTCAGCTCAGGCGGAAAAATATTTGTTCAGGGGCACCAGAGTTATCCGCTCGGGGGGCCTAGATCAGCTCCTATCCCCTAGACCAGAGCAGGGGCCTAGATCAGCTCAGGGAGCACCTTATCAGTTCAGGGGACAAGGGATTAGCTCAGTGGTCCCGATCAGCCCAGGGGTACCAGATCAAGTCAGGAAGCACTTAATTAGCTCAGGAGCCCCATACCAGCTCAGGGGTCCTCATCAGCTTCGGCAGGCCCAGCTCAGCTGAGGGCCCCAGAGCTGCTCAGGAAATCATCTTTTCAATTCCGGAGGCTCAGATTAGCTTACTTGCGTATCTACTTACTTTTTTATTATCAAAGAGACGCTTCCTGTCAGTATAATGACAGCTCTTTTCATGAAAATACCAATTCTGATATCAGGGATGCCACTTCTTTTTCTGACTGACAATGTCCTGATAATGCGCCATCGCAGATTGTTCGAAAAACTTCACCGTGGCGAATCTTTGTGAAATTTAATCTTATCTCCCACTCAACGTAGCATAAATTGTCTGCAATATTATCTTGGAAAATGATGCGCCATGCCTATTCTGTACTCAAATAAATGCGAGTCCTTTTTTGCTGGCGTGCTGAGCAACTGTCTTCCGTTTCTCGGGTATTAGTGACATTTTGTCGCATTTTTGCGCTCATCAGAGCTGCTAGAACATAAACGTTATTTGTTAAGGCTATGCTTCTTGGGTTCAAGACTCTTCTTACAAAAAAACGCAGCTAAAATATGATAGATCATGATATTTTAATCAGGTCCCACAATGTAATATCTATTCAGGACCCAAAGTCTACCAGCAAACACACCATTCCATCGCTTCAAATCCATTCTAACCTCGAGCTACTCGTGTAAGACTTGTATACAATACATCAACCCTGCGCACGTGGATTCACTTTTTTGCGGTGCCTCATTAACAACCCCATTAGAGATGACCTAGAAAATAATATATTTCAACATTTCTAAGCCTAACGTCTTACTTCCTAACTGACGAGATGTTCAATGTCGGCATTGTCCGCTGGCGTCTTTCTCGTGTTTTTTAGTGTTTCGCCATTTGCAAGCTTCCCGCGCTTTTTCTTTCGGTAATCTTTTTTGGAAAAAATTTCAAAGTCGACCTTAGTTAGCGACAGAAGCAGGCATGGTCTGGTATTTGCATGTAATATATCTTTGGACGTGGGCTATGAAGGTCAAATGTGGGTACTGATCTTTTGATTTCAACTCCTAAGGTTTGGTGCTACAATGGAAGAGACCGGGCAAACACGGGGGTACCCTGCGCTACTGTTCATACCAGGGAACATATGCTTAGGCGCACATTACCTCCTCAGTTTTCAGACGTGAGCTGCAATGCGGCACATAATAACTACAGGCGGACTAAATTACTCCCAAACATCACTGCCAATAAGGGTACTGTAGTGCGCTACATTTTGCATTGGACCACACAAATACGTGTGTTTTGATGAATGGCCATAACTTTTGCAATAGTATTTATAGTCTCACAAAACTTTGTGTTAATATGTCAAACATGTGCAGCATTACATCTGCAAAATTTGGTGTTTGTTAACTGAACTGAGTTTAATATACTTGAGTTTAACTGAAAGGGGTGTAACGATGTCCTTCAGGCGATTTTGCACGTGCTGGAGGATTGGGCAGAACACCCATTGCGCAATTTCCTATATAATATGGAGAACAATGGTTGATTTCAATCAGGAAGATACCATTCGGAACTATATGCTTATCCAATCAGTTATTACCAGCACTGAAGCAAGAAGCTAACATTTCGGCCAAAGTTCCCAAATTGGCTTGAAAACAGTGCATTTGCATGCGCCCAGATATGACGTCATATCTCAATACCTCTTCTAGGTGTCTAAAGCGTTTTTGGAGCAATTATACCGAACATGTTAAGCAACATGTATGCAAAGTTTCACGGCTGTTCGTTTAACCCATATAGAGATACAGGTTTTGAGCCAGAAGGGGTGTTGACGACACCTCTTTCGCTGAGCTGCACGTGCCAAAAATGGCATGATAGGACCAAACCAGAATATAGAAACTGACATGTGTAGAAGCAGTGTATTTTGAGCTTGAAAATTAAATTATGTTTTTATTACCAACGGCCTTTTTAGCTTAGTTATAAGCCGTTTAAGTCCAAGAGGCAAGGGCCGATTTTGCGCGTGCGTCCTTTGACAAATGCACCTCCTGCGGACAACGAGTAGGCGCTGTATCGGTTGTCCACCCAAGGTCATGATCCTGAATATTCAGGGATTTCATTTCTGTGCAACAACCTTTTACAACACGCCGGACAGCTTTTGGCACTTTTCCCCCGGGTATATAGTGGATCTCTATGCCTTTTAGAATACAAAATTGGATGTCGTGACAACAACGATCTTGGTACCTCTAACCTAAGAGTAATGCCGACAATACAACAAAACTAGACCAGTATTTGTGTGACAGACTTTTCTATTATTCAGCAAAACATTAGCTTTTCATTAACAATAAAAATATCGCTGAAGTATCTTAATCGCTGAACTATCTTAATACATAATCTTCAGTGTTTTTTACATTTCCGGATTCGAGGGGACAGGCCAGTGAACACTTTATCAACTCGACGCGCGGCTCATTTGAATCGGCTCAGAACCATTCTAAAAAACCGAGGGGTCCAATCGCCCCCCGCCAGGTGGTCAAATGGTTAGAGATCCATCCCAACCCCCCCCGTCTGTGCAGGGACGTGGATTTTTGTCAATGATAAGAGGTACTTGAATTTGAAACAATGTCAAAACACTATATTAAAGATGATATGACATCTGGTGTCTTTTAGCCTTCCCACGTGCTTTTTGAACTTTATAAAACCCATTCAAAGTCCTTACAACGAACAACACCAATATCTAAAGGCCATTTTAACACTATTTTCGCGTTTCATTGGGGATTCCTGGGCACTCCCAAAGATATATAAGCTACACATCCGCGGCTGTGACTTTATACCGTTTTTTAAAACATTTCAAACAAGTTCTCTTCTTATGGCTGTAATCGAAAAATGCTGATAAGTAAATGCTACGTCGTTTTCTATTATAAGAGACAAAGAAGAATAAAAGCCCGCTCAATAACGCAAACTATTCATGATTCCCTGAGCCGTTGCATAATCATGAACCTTTTTCAGGTACTACTACGACAAAAACATCATGACCAAGGTGCATGGCAAACGCTACGCGTACAAGTTCGATTTCCACGGTCTGGCGGCGGCCACCCAGCCTGCCACAGATCCAACCAGCTACAAGTATCAGGGCGACTTCTTCATGACCGGCTACCACGCCTCCTCCAAACTCAACTTCATGGGCGCACACACCCCGATGCCCAGCAGTACCGGTGGGTGGCCAGACGGTGTGTATAACTGATACAAACCCTGCCCAGCAGCACCCGTTGGTGGTCAGACGGTGTGTATTACTGATACAAACCCTGCCCAGCAGTAGGTGTGGATGGCTAGACGGTGTGTATTACTGATACAAACCCTACCCAGCAGTACCCGTGGGTGGTCAGACGGTGTGTATTACTGATACAAACCCTGCCCAGCAGCACCCGTGGGTGGTCAGACGGTGTGTATTACTGATACAAACCCTGCCCAGCAGCACCCGTGGGTGGTCAGACGGTGTGTATTACTGATACAAACCCTGCCCAGCAGTAGGTGTGGATGGCTAGACGGTGTGTATTACTGATACAAACCCTGCCCAGCAGCACCCGTGGGTGGTCAGACGGTGTGTATTACTGATACAAACCCTGCCCAGCAGTAGGTGTGGATGGCTAGACGGTGTGTATTACTGATACAAACCCACCCCAGCAGTAGGTGTGGATGGCTAGACGGTGTGTATTACTGATACAAACCCTGCCCAGCAGTAGGTGTGGATGGCTAGACGGTGTGTATTACTGATACAAACCATGCCCAGCAGCACCCGTGGGTGGTCAGACGGTGTGTATTACTGATACAAACCCTGCCCAGCAGTAGGTGTGGATGGCTAGACGGTGTGTATTACTGATACAAACCCACCCCAGCAGTAGGTGTGGATGGCTAGACGGTGTGTATTACTGATACAAACCCTGCCCAGCAGTAGGTGTGGATGGCTAGACGGTGTGTATTACTGATACAAACCCTGCCCAGCAGCACCCGTGGGTGGTCAGACGGTGTGTATTACTGATACAAACCCTGCCCAGCAGTAGGTGTGGATGGCTAGACGGTGTGTATTACTGATACAAACCCACCCCAGCAGTAGGTGTGGATGGCTAGACGGTGTGTATTACTGATACAAACCCTGCCCAGCAGTAGGTGTGGATGGCTAGACGGTGTGTATTACTGATACAAACCCTGCCCAGCAGCACCCGTGGGTGGTCAGACGGTGTGTATTACTGATACAAACCCTGCCCAGCAGTAGGTGTGGATGGCTAGACGGTGTGTATTACTGATACAAACCCTGCCAAGCAGTAGGTGTGGATGGCTAGACGGTGTGTATTACTGATACAAACCCTGCCCAGCAGTAGGTGTGGATGGCTAGACGGTGTGTATTACTGATACAAACCCTGCCCAGCAGTAGGTGTGGATGGCTAGACGGTGTGTATTACTGATACAAACCCTGCCCAGCAGCACCCGTGGGTGGTCAGACGGTGTGTATTACTGATACAAACCCTGCCCAGCAGTAGGTGTGGATGGCTAGACGGTGTGTATTACTGATACAAACCCTGCCCAGCAGCACCCGTGGGTGGTCAGACGGTGTGTATTACTGATACAAACCCTGCCCAGCAGTAGGTGTGGATGGCTAGACGGTGTGTATTACTGATACAAACCCACCCCAGCAGTAGGTGTGGATGGCTAGACGGTGTGTATTACTGATACAAACCCTGCCCAGCAGTAGGTGTGGATGGCTAGACGGTGTGTATTACTGATACAAACCCGGCCCAGCAGCACCCGTGGGTGGTCAGACGGTGTGTATTACTGATACAAACCCTGCCCAGCAGTAGGTGTGGATGGCTAGACGGTGTGTATTACTGATACAAACCCTGCCCAGCAGTAGGTGTGGATGGATAGACGGTGTGTATTACTGATACAAACCCTACCCAGCAGTAGGTGTGGATGGCTAGACGGTGTGTATTACTGATACAAACCCTACCAAGCAGTACCCGTGGGTGGCCAGACGGTGTGTATTACTGATACAAACCCTGCCCAGCAGTAGGTGTGGATGGCTAGACGGTGTGTATTACTGATACAAACCCACCCCAGCAGTAGGTGTGGATGGCTAGACGGTGTGTATTACTGATACAAACCCTGCCCAGCAGTAGGTGTGGATGGCTAGACGGTGTGTATTACTGATACAAACCCTGCCCAGCAGCACCCGTGGGTGGTCAGACGGTGTGTATTACTGATACAAACCCTGCCCAGCAGTAGGTGTGGATGGCTAGACGGTGTGTATTACTGATACAAACCCACCCCAGCAGTAGGTGTGGATGGCTAGACGGTGTGTATTACTGATACAAACCCTGCCCAGCAGTAGGTGTGGATGACTAGACGGTGTGTATTACTGATACAAACCCTGCCCAGCAGCACCCGTGGGTGGTCAGACGGTGTGTATTACTGATACAAACCCTGCCCAGCAGTAGGTGTGGATGGCTAGACGGTGTGTATTACTGATACAAACCCACCCCAGCAGTAGGTGTGGATGGCTAGACGGTGTGTATTACTGATACAAACCCTGCCCAGCAGTAGGTGTGGATGGCTAGACGGTGTGTATTACTGATACAAACCCTGCCCAGCAGTAGGTGTGGATGGCTAGACGGTGTGTATTACTGATACAAACCCTGCCCAGCAGTAGGTGTGGATGGCTAGACAGTGTGTATTACTGATACAAACCCTGCCCAGCAGCACCCGTGGGTGGTCAGACGGTGTGTATTACTGATACAAAGCCTACCCAGCAGTAGGTGTGGATGGCTAGACAGTGTGTATTACTGATACAAACCCTGCCCAGCAGTAGGTGTGGATGGCTAGACGGTGTGTATTACTGATACAAAGCCTACCCAGCAGTAGGTGTGGATGGCTAGACGGTGTGTATTACTGATACAAAGCCTACCCAGCAGTAGGTGTGGATGGCTAGACGGTGTGTATTACTGATACAAACCCTGCCCAGCAGCACCCGTGAGTGGTCAGACGGTGTGTGTTACTGATACAAAGCCTACCCAGCAGTAGGTGTGGATGGCTAGACAGTGTGTATTACTGATACAAACCCTGCCCAGCAGTAGGTGTGGATGGCTAGACGGTGTGTATTACTGATACAAAGCCTACCCAGCAGTAGGTGTGGATGGCTAGACGGTGTGTATTACTGATACAAAGCCTACCCAGCAGTAGGTGTGGATGGCTAGACGGTGTGTATTACTGATACAAACCCTGCCCAGCAGTACCCGTGGGTGGTCAGACGGTGTGTATTACTGATACAAACCCTGCCCAGCAGCACCCGTGGGTTGTCAGACGGTGTGTATTACTGATACAAACCCACCCCAGCAGTAGGTGTGGATGGCTAGACGGTGTGTATTACTGATACAAACCCTGCCCAGCAGCACCCGTGGGTGGGAAAACGGTGTACATTACTGATACAAACCCTGCCCAGCAGTAGGTGTGGATGGCTAGACGGAGTGTATTACTGATACAAACCCACCCCAGCAGTAGGTGTGGATGGCTAGACGGTGTGTATAACTGATACAAACCCTGCCCAGCAGCACCCGTGGGTGGTCAGACGGTGTGTGTTACTGATACAAAGCCTGCCCAGCAGTAGGTGTGGATGGCTAGACGGTGTGTATTACTGATACAAACCCCGCCCAGCAGCACCCGTGGGTGGCCAGACGGTGTGTATTACTGATACAAACCCTAGCCAGCAGTAGGTGTGGATGGCTAGACGGTGTGTTTTACGGATACAAACCCTGCTCAGCAGTACCCGTGGGTGGTCAGACGGTGTGTATTACTGATACAAACCCTGCCCAGCAGTAGGTGTGGATGGCTAGACGGTGTGTTTTACGGATACAAACCCTGCCCAGCAGTACACGTGGGTGGTCAGACGGTGTGTATTACTGATACAAACCCTGCCCAGCAGCACCCGTGGGTGGCCAGACGGTGTGTATTACTGATACAAACCCTACCCAGCAGTAGGTGTGGATGGCTAGACGGTGTGTTTTACGGATACAAACCCTGCCCAGCAGTACCCGTGGGTGGTCAGACGGTGTGTATTACTGATACAAACCCTGCCCAGCAGTACCCGTGGGTGGTCAGACGGTGTGTATTACTGATACAAACCCTACCCAGCAGTAGGTGTGGATGGCTAGACGGTGTGTTTTACGGATACAAACCCTGCCCAGCAGTACCCGTGGGTGGTCAGACGGTGTGTATTACTGATACAAACCCTGCCCAGCAGTACCCGTGGGTGGTCAGACGGTGTGTATTACTGATACAAACCATGCCCAGCAGTAGGTGTGGATGGCTAGACGGTGTGTATTACTGATACAAACCCTGCCCAGCAGTACCCGTGGGTGGTCAGACGGTGTGTATTACTGATACAAACCCTGCCCAGCAGCACCCGTGGGTGGCCAGACGGTGTGTATTACGGATACAAACCCTGCCCAGCAGCACCCGTGGGTGGTCAGACGGTGTGTTTTACGGATACAAACCCTGCCCAGCAGTACCCGTGGGTGGTCAGACGGTGTGTATTACTGATACAAACCCTGCCCAGCAGTACCCGTGGGTGGTCAGACGGTGTGTATTACTGATACAAACCCTGCCCAGCAGTACCCGTGGGTGGTCAGACGGTGTGTATTACTGATACAAACCCTGCCCAGCAGCACCCGTGGGTGGCCAGACGGTGTGTATTACTGATACAAACCCTACCCAGCAGTAGGTGTGGATGGCTAGACGGTGTGTATTACTGATACAAACCCTGCCCAGCAGTACCCGTGGGTGGTCAGACGGTGTGTATTACTGATACAAACCCTGCCCAGCAGTAGGTGTGGATGGCTAGACGGTGTGTTTTACGGATACAAACCCTGCCCAGCAGTACCCGTGGGTGGTCAGACGGTGTGTATTACTGATACAAACCCTGCCCAGCAGCACCCGTGGGTGGCCAGACGGTGTGTATTACTGATACAAACCCTGCCCAGCAGCACCCGTGGGTTGTCAGACGGTGTGTATTACTGATACAAACCCTGCCCAGCAGTACCCGTGGGTGGTCAGACGGTGTGTATTACTGATACAAACCCTACCCAGCAGCACCCGTGGGTGGGAAAACGGTGTGCATTACTGATACAAACCCTACCCAGCAGTAGGTGTGGATGGCTAGACGGTGTGTTTTACGGATACAAACCCTGCCCAGCAGTAGGTGTGGATGGCTAGACGGTGTGTTTTACGGATACAAACCCTGCCCAGCAGTAGGTGTGGGTGGTCAGACGGTGTGTATTACTGATACAAACCCTGCCCAGCAGTAGGTGTGGATGGCTAGACGGTGTGTATTACTGATACAAACCCTGCCCAGCAGTAGGTGTGGATGGCTAGACGGTGTGTATTACTGATACAAACCCTGCCCAGCAGCACCCGTGGGTGGTCAGACGGTGTGTGTTACTGATACAAACCCTGCCCAGCAGTAGGTGTGGATGGCTAGACGGTGTGTATTACTGATACAAACCCTGCCCAGCAGTACCCGTGGGTGGTCAGACGGTGTG
The DNA here is from genome assembly GCA_034440635.1 of Lepas anatifera. Taxonomy (NCBI): domain Eukaryota; kingdom Metazoa; phylum Arthropoda; class Thecostraca; family Lepadidae; genus Lepas; species Lepas anatifera. Next base: position 612,364 of record JAOTON010001336.1, on the reverse strand, counting down.
TATTACTGATACAAACCCTGCCCAGCAGTACCCGTGGGTGGTCAGACGGCGTGTATTACTGATACAAACCCTGCCCAGCAGTAGGTGTGGATGGCTAGACGGTGTGCATTACTGATACAAACCCTGCCCAGCAGTACCCGTGGGTGGTCAGACGGTGTGTATTACTGATACAAACCCTGCCCAGCAGTAGGTGTGGATGGCTAGACGGTGTGTATTACTGATACAAACCCTGCCCAGCAGTACCCGTGGGTGGTCAGACGGTGTGTATTACTGATACAAAGCCTGCCCAGCAGTAGGTGTGGATGGCTAGACGGTGTGTATTACTGATACAAACCCTGCCCAGCAGCACCCGTGGGTGGCCAGACGGTGTGTATTACTGATACAAACCCTGCCCAGCAGTACCCGTGGGTGGCCAGACGGTGTGTATTACTGATACAAACCCTGCCCAGCAGTACCCGTGGGTGGTCAGACGGTGTGTATTACTGATACAAACCCTGCCCAGCAGTAGGTGTGGATGGCTAGACGGTGTGTATTACTGATACAAACCCTGTCCAGCAGTAGGTGTGGATGGCTAGACGGTGTGTTTTACTGATACAAACCCTGCCCAGCAGTACCCGTGGGTGGTCAGACGGTGTGTTTTACTGATACAAACCCTGCCCAGCAGTACACGTGGGTGGTCAGACGGTGTGTATTACTGATACAAACCATGCCCAGCAGTAGGTGTGGATGGCTAGACGGTGTGTATTACTGATACAAACCCTGCCCAGCAGTACCCGTGGGTGGTCAGACGGTGTGTATTACTGATACAAACCCTGCCCAGCAGTACCCGTGGGTGGTCAGACGGTGTGTATTACTGATACAAAGCCTGCCCAGCAGTAGGTGTGGATGGCTAGACGGTGTGTATTACTGATACAAACCCTGCCCAGCAGTACCCGTGGGTGGTCAGACGGTGTGTATTACTGATACAAACCCTGCCCAGCAGTACCCGTGGGTGGTCAGACGGTGTGTATTACTGATACAAAGCCTGCCCAGCAGTAGGTGTGGATGGCTAGACGGTGTGTATTACTGATACAAACCCTGCCCAGCAGCACCCGTGGGTGGCCAGACGGTGTGTATTACTGATACAAACCCTGCCCAGCAGTACCCGTGGGTGGTCAGACGGTGTGTATTACTGATACAAACCATGCCCAGCAGCACCCGTGGGTGGCCAGACGGTGTGTATTACTGATACAAACCCTGCCCAGCAGTACCCGTGGGTGGTCAGACGGTGTGTATTACTGATACAAACCCTGCCCAGCAGTACCCGTGGGTGGTCAGACGGCGTGTATTACTGATACAAACCCTGCCCAGCAGTAGGTGTGGATGGCTAGACGGTGTGCATTACTGATACAAACCCTGCCCAGCAGTACCCGTGGGTGGTCAGACGGTGTGTATTACTGATACAAACCCTGCCCAGCAGTAGGTGTGGATGGCTAGACGGTGTGTATTACTGATACAAACCCTGCCCAGCAGTACCCGTGGGTGGTCAGACGGTGTGTATTACTGATACAAGCCCTGCCCAGCAGTAGGTGTGGATGGCTAGACGGTGTGTATTACTGATACAAACCCTGCCCAGCAGTACCCGTGGGTGGTCAGACGGTGTGTATTACTGATACAAACCCTACCCAGCAGTAGGTGTGGATGGCTAGACGGTGTGTTTTACGGATACAAACCCTGCCCAGCAGTAGGTGTGGATGGCTAGACGGTGTGTTTTACGGATACAAACCCTGCCCAGCAGTACCCGTGGGTGGTCAGACGGTGTGTATTACTGATACAAACCCTGCCCAGCAGCACCCGTGGGTGGTCAGACGGTGTGTATTACTGATACAAACCCTGCCCAGCAGCACCCGTGGGTGGCCAGACGGTGTGTATTACTGATACAAACCCTGCCCAGCAGTACCCGTGGGTGGTCAGACGGTGTGTATTACTGATACAAACCCTGCCCAGCAGTAGGTGTGGATGGCTAGACGGTGTGTTTTACGGATACAAACCCTGCCCAGCAGTACCCGTGGGTGGTCAGACGGTGTGTATTACTGATACAAACCCTGCCCAGCAGCACCCGTGGGTGGCCAGACGGTGTGTATTACTGATACAAACCCTGCCCAGCAGCACCCGTGGGTTGTCAGACGGTGTGTATTACTGATACAAACCCTGCCCAGCAGTACCCGTGGGTGGCCAGACGGTGTGTATTACTGATACAAACCCTGCCCAGCAGTAGGTGTGGATGGCTAGACGGTGTGCATTACTGATACAAACCCTGTTCAGCAGCACCGGTGGGTGGGAAAACGATGTGTGTTACTGAGAAAGAGATTCAGCATTGTCCGCGACAAAAGTGCAGCCTGCTCTCAAAAGTTCTCAGATGTGGGGACTTGATCAAAAATGTCCAAGTGTGACTGCTTACTAGTCAGGGAAGGTTTAGTCTTCGCCCAAATATTCGAATCCAGTTTGGTTCATTTCCAAAGTTGTCCGGACAAAGTTAGACCATTCTTTTTCCATACTATGATCAGGGCCCGACTCATGGGGGGGGCAGCCCGGCCATGTCCCCACAGTGGCCAAATTATACCCAGACTTCGGGCAATCTTCAAAGACGCTATGTGTTCATGTTTTTACCCGGGCTGCTCCCCTCCCCTTAATATCTGCCTCTGACTATGATTATCAATCAACATCCAATCGAAATGCAAGCGATACCACATAACACAAATGGAACTGCGAATTCATATACAAACCCAAGCCACCTATATTTTCTAGCCAAACCACTTTATAACACATAATTTTATTTAAAAAATGACATTCCTTTAAGCTTCAGAGCAAGGAAGTGGGAAATCCTCCTCGAATAGTGTAAGATAGCCCAAACTCAGCATTCTTCTTAAATCATCCCAGGTGTTTCATATTCATAAATGTTAATAACAGGAGCGGAGTTATGGCCGCTTTCCAGCCCTCTGAACATCTTCCGAAATTTCTGACACAAACGCGGAAACGTGGGGTTCTTGTTTACGCTTTCATGCAGTAAGTTCCGAAAATGGCCCAAAAAGACGGCATGGCCGCCCTTTGAGTCGGCACCGCCTTTGGGTCGCACCTGGTGGTTGCAGTGGCGTCCGTCAGGTTTTCGTGGATGGTTCAAACTGGCTGGACCGAGAGGTGCGTTCTTTCCCGTGTCTGTAATGTGGTTAGCTTGACAACTCTGAACCAGCTATTGCCACCAGGTCAGGTCAGATCAGCGAGTTGCGACGTCATTTTAAAGCCCATGTAAGGCGAGTATTGTCTTCTGAAAATGTACTGAACTAGTCCACGGTGAACTCTGCAGCTAAATAGACAGACCTAGATTCTGAACATCATTCGAAAGCTCTTTGGGGAAAAATAAAGCGTTGCTCACAATTTTGAGGTTGGGTTAACTATGAAGTCACAAGATTCTCGAATCCATTTATGTCTATAACCTTTGAACGAAACAAGATTCGGAATTAGTTTTAGAATTGTGACAGCCATGCCCTGAGTGAGCTTTACCTTGGTCACTGTTAGAACTGACGAGAACACGTTACATGGTGTCCGACTCCCTGGGTACAGCAGACTCAGGTATACCTAATAAGCACATGTTGTATATCATCAGACTCCCTGGTTTGAAGCAGACTTATTCAGAGTCAGACTTGACCCCATTTCGCTTCGGTTCCCGGCTACCACTATTCATGGTGGGGAGAGGGACGGATTCGCCCCCTCCTCTCCTAGGATCTTAAAATCTTCCCGTTTAATTTAAAAAAATTAAAGTGAAATATATTTCTCTTACGCTAAGCTGTATTTCAAAAAAGGAGGATTTATTTTTTTAGATTCCCTTAATCTCTCAGCCCTACTGTTTTACTTTCAAAATACGTGTACGTATTGCAAGATGATTACTGCAAAATTTTTATATATTTCAGTTATGTAAAAACATATTGATTCAATACAATTCAATACGAAATAATTTCACATATGGCACACGAATAGAAGATGGAAGGACATTTAAGGGTGTTTTGGTTATTCCATACCACAGCTGATTCTGGAGACAGCACGGAGCCTGGTTGGGCTCCCAGGTGGTGGTGGGTATGCGAAACGAATCCAAATGGTGCCGGGTCCATGCGAATGATAATTCTTTACTGCTCCCAATTTTCGATACATCAGAAATCCTCTTGATTTTGCAACGAAACAAAACATTAAGAATAATGTTTGGAAAGTTTCAGATATGGGATTTTATGGGGACAAATTGTAACACACGAGTTTTTGGCATACTATGCAGCTTAGGGTGAAAGTTTGGTCATATTATGTGCAAACACAGATTCCTGCTCCCCAGTAGGATGTGTGATGAAGGGGTATGGTGTTTCATCATTGTACTTCCAGATCATTCAACCACTGTTTCTGTACGCCCTCAGGCAGTATATTCCCCTCGGCGCCTTCCTACTGGCCGAACGCTGGCGCCAACCTGTACTCAAACATCGCGGCCGCCTCTGCCGGCCACATGACGTCACACCACCCCAGTCATATGACGTCACACATAGCGTCCTACCCGCACTACGCGTGACAGTCGCCGGCCCAGTGGTGGATGCGCTGCCACTCCGACGATGCGGTCGCCGGCAATTTCTGAGGATGCCGCCAGACGGGCCCACACCTGAACCAAGCGCAATTGAAGTCAACATGCTGATTTTTATGTGAGTTTAACGGAGTTCTGGTGCCATGAATATTTTTATGGTGTTTGTCTAGGCGGTCTTTTTTGGGTTTCATAGGCGGATCCAAGATTTTCGATGGTGTTCACGGGGGTACCATTTCGGTCTGGAGGGGCACTATTTAGGCCACATGATGTTGTGAAGGTGTGACCTAACAAAGGTGCGCCAAATCGCATTGCGGGGTCCTAATGCTTACATCTTGAGGGAGGGGAAGCGAATGTTTCAAGGGAGCGCCGAGGGCGGTTGCAGGGGTGCCTGGGCGCGATACGGGCCCGCTGGGTTGGTCGATCAAGGGAGTGTAACCGTGGCCTGGATCTGCCTACGATGGGTTTTGTCATATGGCTCAGTACTTTGAGGTGTCTTGTCCTGCATTTATTGGTTATTTCTATGAACATTTTAATCACCACTAACAAACAGTTGCATTTTCCACATTTTTTGTTTATTTCACGGAGCGGTTGTTCTGGGTTGTCTCTGATCCTAGCTACTCGTTTCACCTGAAAATCGAAGCAGCCTGAAATACTCTGTTATGCTTTGGAATGGGTTTCCTCTGTCACCTGTGCGGGCGAGAGACTTACATATATATGAAGCATTCTCGACAAACTATGTACAAGTGTGCAGGAAAAATATTTGCGAACACGGAACGATGCTGTGATACTCTTGAAATATGCTCGTATTACCTTCCTTGAGAGTAAAAATCACTTAATATGATAGATAATTTGTATAAAAGTGTTGTACAGGAAGAATGGGGTCCTGAGCGATGTCAGGCAACATGTTGTGAAGCACCTGCTATTGCAAGAGACACAGAACATTTGACCATGTCCAGGTTATGCCACAAAGCAACATACCGCCGTCTGCCGGCGTTAACGACTCAGTTGTGCTCAGACAGTGCTGGTGAATTCCCTTCCTGCTTGGTTCTACGTCTAGTCAAGTGAGTGCAATATTTTGTGCACCTCTTACGGATGTGTTCGGCTCCTGCATCCATTCCAGCAGTCGAGGATCGTCGTGTTTGCTTCAGAGGCAGTCTCAATGAGATAATCTTAGTTGTTCTGATTTCCCTTGTCGGAATAAACCTAATGTTATTTGTTCATGATACACATTTTATGTTTTTCTCCAGCGTAAAAACAATTGCAGACCGTCAACCATGTCCAGCGTATGTTGTTTAGAAGTGGAACTGCATGACATTTTGGTTAATCAATGCTGTGGCGCTATTTGTACGGTACAATAGACTTACTGTACAGAAAGGTGCACAAAACCATCAATGCAGACTATGTTCACGTGTAGAAAAAATAAATAGGTTGATATAAAAATTGATCATTGCGTGTGGAACATAGTGCAAATGAAGCTGAGTGGCTGGGGCTGATTACCGCGCGGGCCCGTAGAGCCCTGAATATGAACAGGGTATCGCCCGGCCGGTCCGGCCGAGCCCGGTCCAACCCCAACCGTCGCGCTAATGAAGAGCATACCTCCTAAACAATGCATTGATGGCCTCTTTAGCATCTCGTAGCCTCATTAATCCAATTGCTGAATGGACGAAAGTGTGCCAGATGGGGCGTTTGCGAAGCTCGTGACATGTGAAAACGCGAGGGCATGTCAAGTCAACAAATTTACGCCACATATAGCTCCATAAAATGGTTTCTGGTTAACTCAAGTTCACCAAAACTTGGTGTGTGGCAAGCGCCTTTGCAATGAGTTCAGTAGTGCAGGTCAAATTGATTCCAAGTCAAGCCGCTCGCGCACAGGCGCGTGGAAAGGGGTAAGCAGCTTCCAGTAAGCCTACAGCTATCCCTTTTTGTAACACCTCCGTGTCTTCCGCGTAACCACCAGAGCTCCGCCATAGCCCGTGACCCTGTTCTCTTTCTCCACTGATTCACATGTTTTCAAACGCTGCCGGATCCAAAGGGCCTGATTCAGGTGGGTTCAAACAGCCAATATTCAGCACGAACGTGCACTACCTAAAACCCCACCCTGCCTCCTTCCCAAAAAAGTACCTAAGAAGGATCCACATGCTCTTCACTTAAATCGCCAAAACCGACATCGGCTTGATAATTCATGTCAACACGTATACCAGATTCCTTCCATTCTAGCAACGAAAACTTGTATGTTGGCTGACATAGATGTTTCAGTGAGAGTGGTACGTAATAGCCTAAAACTTCTGGCCTAAGCTGTTGGGCTAAATTGAAACGTGCTTGAAATCGTAATGCTAAATACAAAACCCTTTGTATGAATTTCAAGCATATCCTATGATGTATCAGGCAGGTGCAGTGGTAACAATTTAATCTGAAATGTACCCCTCTATGTTAGTTATACGGTGGATACCCAAAGCGGAGGCAGACGCATTCAGCATTAACTCGTGCCCCACCGGGGTCCAGTGCCACCTTCGCCCCACTGGGGGCCATCGATGCCCCCACCTAACTCCGAAAATATGGGCGTTAGCGCAAATCTGCAAAGTGCATAGGAAACTCGTGTGAATTCAGTGTGGGCTTACCTCACTTGCTTAAGCGATCAGCTCAGTGGTTTTCTCTCCAGAGGTTAAGTTGGGTCACGATAGGCTATCTCCACCAAAATATGTAATTCTTAAGAAACCTGGACATAGCTCTAATGCCATGAGAGCTATTGAGGTTTTGTAAAGCAAATTTGATAGAAAAATGTCAGACCCTTTTCCGCTATATTGAACGTAATGACCCCCCGCCAGTGGTTTGGCCTCTAGAGGTTATCTTGTTACCTAATATGACCTGAGGTCACGAAAGGTCAGGAAGTGACCTTGCTGTAAAGCAAATGAAAGCCAGTGACGAAACATACACGATGACGTTTGATTCAGCGCTCTAGCTTGGTTAGGTCAAAAGTTACCGTCATAATACTGTTTTTGACTCCTGGTGACTTGTGACGACCTCAGAGAGGTCAGAGAGCAAGTATTGCCCCTGGGGTCCGTGAAAAGGTGTCCATGAACGCTTTTTAGCGATTTGAGCATTTGCAATAATTGCTGTGGCTTTTAGATCATAAGACAGCTTTTCCCCGTGCTTTTTCGATGAGAGAGGTCACCTCGTGACCCGACCTCAGGTCACGAAATTGAAAAATCTCGGATATAGATTATGTAGACCCTGGAAAGTTCATAAAGTGTAGGAAGTTTCAAATTGATCTATGTAGCTCTTATAGAGCTCCAAAGTTGAAGTGCAGTGACCTTGGTTGAACTCACCGGGTAACCTGACCTTGGGTGACCCGGAGTAAAACATTGCAGGGATGGTGGGAAAATGATGGGTAGAGAGGAAGAGCTCTCAACCGCGGTGCCACGTCTCGTCTTTTTCTGTTATTCCCCAAAAAACCCTTAGGAGGGCGATCGATGCACCCCCCGTGGGACGAGGGTTAACCCTCGCCCCACCGGGGCCATCGATGCCCCCCAAAGGTTTTTCCGGGATAGCAGAAAAACGATGAGGCGCAACACCGCGGTTGAGGGCTCTACCTCTCACTGCATCATTTTCCCACCATCCCTTAAATTTTTACCCCGAGTCACTCAAGGTCAGGTCACCAGACGGGATTAACCAAGGTCACCTCACTTCAACTTTAGAGCTCTGTAAGAGCTACATTTCGAAGTCGATCGATTTGAAACTTCCTACGCTTCATGACCTCTCCAGGGTCTATAAGGTGTATATCCTGGATTTTTCGATTTCGTGCCCTGAGGTCAGGTCACGAGGTGACCTCTCCCATTGAAAAGCATGGGGAAAGCTGTCTTATGATCTAAAAGTCACAAAAACGATTGAAAATACTCAGCCTGATCAGAAAAGCGTTCTTGGACACCCTTTCACGGATTCCAGGGGCCATATTTGCCATTTGACCTCTCCAAGGTCATCCAAGGTCACCAGGGATCAAAAACAGTATTTTGACAATAACTTTTGACCTAATTAATTTAGAGCACTGAAACAAACACCATCGTGTTTGTCTTGTTACTGGCACTTTCATTCAATATACGGCAAGGCCACTTTCTGACCTTTCGTGACCTCAGATCATATTAGGTCACGAGGTGACCTCTGGAGGTTAAACCACTAGCGGGAGGTATTCACGTTTCACACAACGGAAAAAGTGCTGGCAATTTCCTATCAACTGTACTTTACCAGACCTCAATAGCTCTATTGGCATAAGATTTATGCCCAGTTTGCTTAAGCATTGCATATTTGAGTGAAAATAGCCGATCTTGACCTAATTTGACCTCTGGAGGTCAAACCATTGACCTGAGCACTAAAACATGTGAAGTAATTTCTTACTGAATTCACGCGGGCCTTCTAGCGCACTTCGCAGATTTGCGCTAACACCCATATTTTCGGAGTTAGAGGGGGCCATCGATGGCCCCCGGTGGGGCGAAGGTGGCGCCGGACCCCCCGGTGGGGCGCGGGTTAATAGAGACATATCCTTCGAGATAGCCAACGGGATCCTAAATTCTCAAAGCTATCAAGGGTTATTTATTTAGGACCTAGCCCTCATGACCAACAATTTAAAAACGCGAGTGGAAATATGGACACCAAGAATTGTGATTTCAGTTCAATTGTTTGAGTCCATCGCTAATTTGAGCCCTTTTTAACCTTTTCTATATTACAGGGTGACCCAAAAAAACAGTCATCACCAAAAGTCGAACAACGTCCAAAAATTTATTTCGATCATGACCAAACTTCATCCACATTATAAAAAGGCTATGTGCTTAACCTCTACGAACTTTCAAGTCTCTGGCTTAAAAACTCGACTTTTTACTGGCGCTTCAAAATGTGTTCCAAATGAGCCCCCCGCCGCTTCAGGCGGTGACCCTCCAAAGACAGTCATCTCCAAAAGTCAAATAACGTTCAAAATTTTATTTCAGTCATAACCAAACTTCATCAACATTATGACAAAGCCATTTTCTCAACATCCACCAACTTTTAAGTCTCTGGCTTAAAAACTTGGCTTTTTACTGGCGCTTCAAGATGTGCTCCAAATGAGCCCCCCGCCGCTGCAGGCACACTTGGATCCGGCGGGCGAAGTTCTCGATGACCCGCCCGCATTCCTCCTTCGGGATCGCTTTTATGGCTGCTGTGATGGTTGCCTTCAAGGCAGGAATGGTCTGTGGGTTGTCTTCATACACCCGGTCCTTCAGGTACCCCCACAGATAAAAATCTTGGGTTTCAAGTCCGGTGAATGCGGTGACCACTCGGGGTCACACCTGCGGCTGATCAATCGGTTAGGGCTACGCTGCCGTAGCCATACCAGTGATTCGTTTGATGTGTGGGGGGTGGCACCATCCTGTTGGAACCACTGGAGGGCCCTGACAACCCCTCTCCGTCGACCAAGTGCTGTCCAGAACTCGCCAAACGCCTGGACATACCGCTCGGTGTTGATTGTCACAGACTTGCCGGATCCAAGTGTGCCTGCAGCGGCGGGGGGCTCACTTGAAGCACATCTCGAAGCGCCAGTAAAAATCAGAGTTTTTACGCCAGAGACTTAAAAATTTGTGCTATTGAGCACGTAGCCTTTTCATAATGTGGATAGAGTTTGGTTATGATCGAAATTAAACTAAGGACGTTATTTGACTTTTAGTGATGACTGTTTTTTTTGGGGGTCACCCTGTAGGCGCCCGCTCGGTTTCCCTCTCTCTCCCCTCTTCAGAGGCACTATGCAGTGGCGTAGTCAAGAGAGAGAGGGCCGACAAGGGCGGTCACACCACCCCTTGAGGGCGCGGAGGGACTCCCTGAGGACACGGGCCGCGCTTCGCGCGTCCCGCTCGCACTATCCTCTGGGCCAAATGTGGGACCTCATGCCAGACAGGACCTTCTTAAGCCCTCTCCAGCACTCCATTCTTTGACAGTCAGGGCCTTTTTTACCCATCAAAACCGTTTGTAAAAAGGTGCCCTTTGAACCACTGGGGCCAGGGTCGCCTGTCCATAGTAAGACCCGTTTTGCAGGGGTGTGAATTTCTATCTCTTTGTGGGTTCCCCGGCACCCCCAATGATTAACTCGGCACCCCCAATGGCACCCCCGCTGGGATTTGGTACACTGCCTAACAGTCAGAGTGGGCCCTGTGGGCTAAAACGATCCCTGCAAGCCACAGTCGCACCCTTACTTACAGAGGGCCCAGCTGGTCCGACAGGGCCCTGAAGGTTTTAGCTGACCCTGCGACTCGCAGTGGGCCCCGTGGCCCAAAAAAGCCCTGCTGGCAATAGCGGTCTTATCGGTTGAAGAGGGCCTAGATGATCAGAGAGGGTCCTACTGTTGACGAAGGCCTTGGGGGTGACAGTAATTTAGAGGACCCTTTGGCAAAAACCCTGTTTTTCACAGAAATGGAGTACTGGAAAGGGTTTAAGAGAGCCCTGTTGGACACAAAGTTCCACGGCGGGTTCCGCAGTATAATGCGGGCGGGCCACGCTTCGTGCTATCCTCGAAGGGCCCTCAGGTCCCTCAAGGGGGCCACCGCACCAACTGCTTCTACTTGGTTACTCCTATGTAGAGGGCCCAGCTGACCAGAGGGCCCTGCTGAGAATAGACGGTTACACTAGTTCACAGGCTTTTCTAGTTGAACAGGGTACTGACTGTCAGACTGGGCCCTGTGGGCTAAAATTGTCCATACTAGCCACACAGCCTCCTCACTGAAAGAGGACCCAGCTGGTCAGATTGGTCCCTGGCGGCTATAGACCGGGCTCTGACAGCCTGCGAGTCGCACTGGGCCTTGTTACCCAAATAGTCCCACTGGCCATCGTGGCTTTATCGATTAAAGAGGACCCAGCTGACCAAAATAGGCCCTACTTTGGATAGGGGCCCTGGCCGCCAGTGGTTCGAAAGACACCGTTTTACAGACGGTTTTCATGGGTAAAAAACCTGCTTGTCACAGAATAGAGTGCTGGAGAGGGCTTAAGAGGGTCCTGTCTGGTATATCTGGTATGAAGTCCCACATTTGACCCCAGAACATAGTGCGAGCGGGCCACGCTTCGCGCGGCCCGTATCCTCAGAGGGGCCCTCCGGGTCCTCAGGGGGGGGGGGTGACCACCCTAGCTGCTCCCCCCTTGGCTACGCCCCTGTATGGGTTTCTATCTCTGGATGTGGAGTGCCCAGTCACTTCTTATTTTTCATATTAAGCAGTGCAGCATAGTTTCATGTATTGAAGAAGGTGTATTGTACAGTGTTTATAGTACAGTGGTTCTCTTAACGCTGTCGTAGTTGACAGTTTTTATTTTTGACAGCTGGATTTGGGCACCCCCAGTGGATTTCTAAAATCCACGTTAGTATGGTTGATCGATTAAGAGTGCCCTCATTACACGAAAACATTCCGTTGCCTGTTGCTTTTGGGTTTCTCCATATAATTTTAGATGTCGCCTATGACGTCTGAAAAGTGAAATGCGCTAAAACATTGGCAAGGTTTAGAGTTCCAAACTAGGTTAAGTCCCTTTTAACCATCCAACATGGATGGTTAAATGATTGAGTAATTATTGAGAAATCATATATTTTAATACATATCCTGGTTTATGGTCTAAGCTCCAGCATTTTCATGGAGAAATTTCCGCTGAATTTCTCGCTATACAAGTGAACGCGCCTCCACCAATCAGCGGCCGCCATCAGCTGGATGCCGATTGCCCGCGGAGCCCAGGGGTTAGAAAGGTCACGCAAGCAACACGTGCTTCCGTCCGGTATATTATCTGGTTTTGCTTCGGCAGCACTCTCATTAGTTCACACTCTCCATAACTCATTCCACGGTTTTATGTACCTACGTCTCTCTTCTCTCCTTCCCTCGGTTACCATCGGGCCGGGTCCCACTCCTTTTCACTCAGCAGAAACTTATCTCGCGACTCTCCTGACTTCAGCGAACTCGGCCGCCGGGTACCCAGTGCCGACTCTGCCGCTGTCTCGCCTGTACCAAAGAGTATCGAATGGTGGCGCAGATAATCAAGCCGATGTATGGCAAAATATGGCCAGTAATGATTGAGAAATCATATATTTTAATACATATCCTGGTTTATGGTCTAAGCTCCAGCATTTTCATGGAGAAATTTCCGCTGAATTTCTCGCTATACAAGTGAACGCGCCTCCACCAATCAGCGGCCGCCATCAGCTGGATGCCGATTGCCCGCGGGGCACAGGGGTTAGAAAGGTCACGCACGCCACTGGTCGCCGCTGACGCCGAGTTCAAGCATCGGTGGGGAGGAGTAGCGTGGCGGATTACAAAACGTACACGTGTGGTGTTGAGAATGGTGGTCGTTCTACCTGCTGCTGAGGGAGGAGGACAGATGTAGGAGACATTCTGTGCACATGGGTGGATATATGGGTTAGGTGTGTGTGTGCCGTGTGCGGTGTCCATATCACAAACATGCGTATGAGTTCATTAAATGAGTTCTGGATATGAATACGCTTAGCGAGTAAAATTGCAGATACCGATTTCGAATCCTTAGTATTGTTTGTCATCAGGGTAAATGATGCAGCTTTTCATTTTTCATTGACAAAACCTTATTGACTATGCAATACACACGGTACATGTACCATTAGGGTGTCCCAAAATTAACAAAGTTTTAAAAGTTGGTGTTTACCTTTCTTTTTCCCGTTGAGTGTGACCTGAAACGAAATTGTGCAAAAAATCAGGCATTTAAATTAATATTTGACCCCAGCGCAAATCGCTTCAAGTTTTACCCATAGCTCCCTATGGAGACTGCAACGCTTGAACACGAACTATTTCGGTATTTCCATCGTAATGCGGGACTACAGCGTAGTGTGTCTTATATTTTCTTCTCTTTTTGGCTATGTTTTGTAAGAACTATCTTTTATCTATTGTTTACATGACATTCCGACTTATTTCCACTACAATTAGGTACTTCACGTTCTTCGTTTTCCATAGAACCATATTGTGTTATAAGGTACACAACCCTGATCCGAATATCTGGTTGTTTTTCCTTGTATGGTCAGGCAAAACAATGTTTTATAACATTATTATTGATCCCTAGACTAGAAAGACACAGTTTCAAGACACATACACGCTATTCAATATGGAACAAAAGTTCATTGCTACATATAAACATCCTTCTGGAGGGTACCTGCCCAGAGGTGTACGCCAGAACTGATTTCCTAGTGTCGGGAAACGGCTTGTGGCAATGCTCTACAACTTGCAGTAAGTAGGTGCTGTTGGCTAGTGGTGGTTGGGGGAAATACATTCCCCCAAAACAGAAAAATCTAGGGGCAATACTATGGTTGCATCACCTCCCCAAAGCTGTCGACCTCGTTTTTGCCCGGACTCATTTTTATCTACAAGCAAGGTTTTGGTGCTTGAACTCTCAACTTTAAACCCAGCCACCCAACTTCAGAGCAAAAATTGAGCCCTGGATAGCAAAACAAGCATCTTGTGGCTACAGCTTTGACCCGGCGACGTTTTTTTATTCTGCTTATCGACTCTTCAGCTTACCCCCACAGCTTAACGCTTAGTTAAATTGTGGTATGCTATCACCGCGTGACGTTTTTTCTCGTCGACTTTGGCTTGTCCCCAAACCTGCCGGCTAAATCCGCCACTGCTGTCGGCTCTCCTCATTCTTAGTAAGGCAGCCGATATAGTAATTTATCAGCCTAACCCCTCTCTCCGCTGCGTTGTTCGCCAACTGCAGGTTTCGTATGAAGGCCTCCAGCCTATCGTAACCTGGGATACCGTCCCATGGCGGGCACTCAGCCAGAAATGACGTGTCAACCGACAGGCTTTCAAACATGGGATGGGACTGCGCGCCCACAAACTTATCCAGCGTCAGATCCTCCATGCCTTAAAGGGAATGTGGCACCTTCATAACGTGATTTTAACTGAGATAGCCAAGTTGTAAAGCAAGTCGGAAAACCCGGTACTGCCACCCGGTGTTGGACGCTGTTGTATCAAAAGAAATCACCTGAACATTGTCCTTGAGGGGTACATTTCCGGTAGTTCTTAGCTTTTCTCAACGGAAATTTTGAGTTTCAGGACAAATGATATATTGAGTACCGGGTTTTCCGACTTGCTTTACAACTTAGCTATCTCAGTTAAAATCACGTTATGAAGGTGCCACATTCCCTTTAAGGCATGGAGGATCTGTCGCTGGGTAAGTTTGTGGGCGCGCAGTCCCATCCCATGTTTGAAAAGCCTGTCGCTTGACACGTCATTTCTGGCTGAGTGCCCGCCATGGGACGGTATCCCAGGTTACGATAGGCTGGAGGCCTTCATACGAAACCTGCAGTTGGCGAACAACCCAGCAGAGAGAGGGGCTAGGCTGATAAATTACTATATCGGCTGCTTTACTAAGAATGAGGAGAGCCGACAGCAGTGGCGGATTTAGCCGGCAGGCTTGGGGACAAGCCAAAGTCGATGAGGAAAAAACGTCACGCGGTGATAGCATACCACAATTTAACTAAACGGTAAGCTGTGAGGGTAAGCTGAAGAGTCGATAAGCAGAATAAAAAAACGTCGCCGGGTCAAAGTTGTAGCCACAAGATGCTTGTTTTGCTATCCAGGGCTCAATTTTTGCACTGAAGTTGGGTGGCTGTGTTTAAAGTTGAGAGTTCAAGCACCAAAACCTTGCTTGTAGACTAAAAATGAGTCCGGGCAAAAACGAGGCCGACAGCTTTGGGAGGGGGGGGGTGCAACCATAGTATTGCCCCTAGATTTTCTGTTTTGGGGAAATGTATTTCCCCCCCAACCACCACTCGCCAGCAGCACCTACTGCAAGTTGTAGAGCATTGCCACAAACCGTTTCCCGACACTAGGAAATCAGTTCTGGCGTACACCTCTGGCCAGGGGCCCTCCAGAAGGATGTTTATATGTAGCAATGGACTTTTGTTCCATATTGAATAACGTGTATATGTCTTGAAACTGTGTCTTTCTAGTCTAAGGATCAATGATAATGTTTATAAAACAGTGTTTTGCCTGACCATACAAGGAAAAACAACCAGTTATTCGGATCAGGGTTGTGTACCTTATAACACAATATGGTTCTATGTAAAATGAAGAACGTGAAGTTCCTAATTGTAGTGGAAATAAGTCGGAATGCCATGTAAACAATAGATAAAAGATAGTTCTTACAAAAAGAGCCGAAAAGAGAAGAAAATATAAGACACACTATGCTGTAGTCCCGCATTACGATGGAAATACCGAAATACTTCGTGTTCAAGCGTTGCAGTCTCCATAGGGAGCTATGGGTAAAACTTGAAGCGATTTGCGCTGGGGTCAAATATTAACTTAAATGCCTGATTTTTTGCACAATTTCGTTTCAGGTCACACTCAACGGGAAAAAGAAAGGTAAACACCAACTTTTAAAACTTTGTTAATTTTGGGACACCCTAATGTACCATACACGACTAGCTGACTTTTCATGTGTGTGCATCACTAGAAGTTTAAGCTGATAGTGTTTTTTTTTTAGGTGGAGGGACAAATAACTCAGACTGCTCAAACAAGGGGGGTCCAAAGTAAATCACAGGATGCACGAGGCAATTGACTGAGCAGGCATGTACATTTTAACGGCATTAACGTCACTTTATTCCTATACATATATATCCTCCTGAGACCCCACGTATAGGTATCTATACGCAGGTTTGAATGCCTCTACCACCTCTTACCAATGAAGCAGCCTTTTAAAGCTATTATGTATAGACAGCTTGACATTTTAGCTTTCTTCTGGTGTCAAAATCATAAACTAGACCCAAGGGCAAGTGAGTCCAAATTTTCTTTGTTTGATGATGGACGCAGGCGCCGGACGGTTTCGCGGCTGCTCCGAGGAAGGTAGGTAGTTCAAAAAATGTTACTGACAGAACTTAGTTTTGATAGGCGTATGAACAGAAAGCTTAAATTATTGGAAATATGTCAGTTTTCCTCCGGTGTTTTTAGCATTTTTGGTTGACGAACAATCTCCTTCGAAGATGGTATATATAGGATTTTATAAGCCCAATGAATTATATTTATAAATTTTGGAATTTAAATTTTTGTTCATTATTGAGTTCCTCGTGTCCAAAACACCAGAAATCAAAAAGGGTTTGTACATGCATCAAATACTGTGGGCTCGGGTCTCAAGGAGGATATATACGTGCATGCTTAATGCATGCACGCATGCATGGGTCACTCCTCTATCACTATCTTTCGATGTCCTCGCTCGCCACCCGGCGTACGGGCAGCCAGAAGTCACTGTTCACTGCCCTCTAACCATGATTGCCCGACGCTCTATTTTGAGGCACACAAATTAGCTTGTATGATACAATACTGGGCAGCTTATCTCCCAGATGACGTCGCGTTCCTAGTTAGTTATTATTTACTAATGCTATTTGTTGCACCGTTATCAGATTATGACGTTCAGCACTCAGCTTTTGAAATATACCGAATTTGTCGGAACTGGGGCAGCGAGTGACCTCACAAGTCATGTCAAGTGTTGCCAATGGTGAATCTTAACAAAGGAAATATTTTTTAGGATGTTTTTATTTTTCAGTCCAGAAATTCCGTATTGACCGAAGCAATACAGCTCACGGAAATTTTGTTACGAGGTTGGGAGAGGACACTTATGAACACAAGAAATTATAAGTAAATGTTTTCGAGCGGTGGTAGGTTTTGAACGGCTAGGTGTTCAGTATGTTTTTGTCAATATATTTATATGTTCAAAATGTTTAAAGTTCATTGCAAAATATTTTTAGTACGACACATGGCTGGAGATCTCTTCTCGATCCAGGAGGTCTTGGGCGGGTTAAAGCTGGCACGGAAATACAAACCCTATACAAAGTCTATGGGAGACCCAAAATCCAGGGGGTCCTGACCCCCAATCCCCGGGATTTCCACCCATGGTACGACACATGTCAGTGGAAGCGATAGCTGAACTGTCTCAAATCACAAGTGATTCTGAGCTGGTTCAGATGAGACCCACGTCGCTTTGCAGGCCTCTAGGGATATAAATTCGAAAACTTCGACCAAAAATTGACATCAAATAGGTCAGGTTAATGAGTTATGACGTCATTGCTAGCCCGTGTAAGGCGATTATGTTTTTCTAAAATGAGGCTGACAAAATCAGGATGTAACTCAGCTTCTACAAGAGTTTGATAAAGTTTTTAAACATCGCTGGAAAGCTCTTAAAAATATACATGCTGTCATCCTTTTTGAGGTCATATCAATACCGAGGTCGCCAGAGGTCACAAAGGTCACGGTTTGCGAAGTTGTTTGTGTCTATCATTTATTAACCAAACAAGATACAGTCCTAAGATTTGGTATCAGAGTAATGAGCCTTACCCAAGGATTCAAATTATATGTAAAATTGCCTTGAAAGGTTGTTTTTTAACCTTGACCGAAGTTGAATGTCATAATGTGATCTAAGAAGGTCATGCCGCATTGCATTTCAATCCTGAGGTCAAGACGAAAACATTGATGATTTTTTATTCTAGGCATCTGGCTCCCGAGATGTAAGAAATTTTCTAAATAGGTCTGAATTTAGCCCATTTTGATCCACTGTAACGCCACGGGTCCCCAGATACGCTTCAAACTGGGATCCAAAGAACAAGAGGGTAAGGCGCTTCTAGCACCGTTTTAACTTGTCCGTATCATCTCCAATTCCCGAGATCGTAGGGGGTCATATTACACCCCAGATGGTGGTGCGTATGAAAAGAGTCCAGGCGGTGCCGGGTTAATGAGCTGTACCATATACGGGCGTGAATTTATACACCCTTGCGAATTCCCGAGCACCTGCAATGAAATATTCATTTATCATGAAAATATCCTTTAAATTTTATTGTTAATAATTTTCAGAATTCGAAAGGACTGTGCGATGGCTAAAATAAAAATAGAATTATGCTCTCTCCTTTCATATCGCGTTCGTTTACTTCTTGCTTCAAATTTGGGCACCCCAACAATTTCTGACAATCCACACCCCTGCGCTTTGGTTACCTGGCCCCAGTGACGGCGGAACTTCGAATTTAAGGGGGGCACTATGAGATTTTCAACCCATTTCTTTCCAGTCAACACCATAGGTGCCCGCCCCTCCCCCAGCTCCACCGCCAGTGCCTGACCCCTCTTTAACCGAGATAAAGCCACGATGGCCAGGGGAACTATTTGGGCAACAGGGCCCAGTGCAACTGGCAGGCTGTCAAAGCCCGCCCGTCCATAGCCGCCAGGGACCTGTCTGACCAGGTGGGTCCTCTTTCAGTGAGGAGACTGTTGTGGCTAGAAGCGACCATTTTAGCACACAGGGCCCTGTCTGGCAGTCAGAAGGGGAGACCGGGCCTGGTTGCATCAGGGGTTGAATGCATCAGGAGCTGTAACTAAAAAATATTCACTAGATGTCAGTTTAAGCGGGCACACTAGAACCGCACGCGCAGTGTCTTTCCGGTGAAGAAACCAGCGAAGGCGGTCGGCCGATATCAGGTAAGGAGGCAAAAACTCATTTTTTAGGGTGAAAGTATTTTTTAGTCTGTCACATTAAGTTTTAAATGAAATACAAGACAACATACACGCTGGTTATATGCCTGGCAGGTTAAAGCATGTTGCCCCAGTCTTCAAATGAGCCACAGACTTTTGGCGGGACCCCTTGGTTTGTGCAATATTTGGCTCCATGATTGATTCAGGGCATGGACGGGGCAAAACGAATCATTTTCGCGGGGCAGGTTGAAACATTGATGCAACCTACCCCGGCGCTTAGTTTTGCTTATGGGCGAATGGAATAGTCATAAGGATGTATTATTACCATCATTATTGGCATGGGCGTCGAAAGTGGGGGATGAGTGCGTCACCCAAGTTCGCGAATGAGGGAACGGGCATCCTCCATTTTAACTTGAAATAGGTACCTACTTTTTTGCACTTTTTCACCATATAAAATCGCCTCCTACCCCCCCCGCCCCGTCATCGCCAGATTAAAGTCCGTCACCTGCTGCAAAAATTCGTGGTGACGCCCCTCATTATTGGCAAGGAAAATAAGGAGGAATAATTAAAAACTGTGACTGAGAATACCGGAATGTTCTGTATAACACCCGGACTAGAACGGGTCTGGCACGAACACGCACTGGAGGGGGACCAGTGGTCCCTTACGATCTCAAAAAGAAAAGCCTTGACCCATGACCTTTGACATTGCCATGTGACCACGCCATGCGCCATGTGGCGCACGAGGCCTGCAGTGGAACAAGCAGGTTCTATATCTGTCACTCCTGTGACTCTCACTCTGAGGAGGTAAGCTCGGAGAGGTATCCGATGAGCTGAATGGGAAACGTGCCTACCAATAAAGCGAATCTGACGTTGTATTGTGTTTCTGTGCACTAACTCCTCATGATGCAAGCTGCCCTGAGGACTGATGCAACTTACCCCGGCATCGGGGCAGTTTGCATCAAGTGCAGAGCTTATTTCAAAAGTTTATTGTGATAAAATGTATTAGTTGTTGGGAAAAGATTAGCTGTCGTTTGGTGGGGAAAGGAGCTATGTTTTGAATGGTGGTATCAAATTTTCAATGAATCTAGTGGATTATTAGCTACGGAGGGAAAAGTGAAAGATGATTCAACCAGCCCCGGTCTCCCCTAACCTGTCTAACTAGAGCAGCCTCTGAACTAGTGTAACCGTCTATTCTTCGCAGGGCCCACTCTGGTCAGCTGGGCCCTCTCAAACCGATAAAACCACTATGGCCAGCAGGGCTCTTTGGCCATGGGGCCCATTGCGAGTCGCAGGGCCAGCTAAAACCTTCAGGGCCTTGGCGAACCAGCTGGGCCCTCTTTAACACCTTATCCGCTTGGTAGGGGGGGGCGAAATTCGCCCCGCTCCTGACTTTACCCAGATAACGCAGAAACAAAAAGATGCAAAACAACGAAACTTACAGAATCTTATCCCTGATTAATGTCATGCATCTGACCAAATTTTTTAGGTCAGGTCATGTCAGGTCATGGAGCTATTCAAGGTCAAGTGGTCCCACCTCAAAACCTAAAATCACGAGTTTTAAGCGGCGCCAAAGGAACATCTGCCAACTGATCAGTTTCAAACTTTCACAATATGATGAGATCATTAGGGCCTACAAATCTGCAATCTCGGATTTTGATATTGTCGACCTTATGTGGGGTCAATTCTGGTTACACCATGTAAGTCAATGGTAAAAAGTAGAAAGGGCTCATTTAGTAAATACTAAATAGATAAACCTGGAAATCCTCAACTCGTGTATTCTTACCACAATCTTGCTCATTAACATGCGTGCCCCTGGGATCCCTGGCATTATTCACCCCGCTGGGGGGCGTATTTCGCCCCCCCTCCGTATATCATTTCCCAGGGAAGCTAAAGAAAAATTACGGACGGTGTTCAAAAGCTCTTGACGAGACAAAGAGAAATTATACAAAGCATTTTCATGTCAGGTCAATATTAAGGTCAGCATAGGTAAAAGTAGGTTCCATGGGCTTACAACAGGGCAGTGTACGTATCCTCCTTTGATATTTACTCAGCGGAGCTAGAGCAAATATTTATGTAGCATTGGATTCCTCTCATCGTAGCAAATCGAATGATGTATAATACGATCTTTCTAGATCAAATGATAGAAATGACTTGACATCGAGCTAGGTTAGGGTCACAGGGTGACCTGGTATCGTCATGCTGCATATCAATGGACTCCCCGTGACATTATAGGCACAGTGCAAGCAAAAAAGGAGTTTTATCTCAATTCAGTGAGAAGTTATTGGCAAAATAATCACTGTATGCTCCTGTGACCTGACATGACCTTTTAGAGGTCGCATGGTCAAAAACTCAAGTTATTGGTAAAGATCGTGGTAAGAATACACGGTTTGAGGATTTTGAGCTTTATCTATCCGGTATCTACTGAAACTGAGCTCTTTCTATTTTCACCATAGACTTATAACGGGGTGAACAAAAATTGACCACGCCCTAGGTCAGCAATATCAAAATTATATAAAATAGAGATATAAATAGCAATATCAATATTACTAGAGATAGCAGATTTGTAGAACCTAATGACTTTATTACATTGTGAAAGTTTCAAACTGATCGGTTGGCAGATGTTCCTTAGGCGCCGCTTCAAACTCGTGATTTTAACACACGCATTGACGGGGGTCTGAGTCACCTTCGCTTTGACGAGGGAGGGCGGACCCGCCCCCCTAAGATCTCGAGAACCGCGGTAGGTAGCGAAAAACAGTAAACGGCGTTGGGTTTCCCATCTACTTCTCCATCGAAAATATTTGATCCATTTTCTTGTCAGGTCACATTTAAGGTCACGAGAGGTCAAAACATGCTGTAATAGGGAAAACATGTAAATTAAGTTTTTCGGCCATTACATCTGAACAAATAAAGATAGAGCAAAACAACTTGAACTATATGAATCCTCGCAGCAAGCCGAATCGAACGATATATAATTTGACCTTGCTAGGTCAAATCAATAATTTGACCTGACCTGAGGTCAGGTCAGGGCAAATTGTATAAAATGCATATCATTAGAATTTCAAAGCCAAGGCGAGTTGAATGAAGCTAAAATAAACGCTCTATCACTATCCGTTACTGAGCTATACAGTAAAAACAATTTTTCAACATATTTCCAATGGAGAGGTCATGCCTCGTACCTGACCTTAGATCATCGATATCAAAAATACCGGAACATATTTTAGAGAACTCGGTGGGCCCATTATGTGATATGAGTTTCAATTGGATAAGTTCACCCTGCTCCGACTTATGCTATCTTAAACTTGCTTTGAGGTTAGGTCACTTAACCTGTACTGGTGACCTGACCTGAGATGACCTAACCTTAAAATTTTCACAGAAGTTGTAAAAATAATGAGGGAAAAGGTATGCCAAGTACGGCGGCGCTACGTGCCGCCGTTTTTTATGCTATCTCCGAAAAACCCGAGGGGGTGCGGGTACCCGCCCCCGTCAATGCGCGTGTTAAGTTTTGAGGTTGGGTCGCTTGAACTTAGATAGCTCTTTGACCTGAGATCCCCTGACCTAAAAAAGATTGGTCCGATGCGTAAAATTGATCAGGAATAAGGTACTGTAAGTTTCGTTGCTCTGCGTCTCTTCGTTTTTTGCGTTATCTGGAGAAAACCAGGAGGGGGCGATTTTGCCGCCCCCAGCGAGGCGCGTGTTAAGTTGAGTTTTTGACCATCTGACCTCTCAAAGGTCAGGTGAGATCACAAGAGCAAGCAGTGATTATTTTGCTGATAACTTCTCACTAAAATGAAATAATGCTTCAACCTTGCTTTCATTGTGCTTTTTTGTCACGGGGAATCGATTGATATGCAGCATGACCATACCAGGTCACCCTGTGATCTTGATCTAGCTCGATGTCCGGTCATTTTTCCAATTTGACCTAGCAAGGTCAAATTATACATCATTCGATTCGCCACGATGAGAGAAATCCAATGATGCATACATATTTGCTATAGCTCCGCTTAGTAAAAATCTAGAGGGAAAAACGTATACTGCGCTGTGCTAAGCCAATGGAACCTTCTCTGACCTATACTGACCTCAATATCGACAATCCTGACATAAAAGTACTTGTATAATGTCTCTTCGTCTCGTCAAGAGTTTTCGAACGCCGTCTGTAATTTTTCGTTATCTTTCCTGGGAATTGAGATACGGAGGGAGGGGGGGGCGAAATACGCCCCCCTTCCCAATGGGGCGCGTCATGCCAGGGACCACAGCGGGGCGCGTGTTGACAAAAGAGCCTTTGAACCGGCAGGACCGACTGTTCTCCGTAGGGCTCTATATCGTCAGAATGACCCTCTCTAGTCACCTGGACCCTCTATAGACGATACCGAGGACACTGTTGACCCTAAAGACCTGTGTAGCTTGTAGGCTACTTTAAAACAGCAGACAATTTGAGGCTCGGATGATTTGTTTGTGATTATAACGCTCCTATAACCAATTTAAGCTATAGCCAGCACGGTACATTGTAATACCAGCAGAACACTTTGTGACCATTAGGCACTCTAGAACCAGCAGAGCACTCTCTGACCAGCTGGAGCCATAATGGTCAGCTGAGCCCTCTTTGTCCGCCAGTAAATAACATTAAAAGAGTTTTTTTCGTTCGGAAGGAATCGCTTTGAAGGTAAAGAAGGTCCTAGAAAATTTTTTAATTAGCGGAAAGTGGGGGGTCACAGACACCGTAACGATGGTGTGAGTTTTTGATAACTTAATGAGCTTGTTTCGTTCCTTATTTTGCTGTAGAGATGCTTCAGACATTTATCTACCACTGTGCAAGCAGCTATGTGTATGTAATTATCATATTAAAATATCGCCGCTCAGGAGGGAGGGGCACCTTGCCGGGGAGGGGGCGCCATCCAGGCCAGGGGGCGGGCGCGCACCCAGGGGAGCAGCAGCCCCCCCAAACGCGCCGGCTCCAGATTCAGATTCAGATTCAGATTTATTCAAACAAGATCCACTTCAAAGGGCTTTTCACTTGTCCACGTCAAACTGTAAATAAAGAGGAAAAAGGGATCACAACCTAAAATACACACATGCATGGCCATAAACATTCAATATCGATCGACACTTCGCATCATTTGCCAACCAGAAATCGAGCGCACGTTCGTCCCTATTCAGCACCACGGCGTGTCAGCACCGCTCTCAGATCTTGTCGAAAGTGGGGTGCACCAGGTCGTATTCCTATTTGGTTGAGTATAGATACGCCTCTGTAACACAAACGGCGGCGACCGACCTCAGAGCGTATCGGCGGCAGAGTCCACGCGCTGGCATTGCGGGTGTCGTGGCTGTGCACCTCACTCCCCCGCAGTCCAAAAGTCTGTCTAATGTGTGCGGGTAGTCCCGTCACCACAGTTCGGTTCACAGCGGTAGCAGTGTGGTATTGGATTAGAAGTTCGGCGGTGAGCCAGCCAAGCTGCTTAACAGCATCCGAAACATGATCATGACGCCGGCGCCCGGTCACAACGCGCGCTGCGAAGTTGATAATTTTCTGTACCCGATGGATCTGGACTTTTCCACACGAGCCGTATATAGATAAACAGTAACGCACAATGGAGAAAACAAGTGCCTCGACGATAGTCTTAAGGGCAGCTCGCGGTATAACATGTCTGGCATGACTCAGTGCTAACAAAACTCCAGTACACTTACGCGATAAAACATCAATGTGTGATTGGTAATTTAGATGTCGATCGATGCTTAGGCCCAAGTTCTGAACAACTCTGGAGTCAGGTATTGTGGTGCCGCAAAAATTTAAAGAAATTGGGGGTATGTCACGCAGCATAGCTGGTGTACCAAGTACTAACATCTTTGTTTTTTTGGCGTTAAGTTTCATGCCGTTCTGACAAAACCACTGGTGCATGGAGCACAGAGCAGCCTGGATGCGGGTAACGACCTGCTGGATATTACCTTTCTTGCCGCTGACAAGAACCTGTGTGTCGTCAGCGTACTGCACGACTGTGACATCGCTGCCGACACACAAACTCAGGTCGTTAGCATACAACATGTACATCAAACATGATAATGATCCTCCCTGGAAAACACCAATGTTATTATCCCGAATTTTTGATTTGATACCACGCATCTGAACTTGCTGGGTGTGGCCCTCAAGGTAGCTGCGGAACCAGCTGGTTTCTATACCGTAAAGGTTAAGTTTATCAAGTAATTTTGAGTGCTGCACTACATCAAAACATTTCGAAAGATCCAAGAGTACCAGAATTGAAATTTTACCTTCTTGCATAGCCTGAAGAGCTACGTCAGTGATCACGTGGAGAGCTGATTCGGTAGAATGGTGCTTTCTATAGCCGTGTTGTGCATCGGAAAGTAATTTGTTGTCTTCCAGGTAATGAGAGAGTTGTTTTTGCACGACACGTTCTACCAATTTAGTAATAGCCGGGAGGATTGATATTGGCCGAGTTTCAGATGGCTCCGCAGCCACCTTGCCTTTTGGGATAGGAGTCACCAGAGCATGTTTCCAATCCTTTGGAACAGACCCGGTTGTCAAAGAAGAATTTATGATATCAAGCAGAGGGAAGCCAATCCCAAAGAAACATTTTTGAAGCAGTGAAATACTGACTCCATCAACACCTGTGGATTTCGAAGGCCGCATGGAAGCTAAAGTTATACAAAGCGTTTGAATGTCAATGGGTCGAACTTTAAAAGAGCAAGTCATAACACGAGGCAAAAACGTAGGCACGACAGTAGTAGCTGGTGGGACACTGGCCGCTGTAGTTGGGCCGATCGAGACATAATAATCATTTAGTGCATCAGCTGTGATGCTCGGTATAGTACACTGCTGTTGTTTGCACCCTATGACCGGCCGAAGGACACGCCACAAGCCACCGCGCCGTCCCTGACTGATCTCTCTGGTGTACACTGTCACACAGTCGCCACGGATGGCAGCTCGGCAGAGGCGGTTCAAGCGCGCATACTCGGCACGGTCACCGCTACTGAGAGCGGTGCGTCTCTGTCGCATCAGGCACTGTGTTTCCGCAGACACACGTGGCGCACTGGTTTGACGGGACCGAGTGGGTCTTAGTGGTGCTACTTCATCTAGTTGGTGGATGAATTCAGAGCAAAAAGCATTCCACTTGTCGGTCGGATTATCATAATTGAAAACAAGTGACCAATCGGTGATGTAAAGCTGTTGGTTGAAAGCAGTGGCATCTACCTTATTGATGGCACGTCTATGCACTTTAGAACCAGGGATGGTGCGAACATTTGTTTCATGTGCCAAAACAATACGACTGAAATCATGAGGCCCACCAAAGTGACACCTCGTGACACCGGTACGTTTCACAAGGTCAGGACGATTTGTGGCTATGATATCTAATAAACTACAGGCTGGTCGATATGTGGCGCGGACATTGTTTGCAACTTCGATATTATAGGTCTCCAACAAAGTTTTTATATCCGAATTGCTATCACGTTTTGCTTTCAAAAGGCAGCGATTAAAGTCTCCTGTTATGACCATAGTTGACCGGGGATAACTAGCTAACATGAACTGAATCTGGGATTCTAAATCGTCAAAGTCACAACGAATTTGACGCACAGTGTTGTCGGGCACTCTGTACGCAGATGCAACTAGAACAGACTGATGCTTATCTATACGGACTAAAACCCAAATAATCTCCAAATTAGAACCATTGATGCCTGTCACAGGTGTTGGTACAAGTTCACTTTCCAGGTTATCACGGACTAGTATTCCCACCCCGCCTTTACCTTTGGGTAAAGGGGGTGGGGCGCCGAAGACGCCCATCGAGGGGAAGGATGAGCCTTCACCTGACTTTTAAAGGCAGTGCTACGCTGACTGCCGCCCCTGCACCCAACATGCCGCCCCACCCCCCCTACACTGACTTTGCTGCCCCTGAACCCAGCATGCTGCCCCCTAAAACATTTTACTATAGGTCTGTGGAGCAAACAATTCACCGCTCTCACCTCCCTCCCCCAGGATGCGAAAATTGCCCCCCCCTTTGGGTAAACAAGTGCGCCCCTAATGCAAAATGCCGCTCCCTCCACCGGCCTACTGCCCCCTCTCGTCATCCGGGCCCCAAAATAAAAAAACCTGGGTGTGCACCTGCCAGGGGGTGCCACTTTTGGAACGCAAATCTATCAGGTGGGCGCCAAATCCTCTCGCAAGGCTAAGAGCGCTCATCCCGCGCTCCTGAGGGGATGTATTGGAAGCTACACTTTAGGGGGCCATCGATCTCTCAGGGGGCACCGTGACCATTTCAGGGGGCGCTGAGGGTCGAGGGGCACACCTGCCCATGGGTGACCCCCAAATTTAATTATATATTCTCCAGCATTTCGGGCCCTGTGTCACCACCCCCCCAAGCCATCAGCCAAATCCACCTCTGCTTAGGTGCATCGCTGGACCCCAAAACCCTTGATAAATTTATTTATTTAAGCTTATATTATATAAAATTAAATATACTCTTGTGCGGGGGTAATATGGATGTCCATCTTTCCCAACACGTGGTATCCGTCTTATCCCATTTTGCTCTTCCTAAACATACTTGGACATGAAACCGACGTTATTGCGATTACACAGTCAGCGACTGCGGTGAACAAAATTTAATATCTTGAAGAGCCATATCACGTAATACCAATAAAGAATCTATAGAAACAGCCATGCAATGACCTCACGAATTCGATTGTGAAAATGACACATGAATTGCAGTTTTTACTTTTATGAAAATTGTATAAAACCTAGAGAGCTTACCGGACCCAACGTTGCTCTGCGACCAACACGCGCTAAAAGGAAGCGTATTGCTTGCTTTTCCCGGTCGCGGCGCTGTCAGTTCGTCCCAAACAGGGGGTGTCCATCTTACCCACGGTGTCCGTGACCCCCCACTTTCCCCTACCAATCTATATTATGCCATACCTCAGTCTCATCACTGTATTGCGAATTTTTTATTCAATGACACATTCTGGCATTAAAAATTGAAAGAAAACCACTTAAACAAGAACTAAACAGCATTTCTGGCGGCGTAACAAAGCACATACGCTGTTATCTTCTTCATGCCTCCGCCGGTACTTCCTTGAGCGAGGTATCGTTAAGGTGACACCAACCAGCCTCCGACTGGTTCCAGCAGAAGGCAGTGTAGTGGCTGGTCTGGGGGCTGCAATGGTGTACTACCGCTGCGCACAGGTCAAACCCAAGGCTGCCAAAAGTCTGTGGATGCCCGAGGGCCTTTCAACCGAGCTTCAGGTAGCTAAGGGGAAGTGACGTGAGTGGGGACTGAGGATGTGCTGCCGCGGCTGGTAAAACGCTTAAGTTGCATAATCACCACAGATGGCAGGCGCCAGGCATCGAAATTAAGTTGTTAATTAGCCTATCTCCTCGATCCTGAATGCATATTATAGCGAAAACACCGTGAATATATATATTCCAACACAGCGCTTCCTCAGAATGTTCAGGAAATGTATTGATTGAGGAAGCTCTTGCTCATGGTATGTGTCGAGACCTCGAATTTCAGATTTCACTAAATTTCAGAATAATCGATGTGCTTTTGCTTTATTATGAACCCTGGGCCCTGATCGGCAACTAAGATTCTTAGCTAAGACTGTCTTAGCTAAGACAGAGCATGCGCAGTACGTCTCACACCACCCAGCCAGCCACCTAGCGGTAAGACTGGCTTTAGCTCCTACATGACGTCACTAAAGTATGACGTCAGCACTAAGACTGTCTTACTTCCCAGCTAAGACAGAAAATAGTGACTGCGCGCAGACTAAAATTTCGACATATTTGGCGCATATGGGATGATTACAGCAAGTTTGGTTTTGTGGTGCAGCCAAGTGGTTCTTTCTTCGTCGTGTATGATGATGGGTGTTGCGATGTATGTACTATTCTCTTAACCCTCGCCCCACCGGGGGGCCATCGATGGCCCCCCTAAGGTTTTTCCAGGATAGCAGAAAAACGACGAGGCGCAGCATCGCGGTTGAGGGCTCTACCTCTCACTGCATCATTTTCCCATCATCCCTGAAATTTTTTACCCCGGGTCACCCAAGGTCAGGTCACCAGACGAGGTCAACCAAGGTCACCTCACTTCACCTTTAGAGCTCTGTAAGAGCTACATTACAAAGTCGATCAATTTGAAACTTCCTACACTTCATGAACCCTCCAGGGTCTACAAGGTGTATATCCGGGATTTTTCGATTTCGTGCCCTGAGGTCAGGTCACGAGGCGACCTCTCCCATTGGAAAAGCATGGGGAAAAGCTATTTCATGATATAAAAGCCACAAAAATGATTGCAAATACTCAGACTGCTCAGAACAACGTTTTTGGACACCCTTTCACAGATCCCAGGGGTCATATTTGCCCTTTGGCTTTTCCAAGGTCATCCAAGGTCACCAGAGGTCAAAAGCAGTATTTTGACAATAACTTTTGACCTAATTGAGCTACAGCGGCGAAACAAACACCATCGTGTTTGTCTTGTCACTGGCTTTCATTTGATATACGGCAAGGTCACTTTTTGACCTTTCGTGACCTCAGGTTATATTAGGTCACGAGGTGACCTCTGGCGGACAAACCACTGGCGGGAGGTCTTTACGTTCCACATAGCGGAAAAAGTACTGGCAATTTGCTATCAAATGTACTTTACCAGGCCTCAATAGCTCTAATGACATAAGAGTTATGCCCAGTTGACTTAATCATTGCATATTTGAGTGAAAATAGCCGATCTTGACCTAATTTGACCTCTGGAGGTCAAACCATTGACCTGAGCACTAAAATATGCGAAGTAGTTTCTTACTGAATTCACGCGAGCTTTCTATTGCACTTTGCAGATTTGCGCTAACGCCCATATTTTCGGAGTTAGAGGGGGGGGCATCGATGGCCCCCCGGTGGGGCGAAGGTGGCGCCGGACCCCCGGTGGGGCGCGGGTTAAGGAATCATTTCACTATAATGTAAGTATTCGTATAGTGGTTTCACTTGGTATTAAATGTCTCTGCTGTCTTAGAACGCAACGATGATCATATAGTTTTTGTCTCTGATCTAGCTTTTGGAACATAAGTGGGCCCCAGTGTGCAAAGTATGGCATTTTTGACGAGATATCGTCGGTGCGAGTGCCCTTGGAGACAGGAGCGAGTGGTGCGAATTTAAGACTGGTGCGAGGAAGGTGACACTGAAAACCAAAAAATTGGCTGAATAGTTATGAAAACACAGGAGGGGGCCTTATAAAAAGTCCTTAACTAGGTAACTAATAAGAGAGGTAGCATTGCATCGTGTGGGTGGGAATGTGTGCTTTTCTCCCTGGTATATGGCTGATTGGTGTGAATTTTTTAGGCTGGTGGTGCGACAATTTTGGATGGCTGGTGTGATTTGTCTGGCCTGCTGCCATACTTTGCAGACTGGAGTGGGCCCTGGACTTAAAATTATGATGTATGCTAGTTTATGATTTTCTTCTTATTTGCTTCTGAGGTGTGTTTTTACGTTATCAAATTCTGCTCGGGTCATCTTGCTACATTCATTTTATTTCGCTTTGTTTTATTTTGCTCATTCAGTTATACTGTTTCCTGCATGTGTTTGATTTTTTTGTTCTTTTTGCTCTTTTTCCTTTTTTTGTTTGTCAGGTTTGTTCGTTTCATCAACTTGCTTTATTCACCAACTTGAAATATTCATTGCTCTCCTCTGACAGCATGCTAACCTTGTTTCTCATGTTTTATTCTGTTGTGTGTACAAAGTGTTTCTTTATTAACAAAGGGTTTCTTTATTTTGCTGCTCATTATTGCTTACCTTTCTCATATTGCTGTTGTCTTATTCTGTTTTTGTTCATCTGCCTTTATGTAAAATTGGAATGAAAGAAAAATTTGCTGATAGTAGTCATTGCAGCACTGTCATTCTTTATACACTCGTGTACGTGGACCTACGAATAGGTATGTCAGTTGGTGAAACTGTGGTCAGCATTACCAAGAGTGGCTATGTTCCCAATATTGGGAATATTGACCTATATTTGATACCGTACACGTTTATTACACACGTACACATCGAAATGCGAAGAATCCAAACGCTTCCCCCACTACAAATCTATAAATGCAAAGAGGACAATCCTCGGGACATTAGGGTCAGAAAAAAACCTGGGCAGAGCTGCGAGGTGGCGACATTCGTGAGGGAGGACGATGTGGACAGGGACACCAGAATCGAGACGGCAACGGGGCCAGGGGCGCAGCGGAGCGCGCCCAGCCCATCGGTGGAGGGAACGCGACGCAGCGGCGAAGAGACGTAGCGGCAAAGGGAGCGCGACGCAGCGGCGGAGGGAGCGCGGCGAAGCGGCGGAGGGAGCGCGGCGAAGCGGCGGAGGGAGCGCGGCGCAGCGGCGGAGGGAGCGCGGCGCAGCGGCGGAGGGAGCACGGCGCAGCGGCGGAGGAAGCTCGACGCCGGGGGCGGATGGCCTCGTTAATGGCGCACGAGACCGGATAACGAGGGGGGAGCATTCCGGCGTCCGAGGGCTGGGTGGAGGGGACAATCCATCTCGGCACACATCATCAGGAACGGCTCAACATCAATACACATATTATTTCAGTGCAGATCCCATACCATGAACGACGCGACGCATGGGTGACAACACCTCAGCAAAGCCGCAACCAGCTCATGAAGGGGAGAGGCGAAACAAGACACACTCCAGGCGCATACGCCGTGGGCCACAGACGGCTGGACAGCTGAAGTGAGCAACACTTGAGTCTCCATTTTATGTCTGGGCCCGTGAGGCCCAGACAGGCACTACGGACAAGTTGTCCCGACGTCCGCACCAATGACGTCAGCCACATCCCCGCTGGCACCAGTGACGTCAGCCACCTCCCCGCTGGCACCAGTGACGTCAGCCTCCTCGCTGTCTTCAGTCTCCCGGTCCTCGGTGAAGTCCGGCTTCTCGCCCTCCGCCCCGACGTCTGAGACGTCGGAGATGTCTCCGGACGCGCCGGTTTCGGTGTTGGCGCCGCTGACTAGGCGTCTACGTGCCGCGTAATGAGGGCGAGCACCCTGTCCTCGGCACCGGGCTGGATCCAGCCGTGGTCAGTCGACCAGCGGGTGCTACGGCATATGGAGCAGGCCGGAGACCGCTCGGGCGCCGAACCACCTCCACCTGTGGCCAGCCGGTACTTTGCTCGGCGGTTGTACTTATGGGAACGCTTGTTCCATAAATTGAAACACATGTTCCCAAGGATGGGACACCCAGAACGATATTTTCAGAAAACACAACAGGAGTCCAGAAAAGAAAAGGGCAATCTTGCTACCTATTCACTTTCAATTCCTCTTAAAATGTAAGGGGGATTCTACTCTGAATTAGGAAATCTGTCTTTGAATTCTCCCTCAAATATCTGTTTACACTGCATGATACAGCCCAGATCCAGCGAGACAGGTATGCAGCCCATGCAGCAAGAGAGGTATTATTGTTTAGATAATTTTTGGGGAATGTAAGTGAAAAATAGTAGAATAAAAACAAAATTCCAAAGTTGTAGACTGCAAAGATATTTTTCTTGGCATCACACAGTTGCTGCCCACCATGTGCCTGACGAATGAGGAAATGGGGCAAAACTGTGCCTTTCATCTGTTTAGGAAGTAAGTAGTGCTTAACACCTGCACTGGAGGGGGTCTGGCACTAACGTGCACTGGAGGGGGCCTGGTAGGCCCCCCTAAGATCTCGGAAACTAAGAGGTGTAAAAAAACGCCACTTGGCAGGTGGGGGGGGCTATGGTGATCTACATGATGACCAATTTTCATTGACCTAGGTCAATATCTTCAAGGTCAAACGAGGTTTTAAAGGTCAAATATTGGCCATACTGGGGATCGATTGGTAAATGCTGTGATTCTGCGGTAAAATTGCGGGAATAAGCCAAAGGCGGATAAGGTTCATAGAGAAGAGGTCTCAAAGAGGCTTCCCCACAACTTTTGGGTCAAGGTCATTCAAGGTCATTGACCTTTAAGGTCACAATATAGTATACTACTTGTAATGTGCACTTTGACTAACACTATAGCCACTGTTTGGCGGAGAATGAGGATTGACCTTTGCAAATGACCTTTGACCTTGACCTTTGACCTTGACCTTTGTATTGGGGTACCCTATCGATGACGTCATAGCATAATATATGTCAGACCAGGTGCCCGCGCACGTCCCTGATTAGACTGACAGTTTCTGTTCTGTTTGTTTCCTCCGTGTCACCCAGCGCAACCATGGGGACGTTTTTCAGTGTGAGCCATTTAGGAGTTCCTGGCGACACTTCCCTGCAAGGATTGAGTAATGAGTCATACCAACGCTAATATTAGTTATTGTATCTTCCAGGGATGCTTTCGTCGCTGAATTCATCTGCGGAAAATGCCAGCTCATTTTCAGCACAGCAGGGCTGTTGGCTGAGCACTGGCCAACATGCTCAGGCATCATCAGAGACACCAGGGTCTATCATTGCAAACACTGCGTTAGAGTTTTCTCCGAACCGGAGGCAGCAGATAATCACTCAGCTGCCTGCGCTACGGCCGGAGGGGAAAATGGCACCGGCAGGAGATGGGCTACATCAGAGGAATGTGTCCTGATTTCAGAGATGGACACAGGTTATGCCCAGCTGGAAGCCCTCCCTAGCGCAAGGCTAAAAAAGGAGTTTTGGCGGAAGTTGGCGGTGAAGCTGGGAGAGCCCTCCTTTGTGACCGTCAGGAAGAAGTGGTTCAACCTAAAAGCCACGTACATCCGAATAAAGGACCAGGCTGGGCCACGTCACAGTGGTCGTGGACCGTCGAAACATTGGCCACATTTTGCGGCGATGGATCGGATTCTTGCTAAGAGTCCTTCTACAGAACCCAGTTACGTTCTGTCCACGAATACAGGAGTGCGGGTGCTGGGCAGTCATCCGGCCAATTCAGGTCGGAAACGCACAGCTACCTCTGTTCAGGTTGCTGAGCCAAAATCAGCTAGGCCCAACTGGTACAGGGCAAACGTCCGTATCGCCTCCGGCCATCGGGGACCACGTGCACCGGACTGCAGCACCGGCAGTGCTCGTGGGTGCTAGTGGCCAACCCACAGCGACACCGGCCAGTAGCACAGTCAGCCAAACATCGACACCGACTGTCAGTGCCGTGCCATCGTCAGCCGTAGTAGTCGCTGAAACGACCGACTCCCGGATGACGATGGAGCAGTACCTCAAGAGGAAAGACAGGATAAACCTAGCTAAACTGGACCAAGAACGCCTGAGAACCGAGGCCCTAGTAAGTCTGGTGACAACGTTTAAAACAGCGGCCGAGAAAGAAAACGTCTCTCCTCACTGTAAGCTCCAGACCTTGGCTAGGAAATTCATAGAGCTTGCCGGCACTCTGCACGGCGTTGTAGATAAGGACGCCGCGGTGGAACTTTTCCGCCAAGTGGTACAGAGTATGCCCTAATGGCGTTATGGGATGTGTCTAGGCGTAACATCTACCAGCCGTGGCTGGGGTATGCAAATCAGGAAGGCTACTGCCCATACTTTGTTGTACGTTGGCGGCAAGTGTTATCAGTTGTATTTGTTCGTTCTTGTGATAATCCAGAAGATCTTTCATCGCCCTTAACAAAGTGTATTTGATTTGTGATAACGGAGAAGTTCCTTCAAGACACATACGCACGTTAATGGTACAAACATTATTTACTAGTGGCATCCATTGCATTTGCATTGCATATGTGATGTTTGTTCGATTGAGTCAGCGATGTATGTTTGGCATGTTGTACTATCAGTGTCCTGCAAGTGACTCTGATTACGTTTGTGTTTGTATTATATTTGTAATAGTCAAGAACGTCGTTCTGCATCTACGCCTTGCGACTTGCTTTTCGATGCGATTTTATTGTGCTATCATGGTTGACGAGCTAATTAAAACGCTTGGTTAAGAAGTTCCTTCAAGACACAGATGCTCGTTAATGGTACAAACATTATTTACAAGTGGCATCCATTGCATTTGTATTGCATGTGTGATGTTTGTTCGATGCAGCCAGCGGTGTACGTTTGGCATGTTTGACAATCAGTGTCTTGCAAGTGACACTGATTACGTTTGTGTTCGTACTATATTTGTGATAGGCAAGAATGTCGTTCTGCATCTTCGCCTTGCGACTTGCTTATTTCATTGTGCTGTGGTCGAAGAGATTATTAAAACGCTTAATCGAGTGTGGAGTCTTCCAAGAAGTGAAGACTTCCGAGTCTTTCAGCATGCGCCAGAGTCCAGAGATGCGTATTTAAATAATACACGATTTATTGGTGATTGCGTGTTGATATATGTTTGGCTAAATTTATAAGACTTTCTATCCAGGATCAGCGACTGGCATTGACTATGCCGAGACAAACACTGAACTTTTAACATACTCATACACATGACATGCCTCGTGACATGACTGATGCGGTGTGGTGAATATGAGACAGACAGATTACATTGAGTCAATGCTGTCTTATATCAATGCCGAGCAGCCCACATATCGAACACCACCTCACGCCTTCTTCTAGTTGCTGCTTCTGCAGCTCTACCCCGTACTCGTCCCCCTTCAGCACCAACCGCCAGCTGTTCATCAGCACCACCAACAACAGCAACATCTTCATTGTCCATCTGCTCCCACTGGTCATTGGTCAGCTGGCAGATATTATGTAGAATACATGCTGCGCAGATGATGTTGACAGCTTTCTCCACAGACTTGGTTTCAAGATGAGTTAGTCGCCTGAACCTTGCTTTCAGGACACCAAAAGTATGTTCTATGACTACTCTGGTTTTTGATAGCAATGTGTTGTAGTACCTTTTCTGGGCAGGAGTAGGCTCTTCCACGTTATCAGCTCCAGCGTTAATCTGGTTCTCACGGTAGTTTGTGAGAAGCCAGGACTCCAGTTGGAAAGCAGAATCCCCAACTAGGAAACACCGATCTGGCAGCTGACGTTCGCCATTTGCCAAGGCTATACCA
This sequence comes from Lepas anatifera, assembly GCA_034440635.1. Taxonomy (NCBI): domain Eukaryota; kingdom Metazoa; phylum Arthropoda; class Thecostraca; family Lepadidae; genus Lepas; species Lepas anatifera. The sequence continues at coordinate 576,380 of JAOTON010001336.1, read as the reverse complement.
ATGGGAGAATTTTTGAAAATTCTCGAGTCATGGACAGATCCTGGCCAACCGACACATACATCTGTGAATGTCATTTGATCATCACACATTGCCATAAGTACAATAGAGTGGTACCCCTTTCGATTCACATAGACATGCTCATCCTCTTGGGGTCTGTCTATGGGAATATGACAGCCATCCAAGGCACCAACAAATCCTTGAAATCCTCTTCCAATCAAAATCCTGTTGCTGATCTGTAGGCACTCTTCATCTGTGGGGAACTTGATGAAGTGGTCTTTCACTGTTACAAGGCACCTTACAACAGTGTCTACATAGTCCCAAGCAGTAGATTCAGCCACTCCAAATAGCATGGCTACCTTTCTGAAGCTCACTATGCTTCCCAGATAGTACAGTGCCAGCAAAAGCTTCTTCTCAAAGGTTTCAGGCACTCCAAGTTCTTGCATTACTCTGGCTGTGGTCGCAGGCATGAAGCGGAAGTTTGCTCTGTACTGCTCCTCAGTCATTTGTGGCACAATTTCTTCAAAAAATCCTGCAACTTTGTGCAATTCTCCCCTGAAACAGATACACATCAGCTATTAGAAATATTATACTAAGTATAACAGGTGTAATTCCTTCTCCTAAGTCACTTTTAACATGCTTTTACATTATTACTGCACAGGTTCTATGAATCTACTCTTTCAGCTTAAACAAATTGTATTAAGCAGCATGTTGGGCACTTTAGGCCAATTTAACTGTTACCCTGAAATTGGTGGGCATACAGTAGTGAATATCCCACATGAAATCTGCCTTTCTTAAACCAGTTACCATTTTATTCCCTTCTGGATTCACACCACTGCTTCGTATGACTCAGAAAATACTGACATTAACAGATCTCTCCAGAAGTTGCATACTTTTCAGACTGGCCCCATGATTATGATGCACATGTAATCCAGTTTCACTTCAGTTCCAGCCAGATCAGAATTTATTTAATAATATAGGCCCTACCTGCAATGGGTGACATTTTACTTTCCATAACATTTAAAGGGAGGGGGGGTTTAAGGGCACACCGACAACGAAGGTCATGTGGCACATTTAAAGGGAGATATGTGAAACAATTTGTATTGGCTAGATCAAAAGGTCACAATAAGTGTTCTCATTTTTGTGAATTCTGCCTGGAAATGATTAAAATTGCTCTCAAACTCAACATTTACAGACTACTTTACCGGTACATCTCTTATTAATGCAAATGATGCACCCCCCGCTAAGACTATCAAATTCTCTAAAAACTGGTACCATTTTCCCTAAGCAGTGACTTGGAAGTTTAAAACTATTAAGTAAAAAGTTATTTGAAAAAAATCTACAGCCAAAAATAATATCAAAACAAAAATAGAGGACTTAAGGAAATTAAAATTGACCAATCAGAACATACAGCCACCTCACCTTTCTGACGCAAAATATTTGTCATCCTGGGGCTGAGGCAGAATACGACTCAAGACCCAAAGTATGAAATGCCTGAAGACTTGAGTAATTAGGTTTTCTCCGATTCTAGGGCAGATTAATTTGTTTTTTATCTTTCAAAGGCTTTGTAAAATTAATTCAAATACAAATACAGGAGAAGACATTTTTATTACAAAAAACATTACTTTTTAAATTTGAATTGCTTTCGAAAAGTAAGTGATGGATGAAGGTTTCAGCATTTTATTGGAACTGTTAACCATTTCAGTAATAAGTGAGTGGCCCCCCAAAATTTTGCTGAAGATACAAAAATAATTAACAGTTTTGTAATCAATTTTTCAAATAGCAAGACACCACAATAATTTTTTCGTGTATCTCCCTTTAAACTTAATGTTGTTTACACTTCGTTCTGTTCATATCAAAACATCTCTGAATTTTTTTCGTTACGATGGACGTGCTCTTCTTCATAATCATAGTTATTATAATAGTTGAATAAAGCTTTCTCCCTTAACTTACCTCCTTAACTGTGCTTGCACTACATCATCATCATCACTGCTATCATTCTCATCCATGAAAATGTCATTTAAAAGGTTAAAAAAAATGAGGGACAGCCGCTATAATGCCCTCTCCCTCCGTCAATACTTCAGATTATACAAAACAAAATAATCACTAGGTAATAGGTATTTCTGGAAAACACGCTACGAGACCCCTGGCAACTATCGCGCAAATACAATGGCGTCCGAGCTGCCCTCTAATGCTAAGAATATGAACTAACAAATCGACTTGCCTGCCACCTGGTGGTAAGACTGGCGTTACACCGATGACGTCACTGTTCATGACGTCGATTATGACGCGTCTAAGCCTAAGAATATTCTTAGTTGCCGATCAGGGCCCTGGATTTGAGGAGATGGGTTAATGAGCAGCTTGTCTACGCATGATTATGCTCCTCAGTGCAGCACCCCGAAAAGATATATATGTGTGTGTGTGTAGTTGAAGGAAGTTTCTCCCGAAGAGGAAGAAATACTAACGACCCTTTTCGCTTTTCGAGCATGATTCGCTCTAAATCAATTTAGTACGCACACAAATGACTTGTCATGGCGATATCTTAGGGACGCTTTAGCTTAAAGCAACTTTTGTTTGATTAATTGTCGCAAAAAGCGCGTTGAACGTTTTTTTCTCGCCGACATTTTTGGGGCACATTCAGCGAAATTCCAGGGGCCCTTTTCGGCGCCGCCCCCTCCCCCCTGAGCGAAATCTTGGCTACGACCCTTGCACTATGCTTGTAAATATTGTGCGTAACCACGGTTTACATTATATCAGGGGTCTAAAAGTGAGCTTGTGGTCGCCGACTAAAATCCAAGCTTCTTAGATGGTCGCCGAACCTAATACTACATGCATTACAAAATCCGTCTTAAAAGTGGTATAAATATGGCTATAGGGAAGCACTGGTGAGTGCAAGGGGGAAGGTTCCGATAAAATATAGATATAAAAAACCTATAAAATACAGATCGGGTTTCTCGATATCGATGACCTAAGCCAGAATCAAGTCATTATCTGAGTGATTTCATGAGATTTTAATTCAGTATTAAAGTCAAAGTTATGATCTGAAAGCAACAAAATTATACATGCTGGCCCTTAACCCTAGCCCCGGTGACCAGCATGAATCACCTATGACCCCCCCTGGTGGGAGGGGGTTAAAAATGACACCCTCGATCTCGAAAACAAAGAAAGATAGAAGCGGAAAAAGCGATCGAAAGGTCGTCGGAAATGCAGTCGGCGTTACTCCCAGAATTTTTGCGGAAGGTCAATACTGTGGTCACCAGAGGGGAATAATTCATATACGTCAAAATGTATCAAATGCAGTGCTCTATAAAACCTTGCTTATATCCGTACCCAAAATAGCCTGAACCACTTTCTCAACGCTATTCGACAGAGCCAGACCAGCTCTTTCACTAAGGCAGCATCCATTTTCATATCGGTTCAAAGGCTAGGGCGCAACAGGACACTGAATATTGGGGATGTTATCACGTAGCTTCAAGTCATAATAGGAAGAACGCTCGCATTGGGCGTGATATGTCGGACCTAAAAGCCAATGTTGGATAGTGATCAGTCATTTATACGCACTACGCAGTCATGAATACGTATCGATAGTGCCCACTAATCTTAGACTAAGTCTGTTTGGAGGTCAATCGAGGTCAAAGATGATACACTGCCCGTACACAAGGACAATTAAATGGGCGCCGAAAGCGGTGGGACGGGGTACCTACGCGTCCTCCTGTTGGCCAACCAGGTGGAGGTCTCCCAAAAATTTTCGGTTCATCGTCATTAATGCTGTCAGGTACCAAATATGCTCACAATTCCCCTGCCCCGGTCAGCACCAGCCCGGGTCCCTTCTCCTGTAAAAATTCCGTGGGAGCGCCCCTGGGCATTAACATTTTCGCCCATCACTTCTATACCAAGCAAGATACAACCATGATTGATGCACCATTGTTGTTCTCTCATCAATAATGGTTTTATTTTGTGTCCATCCATGTGAAAAATTGTTAGGCCTTATCTTAGAGACAAATAAAAGGGTTTGCAGCACCTTAAAAAAGAGCCTCAGAAACAGTTCCGATGTTTCATTGAACTAGAGAAAAAAACATTTTTCATGTACATACATGCGTCGTGAAATACTTGTGATTCTTCACCTTGAGGCGCCACAAATCAGATAAATTCCTGCAACCTTTCAAATAAATAATTCAAACATTATTCATTGACAAAATTTCCTCAGAAGTGCAGTGGAAAATATCAACCATTGCTAAGATGAGGCCCAATTTTCGCTCCATTGTTGAACATGGTTCTACTCAAAGCAATAGCAATGCTGTCTCTTGGGAATAACCTTGTTTTCTTTGCATGACATCATTCCCATGATAACTATTTCCAAAGCTCTTAATTGATGCATTTTATCATTAATAATCAGGACTGAAAAAGTTTCCAGAATAGTTGCTGATGACCTATTTGGACCAGGATTGGGTACTGAGAAGAACAGTTTGCATTTCAGCAACCTGTTCTTTTGTGGTGGACACAATCTCTCTGTGATATTTCTGCTGTACCTCTGTGGCAGTGCTTCCATATTTCATCCATACTAGAGAAAACAAAACGATTCGACTTTCCTGTGGCAAAAAATACAAGATATTATCAGAAACTTGGATGCATATAATCAGTCAGTTAAAAAACATACACACACAGACACTGATCACCCAGTGTGCATCTATCTGTGCAAAGACACAGCTTATTCTATGTTTGGCAGACTTGGATTGGACCATTGTCCTTGCAGTGGAGTCTTCTGGCAAATTGGAAATGGTTTATCACATATTTGTGCTGTGCAGGAATGCACATTTATATTCCTTATGGGGTACCAATGCACAGAGATGGATCTAGGATTTTAGTAAGGGGCAGCCCTCTGAGATTGCATGCTGTCAACCAAAAGGGCACACTTCACCCAAAAGGGTGGCTATCATCATCAATCAGTGGGAGAAAACTGTGGTTGGTGTGACTTAAAAATGGTAATAGTGCCATAAATGGGAATGCTTGACCCATAGATGGGAACACCCATTCTCAATTATGGGAATGCATGAGACCATTTTCCAGAACAATATTTTAGGCCATGAAACAAAATTTTGTTCTTTCTACCTGGCTTATTTCCCAGTCTGCAAAGTATGGCAGCAGGCCAGACGAGTCGCACCAGCCATCTAAAATTCTCGCACCACCAGCCTCCAAAAATTCGCACCAATCTGCCACATACCAGGGAAAAAATGTACCAATTCCTACCCCTACAATGCAATGCTACCTCAATCATTAGTCAGGTAAGGACTTTTTATAAGGCACCTCCTGTGTCTTAATGGCCATTCAGCCATTATTTGTTTAGTTTAAGTGTCACTAACCTCGCAAATTCGCACCAGGTTGATAAAATTCGCACCACTCGGTCCTATCTCCAAGGGAACTCGCACGGACGGGCGCACCTACACATACCCGTCCAACCGCAAAAAATGCGTAAAATCACAAAGAAGGTGGTTCATACTTAACTGTAGAGTGTTTCTTCATGTTTTAGCTATGAAATAAGACAGAAATCGAAGTATAATACGCACTTCCACGACCTTAATCAAAACGTAAACAATAACTACCGCATTGACGCACCCGCAGGCTCCGAACCAATTATTCAAAAGGAAATTGCGCAATGTTACGTGTAAAAATTATGGGTGGAGATTAAAAAAAGAGAAAATCACTTGTTTTAACAGCATTTGACAATAAACGTCTTTTGAAAAGTAAGAAAAGACGAGAAAACATTTTTTAACGGGTATAAATTTAATAAATTATATTGAAAATATTTTAATATCAAATAGTAGAAAGTGCTGCCATTTTGTGTTTGCGGTGATAGAGGTTGTTGGTTTCAGTCGTTTCAGTGTCTCTACTAACCGTGGCTGGTTTGTGCTTGAAACCGGCATGGGCACCGAAAGCGGGGGGACGGGGGGACGCGTCCCCCCAAATTTTAGGTAAATCGTCATTAATGTGTCAGGTACCGAATAGCCCGGGTCCAACCCCTGCGAAAATTCCGTGGCGGCGCCCCTGGAAACCGGAGATGGACGAAAATGCGTGCGGGACCCAAAATTGTTTTCTTCTTATTTGGATGAGTTTATGTGGTGAGAACGCCATGAAAAGAAGTGGCAAGGCTTTCTCGCGGCTGTCCGCCGACAGTACCGTTAGATAAGTACAACCAACAGAACCTAACCTAACCTAACCTAACCTAACCTAACCTAACCTAACCTAACCTAACCTAACCTAACCTAACCTAACCTAACCTAACCTAACCTAACCTAACCTAACCTAACCTAACCTAACATAACCTAACCTAAACTAACCTAACCTAACCGTGTCTCGATTTAGCGAGCCGGACTGCGGCGCACCGAGCCAAGATTTGGTACGCTTTCACAACGGTGCTTTACCTCTGGTACAAAGGTACCAATCGTCAGTTGGCTGATGATCAGTCAGCTGATGGTTTCCGTAAGCTGACTGACGATCAGCTGCCATTGTCTTTTCTAGTTTTCAGTGTTTTGTTTATTTACGGCGATAGACGACGCGCGATTACGACGTTCAGGTTAAGTAAGTGCTGCAAATCGGGGTTTAAGTGGGAATAGCGCTACGGAGCCTCACTGAATGGAAAGAGGGTGTCTTGCTGATGCCGAAGATGTATCATTTCTATAGAAAATCTTTCGGGAAAGTGGACGTCTTATCTAAGATTAGCCCACGGACGAGATCTCGTCGAAAATGCCATACTTTGCACACTGACTTATTTTTTCTTAAAATTTTAGAGGACATTTATCTTTGAAGCAGAAACAGGAAATATACTTTATACCCTGCTTCAAATATTGAAGCTCAACATGTTTATTATGATTATTGACATGTCTTGGTGCATCTGTGTAAATAAAACACTAGTCATATACAAAATCAATTAATAGATACCTAGTGAAAAAATAAAAAGTTTTTTAATATTTGATTTCTATTGCCACTTGAGATAATGATATATACAGACCAAGACATATGGCCATACAGAACATGATGTGAGCCAACCTAGCACAACAAAACCTGTTTTCAGCACCTTTAATGCCATTTTTAACAACTTCTAAACTTCAAAGCTCCATCTGTAGCCCCATCATTTGTATTCTAGTGGTGGGGGCAGTAGCAAGGCATTTTCTGCCTCACGGACCTGGTTTAATCAGTTTTGGGGTACCCTTTTCCTCAGGCCGCCCTTAATCCTTTCAAACTTAAGGGGTCCTGAACTCGAGTTCAGGGATCCCTTGGACCTGTCACTGCTGTGGCACCCCAAATGAAAGCTCAAGTTATTTTCTGTGCCTACTAAGAGCATCCTTAAAAATTTTCCTATTTCTCATTCCAGGGACGTTAAAATTTATAAATAACAGGCCTACTTGGTCACCCTGTTATATGTCCAGCTATAAGGCCCAGTCTGCAAAGTACGGCAGCATGCCAGGCGAGTCGCACCAGCCATCTAAAATGCTCGCACCACCAGCCTCCAAAAATTCGCACCAATCTGGCACATACCAGGGAAAAAATGCACCCATTCCTACCCCTACAATGCAATGCTGCCCCAATCATTAGTCAGTTAGTTAAGGAATTTTTATAAGACCCCCTCCTGTGTCTTAATAGCCATTCAACCATTATATTTTAAGTTTAAGTGTCACTAACCTCGCAAGTTCGCACCAGGTTGATAAAATTTGCACCAGTCGGTCCTGTCTCCAAGGGCACTCGCACCGACAAGATCTAGACGAAAATGCCGTACTTTGCACACTGGTATAAGGCAAGAACATGGTGGTATCAAAAACAGTATACTTGTTATGGATAGTCTCATAATTAGGCACCCCAAAAATCATTTAGGAAATCCACGCCCGTTGGAATGTGTGACTATACAACAATGTTTACGATGATATTTTGGCGTGATTGTGGTTGAAAAGGGTTTAAACATGCACCACTTGTATTCAAGTTTTTTTCCTTCTGACACTTCGCGATAAAGCAAAACAAGGAAACATCATTGCCGCCCCGGTAGCTCAGTTGGTAGAGCGTTGGGCTCCGGCCCGCTGCTCAGAAGCATGCAGTGGCAGTGCATGTCCAGGCTTGGGATCGGTTCCCCTGAGACGCTCCGGCGCTCAATGGTTTACCCGACGTACAGGTCGGCTGGCAACTGACTGGTGAGAGGGTGACCTGAGCGGGGCGGCCGTCCCTGTGCTTTGTGGGACGTTAAACTTTGGCTTCTAAATTAACCCTCCATTGAGGGAGTTGCTCGTTCGGGTGGTGGGGTCGGGGTCTCCGTGACAAGTCCCTTGATGACTTTAGTGAGACTCCGACTCCGGCAGCCTTACCAGGAACAACTTGAACAAAATTTATATAAAAAAGTAGACTCCAAAACCCACCTAGATTGCACGGACCGTCTACGATAAACGCACATCTTGATTTAGCCCCTTGGATTTCACAAATTGAACACCAGTCGTCAAAAACGGCGCCCACTGCTTCCAACAAGAATACAAAAATATTAGGGGCAGCCCGCGCCGCGCTCGTTCTGAAGGCCACAGACACCGAAAATGTACCAGGGCGACCACCGGCGACTAGGCGACCACGCAAGTCGGCGGTTTCGGCCGACTTGGTCGCCCATTGGTCGCCTATTGAAAAAAAATGAAAATCACCGACTTGGTACCGACCAGGGGGGTGCGCTCCGGCCCTTCAGCAAGTGGCAACCGTTTGGCGACCTCTGACGGCTGCGATGACGTCAGGTCAACCATGCAACAGCACGGCTCCATGATAAGTGGGCGGGAATTGTGACTCGGGTGGGATTTTTGTGTGTTCTCTTGCACTATCCGTGGGAGTAGGGCCATAAAATTTAGTTTTTTTCTGGTAGAGAAATGACTGGAAAATAATTTCAGTCACAAAGATTTGGGATTTTGGATGTAGCTTTATAGTAATTCTGTGTTGAATGGAGCGTTACGAATCTGGCGCAGGAAGAATACAGGGCCCTGATCGGCACCTAAGAATATTCTTAGGCTTAGACGCGTCATAATCGACGTCATGAACAGTGACGTCATCGGTGTAACGCCAGTCTTAGCACCAGGTGGCAGGCAAGTCGATTTGTTGGTTCATATTCTTAGCACTAGATGGCAGCTGGCACGCCCTTATTGTGTTTGCGCGTTCTTCTACCTTTAGACGGTGAGTAAAAGGTACATAGGGGAAAGTGGGGGGTCATGGACACCGTGGGTAAGACGGAAACCCCCTGTTTGGGAGGAACTGACAGCGCCGCGACCGGGAAAAGCGTGTAATACGCTTACTTTTAGCTCGCGTCGGTCGCAGAAAAACGTTGGGTCCGGTAAGCTCTCTAGGATTTATACAATTTTCATAAAAGCAAAAACTGCAACTCATGAGTTATTTTCACAATCGAATTCTTAAGGTCATTGCATGGATGTTTCTATAGATACATTATTGGTATTACGTAATATGGCTATTCAAGATGTTACATTTTGTTCACCGCAGTCGCTGACTGTGTAATCGCAATGTCATCCAATTCATGTCCAAGTTTGTTTAGAAAGGGCAGAATGGGGTAAGACGGACACCACGTGTGGGGCAAGATGGACATGGTGTCCATGTTGTCCCACACAAGAGTATATTTAATTTTATATGATATAAGCTTAAATAAACAAGTTTATCAAGGGCTTTGGGGTCCAGCGATACACCTGAGCGGAGGTGGTTTTGGCTGATGGTTGGGGGGTTGGGGACACAGGGCCCGAAATTCTGGAGAACATATCATTAAATTTGGGGGTCATCCAGGGGCAGGTGTACCCTTCGATCCTCAGCACCCCATGAAATGGTCACGGTGCCCCCCTGAGAGATTGATGGGCCCCCTAACCATCGTCAGGCGGCACCTATTTGGCAGGGGGAATATGGCCCCAAGATCTCGAACTAACCGGCCGATTTGAAAATTGAAGTGCCAAGATTCCGCTGCAAACTTATTTTGAAAAAAAAATTTCAAAATTTATTTTTAGGAGAAGGTCGTGCAAAATATACAATTTTGTGTATTTTTAGATTTCCATAACCCGTCTGTGAGATTTCACAAAAGTCAGATTTACAAATAATACCCAAAATTTCATAACTGAGTTACAAAATTGAAATTCAATGGCAGTTCCAGGACCAGGACAAGGGAAATATATACAACCTAAAGTTTTTACGCGGATAGAAGCCATAATGGCATCTTACACATAAATAAAAAAAAAGAAAACCATCAGGGGAGAAGGAAAAAGGGAAACAACCAACAATAGCAATGGTAGCAAGTATATATCCCTCGACTAGTGAAATTTAATTTCATAATTTTACCCCCCATGGCAGCTCTGGGAAGGGGAATAGGCGGATCAGGACTCGTCGGGGGGTGGGGTGATGGAAACACATTTCAATATACAACGATATTGAGTCGCGGCGTGATAGGCTGGGAATATACATTTTGAATTTAGTGACTGACAGCCTCTGTAATCTAAATGGGTTATAACTATTTAATTTCATATACCCAATTGTATTCGCCCACACGGCTAAGCAGTCTCCACTACTAACGTTTAGTCCTCTGATAACATTCCCCATTTGAACGCTGTAACCGCCCGATGAATACAAATAGTGACAATATGCACTATCATCTCACAAAAAATATATAATAAAACCAAAACGGTATCAGGATACAGAGACGGCTCCTTTACAAAAACCCATCCATACGATAATACTGGTTTGTGATAGAACCTCCCCAAAACCAGCCAAGCTCGCCCCTGTAAATATATAATCTTGAAAATTTCAGAAAACCGCCTTACTAGTTTAGGAAAAGTCAGGAAGTTTCAAAGTTCTATCAAGCCGTTTCGAGATATTCTCGAAAACCGAAGGGGGAATATTAGCCCCCTGCCGGAAATAGGGCTAAAGTGTCGCTTCCAACCCCTCCCCTTAGAAGCGGGGGAGGAGCGCTCTTAGTCCTCCTTTAGGATTTGCCGCCCACTTAATAGGTTTTGCGTTCCAAAAGTGGCACACCCTGGCAGACGAGAACCCAGGATTTTTATTTGGGAGGAGGGTCACAAGAGGGGGCAGCAGGCCGGTGGAGGGTGGATTTTGCCTCGAGGGGCACACTTGTTCACCCAAAGGGCGGCCAATTTTCGCATCCTAGGGGGGTGGGGGTGAGAGCAAATTGTTTTAGGGGGCGGCGTGTTGGGTGCAGGGGCAGCAAAGTCAGTGTAGGGGGCGGCATGTTGGGTGCAGGGTCGGAAGTCAGCGTAGCACTGCCTCTAAAAGTCAGGTGAAGGCTCATCCTTCCCCTCGATGGGCGACTTCGACGCCCCACATGGATGGAGCCGGCACTTTGGAGCTAAAGCGTTTGGGGGTCCGGGCCCACTGCCCCCCCTTGGTGCGCGCCCACCCCTGATCCGGATGGCGCCCCCGGCAAGGTGCCGCTCCCTCTGATCAGCGATCCTGGATCAACCTATGCAAAGTTTCACGACAGCCCTTGATACTTCTTTAATCCTCCACCATAAAAAAATCAGAAAAGGCATGTCCCCCTTTGACCCTTTGACGGAAAAGGTAAAAAATGCCTCCTTCCCCGCGGCGGACGACAGTAGCCTAGTGGGTGGATGCAGATGTAAATCTTTAAGGCCTGGTTCGGTCACTTTGTTCATCTTGTCCATCTTTCCCCATGGGGTGACCATGTTACCCCACTAGGTGGGGCGAAATGGACTTTTGCTACTTTTTTCTAAGCCTTACGCAAATTTTAATAGGATAATTGCAGACACCAAGCTGCTTGCACAGCGGTAGATAAATGTCTGAAGTATCTCTACAGCAAAAATGGGAACGAAACAAGATCATGAAGTCATCGAAAACTCACACCATCGTTACGGTGTCCGTGACCCCCCACTTTCCCCTACATCGTTATACACGACTGAGAACCACTCGCACCAGATTTCCGCACCGCAAAACGCAACTTGCTCTAATCTTCCCATGTGCGCCAGATATGTCAATATTTCAGTCTGCGCGCAGTCACTATTTTCTGTCTTAGCTGACAAGTAAGACAGTCTTACTGCTGACGTCATACTTTCGTGACGTCATGTACGAGCTAACGCCAGTCTTACCGCTAGGTGGCTAGCTGGGTGGTGTGAGACGTACTGCGCATGCTCTGTCTTAGCTAAGACAGTCTTAGCTAAGAATCTTAGTTGCCGATCAGGGCCCAGGAGTGCACCTAAGGTAATAGAGTAAATAGCATCTATTTATGTACTATTAGGTTCTACACCTTAGGTAATAGAGTAAATTGCACCTACTTATTTCTGTGTCTGGCTTAGCAATGCTTCTTGTTGTCTGGCATGCTGTGTTTTTGCTCCTTGTAGAATTATAGTGTTTCATGCAGTCCCTATTGTTCCTTTTTGTGGTCCTTTAAAACCATTTGTATTATTTCTCCTACATTTGTAATAGACTTTCATTTGCTGTTTGATGGACCAACCCAGATAGAGCTGAGACTCAGGATGCAACAACTGTGGTTATCCCATCATTGGCTTGGATATGGATAGATTGGATGGATATGGATAGAGCTTGGACATTGACGTTTAGAATAGTCTTTTATCTCGGTTTTTGGCTACATTTCTAGTGCCCCATTGATATCTCCTTTTGCTCCCTTCACTCAAATGTACAATTTTTCTTTTAAAAAATAGTTGTTATTCTTTGTACAAGCTTGTTTCTTTCATGTAATAATAGTTTTGTTTCCTGAATGTTGTGTACTGAATAGTTTTTGTTAAGGTTTAGTATAATGTTTTATTAACAAAGCAAGCTTTACTCTCAACGGACTACTCTTGTTTCTCTTTGCAGTGTAAGGAAAATAGTAAACGTCCACTGCCATGTGCTGCCAGACCTCGCTCGATATGGATAGATGCAATCAGATTGAAACTTTGGTTTCCATTGCCTAAAGCTTTATCCATATATTGTAAATGCATCCAGATCAATCATGCAATCCTGGTCAGCATTGTGCATGGAAGCAGGGTCTTTGTTAATCTGTGCAACTGGGCAGGGAGTATCAACTGGGTTCAACTATGAAGTCCTTGGGGAGCAGACACTCTATGGGTGTGCCCTAATTTTATTGTTGTAAATACTGACTATTTGCACCAATTGTGAATGTTAGCAGACTACCAATAAGGTTGTTGCAAGATATGAAGTGGTCTTTTTAACACATTTGGATACTCCTGTTGTAAATTTATGAACTCTTAAAAAATATGGTATTAAAGACATTTTGCTAACAATTATTCCAAACCTTTGTATGGTAGTTTGAATGATTTGCACAGGTAAGGGCTTGACTCTCATTTCATTTCAATTTTCCACCCACTGATTATATTTTCCCTGGTGGCTTTTACAGCTAGCACCCCAGTGGAAAACCAGTTGTGGGGCACTGCAAAGAATATTCAGTGATGGCTAAATCCTCTAAATATGAGAGTGAAGAAAGAACGTTTTAAAAATTTGGTTAAGCTCTCTTTGTCATTTTCCTAAACAAATAATGATGCAGAAAATCGTCCTGGTGATAAAACAGTTGGCAGAAAAATAGTCTGCAAAACCAAAGCTCACATTTCCGTCAGCTGTCCTGAAAGAATTTTCAGGGATAGCTATGGCACCCTGGTGCTAGGTGTGGCCCCATGGGTGATCAGGGTGGACACTGATGTGAATTGTAGGTGGTATTATGCCTAAATTATCTTTATATTGTCAGTCAATCATTCTTTTTATAATTTTGAAAAAGTAGTTATTCCCTTTAAGGACCTTGTAGTTTTTGAAAATACAATTCACAAATAAATTCCAGGTACTTCCAGCCTGTATGGCACAATATATTAGCTTAACCCTATTTTCGGCAGGGGGGCTAATATTGCCCCCCTTCAGGTTTTTCGAGAATATCTCCGAAACGGCTTGCGATAGAACTTTGAAACTTCCTGACTTTTCCTAAAACTAGTACAGGCAGGTTTTCTGAAATTTTCAAGATTATATATTTACCAGGGGCGGAGCTATGGCTGGGTTTTTGGGGAGGTTCTATCCACAAACCAAGTATTATCGTATGCGATGGGTTTTTTGTAAAAGGAAGCCGTCTCTGCTGATCCTGATACCAGTTATATGGTTTTATTATATCATTTTTTATGTGAGATGATAGTGCATTCACAATTGTCACTATTTGTATTCATCAGGGGCGGTTACAGCAGTTCAAAATGGGGGGGAATGTTATCAAGAAGGACTAAACGTTAGTAAGTGAGAAGACTGCTTACAGCCGTGCCAGGGCGAATACAATTGGGTATATGAAAATTCAAAATAGTTATAACCCAATTCTAGATTACCAGAGGCGTGTCCAGTCACTACACATTTTCAAAATGTATATTCCCAGCCAGTATCACCGCCGCGACTCAATATCGTTGTATATTGAAAATGTGTTTCCAATCACCCCCACCCCCCCCACGACGAGTCCTTGATCCGCCTATGTCACCCCCTTTCCCAGAGCTGCCATGGGAGGGTAAAAATTATCAGAAATTAAATTTCAACTAGTCGAGGGACTAATATACTCATGCATACCATTTGCATATTGTTGGTATGTATTTTACCCCACTGTTTTACCTTACTGCATCCGCCCCTGATGAGTTTTTCACTTTTTTCTGATTTATTTATGTGTCAAAGATGCCAAGCAGTATATGACGGCTTCTAATCCGCGTAACAAAAACTTTTTAGGTTGTATATATTTCCCCTCATAGTCCTGGTCCTGGAACTGCCATTGAATTTCGAATTTTTGCGTAACTCGAGTATATTTTACCCTGCTTGACTGATCCATTGACTGACCCTTGACTGGCGGGAGCTGCTGATTTCCGCGGCACACCGCGGCACGGTTCCTGCCTGTCATTATTAGCATTAAAAATTAATTTAGCTCATTATGAAATTATGCAACCCTCAGCCTTGCGAATTATCTCTTCCATCATTTGTTAATCATATTCAAACAAGTATGAAATGTATAGCAGGTCTTTATTATTAATTTGCATGCATTAATTAAAAACTAAAATAATAACAGAACTTTCCAGTAATTAGACTTGTACTGAGATTTAGATTTTGGATCTTCTGGTCCGTACCGTTCTCTGGACTCTGGTTTTGAAACGAAATCGTCTTCGAATAAGTGATTTTCTTATTCCTAGGTGGCGTATCTGATTCGCTTTAGGTCTTTTAGGCACTGTTTATTAGATCCTGGTTAATTGAATGAATAATTATGGACTGGCATTCCAAGATAGGACGATTGATCCCTTTGCTTCCCTGACAGTGGACGACAATTTAGGAGCTCACTATGATTTTGATAGAATAAGAACCACTTGTTCTTATTACTCACCCTCGAGATTGAGCGGTCAGTTTGCATCAAACCAGCTCAATTTGTGTATTTTTCATCTAAATATCAGATCGCTTTTGAACAAGCATAATGAGCTTTGTGATTTACTTAAAGAGATAGGTATTCCCTTTCATGTGATAGCAATTTCTGAAACTTGGATTAACAAAGAGCTTGAAAATTTATTTATAATTCCCTCATATAAAGCTTATTTTTCTCATCGTGTCGGCAAAAGGGGAGGGGGTGCGGGCATTTACGTAAAAGAGGATTTATTGCCTACCCAGTTACATTGCCCGTCATTCTCAACTGCCGAAGTAGTATGTGTCAGTGCGAAAACTCAAGACAAGTCGTTCGTCGTCTGCCAAATGTACAAAGCACCAAGCACAGATAAATCAAAATTTATGGAAGAGTTGAATATTTGTCTCGAATGGCTACAACAACTTAATAAGACTATATATATAACTGGTGACTTTAACTTCGATCTACTTTCCATCGAAACTGACTCTTGGGCTCGCAGTTTCTTTTTATCCATGTGTTCCTTTGGATTTCTCCCAACGATTTCTAAAACAACGCGACACCAGGCGAACTCGGACAGTCTACTCGACAATATATTTTCAAATAGCCTAGAAATCGTGGAAAAGTCTGGTGTTCTATTATCTGACATTGCAGATCATTTCCCTGTAATGCTGAACACCAACAATGAAGTTAAAGTAAAGAAATCAATTCCAAAATTAACTTGCTTTGATTACCGTAGAATAAATGAACTTAATTCTTTCTTAAGCGCTGAACTAGTTTGTATTGAAAATGAAACTGACCCAAACTTTCTCGCCACAACCATCATAAATAGCTACAATAAAGGTATTGAAAAGCTCTCACGTCAAACTTGCCGTAACAGGAAAACGGAACCAAGAAAACCGTGGATCTCACCTGGGATTTTATCCTCAATAAATGTTAAAAACCAACTCTACATTAAATCTTTAAAATCAAAATGTGAGGCAGATAAGCAGCAATACAATAAATACAAAAATGGTCTGATTGGAATTATCCGTAAAGCTAAGAAACACTACTATGAGACAGAATTTGAGAAATGTAAGACTGACTCGAAACAAACTTGGAAAACCATAAATGAGTTAAGAAATAGCCGAAGTAATGGTAATGATATCCTGGAAACAATTCATACCACAAACGGAGTGAACATACAGGATAGTGAAGGTAAAGCAGACGCCTTTAATAATTTTTTCAGTACTATTGGAACAAAACTCCAAGAAAAAATCGCACCTTCCCCCACCAATCCCCTAGATCTAGTAAATGATTGTGAAAATGAAATGGAACTTAGGCTTACAGATGAAGAAGAAGTAAGTAGATTAATTGAAAATATGAAAAATGTGGGAGCTGGTTGTGATGGCATTAATAGCAAAATTCTAAAGAATACATATAGAAGCATAGTACAGCATCTAGTGAAACTATTTAATGCATGTCTTACCACAGGAATATTTCCCGATGCCTTAAAAATAGCAGTTATCAAGCCTATCTTTAAGACTGGCGATCGGCATGTTGTTACCAACTAACCCATTAGTATTCTTCCCGCAATATCAAAAATTCTTGAAAAACTTCTTCACTGCCGAATTATGGAACATCTTGAAATAAATCAACTCATACACAATAACCAATTCGGATTTCAAAAAAATCGTTCAACATTTATGCCTATACTTCTGCTCCAAGACTTTGTTACTAAGGCCTTTGAGGAAGGGGAACTTGTACTGGGGGTATTTTTGGATTTAAGAAAAGCATTTGACACCGTGGATTATAACATTCTTCTGGGAAGAGCAAAAAAATATGGAATAAAAGGTAAATATTTAGAAATTCTCTCTTCATATCTATCCAATAGGAAACAATGTGTTCAAGTAGAAAACAAAACGTCAGAATATAGAAAAGTTAATATGGGAGTCCCGCAGGGGGTCTATACTTGGGCCCCTGCTGTTCATTTTATATGTTAATGATCTTCCGCTTCTCGGTGAAAATGCACTATATCTCTCCTATGCTGATGATACGGCCCTGCTCTTCAAACACAAAGATCCAGAAATACTTAAATCGAACGTCAATGAAACTCTCTTGCGGCTTTCAGACTGGTTCTGTGCAAACTATTTGTCTCTCAACCTTGAAAAAACCTTCACGCAGCATTACTCTCCTTATCCAGAAAAATTTCACTTAAACATAAAAATAGGCCAGAATGCAATTGAAGAAAAAGAGGAGATTAAGTATCTCGGGATGATTTTCGATAAGCAACTTAAGTTTTCTGGGCATATAAATCATATTTCTAAAATAATAAGTCGAAACATTGGCATTATTTGTAGGATTCGATACTTTATTTCAGATCGTATAGCACTTCTCCTTTACCATGCATTAATCCAACCTTACCTTAACTATTGCTGTCTCATCTGGGGTGTGAATTACTCATCTCAACTTTACAAAATTAACATCCTCCAAAAAAAGCCGTTCGACCCATTGAAAGAATATACCTCCCTGGAAGCTCAGAACCAGTTTTCAAAAAGTACTCGATCCACAAAGTGTCTGAACTCGCGAAAACACAAATGTTAATTATAGTTCATAAATCCCTTATTGGTCAGCTTCCTGAAGCCATAAAAAAATTGTTTTCGCTCAGGGAACCGGGATATCGTGAGGTTAGAAGAACCCCCCTACTGGATCAACCATTCTCAAATAGGAATTACCGCCTTTTCACGACCCCTTGCTTGGCCCCGAAATTGTGGAATAGTATATTTTCCGATAAATTTCAATCTGTTGAGCAAATCCCGAGAAGTAAACTAATTATCAAGAAAATGTTGAAACAACATTTCATCGGTCAAAGTCAGTAGAATATTAAATTTAGTAAGCTTATAGTTCATTTGAATGAGTAGAACAATACTAAATACACAACGAGTGCAAAAATAAATTGTATGGCTTCCGTGCTCTCCAAAATATATACTGTTCTTGAACGACTAGAACATGTTTAGAAATATCAACCACGTATTTAGTCAGCGTATGCTTAAATTTAGTCAATGTTCCCACTTAATCTTGCAGATATCATTTATGTTCTCGCGGAGGTGCCGGGGCCTCCTTGGCTGTGATCTGTTTGGCGGCGGCCTGGGGGATGGGGGGAGCTTTGAATTACCTGTGCTATACCGATATCCATTAGAGACAGCAGATGTTCCAACACCTACAGATTTGACTCCCTTTGGGTCTGTCAGGTTTCGGTCGGGCGGGTTGCGCCGGGGAGGTCCTGGCGCCTTTGCATCTCTCTGGAATCGTAACGCGTTATAACCAACGTATATTAAACATGTCTGTGGTTCAGCACCCAATGTCGAGTCACATTGTGGTGCTCCCACACCTGACACACATATCAATTCATGCCTCACTTCATGCTCTCATCTTCAGTCACTCGCACCTCATCATCTTCTTTTCAGAATAGAAACCGGGAGAGTCTAAAAGGGTGAGTATAGACTTGACTTTATCTTTTTTCTGACATCGACATCATTTGGATCGACAACCAGACGAGAAAATCCCCGTTCCCTTCGTTGCTCCCGGGGGCTGGTGAACAACAGGTTTTCACCTCGCTTGCTGGCCCGGGGGGCAACGGAGGGAGTTATATTCACTCATGCTCTCATCTTCAGTCGCTCTCACCTCATCATCACCCCAAATATACAAAACACGTCGTTCTAGTACGGGCAGTAAATATGTCTCAGGCTCAGCACCCAGTGTCAAGCTGCGCACTGGGTGTTTCCACAAGAGACAAACATTATAAAAAAATGAAAATTTTGGGTCAATTATTTGTAAATCTGAACTAGTTTTGTGAAAATCGTACAACAGAGACAAGGGTTATGGAAAATCTAAAAAATACACAAAAATTGTATATTTTGCACGACCTTCTCCTAAAAAATGAAAATTTTGAAATTTTCTTTTTTCAAAATAAAGTTTAGCAGCAGAGGAATCTATGGCACTTTGAATTTTCAAAATCGGCCGGTTAGATTACGAGATCTTAGGGGGCCGATATTGCCCCCCCTTGCCGGAAATAGGGGTAGCCGGGAGCCTGACGGAAATAGGGTTAATCATTTCTGGAGCACTTTCCAATTTCAGTAATACTGCTACTATTTGCAAATTAAAATTTCCAAACTATATAGAAGGCTTCAAACTCTAACCAAAGAAGGCTTCAGCTGAATGAAATTTTTATCATTATGCCATCGATATTTTAACTGAAAATAATAAAAATGCTTTAATAAGCTTTTGTCATGAGGTGGTCCAGGGTATATTTTAAGGAATTGGGACTGGTGGGCATTCGGCTGAAAAGGGCACAAATTCCCACTAAAATGGCACTCTTAGAGCATCAGATGACTGGTGAGTGGTGGGCGCTGGGCCGCAAAACTGAGTATGGTGGTGATGCCTGCTCTGTCGCGAGTAAACTTCTCGTTCGTTGGGGAAGAAGAGGCGAGAGTTGTGACAAGACAATTGCCGGCACCTTCATCGACTACTGATGGCAACGCATCTCCTCAATTCTCTGAGCATCCATCAGTCTACGGTAAATAATTTCGCCGTGCTGCAGTAACCTCCCTTCTCATCCGACCTGGCTTTGTGTTATTTTCTCTCCCTCACGGTCAAACGTGGACGAAACTACAATGACCGTGAAGGCGAAGTGTCCGCAAAAATTCAGGGTGTGCAAAGACACTTACGAAAATGTCAAGGAAAGTGCGCTGAACTCATGAGGGTGATGCAAAGTGATACTCTTCAGTTTGTACATGGAACATGACGCTGTGACGCTAATTGTTCAGCTTATCTGATGCACCTGTTAAGAGTCATTGTTACCTGCATCAAATTTTATCGCAGAAGTGTCCTTTTTCCTGTGATATTTATTAAAGAAATAATTGGGCGCGTAAAATACTAGTTCCTGCATAATATCGCAGAGGTGTGGATTAGTATGTCCTTGGGACAGCTCAAGTGAAACCTGCAAGCGGTGTTAAAAATGTCCCTTAAGTCTGTGTTTTCATTTTCTAATGTCTCGAACTTGGTTCGAGGCAGTCCAATAGATTCGTGGGCCACAGGCCTCATTATATATAGATCACATGCTTCATTCTATACTTTCTCTTTTAATATCGGGATTCTAATATGTTTCCAAATTTGGGCACATCAATCTTCGTAAAAAAACTTTCCCCTGCTGTAGTGATATACCTTCAGAAATAGCTAGTCATGTCGTATCCATTACCGACGAATATTCACCGTACGCACTTATTGAATATGTATCACTTGTTAAGTTAACAAATGACTATTTTATGTGAGTATCTTCCCGCTGAAGCAGTATTGAACGGAAACCACGAAACGAAGTGGCGGCATACCGTCTCCGGCCGATGGTGCTATCTTTGACGAGACCGTTGATGCAGTGGACGTCAGCGCCGAATGGAGGCATAGGGGACAACGATGCACTGCATCTCTTTGATATATCTGAAAACGCTAGCTTGCATGAACAGACCAGACGAAAAATTATAATAAGAGCTTAATATATTTATTTCAACCAACAACTCATGCTTGAACAACAAACGGGAAATGTACCATGGGAAATGTTGCTCTTAGTTCACAGCCTAAATTCTACAGACAACAATAGTGGGCTGAATGTGCTCTCTTCTTCAGTTACGAAAACTTTCTTGCAGGCTTTGTTTGCCAACTCAAATGGCAGTTACGCATCGCCTCCTGAGCATGCCAGCAGCGAAGACTTCCTGAAAGAGCAAGTAAAATTGTATTAAATTCCAAAATCGTAATAATTGACGTTGCTTGGATATGGAAAATTGCATTCAATTATTGAGAGAGGAACAAACGAGAAAACTGCTGCAGTCACATTAGACAAGACTATTTGCAGACCCCTGCAGACAAAATTATCAACCATCTGAGATATTACCATTTTCATTCATACCATCTAAGCAAATGCAGAAAGAGGATGGTTGAGTGAGGCTGTGGGTTGAATCAAGATTGAATCGTGCCACCAGCCATAGGCATTTTTCAGCGAATTCATATAAAGTTAAACTAATGTAATGATGATTTCTGCTAATACCTGCTTGATATTTGAGTAATTCATCAAAGAGCTGGCAGAGCTGGATCCAGGTTGTCCATTGGGGGGGGGCATCCGAACCAGGGGCAAAAGTTTTAACCGGAAAAACAATCGGGTGGGCGCCAACCTATCAGTGGGTACCCGATTTTCGCATCGAAGGAACGATATTTCAAAGGGGCATCATCAGCCTTTCAGGTGGAAGGGGGCATCTACCTTTTTAGGGGTGACGAGGGTTGATCGGTATGACACCTGCCCCCCCCCCCACCCTCTGGATCCAAATATGAGAGCTGGCCAATAATTTTCAACGAGAAGCAAAGACCAGAACAGAATCCCACCTTTTGGGGAGGCTACACGAACCTCCGCACATATTTAAATTCTCGATGGATCTAGCAGCAAATAAGGAGGTAGAAACACAAGAGGAAAATCTATGTGAATGTTTTTCATGACATGGCTGGACAAACTCATTATATATTACACAGAAATCATGCACAACAACCATGGTCTGTGCTCCTGTCTTTTACACAGGAAATTAACTCTATTCACTGCTCTTATTTTTTTAACTTCCATGCCACCATTGTAGTTTTAGTTCATATTTCAGCTTCCCTGGAGTCTATAAGTGAGCAAAATGACAAAATGTACATAAAACAAGAAAAAGCTAATCAACCAACAAACAACCTGAAGTTTTGTTCTAAAGAAAGCAGATTTAAGAGTTTAAAGGCAAAAGGCAGTAACATGCTTCAACAGTATCCAAGGTACAAGCCTCACTCAGTTTGGAATACTTCAAAGAATGCAGGATTAGCCTCATTACTGTTGACCCAGGTTCAAATACCAAGTGATAATAGTAAGGATTTCCTTATCCTTTTGAAGTTGGCAGCACCATTACTTCAGCGGTTGGTTTGTTGCAAAGCACTAAAGCTTATTCTTAAACAGGCTTTTGAGTATGCTGAGGCTAAAATTTAAAATCATTTAAAATTACCAGCAGCATTTCCTCCCACCACACACAAAGTAACATCATGACAAAGAAGGAGGAAATTTGCATTTGACCATAGTAATTGAAAAAGTGGGTGACTTTCTGGAGAACCTATTTCAGCACGTGACCTCTCCACCCAGTGTGCAAAGTATGGCATTTTCAACGAGATCTTGTCAGTGTGAATTCCCTTGAAGACAAGAGCTAGTAATGTGAATTTTATCAACCTGGTGTGAATTTGCAAGACTGGTGCGAGGAAGTTGACACTTAAACCAAACAAACAATGGCTGAATGGTTATTAAAACACAGAAGGTGGCCTTGTAAAAAGTCCTTAACCAACTAACTAATAAGAGAGGTAGTATTGCATTGTGTGGGTAGCAATGTGTGCATTTTTCTCCCTGGTATATGAAAGATTGGTGAAATTTTTTTGGAGGCTGGTGGTGCAAGAATTTTACATTGCTAGGGCGACTCGACTAGCCTGCTGCCATACTTTGCAGAATGGCTCTCCACTGTGCAAGAGAAAATGGGGTATCTCCCATTGCCAATGCATTGGAGATACCATTTTAGCACTGCAACACTGCTCTTATTAACAAAAAATACTATGAATGCCCATGTCAACACATGCATCCATGGCAAAGCATGACTGATGCATGCCTATGTGGCGGGATAGCACAATTCCAATACATAACAAATTCCGACAACTTCCAAGTACAACATTCAATTCAACACTGTTCATTCAACATGTAAGAACACTCAGTCCAAAAATGGATGTTTTGTTTTATATTTGAAGTTGTATTGAATATGCATTTTGCTTGGGTATAATGGGCAGCACCCATTATAGTCATGGCTTGCCCATGTATGTAGGTATTGCATACATAAATAGTAGTGTAGTATAAGTATAATACAGCTTGTAATATGACCAGATTCGCTGGATGATATGAAACTAACTGATAATAATCATGCAATTGAGGAAATGTAAGTTAATTACATGGAAAGGACAGGTCAAAATAAATAAACCACACATAAATAAATGGCGATAGACTCACATGGAAAACTTAATATTCTGATATGAAAAATCATACATTTCTTCTGCAAAATCTCGATTGGGCCTGTCACTTCAGGTCCGCAGAATGTGAAAATCACCATCCCATCCTACTGGCACATTAAATACGATTTCCAGGCTTCCAAAAGGCTAAAAACTCCTCGCATAGTATCAAACTCGAACGCGCCACTTACGCATCCCCGAATTTAAACACGTATTAGTGACAAACTATGATGCAAAATTGTCATTTTCTATGTTGGACATATTCCTCGATCATTTCTCTATTCAGAAAATTATATTAAAATACCACCCTACCCCAAATCTATACTCACCACACCCCCATAACAAATCTCCATCTCACCTCCCCCATGCTATCTGGACGGGGAGTTTCGGTTTGTTTGGTTGATATTTCGTCATCACTCGACAGTAACAAAAATGACCTTGAAAACAAGTGGTTGCCATGTTTTGGAGGCGGAGCGTTCTACCTTCTCTCTCTAGGGCCTTGGTACCGACTCGTGACAGATTCTAGTACATTCTAGTTTGAACTTAAAAAATAGTACATAAATACGGTACAGGGAGATGGCATCATCTAAAGTGCCAGGTGATCTTAGTCGTTTTTAATAAAATTGGAACCAAAAATTGTAATAAGAAGAAACATAACTAGCATAGACTAGCAGCAACTAAGGGTGGTGATGATACCAGATGTAATCGGCCAAAGATGCCCCGTTGTAGTCAAGCTGTCTTTCAGAAACGCCAAACAAGTCGGGAAACGAAGGCTAACTTGGCTCTTTGTCGAAGTAGATTCTGCCCATTCTTGGCCAAAGTAACTGGCAGACTTCATCCAATAGATTTTGATGGGCACTGTATGTATCAGGGTTGGATCCAGGGGGCTGCGGGGGCCGCGGCCCCCCTCCCCTCGCCGGTAAGGTGCCCCCTCGGCACTAAGGCGCCCCCGGGGGCCGCCTCCATTTGCTCCAAATTTGCATGCCAAACGGAAATACTGGCACCCCCTGGTAATTCCGCTGAATGCAAATACCACATTTTGACAACCTGCCCTGCATCACTGGCGCCCCCATGGTGCATCATTGGTGCCCTTATTTCACTCCGCCGACGCCCCAAGCCTCTTCCACCTCTTGAAATCCTGCTATATATTACCGGCGCCCCACTCTTCCCTACGGGCGCCCCTATCTTCTAGAAATCCGTCTATATCACTGGCGCCTCCATGGTGCAGCATTGATGTCTCGTTTTTGCTCCAGCGGCGCCCCCACGCGTCACTGTGGGCGCCCCATCTTTTGGAACCCCGAATGTACCACCGGCGCCCCCATTGGACATCATTGGTGCCTTCGTTTCACTCCACCGGCGCCCCCAAGCCTCATCGTGGGCTCCCCCACTACTTGGCATCCCGCTATTAACTATTGGCGCCCCAATCCTCACCACGGGTGCCCCCACCTTCGGAAAATCCGGTCTATACCACTGGCGCCTCCATGGTGCAGCATTGATGTCTTCTGTGCACTCCACCGGTGCCCCCACGCTTCACCATGGGCGCCTCTGTTTTTTAGAGCCGCTCTTTACCATTGGCGCCCCCGTGGTACATCATTGGTGCCTTTTTGCTCAAATGGCGCCCCCATGCCTCTTTGAGGGGGCATTCACCCTTTACCAGCCCGTTTTATACCCACTCTGTCTCCCCGCTACGTACTACTGGATCCCCACTCCCCACTACGGGCGCCCCCACCTTCTAACAATCCGCTCTATACCACTGGCGCCTCCATGGTGCAGCATTGACGTCTCGTTTTTTGCTCCAACGCCACCCCCACGCGTCACTGTAAGCACCCCATCTTTTGAAACCCCGCATGTACCACCGACGCCCCTACGGTGCATCATTGGTGCCTTCGTTTCACTCCACTGGTGCCCCCAAGCCTCTTCCACCTCTTGACATCCCGCTATATACTACCGGCGCCCCACTCTTCACTACGGGCGCCCACATCTTCTAGAAACCCGCTCTATATCACTGGCGCCTCCATGGTGCAGCATTGATGTCTCGTTTTTGCTCCAGCGGCGCCACCACGCATCACTGTGGGCGCCCCATCATTTGGAACCATGCATGTACCACCGGCGCCCCCATTGGGCAGCACTGGTGCCTTCGTTTCACTCCACCGGTGCCCCCAAGCCTCATCGTGGGCTCTCCCACTTCTTGGCATCCCGCTATAAACTATTGGCGCCCCAATCCTCACCACGGGCGCCCCCACCTTCGGAAAATCCGCTCTTTACCACTGCCGCCTCCATGGTGCAGCATTGATGTCTCGTTTTTGCTCCAATGGCGCCTCCACGCGTCACTGTGGGCGCCCTACCTTTTGAACCCTCATGTACCACCGGCGCCCCCATTGGGCATCATTGGTGTCTTCTGTGTACTTCACCGGCGCCCCACGCTTCACCGTGGGCGCCTTTGCTTTTAGAGCCGATCTTCACCATTGGCGCCCCCGTGGTACATCATTGGTGCATTTTGCTCAAATGGCGCCCCCATGCATCACTGAGGGGATCTTCACCTTTTACCAGCCCGTTTTATACCAGTGAGCCCCCACTCTCTCTCCCCGCTATGTACTACTGGATCCCCACTCCCCACTACGGGCGCCCCCACTTTCTACAAATCCGCTCTATGCCACTGGCGCCCCCGTGGTACATCATTGGTGCCTTTTTGCCCAAATGGCGCCCCGTGCCTCAATGAGGGGGCCTTCACCCTTTACCAGCCCTTTTATACCAGTGGAGTCCCGACTCTCTCTCCCCACTCCCCACTACGGGCGCCCCCACCTTCTAACAATCCGCTCTATACCAGTGGCGCCTCCATGGTGCAGCATTGATGTCTCGTTTTGCTCCAACGCCGCCCCCACGCGTCACTGTAAGCACCCCATCTTTTGAAACCCTGCATGTACCACCGGCATCCCCATTGGGCATCATTGGTGTCTTCTGTGCACTCCACCGGCGCGGCGCCCCCACGCTTCACTGTGGGCACCCCCTGCTTTTTGGACCCGCTCTTTACCTCTGGCGCCCCCACGGTGCATAATTGGTTCGTTTCTTTTTTAATATCAAACGGCGCCCCCATGCCCCATTGAGGAGGTCTTCACCTTTCAACAGCCCCCACTATACCACCCGAGCCCCACTCTTATGATGCATTATTGTTGTCTGCTTTTAGCTTTATGGGCGCCTTCCCCCGCCTCTTTCCACCATCTTTTGACACATCGTTTCTTTATCACTGGCGCCCCCATAATGAATCATTGGTGCCTGTTCTTTGCTCCACCGGCGCCTTCATTTCCAGCCGTGGGCTCATCGGGAGCGCCCCCACATTTCGACAAACCGCTCTGTCTGGCGGCACCCATGGTACACATTGGTGATTTTCTTTCGCTCCATTGGTACCCCCACACTTCACTATAGGCGCCCACATATTTCTGCTGATTGCTTGATGAATCATTGGTATCTTACTTTTGCTCTATCGGCGCCCAACCACATCCCCCCACCACGCGCCACTATGGGCGCCCCAACTTTTGACAGCATGCCCTGTGCCTCCATGGTGCATGATGGGTGCCTATCGTTAGCTCCATGAACGCACCAACACGTCCCTGCCAGAAACCCCATGCAGCTTCTCTTTACTTTGAATTTCTTGCATCCCAAACGTGGCCCGTTGTCTTACCAGCGCCTCCCCTTGACAGCTCTCACAAATTTCACTGAATGCGAGTACCCCCAAGCTGTATCACCGGAAGCTCCAAACTTCAGCTTCGGTGTCTCCTTGATTACCAAATTGCGCTGTCAGCGCTCTTCCCATGCACTGTCTTCTCCTCCCTATTGCCCAACCAGTGCCCTGTTCGTGTACCCTCCTTCTACCCTGTTGTTACCCTACCAGTATCCCTATGATGGATTATTTGCTCCCACAGACGCTCCACTGACGGTTCCACGCCTATGTGCTGCAGGCGCCCCTTGCCTGCACCACCGGTATCCATAACTCCAGTCTCGGTATCGCCTCGGTGAAGTATCAGCGTCCCCCCGATGCACTACCACCATTACCATCCCTCACCCGAAAGCCCAAATAACTAACTGACTAACTCACCACACTTCCCCCGGCTATAGACCACCGGCGTCCCACAGGGTGTACCACCGTACCACATTGAACTTTTGGCACTCCCATGCTGCATCACCGCTGGATTCATTTATATACCTAGGCACTCCCTCATATATCATGCCCCCGGGTCACTTTTAGGCGTCACACTTCAACGTGGACCACCCTCATCGATTTTTTGACGCCCTCTTCTTTGTGGCTAGGCGCCCATATTTCACGATTGGCCGCCCTTTTCAGCTCTAGAGCGCCCCACTGCAACATGGACCACCCGTGCTTACCTTTGGCCGCCCTCTTCTGCATGATTGTTCTCCTGTTCTCCACTATTGGCCGCTCCTTTGCAGATCTAGGGCGCCTCACTTCAATGTGGACTCCTCATTCACCTCCGGACGCCCTCTATTTTATGGTTGGGAACCCCATTTTTCACGTTTGACCACCCCTTTTCAGTGCTTTGCGGACCTCTGCGACGTGGACCACCGTCATTTACCTACAGGCGCCCTTAACTTTGTGACTGGGCTCCCTGTTTTCACAATTGACCCGCTTTTCAGCCCTAGGGTGCTCCACTGCAACGTGGACTGCCCTCATCCATTTTTAGCCGCTCTCTTCTGTATCATTGCGCGCACCTTCTCCACTGCTGGCCGCTCTTGTGCAGCTTTAGAGCACCCCACTTCACCGTGGACTGTCCTCATTCACCTCTGGCCGCCATCCGCTTTGTGGTTCAGAACCCCTATATCATGATTGACCGTCCCTTTTAGCTCTAAAGCGGCCCACCGTAAAATTGATCGCTCTAATCCTCTTTTGACTGCCCGCTAGTGCGTGATTGCGCGCCCATTTTCCACAATTGTCTGTTCTTTCTTAGCCTTGGGGCGCCCCACTTTTACGTGTACCGCCTTCAACTTCGGATGTCCTCTACTTTGTGTTCGGGTGCTCCAATTTCACGATGAACCGCTATTTTTCAGCCTTAGGGCATCCCACTGCAACATGGCACTACCATGGCACATGGACAGCTCTCAGCTTTGAGTGGTAACAATTGCCCCGAGTTCTTTTAATATATGCTTTGGGTATCGATTGGTATGATTTTGCTCCGTTACCACGCAGGATCCCCCAGGTTGCATTCATGCCCATCCGATGTGTGGTCGCGTGCCCGTCCAATATGTGGTTGTGTTGTCTTTTGCAACAAGAACATGCTACGATGGAATAAAGGGGACTGGTAAAAGTAATGTTTCTTGTGAAGCAAATTTTGAGCACATATACCAATATCCATTAAATGTGTTTAAAAAACATTCCGGATCTATTGATAACCCTATAAGCTGTTGACTTTGATCATTTGCTTATTTTGCCGAGGTGTTTTTTTTCGCAGTGCCACTAATGAAAGGCTGTGTCCAGACAGCAATGCGAAATTCCCACGTCATCTGTGTAAGAAAAACATTGAGAGCTCGGCAGGAGGCACCTGCATAATTTTGGTTGTGTCCTCTCCCACATGTTTGTAAACAGCAAAAAGTTTCGCCTTATATAGAATATTATGGATTTATTACTATCCACTCTGCGCAGACAGGGTAAACTGCAACGACTGGTTCGCAAAATCTCCAAAGGCCGTCCCTGCGTAAATTCTGCTTCAAAACGTAATCCAGGTAGAAGTTGCCCTGTTTACTTGTTGCTTATTTAACTAGACGCATTTTGAGAAATTCTTCCTTTTCTTGGCAACGTGTTTTTTTTAATCGGCACTTTAAATGGCATCACAAATACGCAAAATTAGCATCACAAAGATCCATGATACCAAAGGCTGATCCCCAAATGGTAGTCTGACCACCCCCGGAGACTTCGCTTCCCCCTTGTCGAAATCCTGGATCGTCCATGTACCCAGCCCTCTCGGTTGTTGATCAGTGATAGATAAGCTCGGTCATTGTTGGTCAGGTGCAATCTCTAACATCATCACCTTGGATAGGTTGAGTTTGCGGCCGGTTGATAGAGCTGGAAAATGCCTAGGTGATCGGGGAAGGAGAGTTTATTGGGTGATGGAACTATAGTAGGGAGAAACAGAAACGTAGTAAAGGGGTGGGGCGGCTAGCACAGTCGCATGAGAGGCACCCGAAGGGAAAAGATCGCGCGAAGGGCAGCCGGGCTACGCCAATCTATGACCAACCGTAAACCTCGGGGACCAGCATGACTTGCTGTTACAAGCGTGACCCTCTGCGGCAAGCGACACCCTATATGTGACCGTCAGGGTCCCCAAGGGGCAGACGAACACTCTTTTATCAAGTGGGTCACCTGTTTTCAACAGGGCCCTCTGTGACAAGTATGACCAGTACATCATTCCGTGGTCGGCAGGGCCCAATGCAGTCAGAAGAGCCTTCTGTCTGCCACCGAGAAACCGAGAATGCCCTCTGTGCCAGCGGGGGATGCTGTGACAAGTAGGGCCCTCTACGGTCAGCAGGTCCTTTGGGACCAGGAGTCTCCTCGTTATCAATAGGGCAATCTTAGGTCAACAGGGATCTCTGTAATTAACAGATTTTTCGGTCGCAGTCAGGGTCATGTCTTGCCAGCATGTTTTTTTGTCGGACAGGGCGATACCTCCGGTGACCATAAGAGGGCTCTGTATCGTAAATATATATATTTGGAACTGAACTCACAGTCTATAAAAAGGGTACTCTGGGACGAACAGGTCTTTCCGTGCCCAGTAAGGCCTGCCATATTCTTGTGGAAGGTCATGAGGTGACCTGAGGTCTAATCGGGAAGTCGCTGGGCCCCCTGCATCCAGGCGGGTAACCATCCATGACGGTCTTTGACTGCTGTGAGTGGGACTGGTGGGACCCTTAAATCCATTAGGATCTAAGTCTGCCAGTTAGCGAACCCCTGGAGAAAGCCGGAAAGTGTACAAGTGTACACTGTGAACGACTTTGAGTTCACTTTGGTCAGTCGAGGGTCCTATGTGGCTGCCATAGCACAGCGAAGACAGACTAACGGCCAAAATCTGGTTATAGCTAGTTATAGTTCCGGCAAAAATTCAGGTGGATGCCGTTGAGGGAGACACAAACAAATTTTTCCGAGTT
Organism: Lepas anatifera; assembly: GCA_034440635.1. NCBI lineage: Eukaryota > Metazoa > Arthropoda > Thecostraca > Lepadidae > Lepas > Lepas anatifera. The sequence goes on along the minus strand of JAOTON010001336.1, from coordinate 545,764 downwards.
GATCGCTGATGTGGAGTATCCCCAAACTGGGCCTTTGCTTGGGGCCGTATTCTGATGCCGAGAGTACATAAGAATGGGCGCACGCACGTGGATATTTTATTCTGATTTCCAGCCTGCACCCACACTGCGCAGGTGGGGTCAAATCAGCATTGTGATCGTAGTGCGCACATTAGATCGGTATGCTGATATTCTGCGTAGACTAGGTAAGTACTGGTCCCTGTGCATCCCGGGTACGCTTGTCCTTCGTCGAGCGTGGCTACGCACGGAAGAAGGTCAAAATACCACGTTAGAATACGGCAAGCTGCTTGTCGCAGTCACGTCTTAGGAGGGCATTATATTAGAATATTGCCTTAGAAAGGTTTACAATAACTGGGGTCTTGAAGTAAGCCAAGGTCCATGAACTTAAGTAATAGATCCTTCGTGGCTGGCTAGCTCAGATTGAAGGGAACTGGGATCACTGCTCTGACCTAGTGGTTTATTAGACCCTTATGGTTAGTTAAGGCCCTGTGTGCTAATCATCATCATATAAGCAAAATCAGTAGTCCATGTAACCATAATGGGGCTTCCCAAAGTGTATCGGGATTTGATCTACATGTCCTGTAGAAACCTAATCCCCAATGACAAACATAGGCTCATTGAACGAGACGGGCCTATTCTCAACATTTGGTGGTCTTCTACGAACTGTTTAAGGTTTCTGAAGATAATTTTGATCACTGATTGGGGAGAAAATAATCCCCATGCAGTCTCCCCGGGTCCCAAAGCGTCTTTACTAACCGCGGGTTCCAGTGCACAATAAAATAAACGCCAAAGAGATACATTCACTTTTTACCACTCCTGAGATGTATTTTAGATACATTCAAAGCCATGATCCTTCCTCATTTTTTTAAAAAGAGAAATATGAAACTAATTACCTCTTTGACCCTCCGGTTTTTCGGGCGGCAAGAAAAAACGGCGACGCGAAGCGCCGCCGTACTTGGCACACCTTATTCTTGATCGATTCCGCAAGAATCCCCCAAAAATGTTTGATTGGGTCATCTCAGGTCACGTCATCAGTGCAGGTTAAGTGACCTTACCTCAAAAAATGTTGAAGGTGGCATCAGTAGGAAATGGGTGAATCTATCGGAGTGAAACTTATAGCACATAATGGCCCCACCGAGTTCTCCAAGAAGTTCCGGGATTTTTCATATCGATGACATAAGATCAAATACGGACCATGACCTCTCCATTGGAAATACAGAGGAGAACAGAAAATGGTTTGTATTTGTGTAGATAAAGGTGATAATACCTTCATATTCTCCAAATCGAAGTATCTTAGGCCCATTTTTAGGTTCATATTGCAATCTTTGACCTGTGACCTCTGAGAGATCATCCGAAGCTACTTAAGCAGTTTTGAGACTTCGGTCAATAACTTTGCATGAAATGATGATACAGCTTTTATGTAAATACCATTGCGTTTGAATTGCTATTGCCAGTCGATTGATAGGCATATGGACTATGCTAAGTCAAAAAGTGACCTTGACCTGACCTGAAGTCAGGTGATTTGTGTTTTGACCTAGTATGCTCATATTATACATCATTCGATTCGCCGTGACGAGAGAGAGCGAACAGTGTCTACAAAATTATTATAACTCAACGCTGTCAGACGCTAGACTTTGCTCAAAATGCCAACTTCTTTGACCTGCCATGACCTCAATGTTGACCTGAGCCAAAAAGTGTCTGACATAGTGTCTTCATGAATTTGTATGAGCTATCCACCAGGGTTCGCGTTTTTTCGCTATCCTGCATAGGGGACGAGTTCGAGAGGGGGGCGTTCAAACACCCCCACCAGGGCGAAGGTGACTCGGGGGCCACCGGGGCGCAGGTTAACTGATTCAGTTCACAAAAATGCTTTAAATGGGTAAAGAACATAAAATTTGGCGCCCCCAGCCGGCCTAAAAATGGCGCCCCCTCGCCATGAAAGTGGTGCCCCCAGCGCTGCGGCCCCCTAGCGAAAATTCCTGGATCCGCCCCTGGTATGTATTACGATGACGGGTGGAGACAGTGGAGAGGGTAAGCATATTTAGAAGCAGGAGCGGATGGTGGAAGCTAAAATCATAGGAAAACAGATGGAATCAGAGTTTGAGACGGTTGCTGGGTCGCCCAGGGGTCTAAAAAGTGAGCTTGTGGTCGCCGACTAAAATCCAAGCTTCTTCGATGGTCGCCGAGCCTAATGCTCAGGGGTGTAATTTTCTATCTCTTTGGGGGTGCCCGAGCACCCCCAATCCTAATTCGAGCACCCCCAATCATGTTCTGAGCACCCCCAATACATGTGCCGCTCCTGGCTTATCACCGCTACCCTGAAGAGTGTCACCCTATCTCATCACTGCCACCCTGATTCGTGCCCCCCCTCACAAGTTTTTCCCGTCCCGGATTCATTACTTCCACTCAGATTGGTTCCACCTCTAGCTAATCAATGCCACCTGACTTACCATTTCCCCCTGATTTATGACGCCACGTCACTGCCGCCCCCGCCCGTTCACTGTCGCCAGCAATTAATCACTGCCCCCCTCCGGATGGTTACTGCCGCCTTTTGTTCATCACTGATCACCTGGCTGATCACTGACACCCCTGGTTTATCACTGCCGCCCATGGCTAAACACCTCGGTTTATTTTAACACCCATATACTTGCCCCTCTTGATAAGTCACTGTCGCCCACCGAACCATCTTTGCCGCCCCCGGCTGATCACTGCCGCCCCTGACTTATCACTGCCGCCCCCTGACTGATCATTGCCGCCCCCTGACTGATAACTGCCGCCCCTTGACTGCTAACTGCCGCCCCTGGCGGATGACTGCCGCCCCTGGCAGATAACTTCCGCCCCCTGGCAGATCAATGCCGCCCCCTGGCAGACCACTGCCACCCACTGACTGATAATTGCCGCCCCCTGAATGATCACTACCGCCCCCTGGATGATCACTGGCGCCCCCTGACTGATAACTGCCTCCCCCTGGCCGATCATTGCCGCCATCTGACTGAAAACTGCCGGCTCTTGGCTGATAACTGCCGCCCCTGGCTGATCACTGCCGCCCCTTGACTGACAACTGCCGCCCCTTGGATGCTAATTGCTGCCCTTGGCTGACTACTGCAGCCCCCTGGCTGATTATTGCCACCCCTTGGCACCTAAATGCCGCCCTGGCGGAGCACTACCGCCCCCTGGCTGATCATTGCCGCCCCTGACTGAAAACTGTCGGCTCTTGGCTGATAAGTGCCGCCCCCTGGCAGGTCACTACCGCCCCCTGCCTGATAATTTCCGTCCTTGGCTGATCACTTCCACCCTGGCTGATCACTGCCGCCCCCTGGCTGATCGTTGCCGCCCCCTGACTAAAAATGCCGGTCCTTGGCTGATAACTGCCGCCTCTGGCTAATCACTGCCGCCCCCGGCGGATTGATAAGTCCCACCCCTGGCTGATAATTGTTGCCCCTGGCTGATAGCTGCCGCCGCTTGACTGATAAATTCCACCCCTTGGCTGCCAACGGGCGTCCTAGGCTGATCACTGCCGCACCTTGGTTGATAACTGCGGCCCCTGAATGATCACTGACGCCCCTTGTCGATAACTGCCACCCATGACTGATAACTGCCGCCCCTTGGTTGATAACTGCTGCCCCTGGCTGATCACTGCCGCCCCCTGACTAATAACTGCGGCCCACTGGCTGATAAATTCCGCCCTTGATTGATAACTGCCGCCCCTGGTTCATCACTGCCGTCTCCCGGGGGCAGTGAGCGTCCTGGGGATATCTGGGCGGTGAACGTTCTGGGGGAGCATGCTTCTGTGGATATCACTAACATCATATTACATCTGAGGAACGTTAGTTTCAATATCATATATTCATCCTAGTAGTCTTTTAGGTTTTACATAACGTCGTGTTTCATGTTACCTATAGTGTCTGACTTTAGTATACCGTGTGAAATTGTCTGTGTCATTTTTCAGTATTTGTATTTCATTTCATCTTTTATGTGGTTTATGTAATCTTCTGATACAACTTTCACAACCTGACCTGTTTTACCACCTGACTTGTTAAAATTCGTGCGGAAATGTGCTATTTGCGTATTTTATTGGTGTTGTGGGCGCCGTATGATCCTAGATGTCGGTGCGCTCTAAAACCTCAAATATTATGATGGACTGTCTCACGGCTGATCACTGCCGCCCCTGGTTTATCACTGCCGCCCTAATTCATGCTGTATCTGGCTCATCGCTGTCCCTGGCATATTTTGACTCAAATGCGCGCCGCCCCGACTCATTGCTGCCACCCCTGGTTCATCAGTGCCGCCCTCTGGCGGATCACTATCTCCCTTGGTTTATAACTGCCGCCTAGATTAATCATTGCTGCCTTGATTCACGTCGCCCCTGGCTGATCAATGCTGTCCCTGTTTTTATTAACCCATATATGAGCGGCTTCTGATTAGACACTTCCTCCCTCGAATCTTCACTGCCGCCCCCGGCTGATCACTGCCGCCCCTGGTTTATCACTGCCGAGGAGACCAGTCCGACCATGGCCCCCAAAACCGGTTAAACTTAAGCCCTGCTGTCAGCACAGTTTCCGCACTTTTTTTCGCCGTTAACACCCTTCCAGTAAGCAAACAGCAGCCCGCAATCGTATCATCGTTATCTGTTTGTCTATTGGAGGAATTCTCTGCGCCGAGTAAATGGTAGACTGCTGCTACCGTGCTTTTTAGTGTAGCAGTTTTTAGTGTTTTTAGTGGTTTTTTAGTTTTACTCTTTTAGTGTCAGCCAGGGGTGAGATTTGTTATCTCTTTGGGGTGTGCGAGCACCCCTAATCACAATGAGAGCACCCCCAATACACGTGTCGCCCCTCGGCTCAGCATTTCTGCCCTGATTCATGCCGCCTCCGTCTTACCACTGTGATCATGCCGCCGCCGGTTCATCACTATCACCCTGTTTTATGCCGCCATGGTTCATCACTGACGCCTCCCACCTATCACTGCCACCCTGATTCTTGCCAACCCTGACTTATTACTGCCGCTCTGATTCAAACAGCACACCCCTCATATCTGTTGCCAGTGGCTCACCAATGCTATCCCCAGCTTATCACTGCCACCCTGTTTCATGCTGCCCCTAGCTCATCACTACTGCCTCGGCTAATGAACGCCATCCCTGACTTATCACTTCTGCTCTAATTCGTGCCGCCCTGGGTTCATGACTGCCACCCCCGGCTCGGGGACGGTGGATTCCATTTTCGGGCGGTTGTACACGATTTTTTCGGGAGGGGGCGCCTTCCTTCTCAGGGGAAGGGGGGCGCCTCTATCCCCAGGAGGGCACCTTTGGCTCCCCTAGGGGCGCCCACTCGGGGGAGGAGGGTGCCGACATCATTTCCCTGCGTTGAGTCGATAAATTGGGTCTATTTGCTCTCCATGGGATGGCTTTGATGAAAGGGGGCATCATTCATATTTGAAACTGTTTTTATTTTGCACAGAGGGCCCTTCCTCTTCAGGTAGGCGGTGTTTAGGTCTGATGTTTTCTTGGCCGGCCTGGGGCGCCACCCAAGTCTAGGGGCGCTTCCCCGGACGAAGCCAAAACCGGGATTGCAAAAACATACTTTTGCACGCCCTCAGTTTTTTTCAGGGTGTGCAATTGCACACCCTGCCCCCCCCCATGGAGTCCGCTGTCCCTGTCCCAGCTTATCTCTTCCGCCCTGATTCGTGCCACCCGTAGTTTATAACTAGAGGAGACTGGGGTCAAATGTAACACGGGACAATTGTAACACTGGCCATATTGTGTAACCTAATCAATGGTTGGCGTTAGTGGCACAACCGGAAATGCGCCATCAGCTGCTGCCTTTGTTAATGAAGTTTCAACTCGGTGTGGCGGGTAAGTCAGACGCTGTTCACGATTATGTGTTTTTGAGGGCGTTTGGTAACTTTTGAAATATTTAAAGATGATTAGCTTATTGATGGGTATGATAAGGTACAGCGGAAACAATTTCAAAGCATAAAGAGTGTTTACTTAGCTACGAAATGAGCACAGAATCTGTCTCCTAGGCCAGCTTGTTGAGCGGCAATTTGGTTAAAAAACATTACGCGTTGCGATGGGGACAATTGTAACATTTCTCTTGGGGTCAAATGTAACAATGTTACAATTGACCACAATGGCCTTACGACGTAACAAAATTGCTTGTACTGCACAAATGCAGTAGCTAGGTTTGTGATTTTGTGATCAGGCACGCACCCAGGATGTTCGTTTAGGGAGCTGACGAGGGGAGGTCAGGCCGATGAAGGGGGCGCACTTGTTTACCCAATAGGGCTAATCTTCTTACCGTGGGGGGAGCGATGAAATTTTTGCTTCGCAGACCTAGCATCAACTGTTTTTGGGAGGAGGCAAAGTAGCCTAACACCGGGAAAACATGGATTTTGAAGAAAATCGACAAAAATCGGGTGACTTGGGGGATTGCCCCGTTTGCCCCTGGATCCTCCAGTGGGGAGGGGGAGGGTGAAATGTGGGCCCGCTGCTTATGATCGCTACTGTTTATGATTTGCTTTTCAATTATATGTTTGTTCGTAGGTTGGTATATGTTTCGGAAAAGTGGTAATTTGGGCTGTCCTATATAATATTTCTTATATTGAAAAATTAACCATGATAATTGGGGTTTGAGGGCTCGTCAGCTCCTAAGGCTACATGTGCCAGGTTTGTAAAATTAACGAGATTTCAGTCAAATTATAAATATATTTTTGTAGGTAGCCAGTCCAATAGGCAAATAGCAAAATAATACGTTTTTGATTCTAGAAAGGGTCATTCCTTTTCGGCAACAAGTTCAAGATTTACTGACCGGACGGATAAGTAAATTTTATTTTGAACGCAGTATATTCAGGTCATTTATAGGGATTATTCAAATCACCGGTATTTCGTTTTTGTGTTCATCTTTCAAAAAAAATTGCATAGGCTGCTTTCAAACAAATGTCTCGCACTTTCAGAGAATGTCTCGTTTTCGATCACGCACGACCGAACGCGGGACTCGACTGGATACGGTCCATGAAGCAGAAGTGAAGGCCAAAGATGCTGAAGCGCTCGCATTAGGATGCTTTTTATGGTACAAATAAATCGTCGAAATTCATACGGCTTTAACATGGTACAATTGGCCCCCGGTGCTGTTACAATTGCCCCTCACGTGGGGTCAATTGTAACAACTAAAGTAAATTTTTAGAAGTGAAATTTTGACGCCTATTTTTCACGATTTTGAAATCTTTCTACGTCTGTTACATTACAAAATCTTCAAAGTAGATGAAAATAGAATTATAATTGCTCTAACTCAAATCACTATTTCTCCAGAATCAGAAATGTGAAATTTGTTACAATTGACCCCAGTCTACTACCCACGGCTCACCATTCCCGTCCTCGGCTTATGCCCTTTGCCTTGATGCGTGCCACCCCCGGCTAATCAATGCTACCCCCTCCCCAACTTATCACTTCCGCCCTGATTTGTGCCGCCCCCTAGTTCGTAACTACCGCCCCCGAGTCTTCACTGCCGCCCTCTCCTTATCACTTCCACTCTGGTTCGCGCCGCTCCTTGTTTATAGCTATTGGCCCTGGCTCATCACTGCCGCCCTCGATTTATGACTTTGCCTTGTTTCTTGCCGCCCCGGCCAATCACTGTCGCCCCCTGCTTATCACTTCCATCCTAATTTGCGCCGTTCTTAGTCCATAATTGCCGCCCTGGGCTCATCACTGCAGCACTGATGCTTACCTTCCCTGTTCGTTAGGGTAAAATAAAAGGCGTTAGGGCAAAAATAAAGGGCATGCACGGGTACAGAGGAGGTACCATATTTCTTAATATTTACAGAACAATACACACATTGTATGGGACACTATCGGTGTTTTTGCTTTCTTTCCTCGTAGTGATTAAAGGGAATGTGGCACCTTTATAACGTGATTTTAACTGAGATAGCCAAGTTGTAAAGCATGCCGGAAAACCCGGTAGTCTATATATAATTTGTATTGAAGCTCAAGCTTTCCGAAGAAAAAAGCTAAGAACTACCTGAAATGTATCCTTCATGCACCCTAGCAGTAGGCCACAGTTGACAGCCATGTTGTTGTGACGACATGTGCTGACGTCACGGTGAGTATCAGCCAATCGAAGCCCTTGAAGCCTATTGGATATGGTAGTGGCTGCCAGATCATGACATCATCCGCAGGCAGATTTTTATTTATTTTCTTCGAGGAGCATTTTAAAAATAAAAATTTTGAGCTTATTGTACATTTGTCAGAGAAATAATGGACGCTTCGATGATGTTCGGCTAAAAGTACCCCTAATTACAGTGAATTCCAGGATTCGACTAAGGTGCTACATTCGCTTTAAAGGGAGATTATCTGGAGATCATCTCCAGATCATCTAAAGGGGATGATCCGTAGATGATATGGTGCACCCTGAGTTGATCTTGTGTTTCCTGAATTGATCTATGCCCCTGCTCTAGTCTGAGGGGCAAAAAGCTGATCTAGGCCACCGGACTAATCGACCTGGTGCCCCCTGAGCAGATATGTTGCCCCCAGAGCTAAACTAATGCCCCCTGAGTCGATCTGGTTCCTCCTGAGCCAACATTTTCCCTCCTGAGCCAAAATGTTCCCTCCTGAGCCCATCTCATGCCCTCTGAGCTCGTCTGGTGCCCCTGAGCTAGTTTGGTGCCCCCTGAGCCAATCCGGTGCCTTTCAAGCTGATCTGATCTGATCTGGCCTCCTGAGTTGATTAAGTAATTTCCTCAGCAGCTCTGGGGCCCTGAGCTGAGTTGTGCCCACTGAGGCTGATGAAGGCCTCTGAGCTGGTACGGGCTCCTGGGCTGATTAAATGCCTCCTGACTTGATCTAGTACCTCCAAGTTGATCTGTGCCCCGAGCTGATCGGGGACCACTGAGCTGATCCCTTGCACTCTCTCTGAGCTGATATGGTGCTCCCTGAGCTGATCTAGACCCCCTACTCTGGTCTAGGGACTAGGAGCTTATCTGGGCCCCGAGCTGATCGATCTGGTGCCCCCTGAGCAGGTATATTGTCCCTGAGCTAAACTAATGCCCCCTGAGTTTATCTGGTGCCTCATGTGTCATCATTGTGCCTCCTGAGCTCATCTGATGCCATCTGAGCTCGTCTGGTGCCCCTGAGCTAATATGGTGCAAGGCCCTATGAGCCTATGTGCGGCCCATTGAGCTAGTCTGATGACTCCCCCATCTTTGGGGCCACTGAGCTAGTCTAGTCCTGGGCCGAGCATGAGCTGCTCTGAGTGGCTCTGATCCACACCAGGGGCCCCTGAGCTGGTCTTGAATAGACAGAGAATAAGAACACAAGGCCAACTCCCATCACCTCGGGGGTCACGGGGCTAGTCTAATCCCAGGGGGCAAAACTGGGGGAATGAGGGGCAGCTGCTCTGGAGGACTCTGATCCACACTAGGGGCCCCTGAGGTGGTCTTGAATAGATGGGGAATAAGGACACAGTGCAAACTCCCCTTGTAAAATGGAGCTAACGAGGAATGAGCCGTCATCGTTAAAAAGGCTTGTGATATCTAGGCACCCTGGGTTAAATAAATTGCTTATTATACTGGTGGATTCTGGGGAGGGGTGATAAAAAGGCATGTGCCCCTGAGCTCAGTGCATAGTCCCGTGAACCAGGATTTCTACTAATTAATTTAAATGAATGAAGAACTAGTTTTTCACAATCTTCAGCTCTGTCACATCATCCCCATCCAAACTACCAGCCTGTTTACTTTTTTTTACTCCAACTGGGACCGATCCTTGAAAATATGGAACTTTTAAACGCGTTAAAGGTATTTCCAAAATTATTTCTGCAGCAAAAATTGTATTCGTCCAATGTCAATATACTACACCTCCTCCCACGACCATTGTGGGAGCCGGAGAACTTAATCCGCGCTCAACCAGGGCTCACTCGTCACGACAAAACCAGTGGGCATAACAAATGAATTTTCGACTCCCATATGTCTTATCTTGCACATAGTGACAGATATCACAGGCTCCGCTGATTTCTCTAATGTCAAGTACTTGCATGAGTTGGCTGATTTGTCCTGAAATCTATCCCAAAAAGTCGTGTTCTGGCTATTTTCATGAGATTTCGGTGACACTTTTTCTGGTTTTATATCAGTTTTCCTTCTCCGTCAATGCTTGATGTACATTTCTCTTGGACCAAATGTACCCAAAAATTGATATTAACTAAGATATAGTAAGCTTTTTAGGTTACGTTAAAAGTGCCTCTTTTTCTCCCGGGGTGCCCCTCAAAGATGGTGTACTCTCCCATGCCAAAGCTTTGGCTGCGCCCCTGATCGTGGAAAGATTTAAAGCTCAGATTGGATTATTTCAAGACGGGTATGTAGCTTTGGGATGTCGCCTAAAAGCAAACACGTTTGGCAAAGGTTGTAGAATACCTGCCCAACATTAAAATAGAATGTTCTCTGTGCCATAAAAGGCGCAAAAAAGCGATGCATAACAGATTTGGTGCAAAGAAGGGGTGCCGCCCCCCAACGCCGCCGCCCCTATGGGGTGCCGCCCCCACCGGCTGAGCACCCCCAAAGATTTTGGGAAAATTACATCCCTGTTAATGCTACATGTATTACAAAATCGGTCTTAAAAGTGGTATAAATATGGCTATAGGGAAGCACTGGCGAGTGCAAGGGGGAAGGCTCCGATAAAATATAGACATAAAAAGCCTATAAAATATAGATCGGGTTTCTCGATATCGATGACCTAAGCCAGAATCACGTCATTACCTCAGTGATTTCATGAGATTATAATTCAGTATTAAAGTCAAAGCTATGATCTAAAAGCAACAAAATTATACATGCTGGCCCTTAACCCTAGCCCCGGTGACCAGCATGGATCACCTATGAACCCCCATGGTGGGAGGGGGTTAAAAATGACACCCTCGATCTCAGAAATAAAGAAAGATAGAAGCGGAAAAATCGATCGAAAGGTCGTCGGAAATGCAATCAGCGTTACTCCCGGCATTTTTGCGTAAGGTCAATACTGTGGTCACCAGAGGGGAAACATTTATATACGTCAAAATGTATCAAATGCAGTGCTCTATAAAACCTTGCTTATCTCCGTACGCAGAATAACCGGAACCACTTTCTCAACGCTATTCGACAGAGCCCGACCAGCTCTTTCATCAAGGCAACATCCATTTTCATATCGGGTCAAAGGCTAGGGCGCAACAGGACACTGAATATTGGGGATGTTATCACGTAGCTTCAAGTTATAATAGGGAGAACGCTCGCTTTGGACGTGATATTTCGGACCTAAAAGCCAATGTTAGATAGTGATCAGCCATTTATACACACTACGCAGTCATGAATACGTATCGATAGTGCCCACTAGGCTTAGGCTAAGTCTGGTCGGAGGTCAATCGAGGTCAAAGATGGCTGCCCGTACACAAGGACAATTAAATGGGCGCCGAAAGCGGGGGGACGGGGTATCTAAGCATCCCCCCTGTTGGCCAACCAGGGGGGACATCTCCCCAAAATTTTCGGTTCATCGTCATTAATGCTGTCAGGTACCAAATATGCTCACAATTCGCCTGCCCCGGTTAGCACCAGCCCGGGTCCGTTCCCCTGTAAAAATTCCGTGGCAGCGCCCCCGGGCATTAACATTTTCACCCATCACTTCTATACCAAGCAAGACACAACCATGATTGATGCACCATTGTTGTTCTCTCATCAATAATGATTTTATTTTGTGTCCATCCATGTGAAGAATTGTTAGGCATTACCTTAAAGACAAATAAAACGGTTCGCAGCACCTTAAAAAGAGCCTCAGAAACAGTTCCGATGTTTCATTGAACTAGAGAAAAAACATTTTTCATGTACATGTGTCGTGAAATACTTGTGATGCTTCACCTGAGGCGCCACAAATCAGATAAATTCCTGTAACATTTCAAATAAATAATTCAAACATTATTCATTGACAACATTTCCTCAGAAGTGCAGTGGAAAATATCAACCATTGCTAAGATAAGGCCCAATTTTCGCTCCATTGTTGAACATGGTTCTACTCAAAGCAATAGCAATGCTATCTCTTGGGAATAACCTTATTTTCTTTGCATGACATCATTCCCATGATAACTATTTCCAAAGCTCTTAGTTGATGCATTTTAGCATTAATAATCAGGACTGAAAAAGTTTCAAGAATTGTTGCTGTTGACCCATTTGGACCAGGATTGGCTACTGAGAAGAACAGTTTGCATTCCAGCAACGTGTTCTTTTGTGATGGACACAATCTCTCTTTGATATTTCTGCTGTACCTCTGTGGCAGTGCTTCCATATTTCATCCATACTAGAGAAAACAAAACGAGGCAACTTTCTTGTGACAAAAATACAAGATATTATTAGAAACTTGGATGCATATAATCAGTCAGTTAAAAACACACACACACACCCTGATCACCCAGTGTGCATCCATCTGTGCAAAAGACACAGCTTACTCTATGTTTGGCAGACTTGGATTGGACCATTGTCCTTGCAGTGGAGTCTTCTGGCAAATTGGAAATGGTTTATCACATCTTCATGCTGTGCAGGAATGCACATTTCTATCCCTTATGGGGTACCAATGCACAGTGATGAATCTAGGATTTTAGTAAGGGGCAGCCCTCTGGGGGTGCATGCTGTCACCCAAAATGGTAGCTATCATCATCAATTAGTGGGAGAAAACTGTGGTTGGTGTGACTTAAAAATGGTAACAGTGCCATTAATGGGAATGATGAGCCATAAATGGGAATGCTTGACCCATAGATGGGAACACCTATTCCCAATTATGGGAATGCTTGAGATCATTTTCCAGAACAATATTTTCGGCCATTTAACAAACTTTTGGTCTTTCTACCCGGTTTATTTCTGTTCTTAAAATTTAAGAGGGCATTTATCTTTGAAGCAGAAACAGGAAATCATACTTTATACCCTGCCCCAAATATTGAAGCTCAACATGTTTATTATGATCATTCACACGTCTTGGTGCATCTGTGTAAATAAAACACTAGTCATATACAAAATCAATTAATAGATACCTAGTGAAACAATAAAAAACTTTTTAAATATTTGACTTATATTGCTACTTGAGATAATAATATATACAGACCAAGACATATGGCCATACAGAACATGATGCAAGCCAACCTAGCGCAACAAGACCTGTTTTCAGCACCTTTAATGCCATTTTTCACAACTTCTAAACTTCAAAGCTCCATCTGAAGCCCCCTCGGCGCACCTACATATACCCGTCCAACTGGAAAAAATGCGTAAAATCACAAAGAAGGTGGTTCATACTTAACAGTAGAGTGTTTCTTCATGTTTTAGCTATGAAATAAGACAGAAATCGAAGTATAACACGCACTTCCACGACCCTAATAAAAACGTAAACAATAACTACGGCATCCACACGTCCCCACGCTCCGAACCAATAATTCAAAAGGAAATTGCGCAATGTTATGTGTAAAAAATATGGTTAGAAATTAAAAAAGAGAAAATCACTCGTTTTAACAATATTTTGCCAATAAAATTATTTTGAAGAGTAAGAAAAGACAAGATAACATTTTTCTACCGCTATAAATTCAATAAATTATATTGAAAATATTTTAATATCAAGTAGTAGAAAGTGCTGCCATTTTGTGTTTGCGGTGATAGAGTTTGTTGGTTTCAGTCGTTTCAGTGTCTCTGCTAACCGTGGTTGGTTTGTGCTTGAAACCGGCATGGACACGAAAGCGGGAGGGGGGAGCGGGGGACGCATCCCCCTGTTGCCCAACCAGGGGGGACGTCGCCCCAAATTTTTAAGGTAAATCGTCATTAATGCTGCCATGTACCGAATAGCCCGGGTCCGTCCCCCCGGCGAAAATTCCATGGCGGCACCCCTGAAACCGGAGATGGACGAAAATGCGTGCGGGACCCACATTTTTGTCTTCTTATTTGGATGAGTTTATGTGGTGATAACGCCATGAAAATAAGTGGCAAGACTTTCTCGCGGCTGTCCGCCGACAGTACCGTTAGATAAGTATAACCAACCTAACCTAACCTAACGTAACCTAACCTAACCTAACCTAACCTAACCTAACCTAACCTAACCTAACCTAACCTAACCTAACCTAACCTAACCTAACCTAGCCTAGCCTAGCCTAGCCTAGCCTAGCCTAGCCTAGCCTAGCCTAGCTTAGCTTAGCCAAGCCTAACCTAACCTAACCTAACCTAACCTAACCTAACCTAACCTAACCTAACCTAACCTAACCTAACCTAACCTAACCTAGCCTAACCTAGCCTAGTCTAGTCTAGCCTAGTCTAGCCTAGCCTAGCCTAGCCTAGCCTAACCTAACCTAACCTAGCCTAACCTAACCTAACCTAAGCTAACCGTGCCTCGATGTAGCGAGCCGGCCGGCGGCACACCGAGCCAAGATTTGGTACGCTTTCACAACGGTGTTTACCTCTGGTACAAAGGTACCAATCGTCAGTTGGCTGATGATCAGTCAGCTGATGGTTTCCATAAGTTGACTGACGATCAGCTGCCATTGTCTTCGGTGTTTTGTTTATGTACGGCGATGGACGGCGCGCGATTACGACGTTCAGGTTAAGTAAGTGCTGAAAATCAGGGTTTAAGTGGGAATGGCGCTACGGGGCCTCACTGAAAGGAAAGAGGGTGTCTTGCTGATCCTGAAAATGTATCATTTCTATAGAAAATCTTTCGGGAAAGTGGACGTCTTATTTAAGATTAGCCGCCCCCTCATTCGTATTTGAGTGGTGGGGGCAGTAGCAAGGTATTTTCTGCCTCATAGACCTGGTTTAATCAGTTTTGGGGGCACCTTTTTCCTCAGGCCGCCCTTAATCCTTTCAAACTCCAGTCTGCAAAGTATGGCAGCAGGCCAGATGAGTCGCACCAGCCAACTAAAATTCTCGCACTGCCAGCCACCAAAAATTCACACCATATACCACCATATACCAGGGAAAAAATGTACTCATTCCTACCCAGATGATGCAATGCTACCTCTCTTATTAGTTAGTTAGTGTTAGTTGAGGACTTTTATAAGGCCCCCTCCTATGTCTTTATACCCATTTAGCCATTACTTGTTTTGTTTCCAGTGTCACCTTCCTCGCAACAGTCTCACAAATTCGCACCAGGTTGATAAAATTTGCACCACTCGCTCCTGTTTCCAAGAGCACTCGCACCAACGAGATCTCGTCGAAAATGCCATACTTTGCGCGCTGGTTCAAACTTAA
Organism: Lepas anatifera; assembly: GCA_034440635.1. Lineage (NCBI taxonomy): Eukaryota > Metazoa > Arthropoda > Thecostraca > Lepadidae > Lepas > Lepas anatifera. The sequence continues at coordinate 530,530 of JAOTON010001336.1, read as the reverse complement.
GGGGTCCTGAGCTCGAGTTCAGGGATCCCTTGGACCTGTCATTGCTGTGGCACCCCCAATGAAAGCTCAAGTTATTTTCTGTGCCTGCTAAGAGTATCCTTCAAATTTTCCAATTTCTCATTTCAGGGACTTCAAAATCGTTAAATAACAGGCCTACTTGGTCACCCAGTCACATCTCCAGCTATAAGGCAAGAACATAGTGGTATCAATAACAGTATACTTGTTATGGATAGTCTCATAATTAGGCACCCCAAAAATCATTTAGGAAATCCACGACCTTGGGAATGTGTGACTATAGAACAATGTTTACGATGACATTTTAGCGTGATTGTGGTTGGAAATAGTTTAAACATGCACCACTGGTATTCAAGGCTTTTTCTTTCTGAGACTTTTCACCGTAAAGCAAAACAAGGAAACATCATTGCAAGTAGACTCCAAAACCCACCTAGATTGTCTATGATAAACGCACATCTTGATTTAACCCCTTGGATTTAACAAATTCAACACCAGTCGTCAAAAACGGCGCCCACTGCATTCAACAAGAATAAAAAATATTAACGGCAGCCGGCGCCGCGCTCGTTCTGAAGGCTGCAGACACCGAAAACGTACCAGGGCGACCACCGGCGACCAGGCGACCACGCAAGTCGGCGGTTTCGGCCGACTCGGTCGCCCATTGGTCGCCTATTGAAAAAAATGAAAATCACCGACTTGGTACCGACTCGTGACAGATTCTAGTACATTCTAGTTTGAACTTAAAAATAGTACATAAATACGGTACAGGGAGATGCATCATCTAAAGTACCAGGTGATTTCAGTCGTTTTTCATAAAATTGGAACCAAAAATTGTAATAAGAAGAAACATAACTAGAATAGACTAGCAGCAACTAAGGGCGGTGATGATACCAGATGTAATCGGCCAAAGATGCCCCGTTGTAGCCAAGCTGTCTTTCAGAAACGCCAAAGAAGCCGGGAAACGAAGGCTAACTTGGCTCTTTGTCGAAGTAGATTCTGCCCATTCTTGGCCAAAGGTACTGGCAGATTTCATCCAATGGATTTTGATAGGCAGTGTATGTATTACGGTGACGGGGTGGAGACAGTGGAGAGGGTAAGCATATTTAGAAGCAGGAGCGGATGGTGGAAGCTAAAATCATAGGAAAACAGATGGAATCAGAGTTTGAGACGGTTGCTGGGTCGCCAACCAAAAGGTGATAGGGTCACCGACGGCGTAGGTAGATCGGCAAGTTTTTAGACCCCTGGGGTCGCCAACCAAAAGATGATACGGTCGCCGACGGCGTAGGTAGATCGGCAAGTTTTTAGACCCCTGCATTATATTTCTTCAAACGTTATATACATCCAATTCTAAGAACACCGCGACTCATTTTTTTGATGTGAAATATTTTGAACATTTATAACATTTAGGCAGCGACAAAGTACTTTCAAACCAGAGGGCCCATTCTTCACAATCTGTATTTGGCATGCCGGCATGAGATACCCCTGGAAACTACAGACAATTCTTATCTGTCACACACTCATCGACTCAACTGCAGAAATGACTCACTCCATAAATACATTCATAGCAGTGCGACAGAAAATGGCACGAAAATATCGTCTGTCTCTCCAAACACATTGGCATAATGAGACCGCACACAAACTGCCAAATTAAAATCAGTAGCCGATGACGACCGAAGTAAGTAAAACGTTGCAGTGGTTGACATGTGTCTTGTGTCTTCTCCCGCTCCGGTACAGCAATGAGCTTGTTGGAGCTCAGTGGCATTTGGCAAGCACTTTGCGGACTGCTGTTTAAAACATGCTTGATTTGATATACTTAGAAATTTTTTGGAAATGTGAAGGCTTTTCTGAATCCTGGATTCGTGGGACTGATTTTTACTACGACTTTTACTATACATTTGTGCTACCTCTTGTTTGCCACGTCATTGCTATTTTACACCAGAAAACCTACAGCGATACTTCCTAGTAGCAGCATTGTCGCTGGCACCAGGATTATTTTTTTCCACGGGAGGAGAGCAAGTTTTTCCCAGTCAAACAGTAACGCAGATTGTTCCGCCAATGTCAAGGAAGATGTGGAGGTGAGAGGCCGGTTAGGTTTTTCAGGTTTCGTTACTGTGATGACGTCAGAGAGGTCAGGAGCGCTGGGAAAGTCTAGGGCTAGTGGCTTTGTGAGGGATGGGAGGTCTGGTAGGTCGGTAAAGTCAAGGTCGTGAAGCGCGGTGATGGCTGACACATCTGGTAAGCTGGGAAGATCAGGGATTTGTGGCGTGCCGAGGGATGAAACGTCTGGTAAGCTAGGAAGGTCAGGGCTTTGTGGCGTGCTGAGGGCTGCAACGTCTGGTAAGCTAGGAAGGTCAGGGCTTTGTGGCGTGCTGAGGGCTGGAACGTCTGGTAAGCTGGGAAGGTCAGGGCTTTGTGGCGTGCTGAGGGCTGCAACGTCTGGTAAGCTAGGAAGGTCAGGGCTTTGTGGCGTGCTGAGGGCTGGAACGTCTGGTAAGCTAGGAAGGTCAGGGCTTTGTGGCGTGCTGAAGAATGGAACGTCTGGTAAGCTAGGAAGGTCAGGGCTTTGTAGCGTGCTGAGGGATGAAACGTCCGGTAAGCTGGGAAAGTCATGAATTTGTGGCTTGCTGAAGAATAGAACGTCTGGTAAGCTAGGAAGGTCAGGGCTTTGTAGCGTGCTGAGGGATGAAACGTCCGGTAAGCTGGGAAAGTCATGAATTTGTGGCTTGCTGAGGGCTGGAACGGCTGGTAAACTGGGAAGGCCATGGATTTGTGGCTTGCTGAGGGCTGGAACGTCTGGTAAGCTAGGAAGGCCATGGATTTGTGGCATGCTGAGGGCTGGAACGTCTGGTAAGCTGGGAAGGCCATGGATTTGTGGCTTGCTGAGGGCTGGAACGTCTGGTAAGCTGGGAAGGCCATGGATTTGTGGCTTGCTGAGGGCTGGAACGTCTGGTAAGCTAGGAAGGCCATGGATTTCTGGCATGCTGAGGGCTGGAACGTCTGGTAAGCTGGGAAGGCCATGGATTTGTGGCGTGCTGAGGGCTGGAACGGCTGGTAAGCTGGGAAGGCCATGGATTTGTGGCTTGCTGAGGAACGATGAGCCCGGTAGGCTAGGAAGGTCCGAGACTGACGGTGTGTTGTGGGCTGGCACGCCCGGGCTGGCCGAAAGAGGCTGACTGTTTGGAAGACTAGAAGAACTTGGGACGTCAGGGCTGGCTGTGCCTGATATGCTGAGCAAGTCTTGTATTCCAGGAACATTATCGGGGATTAAATTGGGGCTATTTGAAGTACCCGGTGGCATAGAAGCACCGGCATCGGTCGGACTGAGAAGACCCAAATTTGAATGACTGGGTATAGCGCCCGGTTCGGACAGGTTGGGAAATCCGGGGGCACCAGACGGGGCTGGAATTCCGGGCCTATCAGACGGGCTGGGAACTCCGGGGGCACCAGGCAGGGTTTGAATTCCGGGTGTATCCGACGGACTGAAAATTCCGGGAGTACTAGGAAGGGTCGGAGCGTCTGGTGTATCGAGCGCACCGGGAATGCCGGGCGCGGCGGAAGGGTTAGACACTGCGGGCACTTGAGAGTGAGTGGGTGCGCCAGGAGTGGAAGCCGACGCCACCGCGCCCGTGGACTCGCCTTCAACTGCGCCGCTGACCGGTGTCTCCATAGTGCCAACAGCGGAAGCCTGTCCGCCCAACTCGAGTGCGCCCGCCGGCGATGGAGGTGCCTGGCCAAAGACTGGAGCCTCTGTGCCAGGAGAGAGGCTCGGAGCCTGGCCAAAGACTGGAGCCTCTGTGCCAGGCAAGAGGCTCGAGCCTGGCCAAAGACTGGAGCCTCTGTGCCAGGAGAGAGGCTCGGAGCCTGGCCAAAGACTGGAGCCTCTGTACCAAGAGAGAGGCTCGGAGCCTGGCCAAAGACTGGAGCCTCTGTACCAAGAGAGAGGCTCGGAGCCTGGCCGGAGGCGGGATCCACTGCGCCGGGGATGAAGCTTGGGGCTCTAAGAACGCCCACGCTCTGGATGTAGGGTACCAGCACGTCGTCCACCAGGGAGAGATCTGTGGAGCCGGGTACTGTCAGGCAAAGATTAGTGAAAGGAAATTTTACTTTCGGTTTGATGTAAAAAAACAAGTAACTGCAGGTCTAATGTCGGTGAAAGAAGTCGGTATCACATGATACTAGTTACTTATCATCGACGTAAGCAAAGACACCTTATTGACCTGAGGAAATGAAATTTTTAGGAGACGTGCGCATGTCGCTCATAAATGTTATAAGTAGGCAGAAACAAAGAACCCAAATCCAATGTTTTTTCGGGTAGGATGAATAGTTACAGACTGTGAGAATGGAGAAAACAAAGGAAGCTTTCGCCCCATCATCATAATATCTGGGGTTTTGGGGTGCGCCGATAACGTATGTATGTACATCATTTGGCGCCCAATAGATGCCTACTCCTCTACCTTGATTTTGGACGCTGTCAATGTTTTAGAACACCTCGCACTCACCAGTATTGCTGACAGAGTTGAACAGTTTGAGAATGTCTGGATCCTCAGTGGTGAGCGCCAGCGTGTAGGAAGCGTCGTCCACCACCGGCTGGGCCGGACTTGCCTGGCAGTGCTCGGATAGCAGATACGTCATCAGGCCCTGCCCTGGCACCACGTCCGCCCCAATCCCTGCCAAACACCACCGGTCATCAACTCTGTATGCTGCCCAAAACGAAACTTCAAGGAATTCTGTTGATGTTCAAGCGAGAGCTTTGACTGCCCGAATGACTTAACAGTATTTGGTTTGATAAAGTTGACACCAGGTAAAAAGTGCTGAGTTGAAAGTAATCAGATTCTAAGTTTAAAACACGATTGTTTTGGTCCTGCCACAGATAAATATTTACTTAAAGTAATATGATTTTGCGAGCTGTTGTTCCCACCGAGCAGTACGACAGTTAACCATCGCCCCCCCCCCCTAAGGTTTTTCAAACTAGCAGACACACGACGAGGCGCAGCACTGCGGTTGAGGGGTCAACTTCTCACCCTATTATTTTTTCCACCATCTCTGAAATTTTTTACTCCGGGCCTCACTAGGTCAGGTCACCAGGTGAGGTCAAGCAAGGTCACCTCACTTCAACTTTTTAGCTCTACCATAACTACATTTGTAAGCCGATCGTTTCAAACTTTCCACTGTGGATGAACCCACCAGGGTCCACAAAAAGTACATTCGGGATTTTTCGATTTGGTGACCTGAGGTCAGTTCACGAGGTGACCTCTCCCATGGACAAAGCATGGGGAAAAGCTGTCTTATGCTCTAAAAGTCACAAAAATTATTGTAGATGCTCAGGTTTCTCAGAAAAATATCATTGACCACCTTTTCATGGGTTCCAAGAGCGAAACTTGCCTTTTTTACTTATCTGAGCCCATCACAGGTCACCAGGGGTCAAAAACAGTATTTTGGCGATAATTTTTTACCTAAGTTAGCTAGAGCGCTGAATTAAACGTTATCGTGTATGTCTCGTCACTGGCTTTCATTTGCTATAAGACAAGATCACTTTCTGACCTTTCACAACCTCAGGTCATATTAGGTCAAGCGGTGCCCCCTGGAGGTCAAACCAATGGCGAGAGGTCATTATGTTTCGCATAGCAGAGAACGCTCTCACATTTTGTTATCAAATTTACTTTACAAAACCTCCATAGCTCTCATGGCATGAGAACTATTTCCAGGTCTCTTAACACGCGCCCCGCAGGGGGAGCGAAATTCGCCCCCTCCTGGTTTTTCCCAAATAGCTTAAAAACGAAGAGACACAGAACAACGAAACTTACGGTACCTTATTCCTGATCAATTTTACACATCTGACCAAATTTTTGAGTTCAAGGTCATGTCAGGTCAAGGAGCTATTCAGGGTCAAGTGACCCGACCTCAAAACCTAAAATTACGAGTTTGAAGCAGCGCCCAGGGAACATTAGCAAAGCGATCAGTTTGAAACTTCTACAATATGATAAGGTCATTGGGGTTTAAAAATCTGCTATCTCGGAATTTTAATATTTGTGACCTAAGGCGGGGTCAATTTTTTGGTCACCCCATTATAAGTCTATGGTGAAAAATAGAAAGGACTCATTTTCAGTAAATACTGAATAGATAAGACTGAAAATCCTCAAGCCGTCTATTCTTACCACGATCTTGACCATAAAGTTGAGTTTTTGAGCATCTGACCTCTCGAAGGTCATATCAGGTCACGGGAGCAGAGAGTGATTGTTTTGCCAATAACTTCTCACTGAATTGAGATAAAGCTCCCATTTTGCTTGCATTGTGTTTATATTGTCACGAGGAGTCGATTGCTATGCAGCATGACCATACCAGGTCACTCTGTGACCCTGACCTAGGTCGAGGTCAGGTCATTTTTACTATTTGACCTAGCAAGGTCATATTATACATCATTCGATTCGCTGCGATGGGATGAATCCATTGATGTATAAAGATTTGCCTTAGCTCCCCTGAGGGCAGATCTAGAGGGGGAAACGTACACTGCTCTGTTGTGAGCCTATGGAGCATTCTTTGACCTCTGCTGACCTCAATATTGACCTGACATAAAAATTATTTTTATAAATTATCTTCGTCTTGTCAAGAGCTTTCAAACGCCGCCCGTAATTTTCCTTTAGCTTTCGTGGGGAACGAGATACGGAGGGGGCCAAAGACGCCCCCCCTAGTGGGGCGCGTCATGCAAGAGACCCCAGCGGGGCGCGTGTTAAGAATTGCAAATTTTAGTGGAGATAGCCTATCGTGACCCAACCTGACCTCTGGAGGGCAAACCACTGAGCTGAGCTCTTAAAAAGTGAGGTAAACCCACACTGAATTCGCACGAGTTTCCAATGCACTTTGCAGATTTGCGCTAAGCCCCATATTCTAGGAGTTAGAGGGGGCATTGATGGCCACCGATGGGGCGAAGGTGGCGTGTGACCCTCGGTGGGGCGCGGGTTAATAACTGACGTCATTCACGTCTTTGTGTGACGCTGAATTATGCAGACTTTGCAAAAATAGAATGAACCATCACCATTATTCGAGCCCCGATCACGATATGCTCTGCTGGCCGTTTTAATCTGAGCTCCCTCACAACGCTCTCTGCAGGCCTCCCCCATTGCTTTGTCATGGGGCCCAGTTCCAAGCTCACCAGAGATGAAGTACCGATGAGGGCTGGTAGAGGTGAGCCGCAGCAGTTGGGTGAGGCTGCTGCCCATTATGGTACCAATGGAGATGGTTCGCATTTTCTGGAGCAACGCTGCAACATCTGAGCGCCGGATTAATCCTGGCGACGGACAAAATGTTTAGCTATACAGCATTCAGGTAGCTTTTAAATCGATCAAGCCGGCAACTTTTATGTAGGTGTACACGGAAAACCATTCAAAAACAGAGGCTGTCTTTCGAACGGAAGCTGCACGGCCGTTCATAGTGAGCAGTGAGTGTTGACTACTTGTGCACGATGTGAGCGAAAATCGCCTGCAAAACAAGTGTGTCTGTTTTAGTGATGTAGAACAGTCCAAGTTAAAGGGAGTGTGGCACCTTGGTCGAATCCTGGAATTTAGTGTAATTAGGCGTACTTTTAGTCAAAAATAATGAAACCACTCATGATTTCTCTCAAAAATGTACAATAAGCTCAACATTTGGTTTTTTTTAAATACTCCTCTAGAAAAAAATATCAGACTGTGGATGATGTCACGATCTGGCAACCACTACCATACTTGAAACGCTTCAAGGGCTTCGATTGGCTGATGCTCATCGTGACGTCAGCATATGTCGTCACACCAGTAGCTCACAACAATGGCCGCCGGCGACGGGGGGCTGAGGGGGTTGGTGTCAGGTAGGTTTTAGCTTTTTTCTACGGAAATATCAAGTTCCAAGACAAATGAAATATGGAGTACCGGGTTTTCCGACCTGCTTTACAAATTGCCTATCTCAGTTAAAATCACGTTGTGAATGTGCCACATTCCCTTTAATAAGTCTGATTGTAATACTATAAAAACTAAGCATGTTTCATAATTTCTAACTGAGATAATAACACATGGAGGCATTTTTGGGGGAAAATTCGTCGGGACCGTTGTGATGATAAGGGAGCAAATACTTCGGACAACGGACGTGAGAAAATGAAACACGGGAGCTTTGAATCACCCAAAAGCTTCAATAAAAACAATTGACCCTTCCATGCTGTACATGACAAGCATGATGGTTTGGTTCATGAACATGATGCTGTTTTAAAGTGGAACTCTGTCATGACTCACCCTGAAAACTGCCGTCGAAGAGATTGTTAGAAATGAGAACCCCGTCCACTGTGCATTTCAACTGAAAACAGAAAACACTTCATTTTAAATATCCAAAATGTGGTACCTTCTTCCTCTATAACCGGACGTTTGACTGGTGATTAGATAAGGAAGAACAACGTCAACGGCCAGAGTGTAATTGGTTCATTCCATGATTCACAACTCAAATATAGATTGATGGTTCATATAATTTATCATTCATATGACAATGTTTTGTCGAATAAACAGAGCCGCGATGACATCACAATTTTCGTTCTCCTTAAAAATGAATGAGATAAGAACTCGTCCTCGCTAAATAAATCACAAAATAACATGTATATTGAAACCAGCTGACACTATATTGCTAAAGTACCAGGTTCAGCTCACCTTTTTCGGAAACGGCCTCGACGAACAGATAACCCATTGGGCAGTCCGAGTTGGCGCACTCTTCTCTGTCACCACCAAAGCGGTCCGGGCTTATGGCGAGCATAGGATTAACGGTCATCGCCTCGGCGTCAGTAGCAGTGGCTGTCACGTCAGCTCCTTCCGCAGCATCACCCTCTTCTAGGGCAGAGCTCTCACCAGCAAAGGTGTCCAGTGCCGCGGGAGGTGTCTGTTCGCCACCAGCTGATGCGGTGGCTGTCGAGACGGACGACCCGCTGGAAGACTCCGGATAGATTGTAGAAACCCCCTCACTGGCGGATACCGATGTAAAATGTCCGTTTTCGGCTGGGTTTTCGCCAGGAGTTGAAGTGAATGTCGTCTCAATTAACGCGCCTACATGGGCAGAGCTGTTAGAGTCATCGACAGAAACAGCGAGCTGGCTAATTGACAGGCTTCCGTTATTGTTATCAGAAATGAGGTCGCCGTTCTGTGCAGCAGCACCAGCGTCCTCATTAAGCGTGTTACCGTTAGAGTTTTCTTGTTCAGGGTGTACCATTGAAATGCTCACTACATTTGGCTCAAACGAATCCTCCAAAAGAAGATCTGCGCTATCCAATGGCACGTCGAGGCCACCGGTGTCTGAGCTGGTATTTGTTTCGCTTTCCATCAGGCTGTTCTCATTTTCCGTTGTACTTGGTTTGTTTGCAATGTCATTTATTACAGAAGGCTCACTTTTGTTAACTGTTCCAATCCCGTGTTCCACATTGGTTGAACTAATCTGGCCAGAGGTGTTAACTTCAGCTTGAACCTGTGTGCTGTCCTCATCAGGTGTGTTGATGTCGAGGTTGTTGTCTAGTTCAGAGTGTGCCACTGAAATTTGCATTACATTTGGCGCAAATAAGTCCTCCAAAAGAAGATCTGCGCTATCCAATGGCACGTCGAGGCCACCGGTGTCTGAGCTGATATTTGTTTCACTTTCCATCTGGATGGTTTGATTTTCGGTCATACTTGGTTCGTTTGTGACCGCATTTATTACAGGATTCTCACTTTCGCTGACTGCTCCGATCTCGTGTTCCACATCGGTTGAGGTGATCTGGTCAGAGGCACTAACTTCAGCCTGGACTTGTACTGCGGCGGCCGGAGCCATTGAATGGACAAGTGCAGATATAGCGGGGTTGTAGACAACATCCTCAGCCTGGGAGCCCGACGCGTCCGTGTTGGATGGAATATCCTTGGTCGGAGTTCCTGAGTTCAGGCCACTGTCGCCCTCACGTTCAGAGTCACTGGCCTGAAGGCCAGGTTTGTAGCTGCCGACCAGTGACTGAGTTGTGCCGATAGCGTTGTTGTTCATGGAAGGTACAAAAGCCGTCCCCTCAACGGTCAAATCCATTTTCGTGTCTGTCTCCGTTTCAGAAACAGGCTGTGTTACTTGTGTCTGGTGACTTGCGTTCTCCGAGCTATTTTCTGCCTCAAGTAAAGGCTGACTGACGGTGACGTCAGACGAAGCATTCGTCTTGTCTTTAGTCACTTCTATATCTACATTAGATACAGTTGCTGTCGTTGCTGTGGAAGCAGGACCAACGCCATCACTCAGCTCTGATGTGCCGGCAGGTTTTTCTGTGGTCGATGATGCTGATGTGCTCTGATGTTTGTCTGTGGTCGATGATGCTGATGTGCTCTGATGTTTGTCTGTGGTCGATGCTGAGACCCATAACTTTCCATCCGAAACTGTAACAAGTGTCTTCTTGGGTGGGGTCTTTTTCACAGCATACTTTTGCTTCAGCAGCTGTACCTCTTCATCTGTCAACGGTCTTAGGCCATTCTTCAGTTCTTGTACAGCTTCTTCTGTTGCTGGACGCTTCACGATCTTAAGGATTTCTTTCTCTGGTCCCGCTGACTCTGTCGCGTATGATGTTGTGGCGAGAGTTTCGAAGTGTGAGGAGTTGTTGCGTGTGGGGCCAGAGTCTTCAACATCAGTTGGAGCCTGCAGTTGCTCTCCGGATGTGCTGTCAGAGCCAGCGTTGCTAGAGGATACCGTAGAAGATTGGGGTCTCGAAACAGCCTCTGCCGCCTCCTGAACCACATTCTGAATTGCAGCCACGCTGAAGTCAACAGGACTTAGACCAGGTATTTCTTCATCAAACGAACCGGAGCCTTCCACGGGAGTCGAGTTGAACGGTTCAAATTCCTTCGTCAACAAGTTATCTGTCGGAGAACAAGTACGTGAAATAAGACTGCAGTTTTAAGAACTCCTTTCTTAACACGAGCATTGACGGGGGGCGGGTACCCGCCCCCTCGGGTTTTTCGGAGGCAGCAGAAAAACGGCGGCGCGCAGCGCCGCCGTACTTGGTATACCTTTTCCCTCATCATTTTTGCAACTTCTGTGAAAATTTTAAGGATAGGTCATCTCAGGTCAGGTCACCATTACAGGTCAAGTGACCCGACCTCAAAAAAAGTTTAAGATAGCATAAGTCGGAGCAGGGTGAGCTTATCCAATTGAAACTCATATCACAAAATAGGCTCACCGAGTTCTCTAAAATATGTTCCGTTATTTTTGATATCGATGACCTAAGGTCAGGTACGAAGCATGACCTCTCCATTGGTAATACATGGGAAATATGGTTTTTACTGAATAACTCAGTAACAGATGGTGATAGAGCGTTTATTTTAGCTTCATTAGACTCGCCTTGGCTTTGCGGTTCTAATGATATGCATTTTATATAATTTGACCCTGACCTGACCTCAGGTCAGGTCAAATCTTTGATTTGACCTAGCAAGGTCAAATCATATATCATTCGATTCGGCTTGCTGCGAGGATTGATATAGTTTAAGTCGTTTTGCTCTATCTTTACTTGTTTAGATGTAATGGCCGAAAAACTTAATTTACATGTTATCCCTATGACGGCATGTGACGGCATGTTTTTGACCTCTGGTGACCTTAAATGTGACCTGAAAAAATAGTTCAAATATTTTCGATGGAGAAGCGGATGGGCTACCCAACGCCGTTTACCGTTTTTTGCTACCTACCGTGGTTCTCGAGATCTTAGGGGGGCGGGTACCCGCCCCCCCTCGTCAATCCGAAGGTGGCTCAGACCCCCGTCAATGCGCGTGTTAAAGATCGCTCAGACGAACTGCCCTTCTCCTTATCTGTGCAGTGTACGGACGTTGTTTTCATACGTGCTAAATCGCTATAAGTTCTAAGAAACGTTTATGCTAGCATGTAAATTGAACGTGAAAAGTTTGAGTGTGGATTTCTGAAAATAAATTGGGGGCACCCGTGTCAGAATTTGAAAAAGAACCACTATGTGAAAGAAGATAGAATACTTTTATCTTTACTTTAGCCACCACACAGTACTTATCAATCCTGAAATGATAAACAATACAATTAAAAGGGATTTTAATACTAACCCCATATTTCATTGAAGGGGAGGGGTGGACCCGGGCACTTCCAAAGATATACAAGTCCGCAACCCTGCATTGTACCGCTCATTATAGTTCAAACACCAAACTATCACTATTCGAGAGCTTTCAGCTACCGTTTCCACCGACGTACTTGCTATAGCTATTTAACAGCGAAATATTAAACATTATGAGCATAGCAAAATACACAGCCATTCAAAATTCCCGCTGTTCGAAAGAATATAATGCTTGACATTTCATAAGTGTCCCGTCCTCTCCCCAGCCTAGTACAAATGCTTGGCCAGTACGGGAACATCTGGCCCGAAAAATCAGCATCTACCACAGAAGTATTTATTTTGCTAGGATTTTCCATTTTCAATACTTGACACGACTTGCGGCGTCACTCACTGCCCCATTTCCAATAAATTAGGTGTAGTTTGAAAGCTGAGTGTTAAACATATTGATTTAATAACGTTACACGACTATTGATAACTAATGATAGTTCAGAAACAACTAAGCAAGAACGCAACGTTATCCGGGTGATTAAAATGTGCATTGACAAGGGAAGGTACCCGCCCCCTCGATCTCTTTTCGGAGATAGAATAAAATCGGCGGCGCGTAGCGCCACCGTACTTGATATACCTTTTCCTGATCATTTTTACAAATGTCAAAATTTTGGGTCCAGGTCATTTCAGGTCAGGTCACCATTGCAGGTCAGTGTCCTTAGCACTAAAAAGTTGAAGATAGTATAGGTAAAAACAGATTTAATCATTGGATCTGAAATTCAGATCATATAATGATCATACGGGGTACTAAAATACAGTGTTCTGAGTTTTCGATGTAGTTGACTTAACCCTCGCCCCACCGGGGGAGCCATCGATGGCCCCCTTAGGTTTTTCCGGGATAGCAGAAAAACGACGTAGCACAGCACCGCGGTTGAGAGCTCTACCTCTTACTGCATCATTTTCTCACCATCCCTGAAATTTTTTACCCCAGGTCACCTAAGGTCAGGTCACCAGGCGAGGTCAACCAAGGTCACCTCACTTCAACTTTAGAGCTCTGTAAGAGCTACATTTCGAAGTCGATCAATTTGAAACTTCCTACACTTCATGACCCTCCAGGGTCTACAAGGTGTATATCCGGGATTTTTCGATTTCGTGACCTGAGGTCATGTCACGAGGTGACCTCTCCCATTGACAAAGCATGGGGAAAAGCTGTCTTACGATCTAAAAGTCACAAAAAGGATTGAAAATCCTCGGCTTCATCAGAAAAGCATTCTTGGACACTCTTTTACGGATTCCAGGGGCCATATTTGCCCTTTGACCTCTCCAAGGTCATCCAAGGTCACCAGGGGTCAAAAACAGTATTTTGACAATAACTTTTGACCTATATAAGCTAGAGCGCTGAATCAAACACCATCGTGTATGTCTCGTCACTAGCTTTCGTTTGATATACGGCAAGGTCACTTTTTTACCTTTCGTGACCTCAGGCCATCTTAGGTCACGAGGTGACCCCTGGAGGTCAAACCACTGGCGGGAGGTCATTGCGTTCAACAAAGCGGGAAAAGATCTGAGATTTTCCTATCCAATGTACTTTACCACATCTCATTGCTCTAATGGCACAAGAGTTATGCCCAGTTTGCTTAAGCATTGCATATTTGAGTGAAAATAGCTGATCTTGACCTGACCTCTGGAGGTCAAACCATTAACCTGAGCGCTAAAATATGCAAAATAATTTCTTACTGAATTCACGCGAGCTTTCTAATGCAGTTTACAGATTTACGCTAACGCCCATATTTTCGGAGTTAGAGGGGGCCATCGATGGCCACCGGTGGGGCGAAGGTGGCGCCGGACCCCCCGTGGGGCGCGGGTTAACACTCGCCCCGCCGGGGTCCCTAGCATGACGCGCCCCGTTGGGGGGCGTTTTTCGCCCCCCCTCCGTATCTCATTCCCCACGATGGCTAAAGGAAAATTACGGGCGGAGTTCGAAAGTTCTTGACAAGACGAAGAGATTTTATACGAAGAATTTGTATGTCAGGTCAATATTGAGGTCAGCAAAGGTCAAAGAAGGTTCGATAGGCTTACAACAGAGCAGTGTACGTTTCTCTCTTTAGATCTTCCCGCAGGAAAGTTAGAGCAAATCTTTATGCATCATTGGATTTCTCTCATCGCGGCCAATCGAATGATGTATAATATGACCTTGCTAGGTCAAATAGTCAAAATTATCCTACCTTGACCTAGGTCAGGGTCACAGAGTAACCTGGTATGGTCATGCTGCATATCAATCGACTCCCTGTGACAATATGAACACAATGCAAGCAAAATGGGAGCTTTATCTCAATTCAGTGAGAAGTTATTGGCAAAAGAATCACTCTATGCTCCCGTGACCTGACATGACCTTTGCGAGAGCAGATGCTTAAGAACTCAACTTTATGGTCAATATCGTGGTAAGAATAGACGGTTTGAGGATTTTTAGCTTTATCTATCCTGTATTTACTGAAAACGAGCCCACTCTATTTTTCACCATAGACTTATAATGGGAAGGCCAAAAAGTTGACCCCACCTTAGATCAACAATATCAAAATTCCGAGATAGCAGATTTGTAAACCCTAATGACCCTATCATATTTTGGAAGTTTCAAACTGATCAGTTCGCCGATGTTCCCTGGGCGCCGCTTCAAACTCGTAATTTTAGGTTTTGAGGTCGGGTCACTTGACCTTAAATAGCTCCTTGACCTGACATGACCTTAACTCAAAAATTTAGTCAGATGTGTAAAATTGTTTAGGGATAAAGTACCGTAAGTTTCGTTGTTCTGCGTCTCTTCGTTTTTTTAGCTATCTGGGGGAAACCAAGAGGGGGCGAATTTCGCCCCCAGCTGGGCGCGTGTTAAGGTCAGGTACGAGCCATGGCCTCTCCATTGGAAATACATGGGTTTATGGCTTAAACTGAAAAACAGTAATGGATGGTGGTACTTCAGCTGCATTGGGTTTGCTTTACCCTTCCGGTTCTAATGATAAGAATTGTGACCTAAGTTGACCTCGACCTGATCCCAGGTCAGGTCATGTCCTAGATATGACCTAGAAACTTTGTATTATATATCATTTTATTCGCCTTGTTGCAAAAATTCAAATTCCATGCATATGTATTTTTGCTCTATCGCTACTAGTTCAGATGCAACGACTGAAGGGCCTTCATTTCCATGCTATCCTTATTGTAACACGCCTTGACCTCTAGTGATCTTAAATGTGACCTAGAAAAAAGTTGTTAAATTTTTTTCTATACAGATTTGGATGGGCTATCCAACACCGTTTATAATTTTTTTCTAGCGTGGTTCTCGAGATCTTTGGTGGCTTAGTGGATAGCACCCTTGTCTTCTAAGCCACCGGTCCCGGGTTCAAGTCCCGGCGGAGCCTCTGAATAAGTCGATCTGATCCCCATAATCCCTTCCAACGGGGTGAGAGTTGGCGACGCCGTATGACCCTGGCAGTTGGTGCGTCGTTAAACCCCAACAATTATTATTATATGTCAAGAAGCTATTAGTCAAAGGAGCTGGATATGGGATTCGAGCCTATTATGAATTCGATGAATTAACATTTATCTCCACAAGATGATCTAGATTTCTCTCGCTTGCAGTTTTAAATATTATTGGTAATGGTTGCTTTCAAAGCAGGTCCAATTCAGATCAGCCAGTTATATATAGATTAGGTATTTAAGCATGTAGCTACTGCGGATCAATTTCAAGTATCAAAATGTATGCAAGAGCCAGTCGATTATATTTAGATTAGTCTTGCTATCATTAGCAAGGAGAATACCGTATTTCGGGAAAAATGAAGCTACACAACATCTAGCGCCGCCGTCAAGCCACCTATGCTGCCGCTTAACCAGCTCTCGACTGGGGCTGACGTTGTCGGTCACATTATGATGCTGCGGCTTGAAGGGATGGAGGCCAGGGAAATGGACGAATTTCACGTTTCAATAGCTTGAAAATTCGAACCGACCGCTGATGAAGTTACCGAGACTTACAGAACAGCATCTGTGCCAGCAAGTAACAAGTAAAAAGTTCGCAGTGAAATAAGGAAGCATTGTAACCTGAAGGAAGCAGTCGGAATGCGCCTACAAAACATGAAGATATTGTAAGTATGGAAAAAGCATGACAACATGTTTGGCATATAAAGTAGAGCTTTACCATCAAAGGCATCGGCAAACAGAACATTTCTGAGAAGCACAGAGGTTGTATCAGGGGTGTAGCCAAGAGAGGGGCGGCAGGGACAGCCGCCCCTCCCTGAGGGATCGAAGGGCCCCCTGAGGACACGAGCCGCGGCTCTCCCGCACTATGCTCTGTGGCCAAATTTGACATTTTATACCAGACAGGGCCCTCTTAACACGCGCATTGAGGGGTCTGAACCACCTTCGCTTTGACGAGGGGAGGGGCGGGTACCCGCCCCCCAAGATCTCGCGAACCACGGTAGGTAACGAAAAACGGTACACGGCGTTCGATGGGTAGCCCATCGACTTCTCCATCGAAAATATTTGAACAAATTTTTGTCAGGTCACATTTAAGGTCACGAGAGGTCAAAACATGCCGTAATAGGGATAACATGTAAATTACGTTTTTCGGTCATTACATCTGAACAAGTAAAGATAGAGCAAAACGACTTAAAATATATGAATCCTCGCAGTAAGCCGAATCAAATGATATATAATTTGACCTTGTTAGGTCAAATCAAGGATTTGACATGACCAGAGGTCAGGTCAGGGTCAAATTATACAAAATGCATATCATTAGAACCACAAAGCCAAGGCGAGTCTAATGCAGCTAAAATAAACGCTCTATCACTATCCTTTACTGAGTTATACAGTAAAAACCATTTTTCAATATATTTCCAATGGAGAGGTCATGCCTCGTACCTGATCATCGATATCAAAAATACCGGAACATATTTTAGAGAACTCGGTGGGCCCATTATGTGATATGAGTTTCAATTGGATAAGTTCACTCTGCTCTGACTTGTGCTATCTTAAACTTGTTTTGAGGTCAGGTCACTTGACCTGTACTGGTGACCTGACCTGAGATGACCTAACCTTAAAATTTTAATAGAAGCTGTAAAAATGATGAGGAAAAAGGTACGCGAAGTACGGCGGCGCTACGCGCCGCCGTTTTACTGCTGTCTTCGAAAAACCCGAGGCGGGAGGCGGGTACCCGCCCCCCCGGCAATACGCGTGTTAAGCCCTCTTCAGCACTCTATTCTGTAACAAGCAGGGCCCTTTTTAGCCATCAGGACCCCATTGGCGCTGTCGCAGGGGCCCTTTCGGGGCACCACCCCTCCCTGAACGAAATCCTGGCTACGCCCCTGGGTTGTATCTTGGTGGCTTTGATGCAGTCGTGACGGACCGTTGGAGACGGCAGCAGCTGCGGCAAGCCACTGCTTCTGCCGCCAATAAGGCCTGATCGGGAGGCCGGCTCGTCCGTATTCGAGCACAATAATATGACAATCACCCGGACAAGTCTATAAACGACTTCCGTGTTACATTTAGAAATAAGTTGTCTTTCCGAGATTGATTTATACCTGTCAGGGCCTGTTCGCGTGCGGCGTCTGTCAGCAGCTGTTGTGATGCTACAAATAGGAAGCTGGCTGCTGCATATACCACCATTGGTCGCTGTCAATGGTGCCGTTGCGTTCTGATGCAGCTTCGGCTCCGTCAGAACGCAACATCCGGAGAACTCCTGGTAGCCACAACGACGGCAGCAGTGGCTTGCCTCAGCTGCTGCCGTCTCCAATGGTCCGTCACGACTGCATCCAAGCCACCAAGATACAACCTCTGTGCTTCTCACTGGTCTTCCAGAAATGTTCTGTTTGTCGATGCTTTTGATGGTAAAGCTCTGCTTTATATGTCAAACAATGTTTTCATGCTTTTTCCATACTTACAATATCTTCATGTTTTGTAGGCGCCTTTTGATCGCTTGCTTCAGGTTACAATGCTTCCTTGTTTCACAGCGAACTTTGTACTTGTTTCTTGCTGGCACGGATGCCCTTTTTTGAAAGTCTCGGTAACTTCATCAGCGGTCGGTTCGAATTTTCAAGCTATTGAAGCGTGAAATTCGTCCACTTCCCTGGCCTCCATCTCTTCAAGCCGCAGCATCATAATGTGACCGACAACGTCAGCCCCGGTCGAGAGCTGGTTAAGCGGCAGCATAGGTGGCTTGACGGTGGCGCTAGATGTTGTGTAGCTTCATTTTTCCCGAAATACGGTATTCTCCTTGCTAGTGATAGCAAGACTAATCTAAATATAATCGACTGGCTCTTGCATACATTTTAATACTTGAAATTTATCCACAGTGAATACATGCTTAGATATCTAATCTATATATGGCTGGCTGATCTTAATTGGACCTGCTTTGAAAGCAGCCATTACCAATAATATTTAACCCTTGCCCCGGTGGCGGGTACGAGCCACCTTCGCCATGGTGGGGGGGCCTAAAAAAGACCCCCCACGATCTCAAAAACTAAGAGAGCTAGAAAAAAGCGCAAAACGGCAATCGAAAGCTCTTCAAAAATGATATCAAAAATACTTCGGTCATTTTTCTTGTCAGGTCAATATCAAGGTCACCAGAGGTCAAAATAGGTCAAAATCGCTAATATGAGGTGTACTAAGAAAACCACCTATATCTCAGAAACTATGATAGCTAGAAACATTTTTCTAACTCCATTCGAAAGCTCTTGAGATGCGCTTTCATTACAGTGGCATTCATTTTCGTGTCAGATCAAAGCCTAGTGAGCTACAGGTCACTAAATATTGGGCATATTCTTGGGAATGTCCATAGCCACCCATGCATAAGGGCGTTTACTTTTTCGCTAATAGCTTCCAAACCAAACAAGATACAGCCATAGTTTATGCACCATTGCAATCCTCTCGTCAATACGAATCGAATGATATATGATATTACTATGCCAGGCCAAATTTAAGAATTTGACCTGACCCAGGTCAACGGTCTGACCCAACTTGACCTGGTATAGTCATGATGTATATCATTTGACTTCCAGTGACTATACAAACACTTTGGTGACAAAATAAAAGCTCTATCTTAGTTTATTCAAAATTTATAGAGAAAAACACCAAAAAATGCTTATTTGACCTAAGGTGACCTTTTAAAGGTCACAAGTCAAAAATTTTGGTATCAGCTTCAGAAATGGGCTAAGAGCAAGTCGCAACCGATGTTTGAAGTTGATTCCATCCATACTTACTGAGAAAAGCTCATTTCGTGATTTTCCCCATGCATTGTCAATGGGGAGGTCATGCTCTGCACATGACCTTAGGTCACCAATATCAAAAATCCCGGAACAAATGTTGTAGCTCCTGGTGGGCCCAAGATGTGGTATGAGTTTCATCTTGATCGATTAACCCTTCTTTTAGTTATGCCGTCCTAAGTATTTTTTGAGGTGAGGTCACTTCACCTGACCTGGTGACCTGACCTGATATGACCTTGAGCCAAAATTTTCAGGAAAGATGTAAAAATGATGAAGGAACAGCTAGACCAAGTTTGGCGGCGCTGCGCCGCCGTTTTTTGGTCACTTCGGAAAAACCCGAGGGGGGTCTAAAAAGACCCCCCACCCGGGCGAAGGTTAAGACTGCAAGCGAGAGAAATCTAGATCTTGTGAAGGTAAATGTTCATTCATCGAATTCATAATAGGCTCAAATCCCATATCCAGCTCCTTTGGCTAATAGCTTCTTGTCATAAGCGACGTAGCGGGACACTGATTGACGGCTGCGTCATGCGCGCCATCTATTATCATCTTTTTAAGCTCACACATCCCTGTCTTTCTAAGGTACTTTTTAGGGTAAATATATATTTCAAGGAGTCAAAAAAGGTTTCACATTGTTCAGGTTCAATGGTTTTAAAGTTCTGGAGCCCTTTCCATACATTAGTTGCATTTTATTGGCCGTGATATATGAAAACATCGAAATTTTGGAAAACCGGAAGAATTTCAAATGGCTTGCGCGGGCAAATATTTTTCGAATTCGACATTTTTGACCAGAAGATCGTTATTATTGGCCATCAATACATTAGAAAACACCCGGTAATCAAAGATCCTGTGAAAAAGTGGTGATCACGGCATGGCCTAATATTCAGTCAACCTCGGTTAGACGGCCGTGCTCAACGGCTTCCTGCTACCTGGAGTCCAGGTGGCGGCGGCGTCAGCAGGAGGTGATCGGGGATCAGCCTGTGCCAAAGGAATACAATGACACTCATGTCGTAAAAATATACATACCTACTCAGTAAACTGCCTCATGTACCGTGATTTACCTTGGACTATCCCTGCTTACACGGTGAGAACTAATCAATTCGCCTCAAATAATCATTTTAGCATTTCAAATCTCTAGTATTGCATAGGCATGAAATGTCAGCTCGCATATCACTTGTAGCGTGCGTGTCTTATTGTCGAAGTGCAATTGAAGAAAAGCCTTGAAAAGCTGGAACATGTAGGGGAAGGTATGTATATTGCGCCCCCCCCTAAGGGCAATCACTTGCTAGACGAATGTCTCCTATTCAATCTCGCTACTGTGGATTAAATTACAAAATTTGATCCTTTTTGTTATTGAGAATACAATTCCTGGCCTGAAAATAGCGTGTTCTAAGAGTGAATTCCAATCTGAGTGAAACTATGCAAAGGGCCCATTTGCCAAAGTGTGAGGGTAATTGCGCCTGGGGGAGGGCGCATTTATATTTAATTGCGCCCTTCCCTCATACCATGTTAAGTCAATAGCACGGCAGCAATAAGCATTAGTATGGGAGCAAATGGGCCCCAGCTACCTCCCAAGCTTTTCATCTAGAGGGCCTGGAAGTCATAGTGTTCGGAAGAACTGAAATGAAAGCCGCTTCGAGTGTTCATTTCATTTCGAGTGTTCATTTCATTCGAGTGCTCATTTCAGTTCTTCCGAACACTAACCTTCGGTCAGGTTTTGTAAGTTGGGCGTCTTGGGTGGCAAAACTATCTATAAAAGAAAAAAACATAAAACATTAAGCACGAGAACTAGAGAAGAAAAGAAATCAAAATCAAAATCATGTCCTGTCGAATCAGTTTGAAATATTGTGTCCTGCTATGAGCTGAACTTTGTAATTTTGTATTGATATTCTTGTAATTATGTACCTACACTGATGAAGCTGTACAACAGTGAAACGTATTTAAATAAATATAACTTAAATAACTTTCTCTGTGTTCACCTACATCTCATTATGTCAGTGATAACCCCACATATGTATATGTATGTGAATACGTATGCATGTATGCAGTGGCTGGTCCAGGACCTCATTTCGAGGGGGGACTAGTGGCCTGGAGCCTCCCCACCATTGCCTCAGACCAGCCTCCGGCTATGCATTAACTATAGGCACCCGACATTTCGGGGGCTTAAACCCTCTAGCCTCCCCCGTTGTATCCACCACTGCATTTATGTCGATATATGTATGCATGTAGCATCCTGGCCATCTGTCTTTATAACGGGCGCTTCATTGTTTTACGTCAGGAAGGCTGTATGTCAAATACACCATGGATTCATTCAGGACAATACAAATGAAGGTGAAAAGGAAACAATTTCGTCGGGTGCCTACAACACGCTTAAACAATGTCGTACATTTTATTGCGGTGATCCAACCGATGAGCAAACACTGTTTACGTCTCGTTTAGTAAGTAGTGCTTTATAGGAATGTGGGAGCTAGTTCGCGAAATGGTATGCGTGAAGGCATATGAGATTACGTCCAAATGTTATCTTCTGCGTACTCTTAACCGCTCTTACCCTAGATTTCTTTTAGTGTTTCAGTGTCATTTCCTGTGCTCTTGCTTCATTTTTCTCACTTTTTTTCGTTGTTTGACTCACGTTTAGTCGAGAGAGAACTTGACAAAGCGACAGGGCAGAACGTTTATCTTCTTTAAGCACTTCATTAGGACTTTGCTTTAACCTTCGCCCAGGTGAGGGTCTTTTTAGACCCCCTCGGGTTTTTCCAAAGTGACCAAAAAACCGCGGCGCGCAGCGCCGCCAAACTTAGTCTAGCTATTCCTTCATCATTTTTACATCTTTCCTAAAAATTTTGGCTCAAGGTCATATCAGGTCAGGTCACCAGGCCAGGTGAAGTGACCTCACCTCAAAAAATACTTAGGACCGCATAACTAAAAGAAGGGTTAATCAATCAAGTTGAAACTCATACCACATATTGGGCCCACCAGAAGCTACAACATTTGTTCCGGGATTTTTGATATTGGTGACCTAAGGTCATGTGCAGAGCATGACCTCCCCATTGTCAATTCATGGGGAAAATCACGAAATGAGCTTTTCTCAGTAAGTATGGATGGAATCAACCTCAAACATCGGTTGCGACTTGCTCTTAGCCCATTTCTGAAGCTGATGCAAAAATTTTTGACTTGTGACCTTTAAAAGGTCACCTTAGGTCAAATAAGCATTTTTTGGTGTTTTTCTCTATAAATTTTGAATAAAATAAGATAGAGCTTTTATTTGGTCACCAAAGTGTTTGTATAGTCACTGGAAGTCAAATGATATACATCATGACTATACCAGGCCAAGTTGGGTCAGACCGTTGACCTGGGTCAGGTCAAATTCTTAAATTTGACCTGGCATAGCAATATTATATATCATTCGATTCGTATTGACGAGAGGATTGCAATGGTGCATAAACTATGGCTATATCTTGTTTGGTTTGGAAGCTATTAGCGAAAAAGTAAACGCCCTTATGCTTGGGTGGCTATGGACATTCCCAAGAATATGCCCAATATTTAGTGACCTGTATCTCCCTAGGCTTTGACCTGACACGAAAATGAATGCCACTGTAATGAAAGCGCATGTCAAGAGCTTTCGAATGGTGTTAGAAAAATGTTTATAGCTATCATAGTTTCTGAGATATATGAGGTTTTCTTAGTACACCTCATATTAGCGATTTTGACCTATTTTGACCTCTGGTGACCTTGATATTGACCTGACAAGAAAAATGACGGAAGTATTTTCGATATCATTTTTGAAGAGCTTTCGATTACCGTTTTGCGCTTTTTTCTAGCTGTCTTAGTTTTTGAGATCGTGGGGGGTCTTTTTTAGCCCCCCACCAGGGCGAAGGTGGCTCGTACCCGCCACCGGGGCAAGGGTTAAATTTTGGTAGGGTGTGCCCAAATCACCATTAGGGGTGCCAAGCACATTATTGGGGGTGCAGGGACACCCCCAGACAGATAGAAATCCACACTCCTGGTCTTGGACCAGGAAATAAGAGATGTAGATGCCTTTTTATACTGAGCATGAGTCCTATCTCATTCTGTGAGATGAGAATTTGGATGGTTTGTCATGGACTAGTGTAGTCAGATAACACTTATGCTGTTACTTTGTAATGAAAACACATGAATGACTGCAGCTTTCTGTAAGATACGTAAAGCAGAAATATGTCCAGCAAGCAAATCCAGAACACATACTGTCAGCCTAGACCGCGTTTTTTTTGTCATTCATTCCTTTGACTAATCAGAATTCTATTCCTGGCATGACTATGTTCAAGATAAAGGTAGCCGTGACATATCTATATCAGGACCTGGTTTCCAGCTCATGGCGCCGTAGCTTTCACTGACCTGGAGAGACCTCGCGACGGGTCGAGTACACTCCAGCCGCCTGCTGCAGTTCGTTCCGGGACGTGTACCGCAGTCGCGTTACCCCGATCACGCGCTCGCCGCCGGCTGGAACCTCCAGCAGGGGGATTTCCCACCCCCGCTGCTGCTCCACCTGTCCGAATTTGCAGCTAGGGTAATACTAATACATATTATGCGCGACCAGTTCCCCGTTCAGGCGAGTTTTCCTTTGCTTGGGTGACGCATGCAACTGGGGTCAAAGCTAATAGCTAAATCAATCTGCAAATAGACAGGAATCATCGGTTTTGCTAAGAAGGATTTATTGACTAATCAACGTGCCGTCTGTACAAAGGTAGCTGGCCGACCGCTACACTGGACTCCAGGAGCTTTATAAACTGGGCGTTTAACCTGCTCTCAGGCCCTGATAAGCGGCGGCAGATTTTCAAACTGGTGCCCAACCTGACTCGTCAGGATTAGCACAAGGTCCAAACCACCAGGTATGTAAGAACATTAACGATCCACAAATGTCTCCAATTTCCACTAGTCCAGCATATCGTCTTCCGATTTTCAAATAAAACCAACAGTTGTTGCACCAATTATTCTGGTTCCTAGCTAGCCAAATGATTTTATGTCAACTGCTTTTTTCAGTTTTGCCATTTTTTATTACCGATATTCAAACAAAGGCGTATCCAGTAGGCTGGTTTGAGGGGAGGGGGAATCGATGCTCTAATACTCTAAGAAAAAACTTTGAGCGGCGTATGTGGCTGCTGGCGGGATTAATCTGGTGCAGTGAATCGATGTTCTGCACCAGTGATCACCTCAAACGCGGGGACGACCCTCAGATGTTTCAAGCGTGCCATGACAAAACATTTTTGTATCACATTAGTTTGAACCCAGTCGTGCTCGAAAGCCAAAAATGCTTTCAGTATGTCTTCCTCTTTAGAAGGAATTTCTTTCAACTGTCTTTAAAGAGGTACCGTCAAACGGGCAAAAACGATTAAAATGTCTTTACTAACGGATACGCCCCCCCCATTGATAAAGAATGCAAAATTAGTATGTTTTGGGAATTGGGGAATAAAATAAATAGTATCCCTTCTTTTCGCATTATTGACCTTGACCAGAACGCCCTCCCTCCTGGGTCCACCCTTGTTTGTAACCTTTGGCCGTGTGCTGGCCGGATTGTATTCCCCTTTTGCGGGGGATACAGTGGTGCAATGGAGGCACGTTGGACTTCTACGCCGTTAACCAAGGTTCAAAGCCCAGGCGGAACTACCAGATTAGGACGTCTTGATCGTCATGATACGCTCACAGTGGGATGAGCGTTTGCGACGTCATGTTACCTCAACAGTTGGTACGTCGTCAGGCCCCAAGACTGACCTTCTGCGGGAAGCTGACATCGGCAGCGGTGCTCGCAGCTGACGGTCCCGATACCACTCCGTCCAGCTCAGGCACGCTTCTGGCGAGCTGGACATTCTCCTGATGATCGGCGTGCCCCAGGGCTGGCGAAAGGGGAGCACATAACAAGGGATGCTTTCAGCTGCGCGACAACTGAGCACGACAACTGTCCAAGATATACCACGACAAATTGACATGGGACATGAGAACTAAGTCCAAACTAAAATTTGAGCAGGCATATTTAGCTTTTCTTCCTCCCATTACCTGATCACAATCACTCCCTATGAGCCTGCTGTAAAGGATGTTCCGTCACGTCCTGTACCTACCGAAGACGAGGTCGACACCGTTGTCCTTGAGCCGGCGGGCCTCCTGTCCAACAGTGGAGACCGCCGACACCGCAGGCACCTGTAGCTGGCCCACGGACAGCTGCCGGCCCGGGACAACAGACGGCGGGTCAGCAGCAGCGCCGGCATCCTCACCCAAAACACGGGGCTCCACCTGACCCCAGTACAGTGGTACCTAATCACTTCTGCGACTGTCTTTTGTGTGCCAGGCTGCTGCAGCTGCACGTGCGTGAGAGGCGGATTCACGCACACGCACTGAGATTCAGCCGGAGCAAAGCAAGCCATTGACCCCCCAACCTTCCCCGATATTATTGGATTCTCTAAAAAAACTGTACTTTTTGCCAAGTTTTTAACCCGGCACCCCCCCTCCTCAACCTCAAACAATTGGTGTAAATGCTATGTGGGAACTGATAAACCCCCCTCTGGAGCTGCGTGCCTGCTCAACTAACTAGTTGGCAAACTATAACAACATGCAACTCCGTTCTACATGAGGTCGGTGTGGGACAACACGTTAGTATGCACACCATTCCGTTCTCAAATCAGTTAGTATGCACCAGTGGCGTAGCCAGGATTCGGCAAAGGGGGGTCTGACTACCGTCGGGGGCCCCCAGGCCGGGGGCCCCCTTAGTAGTCGGGGCCCATCTCCTATATGTGTCGTATAATATTTGGGCATTATACCATTTACACGACGGAAATTTTGCTATCCCTTTTTAAGTTTTTGTTCTTATTTTGTTTATAGTTTAATTTTTCTCGATCCGACCAAGTGTTGGTAAATTTAGGTCACCAAATATTAAGGCTGGCCCATAACTATATGGCAGCGTGGCTATAAAAACAGCTTTGTGGCACATTTCGGGAAATTAAATATTGCTGCGTACACGATGCTAAACCTGACTCTACCTCAACTCACTCTGGTAATCAGGCATGAACTTATTGGAGGTTAGTCGTTTTGAGTACGAAGAAATGGTCTTCTACAGGAAATGATTACCAATTCATTCCGGGTGTCGAATTCATGGACTCTATAATCAGAAAATTTCCAAAGAAATGCAAAAAATGAATAAAAATACAAGATATATGGCAGTGTGTTCCCGACGTCATATAACGTCTATTCCGCGAAAAGATCCTGATGAATTCACCACAGTTACTTCCTTACCCTTGCTGTGTTGTAAATGAGACAATAACCAAAACAATAGGCGCCTGAGATAACTTTCGCCTTGGATCACTCTGTCATTGTTATTTTCAACCTTTCATACCAATTTTTCTTTTTGGGATTATGCTATCAATTTCTGTCATTGTCCTTGTTTGTCTGATCTCCTACGAAAATGTTTGAAATTTGTTTATTTCAGAATATTTAGGACGATAGTCATTGAGATTAAGCTAATATATTGAAAATCAGCTGAAGCTCCAAATTCCCTGTTCGATTTGCTATTATGGATGCTAAAATTAGATTAATTGTTGCCTTTCCTTCAGTAATGGTGCCTTATCGACATGTTTCAATTTGTCTTTTTTACGCAATGGGAATAGATACATTTTTCCGAGGCATATAATTTTCTAAAATTTTCTTTGAGCCTAGGATCTCGAGCGATATCTCTGGACCGTATTCTAAAAATCTAAAAGAAATGGAAAGGAAAAAGGACGCTCATTAAAAGGGATATAGGCGAGTGCCCCAGATGCTATATAAAACCTATTCCATGGATGGTCCTACTGATGAAACCACTCACTTACTCCTGCCTAGCCATTGGCTGCAGATCCCGGGGCTTGGGGAGGTGAGTACTTCCTTGGGCTTTAGGTCTCTGATAGGCTTTGTACAGGGCTTGTATTGCTATGCCAGTGTTAAGCCATCCAGGACCATCACCCACTGCCCCCGCCCCACTCACCCCTGGGTCGAGCGGAGATCTCCAGGGGCCTAGCACTTGACACGGCGCCGAAACCAGTATCTGGGGACCCCGGAAAAGAACACTTTTCCCGCAAATCAGTACTTACGTCCCCCAAAACCAGCATTTGGGGGTACCATGATACTACCTACTGGGACCCCCTGGAACTTACCGTCGTGGGGTCCTGATGATAAATCTGAGGGGAGGGGGAGGAAGGAGAGGAATGCTCGCTGAGACTAGCTCTCGGGGACACCTGAGGGCAGCTTCAGGGGACACCTGAGACTAACTCCTGGAGACCTCGTGAGACTAATTGTCGGATCACGGAGATTAGCTCTCCGGCCCTCCTTATACTAGAACTGAAAGGTCCCCTGAAAATAACTCGGACTTCCGAGATCAGTTCTTGGGGAACCTGAGACTAGCTCTGGGGCCGCCTAAGACCCACACTTGGCGGCACTCACAAGGTTAATTTCCGGCCCCTCTCCCGATTAGATCTCAGGGAGGCTCTGAGACTGATTCATGGCGCCTCTTGACCAACTTTGGGGACTCCTGGAATCTCTCGGGACTCCTTAGATTAGTTATCGGCAGCACCTCTGGGCCTATTTATCGCCCCCCCCAGATTTTCTTTGGGGGGCTGAGACTGACTCTCAGGGCCATCCAGATTAGCTCTTGGGGGTCCGCTGAGGCTGTCTCTTGGGTGGGGCGGAGGCTGGAAATGGCTTCTGACGGCCCTCTGAGACTAACCCTGGGGCACCCCCTGAGACTAACACTCGAGTGGGAGGTGTGGAAACACCCCTGAGACTGAGTCTTTGGCACGGCACTCCTGAGACTGCCTCTCGGAAGCCCAGATTAGCCCTCAGAGGCCTAAGGCTAACTCGGGGCCTGTGAGACCAAAATTCGGGAGCACCTCTGGGAGTCCCAAAATTAGCTCTTGGACGAACCTGAGACTAGCTCCCGGGAGCACTCTGAGACTAACTTTTGGGTGCTCCCTGAGATTGACTCTTGGGGCCCCTTATGCAAAAACTCCCCTTATGCAAAGGTCTCAGGGGCCCCGAGCTTGGTATCACGGGGCCCTCCTAGTTTGGTACCAGGGGACCCCCGAGCTTGGCCTCAGGGGGCTCCTCGAGCTTGGTCTCAGGTCCCCCAAGCTTGGTCTAAGGGCCCCCAAACTTGGCATCAGGGGCCCCGAGCTTGGCCCCTGAGACCAAGCTCGGGGGCCCCTGAGACCAAACTTAGAGGGCCCCCTGAGACCAAAATCGAAAGGCCCATGAGACCAAGCTAGGAAGGTCCATGAGACCAAGCTCAGGGCCCCCTGATGCCAAGTTTGGGGGCCCTTAGACCAAGCTTGGGGGGACCTGAGACCAAGCTCGAGGAGCCCCCTGAGGCCAAGCTCGGGGGTCCCCTGGTACCAAACTCGGAGGGCCCCGTGACACCAAGCTTGGGGCCCCCTGAGACCAAGATCGAAAGGCCCATGAGACTAAAGCTCGAAGGGCCCCTGAGACCAAGCTCGGGGCCCTTGAGACCGAGCTCAGGGGCCCCCGAGATCAATGTTCGGTGTCCTGGAGTCTCGCTACCGATGATCAGGGGCCCCCTGAGACCAAGCTCGGAAGGTCCGTGAGACCAAGCTCAGGGGCCCCCTGAGACCAAGTTCGGGTGTCCCCTGAGACCAAGCTCGGGGGGTCCTGAGACCGAGCTCGGGGCTCCCAGAGACCGAGCACGGGGCTCCCTGAGACCAAGCTCGGGGGGCCCATGAGACCAAGATCGAAAGGTCCGTGAGACCGAGCTCAGGGACCCTGCCCCCCCTCCCCGAGATCCATGTTCGGTACTATGGAGCCCTCGATACCGATGATCGGGGCCCCTGAGACCGAGCTCATGGGGCCCCCGAGATCAATATTCGGTACTCTGGAGCCCTCGATACCGATGATCGGGGCCCCCTGAGACCAAGCTCGGAAAGCCCGTGAGACCAAGCTCGGGGGCCCCCTGAGACCAAGCTCGGGGGTCTCCTGAGACCAAGCTCAGGGGGCCCCTGAGCTCAAGTTCAGAGGTCCCTTGAGACCAGGCTCGGGGACCCCCTGAGACCAGGCTCGGGGACCCCCTGAGACCAGGCTCGGGGACCCCCCTGAGACCAAGCTCAGGGGCCCCTGAGACCAAGCTCGGGGACCCATGAGACCAATCTCGGGGGCCCCAGAGACCAATTCTCGTGTTTTCCAGTGCATAAGGTCAGCCCAAAGGGGGGTCCGCAGACCCCAAGGACCCCCTTGGCGATGCCACTGGTATGCACACCATTCCGTTCTCTAATCAGTTAGCATGCATACCATTCCGTTCTCTAGTCAGTTATCATGCACACCATTCCGTTCTCTAATCAGTTAGTATGCACAATATTCAGTTCTTAACACGCGCATTGAGGGGGTTTGAGCCACCTTCGCATTGACGGGGGGGGCGGGTACCCCCCCCCTAAGATCTCGAGAACCACGGTAGGTAGCGAAATACGGTAAACGGCGTTAGGCTGCCCATCCACTTCTCCATCGACAAAATTTGAACTATTTTTTGTCAGGTCACATTTAAGGTCACGAGAGGTCAAAACATGCCGTCATAGGGATAACACGTAAATTCAGTTTTTCGGCCATTACATCTGAACAAGTAAAGATAGAGCAAAACGACTTCAACTATATGAATCCTCTCAGCAAGCCCAATCGAATAATATATAATTTGACCTTGCTAGGTCGAATCAAGGATTTGACCTGACCTGAGGTCAGGTCGGGGTCAAATTATGTACAATGCATATCATTAGAACTGCAAAGCCCAGGCGAGTCTAATGCAGCTAAAATAAATGCTCTATCACCATTCGTTACTGAGTTATTCCGTAAAAACCATTTTTCCCATGTATTTCCAACGGAGAGGTCATGCCTCGTACCTGACCTTAGGTCATCGATATAAAAAATACCGGAACATATTTTAGAGACCTCGGTGGGGTCATTATGTGATATGAGTTTCAATCGCATAAGTTCACTCTGCTCCGACTTATGCTATCTTAAACTTTTTTTGAGGTCAGGTCACTTGACTTGTACTAGTGTCCTGACCTGAGATGACGTAACCTTAAAATTTTCACAGAAGTTGTAAAAATGATGAGGCAAAAGGTATGCCAAGTACGGCGGCGCTACGCGTCGCCGTTTTTCTGCTATCTCCAAAAAACCCGAGGGTGGGCGGGTACCCGCCACCCCCGTCAATGCGCGTGTTAAGTTAGTTAACATGCACACCATTCCATTATTAAATCAGTTAGAATGCACACCATTCCATTCTCAAATCAGTCAGTATGCCCACCATTCTGTTATCAAATTAGCATGCACACCATTCCGTTATCAAATCAGTTAGCATGCACACCATTTCTGTCCCATTCCATCCCGGGAGATGGGTCCAATAAGTGGACTGTCTCATTCCGTGTATCTGTTTTTAAAAACATATTCCGAGAGATTATCCAATCCTAGCCCATTATAGATGAAGTCTGGAAAATATTACCTAGTTACATCCCACTGCATCCCCTTCTACAGTCCCGTTTCTCTTCCTGTGCATTCGTGTAATGCAGACAACTACCGCGACGACAGGAGGTCACTTTGTGGAAAGCATGCACCGAGCCTTCTTTTACCGTACATGTTCCACCACTCTCCTCCCCGCCCGTCTGCGGCGCGCCGGCCGCAGGCCTCTCACATTGGCTGCGGTGGAGATGTAGCCGATGATGGCCACGCGCCTGTCTCCGATGTCGACGGTGACCGAGGGCGGGGAGAAGCGCGACAGCAGGCTCGACTGCAGGTTCGACACCACGAACTTGTCTGGCGAGCCGGCCACGCGGGCCATCAGACCGGCCAGACCCCGCTCCAGGTCGCTGGGTGAAAAAGCCTGCAGAAGCGGAGCAGCGGGTCAGCTATTTCTCGGTAGCTACGTCACGGAAGCTGAGGATGAATCTGACAAAGCTGGAAGATGTAAACGACACTAACATCAGCCACTCAGACATTATATGTTTGATTTTTTCATTTAAATCAAATATTTGCAATGCCTTTTGACATTAAATTTATCTGCACTCTGGTGCACTGTGGGTTGTTCAAGCAGCCCCAGTGCACCAGTTTGTCCCGGATGTAGTCCCCTGCCGGTCCCGCTCTCACTGAGGCCGCTGGAGAGACGCCGTGGATGGGCGTCTGCCGCCGCGTGGCCGGCACCGTGCCGCCCGTGTTCAGCACCAGCACGTGACCACTGCTGACCCTCTCCGCCGTCCTCACGGCGTCAGCCACGTGCCCCAGGTACCCCTCCTGAGCAGGGGGCAGGCACCGCTGTCTGAAGCTGGGCAGCTGGGCAGCCCCTCTGGGACTCGGGGCGGGGATGGCATCTACGGCCGAGAGAAAAGGGTCTGCGCCGTGGTAAAAGCTGTTTAGAGTAACACGAGTCTTACCATTTGGTGTGTTCTTTTTACACACAACATGTACCTATATCGATGTTATGACATATAGGAAAGGACGAAACCATAAGTGTCGCCACCGGCAAAAAGTGGCGGGGCCAGCCAAACTTCAACCTGATGCTGACAAAAAACTTTCAACATCAGGACCAAAAACTGTTCGAATTTGGGCTCCTCACTGCATTCCGCAGCGGCTGGATATAAGAATGTCCGGTTGTCTCTCATTTTGACTGAGATCAGGAAATTTTTGGCCAAAAAAGTGGGGGGCCAGGCCCCCCTGGCCCCCCTTTTCCGACGCGTATGGACGAAACTATACAAAATGTCAATGAATGAAAAAGGTGAGACCTATACTAAGATCTGGATAAACATAGGAGTCAAATGTTTGGTACTTTCGTAAAATGTACCTGTTAACAAAGAGCCCATTCATTAGACAGGATTGATAAGGCATTTTTGATAAAGGGACAAATCAACTAGATAAAAAGCGCATTCATGTCGCAGGGAAAACAGGCATGCCGGGCTTCTTCCGCCCAGTGCCGAAACTAGGTCAGACCTGATTTCCTTGAACGGGGTGCTGGTACTGGACGATCGTCAGTTCAAAGGCTCGCCCTCGCCACTCGCCGCAGAAAGCAGCGCAGTTGCGAGAAACATCCGCCAGGTACCAGCACGGAGCAGACTTTCCACGCGCCATCTATATCTGCCAGTCGCGTGACCGCTGGCGG
This sequence comes from Lepas anatifera, assembly GCA_034440635.1. NCBI lineage: Eukaryota > Metazoa > Arthropoda > Thecostraca > Lepadidae > Lepas > Lepas anatifera. The sequence continues at coordinate 498,081 of JAOTON010001336.1, read as the reverse complement.
TGCCTGGCGCTTCATGGGGAGCCATTCCTCAGCCCGACCCTCCTGCTCCTCACGCTCTTCTGGGGAGGAAACGAAATGTCACTGAAAGCAGACGATCCTGAAAAAATACAATCCGCCACAACGTATCGTCTTCTTCTGCACCTCATCAGCTTGAGAACGAGTACCCCTCTGGATAGTTTTCTAGCAACATGTATATGCCTCGCTACGAATGAAGTAGAAGAAAGACTGCGAGAGAAAAACATCTAAGCACAGCAGCATTCTCTCTGTCTCTTCTGCCTCTTCTTCCTCATCACCCATGTTCGCTGTAGGCACCAGAAGGCATTGAACAGTGGACGTGAGGATTGGGACCGCAGGGACCAGGGTGCCTGCAACCTGGGCACCGGGGCACCCGCCCTCTCACTTATCAGAAAAAAAAACTACAGGTTCAGGCCAAGTTCGGGCAAGATGTAACAGACACCACGCTATCAGGAACGGGTGAAATGAGAGGACAGATCCTGCCATGCACAGGAACATTTCAGTAACGCACGGATTCTAAGATATGTTATACCTGTGTTTATAAAGTCTTAGACATACGACAGATGCACCCCGTTTCTCAACTGGAGGTTGTTCTGGGTTCTCACTGAGGCCTAGGCCGAGTGATTAATATCGTAAAGATCCCGTAACACGGTAAATGAAGATCCGCTGCATATTTTGTGGGTTGATCTTATACACTTGACTCACTTCTAGATCTGAACAGATCTGAGTCTTAAAATGTTGGCCAAGATTGTTTATCAAATTCATGGCATTTAACAATGCATTCAGAGACGTTTCTAACCATCCACGGACGTATATCGTCTAGGGGCCGGTGTTGAAACGAGCCTATTCTACTGTGTAAATACTTATTACCATATAACAATAAACATCGGCTATAGTTACGAAATGACAGTTGGAAACAGGCTGCAGCACGAGGTCATAAGCGGATTCAGGAAGTGAGGCGAGAAAGGTACTTTCCCCGCCCCCGATCTACCCTCAGCACCTCCTGAAAAGGTCATGGCGCCCTCCTGAAAGATAAATGGCGCCCCTCCCCTAAAATGTCGCTCCCTAGGATGTGAGCATCGGCGCCGCCACGATAGGATTTGAGGTCCACCTGACAGGTTTTGCTGTCCAGAAGTGGCGCCCCCTGGTCTGGATGGCGCCCCCTCCTCTCACCATGTGTCTCTCGCCCCACCCTTCGATTCCTGCAGTTTAACACGTGCATTCCTCGGGTTTTTCGGAGATAGCAGAAAAAGGGTGGCGCTACGCGCCGCCGTACTTGCCATACCTTTCCCTCATTATTTTTACAACTTCTGTGAAAATTTTAAGGTTAGGTCATCTCAGGTCAGGTCACCAGCACAGGTCAAGTGACCCGACCTCAAAAAAGTTTAAGATAGTATAAGTCGGAGCAGGGTGAACTTATCCGATTGAAACTCATATCGCATAATGGCCCCACCAAGTTCTCTAAAATATGTTCCGGTATTTTTATATAGATGACCTAAGGTCAGGTACGAGGCATGACCTCTCCATTGGAAATACATGGGAAAAATTGTTTTACGGAATAATTCAGTAACGGATGGTGATAGAGCATTTATTCTAGCTGCATTAGACTTGCTTGGGCTTTGCGGTTCTAATGATATGCATTTTATATAATTTAACCCTTACCTGACCTCAGGTCAGGTCAAATCCTTGATTTGACCTAGCAAGGTTAAATTATATATCATTCGATTCAGCTTGCTGGGAGGATTCATATAGTTCCAGTCGTTTTTCTCTATCTTTACTTGTTCAGATGTAATGGCCGAAAAACTTAAAGTACCAAGAGTATTCTAGAAGTTATGCTAGCCACATACTTTCGTACAATGTTAAATCACAAACGGCTAGTGCTGGTGGCTGTGTTTTGAATTAAGCAAAATATCAAGGAGCCTTACGCCATCGCTGCGGTTTCTTCGTGCTTTTTCTTCACGGCAACAGCTATGCTTTTAGCTACTATTCTTTTTCATATATTATGTTTTTTGTATTGAAATAGCTATTTTTCAATCATTTTCCTGATTCTTTGCCGATTCACGCCGATTCACCATTGCTTACTTCTTTTCAGCTAACATCCTTTGCCTGGGTGAATCTTAGCCGAGTCTTATATGAGGGCACATGCATAATCCAGGCTGCGGTATCGAAAGCCTTGCTCTGCTCAAATATCGCGTGATCACCGTCCGTACATCGCACCATGGCCGGCTGGTTTCTTCTCTCGTTTTTATGGTGCCATCAAATGTAGTTCAATGTAAACCAGGCATGTGTTAGGTGTGTTCCTTTTGTTGCCAACGACTCGTTGCCAATAGAATCAGCAGGAGAAGAGAAAGGCACCCGTATAAATCATAATTAGGTAGCATTACGAGTTGGTAATACCGTAGGATATGAACTATTGATGCGTCGTTAACGCCAGAAAATTTTAAGGAAACACAAAGATGGTCAACTCTAATTAAGTTAAGATTGTAGTAGAGAGAGTGACATTAGTATCTTACAATAGGATTCTTGTATTATTACTGATTACATAAAAGCATTCATTAACATTTCGGCTATTCTATCTTGGTCTCGATGTTTAGAAAAGAAAACATTACATATTTCATCACATAATTGACAACCACTCTGTAGACACTGTACTCCGTGCTAGTACATATATATATATATATATATATATATATATATATATATATATATATGTTACAGTTAGTATGCGAAATCCGTTAGTTTGCAAAATAACTAGTTAGTTTGCAAACTCCCGGCCAGTCAGTGAGTTTGCAACGACCCTAGTTAGTTTGCAAACTCACTAGTTAATTTGCAAACTAACTAGGGACTTTGCAAACTCACTAGTTAATTTACGACACAGATGATTTTATTTCTATTCACATTGCATAAGACAAACATGTTCAGGTCCTAACACCTGAATATGCTCACCGCTGGATTTGGAGGCAGTGTAACGTAGATTGCGGCACAGGCTAACTCAGGGGCTGACCTCGCCAATCTCTTGTTGGTGAAAAAGTAAGGGCACTCAAAACACACCAAGGTCGTCATCTACAGGCGAGGGAGATTTTCCGATGTTTTTTGCCCCTCTCAGCACAAGACCCCACGTGACCTAAACTGTTGACATGGCAAACCGCACGATCGGGTCAGTTGGTGCAGGGGGCTACGTGAGACGTTTCATTTTCGGTTAACTTGCGCAATCCCAGTCGGAATGTCACGTGAACTATTTATAACAAACTGGAACAGTTAGAGCTTGAGCAAAAGGGTCAGAACTCGCGATCGCTTTCCAATGCTGAGCATGCGGAAATAGTCCAATTTTTGTTAAAATTCCAAGACGGCAGTGCTCAACCGACCAACTCCAAACATCGCAGATGGATAGCGAACTTCTCGGTGATGGACTACGGTGTGGCCGTAAAGCTGGTAAGAAAAGGGACGGACCTTGAAGCTGTCAAAAACTCTGAAATATTCGACAAGATTCACGAGCTTCATATTGCCAATTCTCATTGCGGGAGGGACAAAATCATCCCTGAGCTAAACAAGAAGATTTACAACATCGCACAGAAGCATGTCACCACTTACCTAGAAACTTGCGGCAACTGTGAAGAAAAGAGGAGACGCCCCAAAAAGGAATTGTTGTGAAGCCCATCATATCCGAGGACATGAGCGCCCGAGCTCAAGTAGATCTGATCTCATTTGAAAGCGAGAAAGATGGCGAGTTTTCCTATATATTGAACTATCAGGACCATCTCACAAAATTTGCGACTCTGAAGGCCTTGAGGTCGAAACATGCTGAGGAGGTACCTATCATCTCCTGGATATATTTTGCACATTTGGTGCACCTGAGATTCTTCAAAGTGACAATGGCAGGGAATTTACCAGTTCTCTGATCGAAGAGTGCACCAACATGTGGCAACAACTGAAGATAGTGCACGGGAAGCCTCGGCACTCACAATCTCAGGTTTGTGCGACATTATTATTTCCTCTCCGAATTTGTTGCGGTAGTTTTTCATGTTTGCCTTCGGTACGCTAGCTATATTAATGCTGCTTGGTGAATAACTTTTTACTCTTTTCATTGTCTGGTCTGTGGTCAGGTTTTTTCCCGTTTGTCCCCACTCAAGGAGTTCTTTCCCTCCCACATACCCCAATTCACCCTCCCCCCATCCTTAATGTTGATATATTTTAGGATACCACAATAGTACTGCTGACTGGAATGAGCATTGAGCTTGAAATGGAATATTGTAGTACTTTTCCGATGTTTTTCATGAGACGTGATTTCAAACGGATCTGCTTTTCACAGGGGTCCGTTGAGAGAGCCAACCGGACTGCAGGAAAAGCTGGCGGCCTGGATGAAGGACAACTCCACCAAGCGCTGGCCAGAGGGCCTCCGGTTCATTCAATGGCAGCTAAATACGCAAGTAAGGCAAACATTGGTGATATAAAATAATCCAACTAAACGTTTAGTGAAAGCAAAGTATTAGCAGGAAACCTCATTACTACAAACACATCTTTTCCCTCCGGCTTCTTGGTGACTACTCAATTCCCTTACGGCTGTATAATGTATATGGTGCGCATTTTCAAACATGCGTAATTGAACTCGTGTGGACATCATATGTGAGGATGATACTTTATACTTTTTAGAAAAGAAACATTGCATAATAAGTGATATTTCCGCTGTTCAGTTCGTCCAATTCAACACAGTTACAAAATGTTTTGCTAAAACGGCCGCGACCTAATACATACCACTCAGTATGGAACAGGGTGCGGCACGGACCATCACTCGTGTCTGTGTATGTACGTGTACACCCGGCTCCATACTGATTGCTAGTTATCGGGCCGCAGCCTTTCTAGCGAAACATCTCTCGAGTGATGGTTCGTGCCAACACCGTTTTGTATTTGCCTGTCGTGTTTTAGCCGGATGTTTTAACCGACACTATCATGCAAAAATATTTTATCGGGGTTAATATTCGTTAGTAATTGAGAATACAGAAAATCATGGGGAAAGGGGAAATTAGTTTTTGTATATCATTTTCAAAATTGACTTCTCATCCAGTTGGCAGGGCCTTACATTTAAGGAGTTCATCAAAATACACTATTAGAGACGCAACCTTTTGTAAGACATGCAATGGTTTTTTATGAAATTTATTCATACAACTGAGACAAATACCTTCCAAAAAAATTGGGACCAGCTGCACATGGTTTTAATGATTATCGCTGGTCTTAACTCCAGGTCAACGATGGTATCGGCCGGTCTCCCTACATGGCGATGTTCGGCATGGAGCCAAGGCTTGGACTGAAAGCGACCACCCTACCGGCCAGCGTCGCTGCGGTCTTGCATACGGAGGATGACCTGCTCGACGTTCTTCAGACTCCAACTACCAGTTCGACGCAGCTGTGCCTGCTCTGTGCCCGACCTGTTCCTGAAGGAGTGGAGTGCGAGTGCCAAGCCGCCGAGCCGCGAACAGCCGCCCAGCGCCAGCAGGCCCGCGCCCACCAGAGCGCTCAAGCCGACCGCATGCTAAAGAGGTCACACTCGCTCTCTCGGCGCTCGGCGTGGGAGACAACGTGACAGTCGGCATCCCAGACGTGGATCGCTCCCGCGTTGAACATCGAAATCTCATCTGTGTCGTATTAGAGGTAATTCCCCATTTCATGACTATTTCTCACTGCCGCCGCCACCATGCTCATGCCACGTGTCAGTAACAAACACATTTTAGAAAATCATTCTTAGATTTATAGTAAAAGAAACGCCCCCCCCACAATTTTGTCTTGAAATAGGTTCTATAAACATGCTTTGGTTTTGGCTAAACTGTTCATCGTACGTGTTTGAAATGCATTCAATAATCTTTTTAATTCCATTTAAAGAAACCAGACTCAGGACATACATTTTGGTTTCCGATCTCAAAATTTAGTTTTGAATTTACCAAACTACTAAGAGGGAGGCCTAGGTTACTGCATGACTCTAGCACTTTTCAATAGTATTAAGGGGAATAGATCACTTTGTCAAAATTCTAAAAGGCTGGTGATTGGTAGAATCGGTCTGAAAATTAGGAAACCACATTTTTTCCACCTACAATCGCTCAAAACAGCGACATCACCTTGTCTTTCCTAGGTTGACCAAAGCATGGCGTGCAATCACTAATTTAGGGTGGCAATGCCATTTGTTAACACTTATCACGTGACATGCGCTGCCAGTTGGAAAGAAATTCTTTTATAATTCGAAACGAGTTGACAACCCCCTACTTGAAACGTATAAGCGTGCGGAAATTATACACAAAACTTTGGGTGAAGTGAAATACGTCATTAGTGGTTTCTCAACACGCTCTAAAAACTGCTACCTCAGCTTAAAACCCATTTTACATGTGGGACACTCCCTTTAATTAGATGATAAATTTTTATAGTTCCTACTACCATGGCTATGTAGAATCCAGCATAACGTTTTGTGAATGCGGCTGATTCAGCTTTCAACTGAGTTCGTTGTCTGTACTTTCAGGTACGAGACGACATCTACCTCCTAGGCTGCAAAGACGGCAGATTAGGTATGTTCACTGGAAATCAAATTCAGCCTTGCAAAGAACGCCATCTAACTACTGAAGAAGTTCCCGACAAGAACACCACCGTACGTGAAGCTGCAAGGGCCCAGTCCGGTGGGAAGGGGCAAGGCTTTTTAAAGTGCATGTGTGTGAAACTATGCAAGGGGCGCTGCAAGTGCTTGAAATACGCACTAAAGTGCAACAGCAGATGCCACCATAGCAAAAGGTGTAACAATGTGTGAGGTGAGGAGGATAGTGCCAGGTAGGATATATTTGAATAGTGTGTAATACTTATTGGTGGTTTGGTGGCGACTGAATGCCACGGATATGCGCTGTCGCCAACTCCACCGACCGACCCAGTTCGATGCTTTTAGGGGATAAGGATGTTCTTATTCAGAGAAAGCGCCCGGTCTGCGACTCTGGGCCTCTAGATAACTATGTATTAATTACTTTTAGAATTGGTACGCAGTAACCGAGCTGTATGACGTATGACCGGTATGTTCTTGTTACGCGCCGAATATATGTGCTGAGACCAACACCAAGCTTTATGCTTAATTTAAAAGCGACTATCGGCCTCAAACAGTGTATTTCGAGGCCGACCCGTGGATGCAACACACTTGATCTTATGTTTTCTAGGTTTTTGCGTTGTTCTCGCACAGATGTATGTGATGGATACTTGGATAGTGACCACTGTGAGATTTTAGGTTATTTTATGGTGCCCATTGAGCGTCCCCCCGCTTGTAACGCGTCATTCTGTTTTTAACTATAAAGAGGCCGACTTCCCTGGCCTCCGTCGGAGTTTGTCACTTGTCAACTGGGGTCTGATTGACGACGTCGATGTAGATGAAGCGGTGGATATGTTTTACGCCTTACTTGAATCCGCCATTGCAGACCACATACCCACTGTGGCTATCCGGCGCAGATGCCCCCCTTGGTTTGACCGTGCTGTGCGGACAGCCCTTCGGTTGAAAGAAGCAGCGTTCAGGCGGATGCGGCGTAACCCCTGCGAGGAAACGAATTCCACTTTCTCCCTCAAACGGAACCAATTCAAAAACCTAGCAAACGTTAAGTATAATGAATATCTCCAAAAACTCACTGATGATCTGAAAACAAACCCTAAAAGATATTGGTTATTTGTCAAATGCTTAAAGAAAAAACCTCCCGTTTCCAGCGTTCTCACCAAATTTGATGGCTCATTAGTTTCTGACGACACCGAGAAAGCCGGCCTCCTAAATGAAACCTTTGCCAACAAATTTACAGATCCCGCCGTCACAAATTTTCCGACTGCTCCCGATTACCCTCTTGGCAATCTCTCACGATTCTTTGTGACGGAACAGTCCGTTAGGTCTGCGCTAAATTCGATCTGCCCTAACAAAGCTTGTGGAAGTGACAACATCAGTGCTAGAATAATATTAGAATGTCGTGAGGAGCTGGTGGTGCCGCTTTATAAGATTGTCTCCAAATCATTCGATTCAGGAATGTTTCCCTCGCAATGGAAAATGGCCAACATCATTCCAATATTCAAAAAGGTGACAGAAAGGACCCCTCTAATTACAGATCCGTTAGTCTTCTTTCCCTGTTTGCGAAAATTTTAGAGCGAATTGCTTACGATCAACTATTTCGGTATGTCTCCCCAGCTCTTTGTCTTGAACAACATGGATTCGTTCCTCGCAGGTCGTGCGTCAGCAATCTGTCTGTTTTTCTTGATTCGGCGTGGAAGGCCGTTTCGGAGGGATACCAGACGGACGCTATTTACACAGATTTCTCGGCCGCTTTTCAAAGTGTCAATCACAAACTCCTGATCTACAAACTCCGAAATTCCTATCATTTGAAAGATTCAGCCCCTAAATTGGTTTATCTCGTATCTCTCCGACCGCCGCCAGAGGGTCGTTCTTAATGGAAAAACCTCAGAGTGGAAAAACGTCAGCTCAGGGGTGCCTGAAGGCTCTCTAAATGCTCCTCTCTTGTTCGCACTCTTCATCAACGATCTTCCGGCTGAAATTGAGTCTAGTTGTCTCCTTTATGCAGATGATGCCAAAATTTTTCGAACAATCAAGCAGCCATCTGACGGACTCTTGCTGCAGAGGGACCTGAGCCACCTGCATCAGTGGTCCGTCAGATGGGGTCTAAAACTTAACCCATCCAAATGTAAAAACATTACGTTGACCCTCAGGCGGACACCGGTCCAGACAACGTACTACATCGGAAACACTCGCCTAGAGTCTGTTGAAGAAATCCGTGACTTAGGAATAATCATTGACTCAAAACTGAATTTCTCATCCCACGTTTCTGGCATAACACGACAGGCCAACAAATCACTAGGACTGCTAATTCGATCTTTTCAAACCGGCCTGCGCTCAACAAATGTCAATACCAAAACATTGCTCACAACATATAACGCGAACGTTCGGTCTGTTTTGGAGTACGGTAGTGTAGTCTGGGCTGGTGTAGCCAAATCCCATGCCGAACAGGTTGAGCGGGTACAACACAAATTCTTGATGTGGCTAAATTCTCATACTTCTCAGTCTTGCGGCACTTTGAATTACCATTCACTTCTTCGGCATTTCGGCGTCCAGTCTCTTGCTGCAAGGAGAGTTCAACACGATCTTCTGTTTCTGAAAGCAATATTTTCCTCAAAAATTTCCTCTCAAACTCTTCTGAACTGTTTTGGCCTTCATGTTCCACCCCGCTCGACCCGCAACCTGCGACTTTTCGCCGAGCCACGCGGCCGTGTAAACACGGTTGCCTCGGGGTTTCTGTGCCGGATACCAAAATCTGCTAATAGGTTTTTGACCATGATCAACTCCGATTTTTTTGTTGATACCTATAACATTTTTAGAGCTCGCGTTGTGGAGTACTTAAGGGACCTAAGAGTGTGAGGTCACCAAGGTATATGTGCACCAAATATATGAAGAGGGAATATGCTCAAACTATTTTAATAACTTTATTTTTACAGCACCCATTTTACTCATTTGTATGTTTTTAGCACTAGGGTGTTTCGGACATGTTTATGTGTATGTGTTAGTTTTTGGTGAGAGAGTTTTAATACCTGACTTCACCTGTTAGTGGGCATCAGCCTGTTGGTGATTATGTTTAATAAACAAATAAACAAATAAACAAATGGCCACCAGTTTAGACGAGTGCAGTTGAGCACCCCCCTCCCTCTCCACTTAGTGACAGTGTACGCTGAGACCAAGTCACTGCAGTGGTGGGAAACCAATCAGCAGAAACTTCTCCGGCACAGATGATTTGAAACTTTCAGCATTTGCTGTGTTTCCACAGACCATTACTGCCCAATTAAGGCTCATTAAGGCTCCCTTCCGGACAATTACTTGAAAATGTTCGTCATATGCAATGCAAATCGAAATGAAATCATCTCTGTCGTAAATCAACTAGTGAGTTTGCAAAGTCCCTAGTTAGTTTGCAAATTAACTAGTGAGTTTGCAAACTAACTAGTTAGTTTGCAAACTCCCGGATCAGTCAGGGAGTTTGCAAACTACCTAGTTAGTTTGCAAACTAACTAGGGTCGTTGCAAACTCACTGACCGGGCCAGGAGTTTGCAAACTAACTAGTTATTTTGCAAACTAACGGATTTCGCATACTAACTGTAACATATATATATATATATATATATATATATATATATAGTCATTAATAACACAATAATCCCATTTAAGAGGTTGGTGTCAATATCCCTTTTAAGACATGTGTTCGCTGCTATCTGCTCCACCATTTATAGGTATATCAAACGACTTCTCGGCCACAAGAATTATGATTTTGCCGCTTCATTTATGTGTGCATAATTCTGTTTTTACTGTTGGTAAGCGTTCCAAACAACAAATCCGGATTCACCTACGTTAGCATGCACTGCTGTGCTCTAACACCTTATTATGCATTATCCCCTGGCGAAAGACGACTTTAGAAAGTCTAGAAAAAATGTCTCATCAAATGTTCTTTAGTCTGGCTGGGCACTGTTCCTGCTGAGTATGAGCCAGACTGCGGATGAGGCTCAGTAGGCGGATGAGGTTCAGTAGGATGACGAGGTTCAGTAGGCGGATGAGATTCAGTAGGATGACGAGGTTCAGTAGGCGGATGAGGTTCAGTAGGCGAATGAGGTTCAGTAGGATAACGAAGTTCAGTAGGCGGATGAGGCTCAGTAGGCGGATGAGGTTCAGTAGGCGGACGAGGTTCAGTAGACGGATGAGGCTCAGTAGGCGGATGAGGCTCAGTAGGCGGATGAGGTTCAGAAGGATGATGAGGCTCAGTAGGCGGATGGGGTTCAGAAGGATGATGAGGCTCAGTAGGTCACAAATATGGGCCCTCACATTAAATTCCTCACCTGGTTGCTTATTTCGCCAATGTAAGATCTATACTTGAGTATGGAAGTGTTGTCTGGGTGGGAGTAGCCAAATCCCACGCTGAGCGCGTGGACAGAGTGCAGCATAAATTTCTTATTTGGTTAGATAATCACTCTACTCAACAATGTGACTCTATATCTTATGACTCGCTTTTGAACCATTGCGGCATCCCATCACTTGCTGCACGCAGGCTTCAGTTCGATCTCATTTTCCTATAAAGTATTTTTCAGGCAAGACTATGTCCATCGATCTGCTAAATTGTTTCCCCTTGTATATCCCATTCCGGATTACTCGCTCCTTGCGACTCTTCGCTGAGCGCCGCGGCCGTGTGAGCACTGTCAGCGGGGGACTTTTCTGTAGGGTGCCGAGAGGCATGAATACATTTCTAGCCGCTTCCGGGGTCGACTTATTTTGTGATGATTTTAATAACTTCAAGACATGTGTGGTGAGATTTGTAAATGCTCGGTAGGAACTGCACTTTTAGCTCTTATCTCTTTTTATGTTTCTGTGTTTTTTTATATTTATATATTTTAACTTTTACAGTTTTTAGGAAGTACACTGTCTCGATTCTTGTGATGTAAATAGTCTTTTTTAATGCTATGACTTCGCCTGTGAGTGGATTATATCTCTTGGCGATTATTTTGAATAAATAGATAAAAAAAATTGCCTGAGCAGCTGACGTGCCCTAAAACTGCGGCTCAAGTTCAGTAGGAGAGGTTCAATATAAGTCTGAACAGAACTTTCAGGAAACGGAACGTCTCTCCGCGAAATTTCACTCACTATGTGGCCTGAGATCCTTCTTTAGTCCCAGCCCCACCCATACCGAATCATCTCCGATTCCGATACCCAGAGCATCGATCTCGGCTCCTACGCGGGATTGCGAAAAAGGCGAGCGGTGGTAGGTAGCCTATAAGAAACCGGAAAGAAACTTTATGGGTTTCTATAAACTATAACCTTGGTTATAATTTTGAAACCATAATTATAATTTTCAGGCGACCATTTTGGCTCAGGTCAATGCTGAGGCTACGGCAGTTCCAGGAGGGTGGCAAGCTAGGAAATGTGTTTAGCTCTGGCTCCTGGCTGGGTGGAGTCCGAATCCAGTTTTAGGTGTCATCCGCTTCCGCTCGCTGTGGCGAACCGAATAATGTATGAAATGGCCACAGTAGTTTGTTTCGTAATGAATTTAGCTTTTCCTCACAGTTTTTTTTGTATTTTAGATTGCATATTAGATTTAGAGTTTTTATGTTTGACTTGTGGACATTGGCTAGCTTACTTGCAATTATCAATGAATGTGCGAACACTTCTCAGTCACGGTGACTGTCAATAGGCTAGATGTGGGTTAAGCGGCCAAGTGTCGCTTTGAAATATTCATATTCAGCACGTTTCGTAATAAATTATCCTAGCATTTGCCGTTTGCTTAAACTATTTTGTTTGACTCGTAGACATTATCTGGCTTACTTACAATTCTCGACACTTATCAATAGGTTTGGCGTTGGTTAACACGCGCATTGACGGGGACGGATACCCCCTCGGTTTCTCAATGTAGAATAAAAACGGCGGCGCGTAGCGCTGCTTTTCTTGGCATATCGTTTTTCTGATCATTGAGACAATAGAGTCTTTATTCAGCTATGATTTTGTATTCAGAATCAAGGTATTTTTGGTAATTCTTAGAACCCTAAGCATTACGTCCGGAAGGTAAGGCAACGCTACCCTTCCACCTCACCCCGCAGCGTTGCATCTCTCGGAGACGAGAGCAGGTGATTAAACACGCGTATTGACAAAGGCGGGTACCCGCCTCCCCCTCCCATCAATGCGAAGGTGACTCAGACCCCTGTCAATGCAGGTGCTAAGCAATGGCAATGCGCGTACTATTCCAGGCTATAATTGTTATGGCAACGACCATAACACGGGAAACATTCAGCAGCCTAGCAACAAACAGTGCGATCTGTTATGCTTAGTGCCATCTGCTATTTTGAATAGCAATGATTGTTCTGAATATTCTTTAACACGCGCAGTGGAGAGGGGTCGGCGTCAACGCGCAGTGGAGGGGTGTCCTAAAGTGCCCCCTTAAGAACTCAAAAGCCAACAGGGTTAGAACAATTTACGTTTAGGGAGGCCTTTATGTGTAGGGAGGCCTTAGGGGATCTATATATATATATATATATATATATATATATATATATATATATATATATATATATATATATAGCTAAGCTTCATTGACTTAGATCAGTATCATCAAGGTCAAGCGAGGTCGTAAAAGTCAAACATGGGGCGTGCTGGAGATCTGTTGTGAAATGCTATGATTATGTGGAACAAGCCGGAGATGCATTTCAGTGGGACTAAGGTCATAGATGGAGGGTCCAACACGATGTTCTTTGAAAGTTTTGGGCCAAGGTCATTCGAGGTCGCTGCCCTATGACATAACAATATTACAAATTTCCAATAATGAACAAGATAACTGACGCTGCAGCAGCCCTTGGGCGGGAAAGTATTACGCAAAGGATCGATCAACTCAGAAAAAAACTAGAAAAGAGCTCACTGTAATGATTACTATGTTTCTCATGCAAGTTCTCTCCCCGGGACGCTGTTGACCTCCTCCCTGGCTCCGTGTTTGAAACGGTAGGTGCCAAATGAAAATGATCATCGCAGCCGACACACCCTAAAACCTCAATCTTGATGATGATAGTGTGTAAACTGTCGCCCAGAGGCAGACATCATTAACACTGTTATTACCCTGCTGCATCCGTGTTTACCCCTGAGCAGTCACGACTCAAGACTGGATTCGACAGGAGTGCGAATCAGCCTCCTGTACAACACCTGGTCTCAGCCGAGCTTGCCTCCTTCCTCTTGTGAAGAAACATGATGCACGCAGCCACCTGCACGCCACTTTCTACCACTGCTATCTTCTACCACTGCCACCTTCTACCACTACTACTTTCTACCGCTGCTACCTTCTACCACTGCTACCTTCTACCACTGCTACTTTCTACCGCTGCTACCTTCTACCTCTGCATCATCTATAATGTACCCACTTCAAGTTTAATTCATTTCAGTCAGTCTGTTTTTCAACGAAAACAGAGCTTGTGCTCATCACCGCATAGTGGGTGATCGTCTATTGGTCCATTCACTCGTAGCTGAACTATAGACGATGGTCACCCGCGTCCGTCACCATTCCGTCCCGCGTCCGTCACCAGAGAGCAAACCTCCTGGAATCCTCTATGGATACAGCTCGAGGTATTTTGGATTCTGGCAACAGGTTTGCCTCAAGATCGATGTTTTATTATAATTTTCTTACAACTTCCTTTGGTTGACCTTCATCAAAACACATTATTGACTTTACACATAAGCATGAAATAAGTATATAAACGTAATCGGCAAAAAGGCGCGAGGACCAGTCAATCTTCACCCTACTTCTAAGCAGGCACTTTCCCTCTAGAACCACAAATTCATCGGGATTGCTCTATTTATTGCCTTTCCTAGATGTACCCTAAATTTTTCATTCTTGTCCAAATTTGCATGCAATCTGTAGGTGCTTCAATGAAAAGTGAGGGGTCGCCCCCAACCCCCTATTCCGACCGCGCAAGGCTTTACCTATGATCATCTCCTTAAAGGGCGACGAAGTGAGAAGTAAATCTGTTCGTGCCTACAGATGTGTTCGTTCAGATGTATTGTTCGTTAGATGTGTATGTTCAGATGGGCCCGTTCGAAATAAAAGTACTCCTCTTGGCTTATTATTATATTGTCTTGTATTATTAGCTTGATTAGCAGATAGTGGACTTCTATCTTCACGTTTACCCATTTAATGATATATTTTATACGACAAAATAAAAGAGACAAAAAGTAAGCAAGTACGGCTCCACTTATTCCTTTAAACCTGAATCGAATACATCACAGGTGTATCCATGTCAAAGTGTACTAATCGTAGAACTTATCGTGTTAGATTCTTTCCTTGCTCCTCGCGCTTTTCCCCCACACAATGGCAGGGTAGCATGGCTTTTGCTGAGACTGGGATAGACAGAGTGCGGTCAGGGCTCGGGATGGACTGATTTCTACTTTTCGCTGCTAGTTGAGTGGAAGAAAATCCTGAGGGAAACTCACTTTATACTTAATTGCAAGACAACGGAGCTGACACCAAACAAAACCTGCCTCAGAAACGGTAGCATACCAAAGGGAAATTTCTAAGGTTGCAGATATCCAAATACATTGGTGGCGTGACAAAACTATAGGTACTACTTTGACACGATACGCTGCTGGATGCATAATAAATTTGTTATGTGAACTGATATAAAGAAAAACAAGATAACATTCCCCGGTATTCCAGCTTCCATAAGCTGGCTCACCCCTCAACAGCAGAATGTTAACCAAATTTTGTCTCCCAATGTTGGCAGAGTCTCAGAACGTCACCGACATTGTCTCTCCTCTGTGATATCTGAATATATGATGTAGGGGAGAGGCTTCGGACACTTTTCAAAAGTTATCGTCTGGCAGACAAACTAATTAAGCCAGGAGCATGAAATATTAACGCAGGGTTCCTTATCATCTTGGCAATATGCTGACAGGAAGAAAAAACGGAAGCTTTCGGGGATTGAGAAGGAGAACAAGCGTTACACCATGTCAAACGTCCGAACCTGCCCCACTAGTGGGGTCGGTTCGGGCAGAGGACGGATGGGTTTGGATAGAGTCCTAGTGAAAAAGCTGTTACCATCCCTAACTGGAGGAACTCAAAGATTTTCACGGCGATGAAGAAATAGACTGGCATATACTCATAAACAAAGTTTCAGGTCCACAGCCTCACAAGTATGGTCAGGACATCACTAAATGTCTACCCATGAACCTTGAACTGGGGAATAAAAATGGTGTGGTAAGTGGTGGCATCATTTTAGCGGTTCAATTCACTGGAAAGTTCTCATTTTAGTGTGAATCATCTCTCTGGCAAATATCAAGGTAATTAAAATTAAAAACATCAAAATTAAACATTTTCTTAAAACCTAGCTTAAAGCTAGGCCTTCCAGCAACCGAAGGTACCCCACTTCATTTTGTCCGAAACATCCCCATACCACAGTTTTGGGGATGGCATGCTTCAACCACGGGATATTGATAATGCCGGTGCTATACAATCGTTTGCATGTTTCATAATAGGATAGGAGCGTCACATGTAAAACTAGAGCTCAAAACATGGGTCCTGAACTTTATGAGATGCCTCAGCTTGAGATGAGAAACTACATGCAAAATCTTAAAAACCGAAAAATTATTATATCTCCTGAACTCGGAATCAAAGTTGAAGGTAATTTGGTGACAACTGATCACCGTCGTGGCACGCATTTCCAGTAATAGGCTGACTGAAATATTCCCTGTCGTTTTGGAGAAAACTGAGTTTCCCGAACCACCCTGCCGTCCGAACCAGACCCACCCTCCCCTATATATGATATATATGAACAGAAGACAGAAATAGTCCCTGACCGCTGGTCCCGAGTGATTTGATAACACCATGAAAAACGTATCGAATGCTGATCGTCTTCCCCTATTCTTTCCGGCCCACATACCATAAACAATTTACTACCGCTTTTGCTGAAAGGCGTAAGTCATGCAAGGGTGCAGACATACTAAGAGGGCACTTACTCAGTGTGTAAATACAACTTACCTTCCAGTATTTCCAGATAGCGCAGCAGGGCGACGCCCAGGTGCACAGTCGCCGCCAGACTAACGCCCCGCAGCAGAAACAGCCTCTGGCTCTGCATGCTCCCGCGGTGACCTCCTGCGACGGTTCCTGTTCCGGCGCCACCGGCTCTGAGGGTGACCCCTCACTTCGCAGGTGGTGGCACGCGACGCTAGCTGCTCTGCAGCGCGCACTGACTGGTTCCACTGACAGGGTGGCTAATGAAAATAAGGCCGTCCAAACCGGCTCAGCGGCCTTAACCGACAGCTGAGCCCGTCGGTACGCTGTTGTGTGTGCTTCAAAGGTGGGTCACCAGCAGCTTGTGCTACTGGCTTTAAGAGCCATCAGAGTGGTTTCTTTCTTGTAAGTAGGTAGGTGCTCAGAAATTTCACGGCGACCCCTTATTTGATAGTAGATTGTGCGCAACATACGTTCACAAATGCTTAGTCTCCTCGACTCAAACTAACCTTCTGACTGGATGCTCTTATGTGAGATGCGCTCTTACTAATCGATAATCATAGGCAGAATTAGTCATTACGCAGAAGATTCCATCCGTTTTATCCTGGTCACATTATTTGCTCTAGCAGTCTGCGGTAATGAATAGTGATTCAGCTCAACATTTCGACTTCTTGAAACGCTACAGATACAGCAGCTTGAGTGAAATACTGCCTCTCTGTTTACCTTTAACAAACCACCGTTAGGGGGTGCAGCCAGAGCTTTGGTATGGGGGGCACACCACGTTTGAGAGGCACCCTTTGAGAAAGGGCACTTTTTAACGTAACCTAAAAACCATACTATATCTTAGTTTATATCAACTTTTGAGTACCTTTGGATCAATAAAAATGTAAATCAAGCATTGACGTAGAAGGAAAATTTTATTAAAACCGGAAAAATAAAATATCACCGAAATATAGTGAAGTAGCCAAAACACGGCTGTTTTGGGATGGATTTAAGGACAAATCAGCCAACTCATGCAAGTACTCAACATCAGAGAAATCAGCGGAGCGTGTGATATCTGTCAATATGTACCAGCTAAGACATATTGATTGGAGTCGAACATTAATTTGTTAGGCCCACTGGTTTTGTTGTGCCGAGTGAGCCCTGGTTGAGCGCGGATTAAGTTCCCCGGCTCCACACAATGGCCGTGGGTGGAGGGGTAGCATAGTGACTTTGGAAGAATTTTTTCTGCCGGAATATTTTGAGAGATACCTTCTTAACGCGTTTATAAGGTTCTATATTTTCAAGGATATAATAATAATAATAATAATAATAATGTTTATTTCACACTCATGGTGTATATCACACATGCATTCACATACACCTCACATATCAGTACACGTGCATATCAGATTTCATCAGTCAAATACACATAAAACATTATATAATACATAATACTTGCCTAAAACACTGTTTGAGGCAGCCCTAATCGACATTAAATCAGCCAATGCCTTCTTTTATTTCTGCAGCTTTGTGCGATATCATACCTCTCAAGCAACGCCTAATGTCTGAGTAGGAGCTACTGTCCAAATCTAATTCCAAGAGGCCATATTTTCTTCTAATACACAAGCAATTTTGGGCTTAAATTCCTTCAAGAGAGACTTTGCTAGTCCTCAAAGTAGCTAAAATGGAGTTGTTACTTGTGGAAAGAGCTTTCTTAAACAGTAGCTTATTTTTTACATCCTGTTGTGCGAAGGTAAAAATATCAAATTCGTCACAGATAATATGGTTGTTATGATGCAGCGGCTTACCAAGTAGTCGCTTGATGCAGGAGTGATAAGCCACACTAAATTTCCGGAGAGCCATTTTAGAGTTTTTAATGTTCCAAAGAACACTACCGAACAGATGCCCGCAGTAAGTTTGGAACAATTTAGCAAGTGTCCTTTTATTTGCATAACCAATCTTAGCTTTCAGTCTATTTGTGCTAAAGTAAACCGCTCTTTTTGCTCTAGATATGTCTGAGGCATCGCAAAGAGTCGGAGTTGCAATGTGGCCTAGGTATTTAAATTCCTCGACCCAACTAAGCTGGGTACCGTCTAACACAATGCTGGTTGAAAATCGCCTAGAGTCGAAAAATATTAGTTTCGATTGAGCAGTCACAGTTTGAGGATCTCGTTTTCTATTCAAAACTTTCAAAAATTTTAGAGATGCTTTGGCCATTTTTTCCAGCGATTTTTTTTCTAAAGTGTGGCCAGTAATTCACGTTAAAGGTATCTGCAGCAAATATATGCACCTATGTCTCTACTATCTGGTGAGGTCAATTGTTCTCGCGTTCTACAGTTTATTAACATCTAATCAGTCATAGAATGACGCCATGCGCGCAAAAATCGGCCACCCGACCGTTGTCGGCGCGGCCGCCAGTGCGTGGGTACAGCCAGCTGATTGACTCGGGGGGCGCATACACTCTTACAAGCATGATTAAATGTGGGAAACAAAGGCAGAAAAAACTGCGTGTTCGACAAAAGTGTGAAATCAATGCAATTTTAATTCGGTTAACGGTGTACGGCTTGTCATATCTAAACGTTGTCCATAAAATTGATTGTCGTTTGAGACATACATTTGTATTTTGTACATGAAAATATTTGTGTTAGCTTAGTCTGTTTTGCGTGTTTTAAAGACATCGTATCGAACACGGATGGACCTTAGCCGTTGTTATGCGATCTCCATACCGGTTTGTGATGACACTCGCGAGCTGTCAGATGTCCAGTGCGCTGCTCATGAAGGTGGGAGCGATTCCCTTTTAGCACCTGCTACCTGGACCAAAGAGATGTCGCATCTTCTTGCCGTGAAACATCATGCAGACCATCTTTTTTACATTAAATTTTATATCCACCCCAACTGCAAAGTTTTCATAGTGTGACTAGTTCCTGTAGGCCGTGCCTTGTTGGAGATAACAAGACAACGTCGTCAGCATAAGCAAGAACGTTAACAGCACAATCATTGATGTGACATCCTAATTTCGATGACTGTACTTTATCAAGCAAACTATCAATGTAGATACTGAAGAGGAGAGGAGAGGTGCAACCACCCTGCCTGACTCCATTATTAACTGTGAAAGGTTCTGAAAGTACCTTATCCCACTGGATTGCCACATTTTTGGATCAGTACCATTGCTTCAATATTTCAACGTACCTAGAAGGTAAGCCTTTAGCTAAGAGAGCATCAAAAAGTTTTGAAAAACATACGCGGTCAAAAGCTCGGGCTGCGTCTAGAAAGCAAGCATAAACAGGACTGCCTAGTGAAATGTAGTGATTTACTGTCTCTTTCAATACGTACGCTGCCTGGGTGGTCGAGTGACCTCTCTTAAAGCCAAACTGAGCGTCATTCGTGACCAGATATTGTTGCAGTCGATCTAGCAAGGCAGTTTCATACAGTTTAGATAAACTAGCTGATAACGCTATGGCTCTATAGTTGTTGGGATTGTCAAGAGGGCTGGCTTTGTCCTTCACTATGGGAACTAGAAGAGACTGAGCTAAACGAGGAGGAATATAATGATGTATGACCATAAAATTGAAGAGATCCGTGATGAGGGCGAGCACGGATCTCCAAGTTTCGAATGTGATCATTTGTCAGTCCATCGGGCCCAGGCAGGGACGGCGGATTCCAGGGTGCAAGTGGTGCAGTTGCACCACTCGATTTTTTTCAAGTGGTGCAAAAGTATCTTTTTGCACCACTTGTTTTGGCTTTGTCCAGGAGGCGCCCCCCCCAGGCCTCAGCCGGCGCCCCCGGCCGGTCAGAGAAAATCAAGCCTAATTACCGCCTACCTGAAGAGGTAGGATCCTCTGTGAAAAAGACATGTTCATACATGAATGACGCACCTTGACATCAAAACTGCGCCCTGGAAGGCAAAAGGCGCCCACCCCCTTGAGTAAAGGCGCCCCTCTGGATAGCATAGGCGCCCTTGAAAAGCGTAGGCGCCTCCTGGACAGCTGAGGCGCCTCCGAAGAAGAGAAACGGCGCCCCTAGATATCACATGCGCCCCCTGGTTAGCACAGGCACCCCTTGACAGCAAAAGGCGCCCCCCCGCAGAGAAAAGGCGCCCCCTGGACAACATAGGCGCCCTTTGATAAGAAAGGCGCCCCCTGGAGAGATAAGAGAGAACCCCCCCCCCTCCCGAGAACAACGGCGGCAGGGACGGCGGATTCCGCAGGACAGGGTGTGCAGTTGCACACCTTGAAAAAATGATGGTGTACAATAGTATATTTTTGCACACCTGGTTTTGACATCGTACGGGGAGGCCCTCACGGATTTGGGTGGCACCCCCGGATTTTGCCGGCGCCCCCGGCCGGTCAAGAGAAAATCAGACACATCGCCTGTCTGAAGGGGTAGTACCCTCTGTGTAAAATAAAATACACTTTCAAATATGAATGGCGCCCCCTGACATCAAAGCTGCACCCTGGACAGCAAAAGGTGCCCACCCCCTTGAGTAAAAGCGCCCCTCTGGATAGCAAAGGCGACCTCTAGACAGCAGAGGCGCCCCTGGACAGAAAAAGGCACCCCCAATTGAGGAGTAACGACGCCCCTGAATAGCATAGGCGCCCTCTGGTTAGCACAGGCACTCCTGTACACTAAGAGGCGCCCCCTCCCCCATAGAGCAAAGGCACCCCTCTGGATATCATAAGCTCCCTTTAATAGCAATCACGCTCCCTGGACAGCAGGGGCGCCCTCTGGATAGGATAGGCGCCCCCAAAACAGCAAATACGCCCTTTGATACCAAAAGCGCCCCATGGACAGAACACACCCTCTGGATAGCATAGGCACCCCTGGACGGCAGAGACGCCCCTAAAGAAGAGCAACGGCACCCCGGGATAGCATATGCGCCCCTGGTTAGCACAGGCACCCCTGGACAGCAAAAGGCAGCCCCCGCCCCCTGAGTAAAGGATCCGGGTCTCTGGATAGCATAGGTGCCCCTGGATAGCGCAGGCGCTTCCTGGACAGCAGAGACGCCTCCGAAGAAGATCAACGGCGCCCCTTGATATCATATGCACCCCCTGGTTAGCACAGGCATCCCTGGATAGCAAAAGGCGCCCCCCTCCGAGAGCAAAGGCGCCCCCTCTGGAAAGAATAAGCACCCATGGATAGGAAAGGCGCCCCCTGGAAAGGACAGCAGAACATTTTTTAAGGAAAACTCAGTTGAGGGGGGGCGGTGGAGATTTTCTTGTGCTGGCCATTATAATGTCTTCGGGGGATCAAACCCCCATTTGGAGGGGGGCGTTAATAAAATTTAGACGTGCTAGTGTTAAAAAATGTCTCCTAATTTTTGTTATTCCATATTCTAAAGATTAGAGATGCTGCCCAGGACTGCGGGTTTTTTTGTCAACGGAAAAAGGCCAAACCGGGCTTGCGAAAAGGCCAAAAGGTTCAAATTGTATTTGCACTAAAAAATCTTGTTTTTTTATAAATTTCGTCCAAGTTCTTCCCAGTACGGCTGTTGGAGTCTGAGTCTCATTAAAGTCCTCAAGGGACTTGTCACGGAGACCCCGACCCCACCACCCAAACGAGTAACGCCCACAATGAAGGGTTGATTTAGAAGCCAAAGTTTAACCTCCCACAAAGCACAGGGATGGCCGCCTTGCTCAGGTCACCCTCTCATCAGTCAGTTGCCAGCCGACCTACGTCGGGCAAACGATTGAGCGCCGGAGCGTCTCAGGGGAACCGATCTCAAGCCTGGACATGCACTGCCACTGCATGCTTCTCAGCAGCGGGCCGGAGCCCGACGCTCTACCAACCGAGCAACCGGGGCGGCCAAATGGCCAAATAAATACCACAAAAGCCATATTTGAGGCTAAAACGAACCCTACCGGGTGTCATAAACCCACAGAAAAAGGACAGAGCACTCTTGTATCACTGCAGTGAACAGTGCACTGTATAAAACTAAATGTTGATAATTTGATATTGACTTGACGATATATTTTTAGCACACTGCCCATCTCATAAGAAGGCAGGAGTCCCCTTCCAATCCCGTGTGGCGACCCAATTATTTTATCCACATAACTAAACAATTTGTTAGCATCATCAATTATCTTGGCCGCACCACTCCCCACTAACATTTGATATCTTCCTGCTTTTCCTGTGAATTGTTTGCTCTTGAACAGTGACGGATCCATAGGCAGATCCAGGATTGCCAATCGGAGGGGAGCACCTTCCCGGGGGGCGCCATCCGGAGCAGGGGGCGCCACTTTTGACCGGAAAAACCTACCAGGTGGGCGTAAAATCCTATCGGTGAGCACCGATTTCGCATCCTGGGGGAGAGTGGGAAGCGCCACTTCAAGCGAGTGCCATCGACCTTTCAGGGGGGCGCCGTGACCATTTCAGGGGGCGCCGAGGATCGATTGGGGGGCTGCATCTGCCCCTCCCCTTTGCCCCCTGGATCCGCGTATGGGCGGATCTAGAATTTTAGTAAGGTGGGGGGGGAAACGCGGAGCCTCAAAGTGGGCACTTTACCATCAACTTTTCACCCAAAAGGCGCCTATGGTATTCGGTTTTCGGTTGCCGTCATATTGGTGGATCGTATTTTTAACAACGTCCTATCCCACCCTCTCCCAGCCATAACAGTTTGTACCAGCCAAGCAAGATGCCTATTTGGCGTGATATTTGAAACAATGAATTGCTAAACAGTTCAGTCCACACTTTTTCGGCACCTCTTGAAAAACCTGTAACTGCCACTAGGTCATGGAGAAATTCAAGACACTTGGGAAGATGCAACAGCTGAACATAAAGGTACATATCTGGGGATTTTTCTATTAGTGAGGAGGGGTTAAGTTTATTTTAATATCAAATATGATAAGCATCATTTTGCCTTTCCACGTGGCCAAGATTCGTAAGATAATGGTGAGAGGACATTGAAAATAATCGCAGCGAGTGTGAACCTGGCCTGTGCGCTGTCCAAGAAAATTACCTCAGCGGAAAAGCTTTTAAGTTGTAGGAAACACAAGCCGGACTTTAACCCACATTATTATTTGCTCCTAAAAAATAATGTTTGAACCAGATGGCAGACTCAAGGAGATATAAGGGAAGTTGAAACGTTAAGATAAACACAGAATGAAGTATGTGGGCATTTTCCATCGACCTTTATCTATATTCTTCAATTCATCAGCATGGGAGAATTGCTCTTGTGCGTGAAATTTCGGAGGTGTTAAGAGAATTTCGGTAGCCATGTGATTGAATGCTGAAATAGATCATGCCATAGGCATTTGTGATTTGTGACATAAATGGGCCCTACTAGAATAAAAAGAAAACAGTTTCAACGTGCCCAAGTACTCTCTTGATAAATTGATAACTTTTTTTCGTTTATTGGCTGTAATTTGCGCGTTTAATGATCATGTGCAGTGTTCAGATCGAAGTGAAAAGACCATTCAGATTGATAAAACGAGTATATTTTGTCACTGACCATCCACTTATACCATCAACCATCGCCTTCAGGTCAAGTTCAGGACTCATTTAAGAGAAGAGGTGAGCGTGCACTGTGCATGCCCAAATCGAGACACAGCCGCCCTCCCGATGGACAGACCGCGCAGAAATACGTCCTCGTCGCGTTTGATTTCGCGCACGCGTACGACGTAGTGGACCACCACCTGCTACGCGTTCGCCTGCTGTAGATGGGGCTGTCAAATTGCACGGTGGCCTGGATTTGGCAGTGACTCCGGGACCGAAGAGTCCAGGTGGAACTAAATGGTGTGCTTTCCAGTGAGCGCATTTTCCGAACTGGCCTGCCGTAAGGAAGTGTCTTATCGCCAGTTTTATTTTGTATGGGCGGCTCGGCTGGTAGACGCACTCTGCGCGGTTCCCGGATGCTCCCCTACATGTACGCCGATGATACGGCGGCTCTCTGCACGGGCAACAACATCCAAGTCGCCAAGGACCGGGCGCAATAAAGCTGCTGCTGGCACCCTCATGAAGTGGACCCGACAGCACAAAATGGTGGTATCAGGAGCCAAGATCCAAGTACTGGTGATGTCCCAGTGGGCCAGAGACGCCGATCCCTTCAATTTTAAGGTCGACGGGAAGTCTGTCACTGCTGGAGACACCCTACAGCTACTTGGCGTCACCATCGATCGGCTCCTCCATTTCGGTCCACACTGTAAGAGACTGTGGGAGAAGGTCCACCCCCGCATCTCCCACGTACGTCAACTGTCCGGCTGCAACTGGGGGCTGCACGAACAGCACCTCCGAACCGTCGCTACTGGCTACGTGAGAGGAGCGATGGAGTAAGCGGCCGCAGCGTGGCTCCACGCCACACTGCCATTTCATGTCGAGCTGCTGGAACGCAAAATGAGAGCGTCGGCGCGTATCATCACAGGATGCACCCACTCCACTCCCAGCCGAGTTAAGACTCCCCGCGTAGCGGCCAGAAGGAGGGTACTCGCGACCCGACTGCTGGTGAAATTCCATACCCTGCCGCCTGAAGACCCTCTGTGAAGACGTGCGGAGGCGACAGCGCCCTCTCGACTCTCCTCGGTGACCGGGTGGCGGCAGGTGGGCAAAGACATGTGGGATCAAGCAGGCATCTCCCTCCCCATCGAGTCTTTCCTTCCTCGACGTCTTCCACTGTGTGTATCAGGAGAGTGAGTCACATTTCAACTAGACGTGGGCCCACTGACATCAGGAGCGCCACCTGTCCGGAAGAAGCGAGTAGCTCTCCCCCACCTCGCTTCCCTGACTCAATGTGCCACATGGGTGTGGACCGACGGGTCAGTGCACGGAGGGGTCACGAGCGGGGGAGCTGGGTCTTCATCGAGTCACCAGACAGAGCCCAGCATGAGCTCAGGCGACCAGCAGGCTCGCTCTGCTCGAGTTTTCAGGCTGAGATGGTAGCCATCCAAACTGCCTGTGTCTTCCTACTGGACTAATCAGTGCACACAGAAGATCCAGTCATCTTCAGCATGGCCTGCCAAGGTGACGACGCATTATAGAAATAAAATGGCTTCAATGTCTGCAGATAAGACAGCGAATCGGTAAAAATCGCAAACTTCCTCACCATCAGCTTAGACACCTGGTCCAAACAGCAAAAAAAAAATGGAATACAGCTCTGAAGTAAAAATGGATCCTTCGTAAGGCAGACTAGAAAACTTCTCAACATCGTCACCAACAAATGCACGCCCTGTGCCATTGTCACTTTCTTTTGCAACCGTCTATATAGAAACAGACATGGTTTTCGAACGGCTCCGCAAGCAAGTTCATAAAATACTGGCGCGTCGGTTCAGGAGGCAAATTTTTGCTTTGTTGGCGTAGGTTGTGTTCGTGTTAACTGTCGAGATGAGCTATGGTTCAATAACAGCTGCTTCATGTGGTTCGACGAGATTGCTGTCGATACCAGCCTGTGCCAGCCAGGCACAGACTCTCACTCCCTGGTGACGGGTTGCAAAACGCGAGCCACTGTCTTATCTGACTGAGGTAGGCGTCGCCAAAAAAATGTTTGGTATGTGGGGCGTGTTGGTGACTTATTTTAAAGGGAACGTGGCACCTTGGTAAAATCCTGGAATTTTGTGTAATTAGGCGTACTTTTAGCCGAAAATAATGAAACCACTCATGATTTTTCTGAAAAATGTACAGCAAGCTCAATGTTTTTATTTTTAAAATACTCCTCTAGAAAAATGAATAAATATCTGCCTCTGGATGATGTCATGATCTGGCAACCACTACCATACTCGAAACACTTCAAGGGCTTCGATTGGCTGATGCTCATCGTGATGTCAGCATATGTCGTCACACCAGCAGCTCACAACAATGGCCGCCTGGCGAGAGGTACATGAGAGGTACATTTCGGGTAGGTTTTAGTTTTTTTTCTACGGAAAAATCGAGTTCCAAGACAAATGATATATAGAGCACCTGGTTTTCCGATTTGCTTTACAACTTGGCTATCTCAGTTAAAATCACGTTCTAAAGGTGCCACATTCCTTTTAATGGCTTAATGCAAAGCGAGTATCTTACTGCGCATTTGTAGCGGTATTTCACTAATTTCCACTAGCATGCTTATTATGGGTGAAGCTTGGAATGCTCCAGTTACTATTCTGATTGCGAGATGACGGACATATCGATAATCTTTTTCGCGGACTAAGGAGTGGCCTCATACGCAACCCCGGTCTGCGACCTGGAATAACCCCCCACCGGCGCAGGAGAGCCGCATGACAATGTGCTGAAATCAGCCATATTTCATTCTCAATGTATCTCTTCATAAGCCTGTAGGTCAGTGCCATCATTCTTTTCTTTGAAATAAATAGTAAATATCCCGCAGTCAACCCCAGATTCGACCCGCGCACCCCTCATCACGAGACAGGACCTCTAACCACTAGACCACTGCGCCACATTGTACCGACTCCCACTAACCCTACACCTGTGACCCGTCAGGAGGTCACTGGCCGGTATCACGCAATCAAAACGATGCCGTGATCGTGGCGCCGGGTGTTGTGTTCGTACAGAAAAGGCATGGTATAAAGCTGCTTCTAGAAGACGGACCAAACATTAGATTCGCCTAGAATCACTTGTATCGGCGACCCAGGACCCTAAGCTAGCTTTATACCAAATTGCATCCACTTCCATTCATTTTGAGGACTTGAAACCATGGTGAGAAGCAAACATGTTCCGAGAAATTTAGCTCCTTGAAATACCCTTTCGGACGAATTACTCGAAAGCCGTTGGAGATAAGTGGGTAGTGTAAATGAATTGAATGACTGCAATTAATTTTCCTATTCAGCCATGTCAATTCTGAGCTTGTGAATGACATGTGCTCTGAACCGAAAAGCTGCAAATAAAAGGTTTTCTACTAAAATTATATTTCTACATATAAGACAATGAATTTTATTATCACGATATCCATCTCCAAATACTATCAGGCGGAAGCAATGTTCTTTCATTATTTGAAATGAAAAGTCAAATCGGCGCATTGGATCGCGAGAGATTAAGATTTAAATGAAATGAGCAAATATGTAGTCCTCCGGCAAAATGGCAAAAACTAGGTCAGAATTTTACGTTTTCCACTGGAAACTATACCTAAGCACAAGAAAATTGACGTAGCTGCCTCCACGTGGCTGTCTTTAAACTAACTGAAGCGTGCCTTCTGACATTTCGAGCTTACAAGTCGGCTGTCAAATTTCAATATCTTTTTTGCTTGTACTAGAAATACTGCGTTTTGGCGTAATAAATATTGTCGGACCAGTTCGAACTTTTTTCTTAGGTGGCCTTGTTGCTTATTCAAAAGGAGGCAAATTTCAAGTTCGTCGCTTAAGAAATAAAAATGATAAAAATGCAAAATTGAAAACATTTGTTCCAAAATTTCTCAAAAACTATTTTGAATTTAAATTCGGGGCCTTAGTTTGGGCGTCTAGCGTAAAAGGGCAATCACCCTACACAATTGCAGAGCCCTGGTATCAACTGTCAGAACCGCCAAACGGCCAGAATAGAGCCTCTTGAGAAATCTCAATCCGCTTCGCTCCATGGATTTCGTCATGCGGCTCTGACACAGCCGTACTCGATCTTCGGACGAATAAGTGATCTATACAGCATAAGAAGCTTATAACGTAGCGTATAACAATGAGCGTATAACGTGCGCATAACGTATATATAGGCGATAAGCGTATAACGTGTATAGCATGAGAAACATTTCTCTATCTGCACGGTATCTCATCCTCGTCAACACCTTCAGTATTTTCAGCGTATCGAAACATTTTTTTTGCGGAAATCCTTCAGGTGTGGCACATATGAAAGCTTATCGAGTGTGAGCCTGATAAATCTGGTTTCTGCTACAACGTCGCTCGGATTTCCGCGAATTTACAAAATCGGGTATTCAGTCTCAATGTCTATTATAAAAGTGCATGCACTATGTCTTTGAACTTGAAAATTTCAGTCCATTGCATATGATCCATTGCTGCAATGTGTCAAGGTCAAGCTGCAGCCGCCTCTGCGCAGCTGCTGTAGTGGACGCTGTCACCCATATTGTGAACTCTTCAACGAAAAGCACATGCCGTATGTTTGCGGGAAGTGTCTGCAATATCATTGGTCATAACTGCAAACAAGGCTATTAAAATCACAGAATCCTGGGCTATGCCACTCTGTTGCTGATACAAATCCGATACGACTGAGTTTTCGCGAAATCTAAAATACCTATTTTTCGGAATATTAGAAATAAACCACCCCAAGTGGCCTCGCACGCCGAGTCCAAAGAGTTTCTGCAGAACGCCATTGGATAGCAAAGGCGCCCCCCAAGAGATGATGGCGCCCCCTGGGGAGGAAGGCGCCCCCTCCAGAAAATCTTGCACCACTTCTCGAAAATGGAATCCGCCGTCTCTGGGCCCAGGTGCTCTCCCAGTATTTAGCTTTGCGAGGGCTGCTGTGATTTCGTCGACTGAAAACATATCAATTCCGTCATCAGCTCTATTTAATATCGCAAGGAATTCATCATCCGAGCTTTTACAAGAAGAGTCATTAAAAACACGCTCAAAGTGCTCCTTCCACATGGCGGTGATCTGTCTTCCCCCATTAACGCCATTCAAGGTGGATGGAAGGCAAACTCGTCCGCCAAGATCCCTGTTGACTAACCTTCAGAACTCGAGGTTACGTTTTCCTCGTAGAGAGGCGCTTAGTTTATCTGCTTTGAAGGAGTTAACGTTACTTTTACATGCCCTAAACGCGTATTTGAACCTAGCTCGAGTGTATCGCATATTACTAGCCTCTAGACCCTCCTGAGGGCTCCTGCACGCTTTCCAAACCAGAAAAGCACGTCGAGCCTGGTCATGAGCATCTTTAACAATATCATTCTAATCAGGGCAGATGTGTCGTCGTGCATTCCGAGTATTCTTTGGAACTTTTAAATATGCAGACTTAATAACTGCCTCTATCAGTAAGTCGCATATTAAGTCGATGGCAGAACAGTGTGCACTAACCGTACAAGCAGAGCTACACTGACTTTTCAACCTATTGAATAGCTCCAGACCGCTTTCTGACAGGGACTGTAAGATAAGCTCATTATACATGAGAAAGCACTGAGAATCAGCGTTTTTCCAATTCAAAGTATCGGGTCCGAAATTCCTTGTCTCCCCTTGTAACGAAACTTTTACAACTAAGTTCATGTGAAGCTGTAAGGGCAAATGATCTTTTGTACTGAAATCATATCTAATACCAATACTTTCTACTTTGTTGTAAAACATAGGACTGGCAATACAGTGATCAAGCCAAGATGTAGATCTTCCTGAGGAACAAATGAATGTGAAGGAGGACGGTGATAAAGATTCAACATCGGCGATAAGCATGCCAATTTCGTCACAAAACTCTGAGAGCTCCTTGTAAAAACGAGACCCATGGCTGTTAGCATTAAAATCCCCTATCACCGCATACATGCATGGAGTTGGCCTAACTTGTACAATGATGTTATGAATCAAACCTAATAACATGCAATATTCATCACAGCTTTCCTGGTCCCTATAATCAGTCGGCATGTACACATTCAGCAGAGTTACCGGATCCTCCCTAGTGGTAAGGTCAAGCTGCATCAGCCGGTCACAGTTAGGCACCTGATACACCCTAACTGCCGCGTGAATACTCTTTCTCCATAAAATAGCTAATCCACCATAGGGCCTTCCCCGTAATACGTTAGATGAGGAATCAAAGGAAGTAGTTCCAAAGCCTGCAAAGTCTTCGTGGATATTGTTCACAATGTCCAGCTCAAACCTAGCAAGCCATGTCTCCTGCAGAAATACTATATTATTTAGAGAACAAATATTTCGTACCTCCTGAATTGAACTTTTCAGTGACTCACTGTTGTATGAGGATAATCTGACGATGGTCATACAGAGTATAGTGACATTTAGCTAACTGCCATTGGCTTACGCTCAAAAAACCGTTTTACACCTACATTAGAGGGCCAAGCCTCAGGTTTAACCCTATTTCCGTCAGGCTCCCGGCTACCCCTATTTCCGGCAGGGGGGGCAATATCGGCCCCCCTAACATCTCGTAATCTAACCGGCCGATTTTGAAAATTCAAAGTGCCATAGATTCCTCTGCTGCTAAACTTTATTTTGAAAAAAGAAAATTTCAAAATTTTTATTTTTTAGGAGAAGGTCGTGCAAAATATACAATTTTTGTGTATTTTTTAGATTTTCCATAACCCTTGTCTCTGTTGTACGATTTTCACAAAACTAGTTCAGATTTACAAATAATTGACCCAAAATTTTCATATACTCGAGTTACGCAAAAATTCGAAATTCAATGGCAGTTCCAGGACCAGGACTATGAGGGGAAATATCTACAACCTAAAAAGTTTTTGTTACGCGGATTAGAAGCCGTCATATACTGCTTGGCATCTTTGACACATAAATAAATGAGAAAAAAGTGAAAAACTCATCAGGGGCGGATGCAGTAAGGTAAAACAGTGGGGTAAAATACATACCAACAATATGCGAATGGTATGCATGAGTATATTAGTCCCTCGACTAGTTGAAATTTAATTTCTGATAATTTTTACCCTCCCATGGCAGCTCTGGGAAAGGGGGTGACATAGGCGGATCAAGGACTCGTCGTAGGGGGTGGGGGTGATTGGAAACACATTTTCAATATACAACGATATTGAGTCGCGGCGGTGATACTGGCTGGGAATATACATTTTGAAAATGTGTAGTGACTGGACACGCCTCTGGTAATCTAGAATTGGGTTATAACTATTTTGAATTTTCATATACCCAATTGTATTCGCCCTGACACGGCTGTAAGCAGTCTTCTCACTTACTAACGTTTACTCCTTCTTGATAACATTCCCCCCATTTTGAACTGCTGTAACCGCCCCTGATGAATACAAATAGTGACAATTGTGAATGCACTATCATCTCACATAAAAAATGATATAATAAAACCATATAACTGGTATCAGGATCAGCAGAGACGGCTTCCTTTTACAAAAAAACCCATCGCATACGATAATACTTGGTTTGTGGATAGAACCTCCCCAAAAACCCAGCCATAGCTCCGCCCCTGGTGAATATATAATCTTGAAAATTTCAGAAAATCTGCCTGTACTAGTTTTAGGAAAAGTCAGGAAGTTTCAAAGTTCTATCGCAAGCCGTTTCGGAGATATTCTCGAAAAACCTGAAGGGGGGGCAATATTAGCCCCCCCTGCCGGAAATAGGGTTAAGAATCCTAGCGAGGAATTGAGTCGGTAAAGATACTTTGAAGCCCCGGCAACCCCATTTTTGGAGGCAGTGACATACTTCTTCTACAACTTAAGCCTGAGCAAGCCCTGTATAATCAATAATATGTTGTCTGACATCCTCAGCCGAGACAGAGGCGGCCAGT
Source organism: Lepas anatifera (assembly GCA_034440635.1). Classification (NCBI taxonomy): domain Eukaryota; kingdom Metazoa; phylum Arthropoda; class Thecostraca; family Lepadidae; genus Lepas; species Lepas anatifera. The sequence continues at coordinate 466,231 of JAOTON010001336.1, read as the reverse complement.
CTGCCGACAAATATATCAGCACACCTAACAAGAGCAGGCACACCCAACAGTTTCCCCTGGAAGGCACCAGGCCCACGAATACTCCTTGATGTATTACTATGCAAAGCAGAGTTCTCTGTGGGCTTTGAGGCTATCTTGTCCTTCTTTCTCGTAACGAGTGTAAACCCGTCATCTGATGACTCAGAGGCTGATACAGCACCTGAGCTCGACACCGTTCCTGAAGTCGGGGTTTCGTCCTTACCTGCGGCCGCCTCAGCCGCTGGAGCGTCTCCCAGCTGCATGGCTGTTTCAGAAGGGGACGAGCCAGCTATGTTGTCAGTGGGTCCGGGTTCTGGCGTTTCAGCTGTCTTGGCCTCCGGTCTGCGGAGGGGCTGGCCAGGGACAAGCTGGGAATTATCTGTCCCAGTAACAGTTACATCAGCGCGAGCTGGCTGACTGGGCTGCGCCAAGCTGGCATCAGCTACAACATGGCTGTATAACTAACGAGATAAAGGTTCCGCTTTTTTCTGCTTTAAGACACCTATGCTGCGCTCGATGTCCTTGAGCTTGCCACCTAACTCAGAACGTAGATCTCTGATCGTTTGCTCCAGGTTGGAGATATGGGAAGCTATTCCCGAGCCATGGCTGGCTACATTCGGTACGTTGTCCATATCTACCGCACAGAAGATGGGCAAAGACCACCCTTCCTTGTCAGCTGTCTGAAGGGCTTTAAGCATATCATCTGTGTCAGACTTGGCCTTAGCCGTCGATCCATTATCACGACGTCTGATATGTCGAAGTTCACGTCTGTTGCCTGCACGGTCCTTCACTACAGTGTCCCAAAAAATATCTTGCTCCAGAAACATGGTCCACGCTATAAAAATCTACAATTATTTTCACCAAATCTTCAAACGAGATGGTATTAAGCTTAAACTTAGCAAAGCACAGAAGTTCATTTTGTAGTAAGCACGTAGCCATCAGAATAGGCCCACCGTCACCGCCAACAATAGTGCGATTAAGTAGCCGCAGCCACAACTCAACCTTCAGCTAGGATATTAGGTGAATTACTGATTAGTATGAAAAGCTGTCGCGGCCAGCGCCTTTAACTGGCAATAAAAGTATTTTCTCACTATATATAGTGATAAAATATACTTATAACCAGAAAAAGGACATAAAAGACCTTTGGTATCATGGATCTTTGTGATACTAATTTTGCGTATTTTATGCCACAGTTGGAGTAAATAAAAGGTGAACAGGCCGGGGGTTCGGATGTTGATGAATTGGCAGGGCTGGCAATTGTGAAAACTATTTCTTCATTTAAATAACTCAGTAGAAATCCTGGTTCAGGGGATTGTGCTCTGAGCTCAGGGGCACATGCCTTTTTTATCACCCCTCCCCAGAATCCACCAGCATTATAAGCAATTTATATAACCAGGAGTGCCTCGGCATCACAAGCCGTTTAAGCGATGGGTCATTCCTCGTTAGCCCTATTTTACAAGGGGAGTTTGTATCGTGTTCTTATTCCACAAATATTCAAGACCAGCTCAGGGCCCCCTTGTGTGGAGTAGAGCTCTCCAGAGTAGCTTCCCCCTCCCCCCAGTTTTGCCCCCAGGGACTAGACTAGCTCAGTGACCCCCCGAGGTGATGGGAGTTGGCCTTGTGTTCTTATTCTCTGTCTATTCAAGACCAGCTCGGAGCCCCCTGATGTAGCTCAGAACCCCCCAGAGCAGCTCATGCTTCACCCAGGGACTAGGCTAGCTCAGTGGCCCCAGAGATGGGTCATCAGACTAGCTCAATGGGTCCCAGGTAGGCTCATAGGGCGTTCAACCAGCTCAAGGAGCCCCAGAACAATTTAAGGCGCCAGATCATCTCAGAGGGCCTCAGGCCAACTTAAGGGGCTCTCACAAGCTCAAGGCCCAGACCAGATCAGGGTATCCCCAGGGCCCATACCAGCTCAGGGCACCCCCAGAATCCAGATCTGCTCTTGTGTCCCTCTTGGGTCCCAGATCAGCTCTTGGGCCCCAGATCAGTTCAGGGGCCTCAAGTCAGGTCAGGGGGCAAGATCAAGTCAGGGGCACTGAATCTGCTCAGGAATCCCTCACCAGCTCGGGGCCTGATTGGTTCAAGAGCCCCAGAGCTGCTCAGGGGACACCAGATCGGCCCATAGGGCACCAGATCAGGTTTGGGGACAAGGAAACAGTTCAGTGGTCCCCGACCAGCTCGGTGGTACCATATCAAGTCAAGGGGCACTTAATTAGCTCAGGAGCCCCATACCAGATCAGGGGCCCTCATCAGCCTCTGTGAGCCCAGCTCAGCTCAGGGCCTTAGAGCTGTTCAGGAAATCACGTATTCAACCCAGGAGGCCTAGGTCAGCTTAATGGGCACCATATTAGCTCATGGGGCACCAGACTAGCTCAGAGGAAATCAGGTAGACTCAGGAGGCACCAGATCGACTCAGGGGACATTGGCTCAGCTCAGGGGCAGTATATCTGTTCAGGGAGCCCCAGATCGATCAGCTCGGGGGTCAGATCAAGTCAGGGGGTACTTAATCAGCTCAGGAGCCCCATACCAGCTCAGGGGCCTTCATCAGCCTCTGTGGGCCCAGCTCAGCCCAGGGCTTTAGAGCTGCTCAGGATTTCACGCAATCAACCCAGGAGGCCTAGGTCAGCTTAAAGGGCACCATACTAGCTCAGCGGGCTCCAGACGAGCCCATAGGGAATCAGATGGGCTCAGGAGGCACAATGATGACTCAGGAGGCACCAGATCAACTAAGGGGGCATGAGTTCAGCTCAGGGAGCAATATACCTGCTCAGAGGGTACCAGATCGATCAGCTCGGGGGCCCAGATAAGCTCCTAGTCCCCAGACTCGAGCGGGGGGTCTAGATCAGCTCAAGGAGCACCATATCAGCTCAGAGAACAAGGGATCAGGGTCCGTCTTCCCCGACCAGCTCGGGGCCCAGATAAGCTCGGGGGTACCAGATCAAGTCAGGAGGCACTTAATCAGCCCAGCAGCCCCATTTGAGCTCAGGAGCCCTCATTCAGCCTCGATGAACCCAGCTCAGCTCAGGGTCCCAGAGCTGCTGAGAAAATTATTTTATCAACTCAGGAGGCCCAGATCAGCTTAAAGGGTATCATATTGGCTCAGGGGGCACTAAACTCGCACAGGGGGCACCAGACTGGCTCAGAGGGCATGGTATGGGCTCAAGAGACACAAAGGTGGCTCATGAGGCACCAGATTGACTCAAGGAGCACTAGTTTAGCTCAGGGGCAACATATCTGCTCAGGGGGCACCATATCAATCAGCCCGGGGCCCAAATCAGCTCCTTGTCCCCGGACCAGAGCAGGGGCTTAGATCAGCTTAAGGTGCACCAGACCAGCTCAGGGGGCACCAGATCATCTAAGGAGACATCAATAACTAGCTCAGGGGGCACCTGATTAGCTCAAGAGGCACCATATTGGCTCAGGGGACAGTAGACCAACTTCGGGAGGCATGAGATCAGCTCAGGGGGAGGGGGAAGATCAGCTCAAGGGGCACTAAAACAGCAAATATTGCACCACGCAAGCTCGGAGGCATCCGACTAACTCAGCGAGCATCAGATAGGTTTAAGAGATATAACAACTCGCTCAGGGGGCACCAGATTGATTCAGGGGGCACCAGATTAGCTTAGAGAGCACGTGATCAGCTCAAGGAGCCAATACCAACTCTTTGGGCACCAGATGAGCTCAAGGGGCACCAGATTAGCTCCACCCGTACGATTATTGTCGACGACGAGGCATTAGCTGGAAACAGATTACGTGCCAATACTCATCCCGAGTGCTTGGAAAGGCGACAGAATGCCCTAGCTACCCAAACAAGGCACTAAATTTGCGCCCCTGACCACCGTCCAGAGTATTTCGGCACCCGGGGCGTACCAGTACAGATCAGCCAAGCCCCTGCATAACATAGTCAGTCACATATTTAAATCCAATTTTGTCCAATGGGTTGTTTGGAGCGTGGAATTCGGATGTTAAATAATTTTTTCTCAGACTTACGGTTTCAGAGCTACAGCTTTAAAAAACCTGAAAATCGCCTAGAGTCGAAAAATATTAGTTTCGATTGAGCAGTCACAGTTTGAGGATCTCGTTTTCTATTCAAAACTTTCAAAAATTTTAGAGATGCTTTGGCCATTTTTTCCAGCGATTTTTTTTTCTAAAGTGTGGCCAGTAATTCACGTTAAAGGTATCTGCAGCAAATATATGCACCTATGTCTCTACTATCTGGTGAGGTCAATTGTTCTCGCGTTCTACAGTTTATTAACATCTAATCAGTCATAGAATGACGCCATGCGCGCAAAAATCGGCCACCCGACCGTTGTCGGCGCGGCCGCCAGTGCGTGGGTACAGCCAGCTGATTGACTCGGGGGGCGCATACACTCTTACAAGCATGATTAAATGTGGGAAACAAAGGCAGAAAAAACTGCGTGTTCGACAAAAGTGTGAAATCAATGCAATTTTAATTCGGTTAACGGTGTACGGCTTGTCATATCTAAACGTTGTCCATGAAATTGATTGTCGTCTGAGACATACATTTGTATTTTGTACATGAAAATATTTGTGTTAGCTTAGTCTGTTTTGCGTGTTTTAAAGACATCGTATCGAACACGGATGGACCTTAGCCGTTGTTATGCGATCTCCATACCGGTTTGTGATGACACTCGCGAGCTGTCAGATGTCCAGTGCGCTGCTCATGAAGGTGGGAGCGATTCCCTTTTAGCACACTGTCTTCCAAATCTTCCAGTTAGTCCAACAAATCTTCCAGTTTTCTCCCAAATCGTTCTTGCACCTCGAATTTTGCTGTCTCCCGAGAACATTGCTGGAAGTCTATTCAGGAGGGTGTGCGAACAGACACGGTGTATACAGACTATTCCTTCGCATTTACTAGTGTCAATCATTCACTTCTGCTACAAAAACTAAAGATGTTCAACATAACCGGACGCGCCCACTCCGGAATAGAATCCTATATCACTGACCGTCGGCAGCAGGTTGTGCTTGACGGGAAAGCTTTTGAGTGGTGTGCCGTCCAGTCAGGCGTGCCAGAAGGCAGTGTATGTGGTCCCTTGTTGTTCATCTGCTTTACGGCAGACCTCCCCTCCATCATCGGCACCAATCGCATCAGTTTTGCTGACGACATAAAACTGTACCATCGCATTTCTCCACCCGCTGATGCCGAGGCTCTTCAGGCCGCTTTAACAAACTATCTGACTGGTCAAGGACCTGGTGCTTAAAATTAAATCCTTCAAAATGCAACACCATAACATTTTCTCTCCGCAATACCCCCCTCCTCGCCACATACCTGCTTGATGGAACGCCTTTGGAACGTCGCTCAGAGGCTCGAGACCTCAGAATAATACTGGACACAGAACTCACTTTTACGCTGCATATTGATGCCATTATTGCAAAATCGCAATAAAATATTGGGTCTCGTCATACGTAGCATGCAGATTTCCCAGAAAAATAGACGCGCTTGTTTCAAACACGAAGCATTGATTTGTGCTTACTATGCCCATGTTCGGTCCAATCTTGAATATGGATGCATAGTATGTTTGGGAGCCGCTCAAACTCACCTCAAATACTTAGGACGGGTTCAACACAAATTTTTAATCTGGCTAGCCACTTTCTCTGACCGCCCAATAGCCAGCATCGATTATGATTCTCTATTAGCACACTTCAAAGTACCTAGCTTAAAATCTCGCCTGACTCAACACGACCTGACATTTCTTCACAAGCTTTATCATGGAAAAAAAGATTGTCCCGGCCTGCTTTCCTCCTTCAGCCTACATATACCCCTGAGACCTTCGCGTGCTCTGACGCTCTGGGCCGTGCGCCGTGCGCGTGTGAACACAGTGCAACGTAGCCTTTTTATACGTGTGCCTTCTATTTGTAATGCTTTTCTGAATTATTGTAGAGACGTCGATATTCTCCCATGATCCGTTGTGCTCGTACAACGGCAGCGCCATAAAGTTCTCGTCTTCCCTAGGGTCGTTTTACATTTAAAACTGTAGTGTGTGTACTTTGTGTATGTTTGTGTTATATTCGAGTGCACCTGTAATTGGGCCATTTGACCTGTTGGTGTAAGACAAATACAAAACAAAACAAAATAAGCATATCCTCCACAGACGGTATGGCATTGCGATTTGAGCAGTTGGTGTCCGATGAAGATAAAGCATGGCTTCTAGGTGGCTACTTCGTTTTTGGACGCCAGTTGCTGTCGGTGTTGGTCTTTCACAATTGTGTGCAACACCGGAGTAGTAGAATTCCACGGGATAAGAGGACTTATTCTGCTGACTAGAGGCTCTACATTTCTAAATGCTTGGTCCCGGTGCCGGCAGGCCTTGAGTGGTCCCGGCAAGGTCCCGGGAAGACCCAATGTGGTCCTGGCATTGGCCCCGCCAAAAAATTATGTTTAAAGGGAAGAAATTTTCCACCTTGTCTTATAAGTTTCAGTCAGTGACCTTGATTTTCTATTTCACTCATGAATTATGCAAAATTGTATTATAAACACGCGCATTGACGGGGGTCTGAGCCACCTTCGCATTGACGGGGGGTGGGTACCCGCCCCCCCTAAGATCTCGAGAACCACGGTAGGTAGCGAAAAACGGTAAACGGCGTTGGGCTGCCCATCCACTTCTTCATCGAAAACATTTGAACCATTTTTTCAGGTCACATTTAAGGTCACGAGAGGTCAAAACATGCCCGTCATAGGGATAACATGTAAATTCAGTTTTTCGGCCATTAAATCTGAACAAGTAAAGATAGAGCAAAACGACTTGAACTATATGAATCCTCTTAGCAAGCCGAATCGAATGATATATAATTTGACCTTGCTAGGTCAAATCAAGGATTTGACCTGACCTGAGGTCAGGTCAGGGTCAAATTATACAAAATGCATATCATTAGAACTGCAAAGCCCAGGCGAGTCTAATGCAGCTAAAATAAATTCTCTATCACCATCCGTTACTGAGTTATTCCGTAAAAACCATTTTTCCCATGTATTTCCAATGGAGAGGTCATGCCTCGTACCTGACCTTAGGTCATCGATATCAAAAATACCGGACCATATTTTAGAGAACTCGGTGGGTCCATTATGTGATATGAGTTTCAATCGGATAAGTTCACCCTGCTCCGACTTATGCTATCTTAAACTTTTTTTGAGGTCGGGTCACTTGACCTGTAATGGTGACCTGACCTGAGATGACCTAACCTTAAAATTGTCACAGAAGTTGTAAAAATGATGAGGGAAAAGGTATACCAAGTACGGCGGCGCTATGCGCCGCCGTTTTTCTGCTCCCTCCGAAAAACCCGAGGGGGGCGGGTACCCGCCCCCCGTCAATGCGCGTGTTAAATTCCATTGTCGAATGGAGCTTCCTACAACTGATTACATTCCTGGTCTATGGACAGAATTTAGCTAAGCACAAACTGCTACAACTTACTTATTACAGTGTCCTTACGGTGCTCACTATTCGGAAACTTCAAGCTCATTTTAGAGGGAAAAATTAATTCGAAAGATTGACATTATTTAAGCAAAATTAGAGGCTGTTCGTAAATGCCGTCAACTTTTGTAGGAGTTTCTAGACTCCCGCCTTCCCTCGTTTTACGACTTGAACCAGACATTCCGGTCTCACTTTGAATTTTAAACAGCGCCATCCTTTTATGACAAGCTCAAGAAGAGTTGAACAGTAAAAATTGTTCCCAGAAAAGGTCTACCCCATGCTATGAACATCGGTAGAGATTCTGGGGGCTTGAGGGTCAGGACCCCTGGATTTTGGGTCTCCCATAGACTTTGTGTTGGGCTTGTGTTGCCGGGCCAGCGCTAACTCAGCCAAAACCCCCTGGGTCGAGAAGAGATCTCCAGCCCTGGCTATGATGTGTCATTTTTGGGCCGGACACCACCGCCCCCTCCCGTGACGTCATTTATGAACTGCCCCGTAAAGGTTTAAGTAAAACCTTTTATTTTTGCGTAGTTAGCCATATTAGGTTATTTAATCGTCAAATGCTAAGGAAAACTAACCTGATTGGTTGAAGATAAGTTAATCGCAATCCAATATGGACTCCAAAGAACACATATTTTAGTTAAGACTATTACGCTCTCCAATCCTCAGAGGTCCCGACACAGACCCAGTTGGTCCCGGCAAAGTCCCGGCCGGGACCAACATCCAGTCCCGGCGCCGGGACGCCGGGGCCAAAAGTAGAACCTCTGGTGCTGACCCCATCGGGTGTTCTCCTCAAAAGACACCTACCAACAAGACTGTAAATTTAAATCTGGAAATGTCACAATTACTCAAGAAGAATCACACAGCAGCCGGAGGCATTTACTGGAGAACTGCTCGCTGCGGAGACAATCATCATCGACTGACTGACTGAGTGCTCCATCAGTTTCAGCCGAAGTCGACGTTTCCCATGTATCGCCGCTCCTGGGCGAGACCCTTCAGAACATATAAGCTTTTGGTTGAATTGTCCTTTGAAGTTGGCTTATTGTTCTCTGTGTGCTTCCAATTTTGTTATTACCGAATTTGAAACACAATAGGATGTGTTGGGTGTTTGTCATTTTATTTCAGAACCGAAGTGGCAATGGTCAAGGGAGGAAGGCCCATCCAAACTGTGAACCAAAGTAGGTCACTTCAACGCCCCAATAGAAATTAAACTGTCTTTTGGTACATTGATTCAGCCTCCTCTGTTGGCTATAAAGGCAAACTGAACCAAATCTCACTATATATAATACACTTCTGTCATAACACAGCCCTTTAGCAATGAATTCATCTCCACCCAGGACACGAAAAAATATTTATTCCACCTTGCTTCAAAACACACACTTTATAACGTTAGTTGTTTACGTTACTTACTCTTAATTAAACTTTACTGAAGCCGATTAAAGGAAAAGAAAGACAAGAAAATACTTTTTCAACGGTACTCCATAACATTAGGAAATGACCGCAGTTCCATGTGCTTCTGTAGATGCATGTTTTTCAAGCAATAAACTGCTCACCCATAGTCTTCGCCGAGCACCACAGACGTACCTGTCGTCGGTTGGCCGAAGTGCCAGTCGGCTATCGATGTTCGCGCGCCGGGCGGCCGATGTTTGCTCGCACGGTTGTCCCTCTTTAGCTGATTAGACATTGATAAATTCAAGAACGCAAAATGTAATTGATGTTATTAGAAAGCACAGGCACAGGGAAACATTTACCCTGTAAGTCATTTTATGGTGAATCACTGGTCACACTAAGAAAAAATGTTTCAAAAAGTGAATGCAAATTTCCAAAAACTTATAAATCGTTCTTTTTAAAAATTAAATCCTCAAAGTTGGTTAATAGGAAGTTAAATCCTATCATATCTTAAATGAACATCAATAATGAAGAACTAAATGGAAAATAATGTTTGTATGCCACCGTGTTTTTCCAAAACTACGGATATCCTCGATTTACAGCAAGCTGTAACTCCAAAACCCGTATTTTTAGAAATTAAATATTCTAAAATCTGAAATCTACGCCACTGATAACCCTGTGTACGAAGTTGGAACAAAAACGGAGACTATGGTATGTAAAATCCAGGTGGTGCCTGGTCGATTTGTCCTGGAATGCCCAACCTTCGACCGCACCGCTACCAGGACAGAAGAGAGTAATTTCTGACCCCACAGGAGCTCAAAATCTAATCATGTCACAGAAAGAAGAACGCAATAGCGCTGAAACAATCCAGTTATATTCTACTCTTGTTTGTGCCATGTTTCAACTTTATTCATCGGACCATGACGTTGCAGGGGGCAAAAATTATTCAAATCTAGGTCATTTTAGGGCATCTCTTATATCTCAGAAACTAGTATGCCTAGAACAAAGCCAAATACATTAATGTGTTGGTTTTAACCCAAGAAGCCGATTAGTAAGGAATGCGGCCTTGTTAGGTCAAATAGTGAATTTGAAGTCAAGTACAAGTCAAATCTTATATTCTTAGCAATGGATCTCTCATTCAAATCAGATCAAGCCATTTGAAAAAAAACCCGAGCGGAAGGGGTCAAAAACGGGCCGCAGGTCTTGGCAGATTAATCCGTTGTCTTTATCCCGAGATCACTGACATTATCAGAAATTACTACTGCCAACAAGCCTAACAGGCCTGATCAATGTAAATATTGCCCCGACCGTCCCAGCATACTCTACAGACCGCACGTGTCTTTATGAGGAGGTACCCGACGTGTGGGGAATGACCTTCTCTTCCTTGTGTCACAAAGATCCTTTCCCTCCCACGAGCAAGATCAAGTTCAGTAAAGAAAACCCCATCAGGCTCAATATTCATTTAGAAACATGTGCTCAAAAAGACAGAAGACATAAAATGAAAAAATACCCCTGAGGAGAACATTGTACGAATTGTCTCTTCAATACGTCCTCTGAGGTTAGAATCTTCTCTTAGAAGTCATTTCGAAGTGATTTCCCGCTGGAAGCCAAGGTGAAAGTCCAGTTTGGAAGCCTACTTGCCAGCTTGCATCCGGGCCGAGGTCTTCTATAGCTCCACACTATTGATGGCTGTCTGAACTGCAATTCTTCTTTTGTAGGCCAAAGTGAATAAGCTATTTCTGTTTTCTAACGTAAAAAGGCAAATGTGCACTACGTTGGAAATTTAAAAGCAGCCATCAAGATAGGTTATCTAATAACCAGCTGTTTTGATCCGCAGACAGGATGTATGTAGGGGAGAGTGGGGAGAACTGGGACGGGGGAGAAGTAGGACAGAGCCGCCTTCTCCGCCAGCTGACGGTGTTCTCGAATATTTTTTGCTAGCCCCACTACTAATACTGCTCGCACGTCATTATAGCGATACTTTCCATTTCTCCTGGCGGTGGTCTCGATACGTGAGTGTCAACAAAACATTTCTGTTTCTGAGGGGACGTTAAGTTTCTTTTGCGTGATTTTTTACCCGGGGGGCAGAGTGCAAAAAGCTGTCCGGCGTGTTGTAAAAGGCTGTTGCACAGAAATGAAATCCCGGAAGATTCAGGATCATGACCTTGGGTGGACAACCGATACAGCGCCTACTCGTTGTCCACAGGAGGTGCATTTGTTAAAGGATGCACGCGCAAAATCGACCCTTGCCTCTTGGACTTAAACGGCTTATAACTAAGCTAAAATGCCCGTTGGTGGCAAAAAACATAATTTAATTTTCAAGCTCAAAATACACTGCTTCTGCACATGCCAGTTTCTGTACTCTGGTTTGGTCCTATCACGTCATTTTTGGCACGTGCAGCTCAGCGAAAGGGGTGTACGTCAACACCCCTTCTGGCTCAAAGCCTCTATCTTTGTATTGGTTAAACGAACAGCCGTGAAACCTTGTACACATGTCGCTTAACATGTTCAGCATAATTGCACCAAAAATTGATTAGACACCTAGAAGAGTTATTGAGATATGACGTCATATCTGAGCGCGTGCAAATGCATTGTTTTCAAGCCAATTGGGGAACTTTGTCCGAGATGTTAGCTTCTTGCTTCAGCGCAGGTAACAACTGATTGGATAAGCAAATAGTTCCAAATATTATCTTCCTGATTGAAATCAACCATTGTTCTTCATATTGAATAGGAAATTGCTCAATGGGTGTCCTACCCAATACTCCAGCACGTGCAACATCGCCTGAGGGACATCGTTACACCCCTTTCAGTTAAACTCAAGTAGACTAAACTCAATTCCGTTAACAAACACTGAATTTTGCAGATGTAATGCTGCACATGCTTGATATATTAACACAAAGTTTTGTGAGACCATAATGAGTATTGAACAAGTTATGGCCATTCATCAAAACACATGTATATGCGTGGTCCAATGCAAAATGTAGCGCACTGCAGTAGCTTTATTGACAGTGATGTTTGGGAGTAATTTGGTCCGCCCGTAGTTATCAGGTGCCGCATGGCAGCTCCCGTCTGAAAACTTAAGAGGTATGCTGTGCCCCTGAGCATATGTTCCCTTGTATGAATGGTAGCGCAGGGTACCCCGTGTTTGCCCGGTCTCTTCCATTGTAGCACCAAACCTTAGGAGTTGAGATCAAAAGATCCTTACCCATAGTTGACCTGCATAGCCCACGTCCAAAGATATATTACAAGCAAATGCCAGACCATGCATGTTTCTGTCGCTAACTAAGGTCGACATTGAACCTTTTTTCTAAAAAAAATATTACCGAAAGAAATAGCGCGGGAAGCTTGCAAATGGCGAATCACTAGCAAACACGAGAAACACGCCAGTAGACAATGCCGAAATTTAACATCTCGTCAGTTAGGAAGTAAGACGTTAGGCTTAGATATTTTGGAATATATTATTTTCTAGGTCATCTCCAATGGGGTTGTTAATGAGGCACCGCAAAAAAGTGAATCCACGTGCGCAGAGTTGATGTATTGTATACAAGTCTTACACGAGTAGCTCGAGATTACAATGGATTTGAAGCGATGGAATGGTGTGTTTGCTGGCAGACTTCGGGTCCTGAATAGATATTACATTGCGGGACCTGATTAAAATATCATGATCTGTCATATTTCAGCTGAGTTTTTTTGTCGAAAAAAGTATTGGAACCAAGATGCATAGCCTTAACAAATAACGCTTAGTTCTAGGAGCTCTGATGAGCGCAAAAATGCAACAAAAATGGCACTATTACCCGAGAAACGCAAGACAGTTTCTCAGCACGCCAGCAAAAAAGGACTCGCAGTGATTTGATTACAGAATATGCAGGGCGCATCACTTTCCAAGATAATATTGCAGACAATTTGTGCTATGTTGAGTGAGAAATAACATCAAATTTCACAAAGGTTCGCCACGGTGAAGTTTTTCGAAGAATCTGCGATGATGCATTATCAGGAAATTGTCAGTCAGAGAAAGAAGTGGCATCCCTGATATCAGAGTCGGTATTTTTACAAAAAGAGTTGCCATTATGCTGACAGGAAGTGTCTCTCTGATAATAAAAGAGCAAGTAGATACGAAAGTAAGCTAGCTGAAAATAAGCTAAGCCTCTCGAGTTGATAACGTGATTTCCTGAGCAGCTTTGGGGCCCTCAGCTGAGCTGGGCACGCCGAGGCTGATAAGGACCCCTGAGCTGGTATGGGGCTCCTGAGCTAATTAAGTGCTTCCTGACTTGATCTGGTACCCCTGAGCTGGTAGGGACTACTGAGTAATCCCTTGTCCCCTGAGCCGATAGGGTGCTCCCTGAGCTGATCTAGGCCCCTGCTCTGGTCTAGGGGATAGGAGCTGATCTTGGCCCCCGAGCTGATAGATCTGGTGCCCCCTGAATAGAATGTTGCCCCCTAAGCTGAAATAATGCACCCTGAGTGGATTTCCTGAGCCCTTATTGTGCCCCCTCAACTCATATTATGCCCTCTGAGCTAATCGGGTGCCCCTGAGCTAATCAGGTGCCCTTTAAGCTGATCTGAGCCTCCTGGGTTGATAAAATTATATCCTGAGTCCTGGGCCTCTGAGCTGGTATGGGGCTCCTGAGCTGATTAAGTGCCTCCTGGCCTGATCTGGTACCCCGAGCGAATCTGGGTTAGGTTCACTTATTGGTCGAGGATCAATTAGCTGAAGTAATGCTCTCGGATTCGATCTGGTGCCTCCTGAACCATAATTTTAACTCCTGTGCCAAATTCACCCTGGGTCGATCTTGGGCCTCCTGAGTCATTATTGTGCCTCCTGAACCCATCTGATGCCGTCCTAGCTAGTCGGGTGCCACCTTTTTATCGCTGCTCCCTAGAATCCACCAGTATAGTAGTCAATGTATATAATTAAGGGTGCCTAAGCATCACAAGACGTTTTAGCGATGGCTCATTCCTCCTAAGTTCCATTTTACAAGGGGAGTTTGCATTGTGTTCTTATTCCCCATCTATGCAAGATCAGTTCAGGGGCACCCTAGTGTGGATCAGAGCCCTCCAGAGCAGGTGCTCCCCAGTTGTGCCTCCAGGGACTAGACTAGCTCAGTGGCATCCCGAGATTATGGGAGTTGGCCTTGTATTCTTATTCTCTGCCTATTCAAGATCAGCTCAGAGACCTCTGATGTGGACCAGAGCTCCCTAGCGCAGTTCATGCTTCGCCCAGAGACTAGACAAGCTCAGTGGCCCCTAGAGATGGGGCTATCAAACTAGCTTAATGAGCCCCAGGTAGGTTCATGGGGCCTTGAACCAGCTCAATGAGCCCCGTAACACTTTAAGGCGCCTGATCACCTCAAGGGGCCTCAGGCCAACTTAGGGAACTCTAACAGGCTCAGCGCCCAGGCCAGCTCAGGGAACCCCCAAGCCCCATACCAGCTCAGGGTACCCCCCCCCCAGGAGCCAGATCCGCTCTTGGGCCTCAAATCAGTTCAGGGGCTATAAGTCAGGTCAAAGGACAAGATCAAGTAAGGGACAATAAATCAGCTCAGGAACCTTTTATCAGCTCAGGGACACCGATCAGCTCAGGAGCCCCAGAGCTGCTCAGGAAATCACATAATCAACTCAGGAGGCCCAGGTGATCTCAAAGGGTACCAGAATAGCTCAAAGGGCACCATATTAGCTCCAGAGGGATCAGAATAGCTCGGAGGGCATCATATGGGCTCAGGAGGAACAATTATGGTTCAGGAGGCACCAGATTGACCAAGAAGTTGCCCAGATTAGCTCGGGGTACCAGATCAAGTCAGGAGGCTCTTAATCAGCTCAGGAGCCCCATACCAGCTCAGGGGCCTAGACCTTCTCAGGATATAATTCTATCAACCCAGGAGGCTCAGATCAGCTTAAAGAGCACCTGATTAGCTCAGGGGGCACCCGATTAGCTCAGAGGGCATAATATGAGTTGAGGAGGCACAATAAGGGCTCAGGAGGTCCACTCAGGGTGCATTATTTCAGCTCAGGGGGCAAAATTCTGTTCAGGGGGCACCAGATCTATCAGCTCGGGGGCCCAGATTATCTCCTATCCCCTAGACCATAGCAGGGGCCTAGATCAGCTCAGGGAGCACCCTATCAGCTAAGGGGACAAGGGATTACTCAGTGGTCCCTACCAGCTCAGGGGTACCAGATCAAGTCAGGAAGCACTTAATTAGCTCAGGAGCCCCATACCAGCTCAGGGGTCCTCAACAGCCTCGGCGGGCCCAGCTCAGCTGAGGGCCCCAAAGCTGCTCAGGAAATCACGTTATCAACTCGGGAGGCTTAGCTTATTTTCAGTTAGCTTACTTTCGTATCTACTTGCTCTTTTATAACAGAGAGACGCTTCCTGTCAGCATAATGGCAACTCTTTTTGTAAGAATACCGACTCTGATATCAGGGATGCCACTTCTTTCTCTGACTGACAATTTCCTGATAATGCGTCATCGCAGATTCTTCGAAAAACTTCACCGTGGCGAACCTTTGTGAAATTTGATGTTATCTCTCACTCAACGTAGCACAAATTGTCTGCAATATTATCTTGGAAAGTGATGTGCCCTGCATATTCTGTACTCAAATCACTGCGAGTCCTTTTTTGCTGGCGTGCTGAGAAACTGTCTTGCGTTTCTCGGGTATTAGTGACATTTTTGTTGCATTTGTTCGCTCATCAGAGCTCCTAGAACATAAAAATTATTTGTTAAGGCTATGCATCTTGGTTCCAAGACTCTTTCTACAAAAAAGGAGCTAAAATATGATAGATCCTGATATTTCAATCAGGTCCTGCAATGTAATATCTATTCAGGACCCAAAATCTACCAGCAAACACACCATTCCATCGCTTCAAATCCATTCCAATCTCGAGCTACTCGTTTAAGACTTGTATACAATACATCAACCCTGCGCACGTCGATTTACTTATTTGCGGTACCTCATTAACAACCCCATTGGAGATGACCTAGAAAATAATATATTTTAACATTTCTAAGCCTAACGTCTTACTTCCTAACTGACGAGATTTTCAATTTCGGCACTGTCTACTGGCGTGTTTCTCGTGTTTGCTAGTGATTCGCCACACTGAAAAAAAGTACGCCAGAAAGTGGGTTTTATCTACGGTGCCAAAATCCACTCTTCTTTCGGCGAATATTTTACACCCGATATCAACGCAAAATGACATGAAACAGGAATAATAAAACCCCAACCCGTGGGTCGTGAAAATATCAACTAACAAAAAGTACACCATTTTCAGGATTCTTTCTACGGTGCCAAAATTCACTCCTCTTTCCGGCATTATTCCACAACCTATTTTACACCGGTGTAATGCAAAAATGCATGTGTTTTGAGGGAATATTCCTACACCACTGGAGTAAAAAGATTATCAGACAAATCGGAACAGTGTAAACTAGAATTGGGGGAGTAAAAATAGATTAAAATGTGAAATTTCCGGCGTAGAAAAATCTTTGCAAGATGCAGAATGAACCCGCGTTTAATATTCCATTGCTGCTGAAAAGAAACAAGGATTAAAAATAACCCAGTTTATTCTCATTAGGCACTTAAGATTAGTTTACTCTGAAAACAATGATTAATATACACTTTGATGAACATATACTCCAACCGAGAGTTTAAATCACTTGTACTTATAATCACTTCCAATCATCTAAGTACCTCTAATTAGCACTTTAATCTTGAACCATATTGAAATTGACTATCAATCACTACAATAATTTCGTTTGTCTTTGCACAGACATGGCTTAGGCTTACAACTTTCGCCATGCCATAGGATTCGCTGGTTTTGCTCCTCGCAACGTTTCCTGTTGTATCATTCATTAACACCAGACAATCACCACCCATCACCGAAGATCACTTCTTTGAGGCGCAGCACACTTTTTTGAGGGGGATCACGAATCCCCCTGAAATGTCGATGGCGCCCCTTGAAATGTAGTTTTCATACCTTTGCCTTGAGAAACGAGATTTATTTCCTCGCAATGGGATCTGGTGGCTCCTGGCAGGTTTTGGAGCCCACAGGAAGCCGGTTTTCCCCCAAAATCGGAGCCCCTGGTCCGGATACAGTTACCCTGTGGGTCTATAGGGGTAACCCCGCCACCCCTCTCCGCTACTGTCGGAGATGAGGAGGCCGGCTCCCCACCTTTGGCTTGTAATATCATCAAAAAGCCTAATCCTAGTGGCCATAAACCCTTTATGACAGACCCTGCCCTACCCCCACCCACCGTGGATCTTGCCCCACACTTGAAGCTCTGTAGCCCTTAAGTGGCTTTATATATATTTTTTCAATTTCAATTTATTTATTCAATCGTCGACGGGTATTCCCAATTATGGACGAAGTCTTTGTGATAAAATTATATACATACATGCACGAATGATAGCAACACTTACAGAATAATAAAACATCATGCTGACATCGCTAAAAAATGCGCCCTTAAACATATTGTATACATTTATAAAAAACAGCACATACGGAATAATAAAATCTAATACAACGCTAAAATATACTGTGGTGGTTTAAAACAGACCCTAACTCACAATGCTCTTAAATATTCAAAAACCTTCTCCGAAACGTGCAATAATCGTCATGAAAGAAGTCAGACGTTGGGCATTTTTGTAGAAACCTGTTGACTTCACGGGGCATCCTTACAAAAAGGCTGTTCTTAACAGTGTTCACTCTGGCACACGGAACTCTAAACAGCGACAAATTGCAATTGATTCTTAATGGAGTGGACAGTGAAAATGAGCTGACTAAAAAACATGAGTCAATGCGTCCGCGATAAAGGTTTCTCAAGAACATAAGATCATAATAATTTCTACGAAATTTCAAAGATGATATGTGATAATGTTGGAGAAGGTCAGAATATGATAGGGTGTGGGACGCAGCACGATGTGGAGAGTGATGGTTGAGCCAAATAAAAAATGTATGTTGTACTCTCTCCAGTCTTTCTAAGTGTACCCTGGCTGCACCTGCCCAGACAACGCATCCATATTCAATAGTCCAGTCAAATTAGGATTTACATGTCATCAAATTCTAGCCCCCCATAATATATACAATTGTGTTCGCAATTGATAGGGGCGTAACATATCCAAAATCCGCAAAAATCTACCGAGCGGATATTTTATAACAGGGGTGCAAAGTCCACGTGCAAGAGAAAAACCAGATGTTTCAAAGTATAACATTGTGGTGTGTCGAGCCTGCAACATCGTCCCAATGGCTATAATTTTTGGGAAGCAGGTACATATGATACTGGGCAATTCATAAAACCTTAGCCGGCCGGTGGCCTACCCTCGGTTTGCACGTGCTGCACGTGCAAAGTCAAAATTTTGTAATTTTGTCCTTATTTACATTGATTTTGTTAGTTCTCTTATCGATGTTTATTGTGGGATTACTTTTTTTGTTTGTCATGTCATGATGCAATATGTTTTGAAGAGGCACACACAAAATTAGGTCTCTAAATGTAACGGTTTGCTGCTGAAGAGCTTATTTGCTGGGACATGTCGGGATCCTTCACTTTATGGATTGCGCATGCAGCACCCATTTTGTGGCTATATATATATATATATATATATATATATATATATATATATATATATATATATATATATATATATATAGCCACAGGGCGTTGCCACTGGGGACCTGGGGAAGGACTGGGCCCCCTCTTTTGGAGAGAAAGTGAGAACGACGCCAGCTCTTTTGGCCGAAAATAGCATTGAATATGCAGGGTCTAACTGATGTAGGTAGTGTTTTATCACCATCCCCCCACTCGAACATCTAGGGCGACGCCAATGGCGGGGCGGGGGCCCGGCTGCAGTCACAGGGGGCCCGGGTAAAACACAGGGGGAATGCTCTGCAATTGCTGAGAATGGGGGCTCGGCTTCGGCAGTGGGTCAGGGGTAAATTCTGAGAGGTCCAGTCGCACACTCAGAGGCTCTAAGTGGACTACAAGGGACCCGGGTACGCTACATTTGAGTGGCATTTTGAAGGCAATTTGCGGGGCTGGGGTACAGCCGTAGCCACCGGGCCCCTTTGCGGGGGGGCAGTGGCTGTGGCGAGGGGCGTTTCTTTTCATTGCTTAAGGTGAGCCCAAGGCAAGGGCGATCGCCTTATCGCCCCCCCTCACTTGGATTCGTACCTGGTGCTGGCATTGGTGAAATGTCGTATTTTTCATCCATAAGTCCGCCATATTGAACTTATGATCTGTATACTGACCTCGATTTAAAAACAACGGGCAGGGGCGCAGCCATAGCTTTGCTATGGGGGCACACCAACTTTGAAGGGCACCCCGGGAAAAAGGGCACTTCTTAACGTAACCTAAAAAACTTACTATATCTTTGTTTATATCATTTTTTGGGCATCTTTGGCTCAATAAAATGCAAATAAATCATTGACAGAGAAGGAAAACTCTATTAAAACCGAAAAAAGAAACAATCAGCAAAATACCATGGAAGTAGCCGAAACACGACTGTTTTGGATATATTTAACCCGCGCCCCACCGGGGGTCCGGCGCCACCTTCGCCCCACCGGGGGCCATCGATGGTCCCCCTCTAACTCCGAAAATATGGGCGTTAGCGCAAATCTGCAAAGTGTAATAGAAAGCTCGCGTGAATTCAGTAAGAAATTACTTTGTATGTTTTAGTGCTCAGGTCAATGGTTTGACCTCCAGAGGTCAAATTAGGTCAAGATCGTCTATTTTCACTCAAATATGCAATGATTAAGCAAACTGGGCATAACTCTTATGTCATTAGAGCTATTGAGGCCTGGTAAAGTACATTTGATAGCAAATTGCCAGTACTTTTTCCGCTATGTGGAACGTAAAGACCTCCCGCCAGTGGTTTGACCGCCAGAGGTCACCTCGTGACCTAATATGACCTGAGGTCACGAAAGGTAAAAAAGTGACCTTGCCGTATATCAAACGAAAGCTAGTGACAAGACAAACACGATGGTGTTTGTTTCACCGCTCTAGCTTAATTAGGTCAAAAGTTATTGTTAAAATACTGTTTTTGACCTCTGGTGACCTTGGATGACCTTGGAAAAGTCAAAGGGCAAATATGACCCCTGGGATCCGTGAAAGGGTGTCAAAAACGTTGTTCTGAGCAGTCTGAGTATTTGCAATCATTTTTGTGGCTTTTATAGCATGAAACAACTTTTCCCCATGCTTTTCCAACGGGAGAGGTCGCCTCGTGACCTGACCTCAGGGCACGAAATCGAAAAATCCCGGATATACACCTTGTAGACCCTTGAGAGGTTATGAAGTGTAGGAAGTTTCAAATCGATCGACTTTGAAATGTAGCTCTTACAGAGCTCTAAAGTTGAAGTGAGGTGACCTTGGTTGACCTCGTCTGGTGACCTGACCTTGGGTGACCCGGGGAAAAAAATTTCAGGGATGATGGGAAAATGATGCAGTGAGAGGTAGAGCCCTCAACCGCGGTGCTGCGCCTCGTCGTTTTTCTGCTATCCCGGAAAAACCTTAGGGGGGCCATCGATGGCCCCGGTGGGGCAAGGGTTAAGGGCAAATCAGTCAACTCATGCAAGTACTTAACATCAGAGAAATCAGCGGAGCACGTGATATCTGTTACCATGTGCAAGTTAAGGCAATTGGAGTCGAAAATTTATTTGTTATGCCCATTGGTTTTGTCGTAACGAGTGAGCCCTGGCTGAACGCGGATAAAGTTTCTTGCCTCCCACAATCGCCGTGGGACGAGGAGTGGCATAGTGTCTTTGGAAGAACAGAATTTTTGCTGCCGGAATAATTTGGGAGATACCTTTTGAACGCGCTTATTAAGTTCCACATTCTCAAGGATCGGTCCCAGTTAAGAGTAAAGAAGAGGTGAATGGGGTGGTTTGGATGGGGATGGTGGGACAGGGCTGAAAATTGTGAAAACTAGTTCTTCATTTAAATTAATTAATAGAAATCCTGGTTTAGGGGACTGTCCTCTGAACTGAGGGGCACATGCCTTTTTATCATCACTTCCCAGAATCCACCAGTATAATAAGTAATTTATATAACCAGGGGTGCCTAGGCATCACAAGCCGTTTTAGAGATTCCTCATTCCTCGTTAGCTCCGTTTTACAAGGAGAGTTTCCATCGTGTTCTTATTCCTCATCTATCCCAAGGACTAGACTAGCTCATTGGCCCCATAGATGAGGCCATCAGACTAGCTCAATGGGCCACAGATAGGCTCATAGGGCTTTAAACCAGTTCAAGAAGCCCCAGAACAGTTTAAGGCGCCAGATCACCTCAGGGGGCCTCAAGCCAACATTAGGGGCTCTCACAAGCTCAGCGCCCAGACCAGCTCAGGGTACCCTCAGAACCCAGATCCGCTCTTGGGCCCCAGATAAGCTCTTGGGGCCCCAGATCAGTTCAGGGGCCTCAAGTCAGATCAGGGGGCAAGATCAAGTCAGGGGCACCAAATCAGCTCAGTGATCCCTAACCAGCTATGGGCCCAATCAGTTCAGGAGCCCCAGAGCTGCTCAGGGGACACCAGATCGCCCCATAGGGCACCAGATCAGCTTCGGGGACAAAAATTAGATCAGTGGTCCCCGACCAGCTCGGGCCCCAGATCAGCTCGGGAATACCAGATCAAGTCAGGAGGCACTTAATCAGCTCAGGAACCCCATACCATCTCAGGGGCCCTCACCAGCCCCTGTGGGCCCAGCTCAGCTCAGGGCCTGGAAGCTGCTCAGGAAATCACGTAATCAACCCAGGAGGCCCGGGTCAGCTTACAGGGCACCGCATTAGCCATGGATCACCAGACTAGCTCAGAGGGAATCCGATGGGCTCAGGAGACACAATGATGACTCAGGAGGCACCAGATCGACTCAGGGGATATTAGTTAAGTTCAGGGGGCAGTATATCTGCTCAAGGTGCACCAGATCGATCAGCTCAGGGGCAAGTTCAAGTCAGGGGCACTAAATCAGCTCAGGGATCCCTCACCAGCTCGGGGCCCAATCAGTTCAAAAGCCCCAGAGCTGTTCATCAGGGGACACCAGATGCCCATAGGGCACCAGATCAGCTTCGGGTACAAAGAATCAGATCAGTGGTCCCCGGCCAGCTCGGGAATACCAGATCAAGTCAAGAGGCACTTAATCAGCTCAGGAGCCCCATACCATCTCAGGGGCCCTCATCAGCTTCTGTGGGCCCAGCTCAGCTCAGGACTTTAGAGCTGCTCATGAAATCACGTAAGGAGGCCCAGGTCAGCTGAAAGGGCACCAGATTAGCTCAGGGGCACCAGACTAGCTCAGAAGGCATCAGATGGACTCAAGAGGCACCAGATCGAATCAGGGGCATTAGTGCAGCTCAGGTGGCATCAGATCGATCAGCTCGGGGGCCCAGATCAGCTCCCAGCCCCCAAGCTATGGCAGGGGCCTAAATCAGCTCAGGGAGCAACATAACAGCTCAGGGAACACAAGATTGGCTCAGGGCCCACCAAACCAGCTCAGAGGGCACCAGACCATCTAAGGAGACATTAATAATCAGCTGAGGGAGCACCTAGTCGGCTGAAGAGGCACCATATTGACTTAGGATACAGTAGATCAACTTGGGGAGGCATGAGATCAGCTCAGGAGCACGAATCAGCTCCAGGGGCACTATATTAGCTATTAGGGCATCAAGCAAGCTCGGAGGCATTAGACTAACTCAGAGGGCATTATATAGGTTCAGGAGGCACAATTATTTGCTCAGTGGGGCACTCGATTTACTCAGGGGCACCAGATCAGCTTAGAGAGCAAGTAATCAGCTCAAGGGGCCAAGACCAGCTGAGAGGCCACGAGATGAGCTCAAGGGGAACCAGATTAGCTTCACCCGTACAATTATTGGCGACGATGAGGCATTAGGTGGACACCTACCAGGTGCCCATACTCTTCCCGAGTGCTTAGAAAGGCGACAGAATGCTATAGCTGACCGAAAAAGGTATTAAATTGTCCAACAAATCGCTACATGCGGTCCAGTTACATTTCGTTTCAACGGCGTAGGGCACTAAATTTCGAGCGGCACGGCCCAAATTGGGTACACAACCTGGACATCAAAAGGGCACCCCGGCAGTGATGGGGGCACGTGCCCCCTGTGCCCCCTGGCTGCACCCCTGGACAGTAGACAAACTCCGGGAGGCATTAAATAAGCTCAGGGGGCCCCAATCAGCTCAAGGGGCACCAAAACAGCTAAGAGGGCACCAGGCAAGCTCGGAGGCATCAGACTAACTCAAAGAGTATTATATAGGTTCAGAAGGCTCAATTATTTTCTCAGGGGGGCACCAGATTGACTACAAGGGCACCAGATCAGCTCAGAGGGCACATGATTAGCTCCAGGGGGCACCAGATGAGCTCAGCTCGTACGATTATTGGCGACGATGAGGCATTATCTGGAAACGGATTATGTGCCCATACTCTTCCCGGGTGCTTGGAAAGGCGACAGAATTCCCTAGCTGACCAAAAGAGGCACTTAATTGTCACACAATAGTTGAAATCGCTAAATGTACTCTAGTTCCATCTAGGTTCAACGGCCTAGTGCACTAAATTTCGAGCGGCATGGCCCAAACGGGGTACACCACCTGGCAATCAAAAGGGCACCCGGCACCGATGGGGGGCATATGCCCCCTGTGCCCCCCTGGCTGCGCCCCTGACCACGGGAGAAGAAAAAACAAGTTGATGACCATGATCTCTCTAGCTAAAAATACGATACAATCATATTTCCATCAAAGTACAAATATGTAGGTACAATCAATCCAAGTACAGTACAAGGATAGGCTGGACAGCAAGGGGAGAAGCGGGACAACTTGTCCCAGTTCTCCCCAACCCGCCATTTTTCAGAATTGCGATGTCAGCAAAATTAAAACCCCATTCGTTGTTCGAAGCTGGGACAGATCGATGGAGAATGCGACACCAACTTTATTGCACCAGAATAAAGAACTTTTCGGTTGCATATTCAACAGAACATCCACTCAAGAAAACGTAAAAATTAACTTTTAAGGAGCACTCACCTCTCGCTTCCAGCACCCACCGGAAAAGGAAGTTGACGCCCTAGTGATGTGCAGCGGCACGTATAGTGCGGAAATCAGCTGAAAATCATATTTTTGGCTCACTCGTGGATTCAATAATGGGGGTGTCCCACTTCTCCTGCGTCCCAGTTCTCATCACTCTCTCCTACCTGTACGAGTCGTGATCAATCCTCTTAATGCGGAACTGCGGTGGGTAGTTCAAGCTCAGAATTGAAGCAGAAAGGAAATGGCGCGATTCCACCCACGTGTAAACTGTAGTAAAAACATACCTTCCTCCATCATAGAAACACACCCAAACAAAAATCAGAAGAATAAATACCTTCATCTAGGGTAGTTTAATCATTCAAGAACTTGTTTTAATCTATTGGCAGGATTGTTTCACCACAGGAGAGTGAAACTATTCTTGGAGCAGTTTGTGAGTTCCATAGAAATACTCTGAGGTGATACATTTACACCTTTGCATTTTCAGTAAGAATGGAACTGCACTGTGCTAAAATGAAATAGTGATTAATTTACCACATGCGTGTAATATTACACCTTTTCTTCTAATATTAAGCTGGATGTCCGAATATATTTACCAAGAATTCTAAACAAATTCTTGATGATGGGGTAATTTTAGGACCAGACAAATTGAAATTCTACGCTTGAGGTGTTGTTTTTTTCAGTGCATTTGCAAGCTTCCCGCGCTATTTCTTTCGGTAATCTTTTTTTAGAAAAAAGGTTCAATGTCGACCTTAGTTAGCGACAGAAGCATGCATGGTCTGGCATTTGCTTGTAATATATCTTTGGACGTGGGCTATGCAGGTCAAATGTGGGTAAGGATCTTTTGATCTCAACTCCTAAAGTTTGGTGCTACAATGGAAGAAACCGGGCAAACACGGGGGTACCCTGCGCTACCATTCATACCAGGGAACATATGCTCAGAGGCACAGCATACCTCTTCAGTTTTCAGACGGGAGCTGCAATGCGGCACATGATAACTACGGGCGGACCAAATTACTCCCAAACATCACTGTCAATAAAGGTACTGCAGTGCGCTACATTTTGCATTGGACCACGCACATGCATGTGTTTTGATGAATGGCCATAATTTTTTTCAATAATCATTATAGTCTGACAAAACTTTGTGTTAACCCGTTTCTGGCCAGGTTATCATTTATGATACCCACAACTTATACATTTACAAACTGGCAAAACTGTTTCTTGTGTGGCAGGCACATGGTGGTGGCTGCGTGCACCACTCACTGCTGTATCTGCGCTCCGATTACCGTCACCGTTTCCCCGTTTTCTGTTCATTTTCCCATCGTATTTTAGATTTTTTTATTTCACGATAATCAAAATAAAAAAGTTACGGCAAAAAACGGGTTAATATATCAAGCATGTGCAGCACTACATCTGCAAAATTTAGTATTTGTTAACTGAATTGAGTTTAGTTGTTAAGATGTTCCCTGGCCTCTCCCCTCGAATCCGGAAATGTAAAAAACACTGAAGATTATATATTCGGGCGCAGCCCTTCATCAGAATCTTGGAGTAAATATCAATAATTCTCAGGACTGAGAATTATTGATATTTAATCCAAGATTCTGATGAAGGGCTGCGCCCGAATATATAATCTTCAGTGTTTTTTACATTTCCGGATTCGAGGGGAGAGGCCAGGGAACATCTTAACAACTCATCATCATGCTCCTCGCCGCAGCACTTCAAAACTTATCAACGTTTGAATTGAGTTTAGTCTACTTGAGTTTAACTGAAAGGGGTGTAACTATGTCCCTCAGGCGATGTTGCACGTGATGGAGTATTGGGTAGGACACCCATTGCGCAGTTTCCTATTCAATATGGAGAACAATGGTTGATTTCAATCAGGAAGATAATATTTGGAACTATTTGCTTATCCAATCAGTTGTTACCTGCACTGAAGCAAGAAGCTAACATCTCGGACAAAGTTCCCCAATTGGCTTGAAAACAGTGCATTTGCACGCGCTCAGCTATGACGTCATATCTCAATAACTCTTCTAGGTGTTTAAACAATTTTTGGTGCAATTATACTGAACAGGTTAAGCGACATGTGTACAAAGTTTCACGGCTGTTCGTTTAACCCATACAGAGATATAGGCGTTGAGCCAGAAGGGGTGTTGACGTACACCCCTTTTGCTGAGCTGCACGTGCCAAAAATGACGTGATAGGACCAAACCAGAATACAGAAACTGACATGTTTAGAAGCAGTGTGTTTTGAGCTTGAAAACTAAATTATGTTTTTGCTACCAACGGTCTTTTTAGCTTAGTTATAAGCCGTTCAAGTCCAAGGGGCAAGGGTCGATTTTGCGCGTGCATACTTTGACAAATGCACCTCATGCGGGCAACGAGTGGGCGCTGTATCGGTTTTCCACCCAAGGTCATGATCCTGAATCTTCAGGGATTTCATTTTTGTGCAACAACCTTTTACAACACGCCGGACAGCTTTTTGCACTTTGCCCCCGCGTATTTAGAACTGTGATGTGGCTCATGTCGTGCTTTTGTATTTCTGCATATTGTGCAGACGTAATGTTCTGAAATATATAACATTGGGATCGATAGAATTCCGGTGCAGGAATACTTTGTTGAAAATGGTACTGGGGAAAAGTGGAACTCTGTGTCCTAATTCTCCCCACAGTGTCCCACTTCTTCCCAAATGTGGATTATATGTAATGCGATTGATTATAGTCTCTGGAAGAAGGTTATTAGGATGTCATTTACAAGCGAAGGATTCGTAACAATATCATATATTTTAATGTATCTTCTTTAAGTATAGTTCTTTATCCTCATCACACAAATTTAAATCTTACGGGCACCTATCATTTCACGTTGCAATTTAAAATCAAACTAGCATTTAATTTTTCTTAAGATCATAACGTTTAGTATTTTGCTATAACATCATGTGTCATGCGTTCGGATAGGTCAGCTGAGGAGTGGATACATGCGGGACGTGCAGTGGCTGGGCGTGTGTGCCCTGCACGGATGTCATTCCCGGTCAAATTTCGCACGTTTGTGACCTGTGTCGCGACTGAAGTGATGTAGGGCCGAATGGTCAGGTGGACTATGTTTCTCTGTAGATGGGGAAATATGTCTCGTTCTCCTCCGGCTCTGGCTAGGGGGATGATAAATCTCAATGTTATCGATGCTCAGTTGCCACTTAACATGTGATTCTACATAAAAATGAGAGCTATTGGTGGTTTTGTTATGGGTCTAGCTTTCAAAAAACTTGACCATCGGCAATGAAAATTTTGCTTTCGCCAGTCATTTCCCAGTACCGACCAGGCGTCCAATCGGACCTGTCCCTCTCAGTTTTCGCAAATATTGGTGAGCCTCATTACACCGAAGATACAAAACTTTGCACATTTTCTAGTTGAACAATTTTTAAGCTTTTGAAAAAACGACATTTCAGGTCAAGTTACTGACTTATGACGTCATTATTTGACCCTTAAAGCCAATTTTGCTCTTCTAAAAGTAGTAGACTAAACCAGAGTGCAACTCGGCTGCTAGAAAAGCTAGATTTCATTTCTGCACATCATTCAAAGCGCATGGAATAAAAACCGGCATGCTGACCATAATTTTGAGGTCAGGTCAATAATGAGGCAACCAGAGGTCACCAACGTGCACCATTATCAAATACATTTATCTATATTTTCGAACAAAAAGATACAGCATCCTTTGCTTCATCACACAGGACTTTTAATAGTATCAAATATGGCCTTGACAGGTCATTATTTGAACCTGACCCAGGTCATTGATCTCAGCTCAGGGTCACGGTCAATACTAGGTCATCCCGTGACCTTAGAAGGCCATGTCGCATATCATTCGACTCGTTGAGCTGAAACCGAAGCATTAATGCCGCCGGATATCTTCTAGATGTTCTGGTTTCCCTCAAGTGATGCAATAAATATAAAATGGGTCGAGCCAGGCCCTTTTGATCTGCTGTGATATAGAGGAATGAGAGGAATATAGAGTATGAATTTTAACATCATGAGTAGTATAATATGACTTTATCAGTGACTTTAGATAGAAAAAACATTGAGAAGAGCTATTGAGTAAAATTCAAGTACAATCTTTTGATGCAAAGCAACCCATTTCGAAGAAGTATGCCCTGCAAGTTCTTATCACACAGGTGAAAGATCCAAAGAAGGAATACGATATATATATATATATATTTTTAGTCACACATTACCTTGAATCGTGATTACACACTTACACAGCCGACCAAAGAGCCTTAGGAGGCGATCACAAGTTTCTCGAGGCTGTCCCTGAAGGTAGAGTATTCCAGCGTCTGCCTGTCGCCCTTCTTCCCTAGGAAGACCTTGAGAGAGTCTCCAAACTCATCTGCCGTCTTGTCTCTCTGTCTTCCCTTCACATCACTCTTCCTGATCTTGAAGAGGGATCACACTTCGGAAGCAGTGTGCTGGTGTCCCTGGCATATTGCACTTCCCTCTTCATCCTCTGCTGCTTCGCCTTCACGTCTGCATTGCCCATGTCGGCGAGGAAGGTGTCCACCTCATCTGCTGAGGTGAAGGGACCTCCCTCCTCTTTCAGCTTCTCCAGGGATCTTAACCTCTTCCTCTCCTCCTGCAGGGCCTTCTCCCTCTTCTCGTCTGACCCGTCCTTCATTTTCTCTTTCATAGACTTGGTCCAGGACAGCTCTACTTCCCTCTTAGCCTGGGCCGCATCCCGGTAGCCCCTAAAGCTGGGAGTGAGGCCGTCCCTCAGCCCTTGCACCTCTGGAGGATCAGCTGCTGCTGACTGAGGCCAAGTGTGAACCTTGTGAAGCCTGTAGTCTATCTTTCCGCAGGCCCGCTCTGCAGCCAGGTTGGTGTTTGATCTGGTGACTGGTGTTTGATCGATGTTGTGAGCCTGCTCCTCCACTGGATATTGGGCTGGGAACTTCTTCTCATCTATGCCGTAGTCCCGGCGCTGCCTGGCAAGGACCGTCCTCAGGTGAGGCAGCATGACACTGGCTAGCTTTATCACTTCATCCTTGTGCTCCCTGGCCACCTCAGTGACGCCCTGCGTACCTCCTCCTGTAGCTAATCTTCACCCCTCCAGCAGCTCCTGCTTCACCCCTCGAACTCCGGCTGGCAAAGGTATAGAAGTTCTCAGATACTTCCTTCTCCATGCTGTGGTAGAGGCTTATGTAGAAGAGCTTGAGCTTGCTGTGGTGGCCTCAGTGCTGATAGTGTGGGCATAGAAGGGCTCCACAAGATGCACACCCAGACAGGCGTACACTGCTAGGACGGGCTTCAGGTAGGGAGCTCCATCACCTCCCTCACGAGGCAAGCCAGCCGGTTGTTTATGCTGGGATTGATGGAGAGGAAGTCCTGCAGGTGATCCCAGTGGTACAGCAGCATCGCCGCGGCCCTGGAGAGCAGCCGAACCTGGAGTCCTTATAACTGAACACACAGCCTGTGCCCCCCCTCCTCAGGACAACAGAAACTCCTTGTTCTGTTCCAGGGTTTTGCGTTATACTCTGGCGCCACCAGCTTCAAGCACATGTCTGCTGCCTGGCCGGCCACGCTGCTGTTTTTGGTGTCTACGTCTAGGTCCACCATGAACCCGTGCACACACTTGTCTAGGTTCATCTCAGCCTCCACCAGCCTGGTCACCTGCAGGAAAGGAACAGGAAAGGAAACTGCATGCGGGAAAGGGAACAGATAATAGGTCATTCTTGTTGTCGTTGTCTTTGTCAAGTCCTCAGGATGCTTAAAGAGTGCGTGATATAGCACTTCAGCACTTCTATTGTGACATTTTATATCACTATTGTCGATGACATCCATCGCTATGGTCGGTCTTCAAAAATGATACTATGGACTTAAAGCATATATGTTACAAAGCACCTGACCGTGACATGTACACATGTTTCGAAAAATAATATATTCCAAGTTACTTATGCCTATTGTTTGGTTCATATTAATCCATTCTATTACTATACCGTTATACTTCCAGCATGCCTGGAGACATAAGCAATAAGGAAAACGCTTATTCAAAAAGGATACTTCACGGTTCCTGTTTCTGATGTCAATGTCAACTTTGTTACGGACAAACCTTGTTCATGGCGCCGGCCAGGCCCAGGGTGGTGTGGCTGCCACAGAACAGCTGCCCTGCAGGTTTGTCCAGGTCGTACGCCTCCTGCAGAACCTCCGACAGTCCTTTGTTGTGCTCGGTGGAGTCGGTCATATGGGTGTCAATTAGCTTGTACACCTCCCCACTAGAGACGCCTCTCACCGTGCCCACTAGGGTGAGCGCCATGTCCACCTGTATGGCCACATCCTCAGTTGTCTCCCCGTCTATGGAAAGGTGGGGGGAAAGGGGGCATCTCTGCCGATGTGATCCCCTGAGCAGCAAACTGCCCAACTCCTTTCTTGGTTGTGGAGTCAGTGAAGTGGGTGAGAGGCCTGTTCTCCTCCTTCCCCTTCACTAGCTCGTCGAGCATCAGGTCCAGGTCCTGAGCCTCCTGCTGTCTCAGAGCTTCTCGGATGTTTGATTTTGCAGGCATTGTGTTTGCGTCGAAGCTTTCATCTCCCTCCTTAGCCACCTTCCATTTTCTATTAAACAATGTGTTCCCCACCTCCACGACAGCTTTGGCAGCTTCCTCCAGAGATAGCCCCTCCCCGCAGAGATTCCCGACAGCTATGTACACATCGTCCCTTACTTTCCTTTCACTCTTCCGGATATATCTGTACTTCTCTGGCATTTTATCATTCTCATCTACGATAGAAGTATCAAAGATTTTCTTTCTCTTCCCAGCTTCTTTGTCTCGAGCCTTCACTCCTTCTCTGTCAGCATTCTCAGTCAGAGAAACTTGAGGATCTGTCCTAGCCTTCTTAGCAGCAGTACTCTCTTCATCACTGCTGGTCAAGCTTCCATCCTCCATCAGCATCCCTTCTATGGCGGAGATGGGCTGGTAGAGAAATTGCCTGTCTCTCTGCTCCCTGTATGCTTCCAGCCTCCCCTTGCCCTCTGCCTTCTCATCATGGCCTCGTACCAAACTGGGTCCACCTCTCTCCCGCACTCCATTTTTCTCTCCGTCCTCTGGTCCTCGTAATAAAGTTCCTCCATCTTTCCCATAGTCACCCCCACTCCTCCTCTACCTTCTTCTTCTTCTCCAAGTCTTCTTCGCCATTGGCTTTCCGGGGAAGATGTCGTACAAGTGGTCCTTTCCGTACACTATCTCCTTGTAGTCATTCACTACCTTACTCTCCCTTCCATCTTTGAGCCGTTTGGACCCATCCAGAGCCAGCCTAAGCAGTTCTCCCAGCTTTCGTTTCAGGGTTCCCATGGAGACACACGGTATGGTATCATGATACCACTTAGCATAGACTACCTTGGCCACCTCTTTCACACCACTCTCCTTGGTGCGACCAGACCCCCTCGAGCAGTGTGGAACCTCAGCATACCCATCACACTGGCAAGAGTGGGCAGCTTACTGGAGGGCTGGTAGGTCTGCATTTTCGGGAAAGCAAGGTCCAGGTCAAACACCGGGCCGTCGGCGAAGATGAACCATGCCAGTTCCCTTGCTGGGGCCAGATGAGGCTCCTCTTTCACGCTTAGACATATTGTCTTCGTTGCAATGAACGTGAAATCATATAGAAATAACTACTTCTGGAAGCCCCTGCAGATACAAAAAAACATCAGTTGGTTCCCAACCCCTTATATATCAAGTCAAGTTAATGCATTAACATTCATTTGTAGAACATACCAACACTCCAACAGGACTCTCCCGGTACCCGTCACCTTCTGGGGGAAGGCCGGGAGGTCAGGTCGGGTGGGCTTGATGTAAGGTCAAAGGCATATATTACCCCAACAAAACAATAGCATGCATAACATGAATATACTAGGCCAAATGGTCTCCATGGTACCAAATCATTGTTATTATGCGTTTAATTTAATTTCTTCAAACACTCTCACACAATTTTGTTTACCATTGGTGACCTCTGCTGACAGCCATGGACCTTACCGGACATATGTTTGCGGCATGTCTAGAATTTCTAAGAGCGAGCTTAATTTCCACTTCGAAACAAATCACTATGCATGGGCATAGAAATGACGTCATAACTAAGTGACCTGACCTGACCTAGCTAGGTATTTTTTGTAAAAAAAGTTTTAAAATGTGTCAGGAACAGATACGCAGACTGCCATTGCCATGATACAACTACTTTTGGAAGTGTTTGCGAGAAAACTGAAGTAGCGGGTCCAATGGAACACTCAGTAGGTGCCGGAAAACAAGCGTTAGAGACGAAATTTTCACTTGCCCATGGTCGAAGTTTTTGGAAGGTAGAACAATTTCTTTTGCACCCAAAGTCTCCATTTGAACCCTAGAATCACCTCCTGAGTGGCAAGTTGTCTATTCCAAAAATTGTTTTTCACCATCATTATCATCCCCCCTACTCTGGCGGAATTTGACGTATATTTGCACATACCGTAAACATGCAAAGCGTGTGTTGAATTTATGCTAACCCTCGCCCCACGGGAGGGGACATCGATGGCCCCTAAGGTTTTTTAGAATAACAAAAAACGACGACACGCAGCACCGCAGTTGAGGTGTCTTCCTCTCACCCCATCATTTCCCCACTATCTCTAAAAAAGCATGGGAAAGGCTGTCTTATGATTTAAAATTCACAAAATGATTGCATATGCTCAGATTGCTCAGAAAAGCATTCTTGGCCACCCTTCGACAGATTCCAGGGGCGATATTTTTCCTTGGACCTATCTGAGGTCATCACTGGTCACCAGGAGTAAAAAACAGTATTTTGACGAACCTTTTGACCTAATCGATCTAGAGCGTTGAATTAAACGTCATAGGGTATGTTTTGTCACTGGCTTCGTTTGATGTACGGAACGACTACTTTATGACCTACCGTGACTTCAGGTCATGTTAGGTCAATAGCTGTCCTCTAGAAGTCAAACAACTGGCGGGAGGTCATTGTGTTCCGCATAGTGGAGAAAGCCCTGACATTTTCCCATCAAATGTACTTTACCAAATTTCAGTCATACTAATGGCATGAGAGCAATGCCCAGGTTTCTTAAGCGTAGCATATTTGAGAGGAAATAGCCTATCGTGACCCAGCTTAACCTCTGGAGGTCAAACCATTGATCTGAGCATTAAAACATGTGAAGTAAAACTATACTTAATTCACACGATATTTATAATGCACTCTGTCAGAGCCGCATGACGAAATCCATGGAGCGGAGCAGATTGAGATTTCTCAAGAGGCTCTATTCTCGCCGCTTGGCGGTTCTGACAGCTGATGCCATTGCTCGTTAATTGTGTAGGGTGATAGCCCTTTTACGCTAGACGCCCAAAATATGGCCCCCCAATCTAAATTCAAAATAGTTTTTGAGAAGTTTTGGAAGAAATGTTTTCAATTTTGCATTTTTTTATTTTTATTTCTTAAGCGACGAACTTGAAATTTGCCTCCTTTTGAATAAGCAACAGGGGCCACCTAAGAAAAAAATTCTAACTGGTCCGACAATATTTATCACGCCAAAACGTAGTATTTCTAATACAAGCAAAAAAACTATTGTAATTTGACGGCCGACTTATAAGCTCAAAATGTCAGAAGGCACGCCTCAGTTAGTTTAAAGACAGCCACCTGGAGGCAGCTAGGTCAATTTTCCTGTGCTTAGGCATAGTTTCCAGTGGAAAACGTAAAATTCTAACCTAGTTTTTGCCATTTTGCTGGAGGACTGCATTTTGCTAATTTAATTTTATTTGTATGTATGTTGTTTTGTTTTGTATGTATGTTGTTTTGTAATATGTTGTTTTATATGTATAAATATAATTTTAGTAGAAAACCTTTTATTTGTAGCTTCTCGTTTCCGAGCACATGCCATTCACAAGCTTAGAATTGACATAGCTGAATAGAAAAACTACTTTTAGTCATTTCATTCATTTACACTACCCACTTATCTCCAACGGCTTTCGAGTAATTCGTCCGAAAGGGTATTTCAAGGAGCTAAATTTCTCGGAACATGTTTGCTTCTCACCATGTTTTCAAGTCCTCAAAATGAATGGACGTGGATGCAATTTGGTATAAAGCTATCTTGGGGTCCTGGGTTGCCGATACAAGTAATTCCAGGCCAATATAATGTTTGGTTCGTCTTTTAGAAGCAGCTTTGTACCATGCCTTTTCTGTACCAATACAGCATCCGGCGCCACGGTCACGGCATGGTTTTGATTGAGTGATACCGGCCAGTGACCTCCTGACGGGTCACAGGCGGGATATCCTGGGATCCCGGGATTCGGCATTTTTTCAATAAACATGTCGAAAATTAGTGTCTGCTTTAGATAACGTATGTGGCGTATTCTTAACAGCATAGTAAATATTTCCCGTTAAGGATAACTCATAGCATACTATTCACACCATGCAAAAAGCACATGAAAATTCATATGGACACTAAACAGAATAAAATGCTCTGCTCCCCAAACAACTAAAGACATATGAATGATATTGACAATATATATTTCTTGGTTATATTTCTAGTCATATTACAATAGAGGTATTTACCTATTGTGACCCGGCCTATTGTGTCCTGGTCACACAAGTCACCTGCCACGATAGTAGCACTTGCGGAAGCAAAGGGCATCAACGGCTTCGTCGCCGAGACTCGACCGTTCTTTAGTGACGATATTCCCGACAGTTGAAAACACACGTTCCGATTCAACACTCGTAGGGACTATGTCCTTGAGCCAGCTGTAGGACAGAGCTATCATACCCGTTCTTCCAGAGGCAGGCAGGTTTTCCAACTCTTTCCTAATGGCCTTGGTCATAAGCGAAGGATTGGAGAGACTTAGCCTGGATGCACTTGAACTGTGATCTGGCTCTGGAACTCTTATCTTATCTAGAGCCTGTTGAAGCATCGATTGAAGCGACTATGCTGGCTGAGGATCATCAACGTCCATCGCTTCTGCATCTACAACTACTTCGGAAGCATGCATCTGTCCCAGGTCATTTTTAACATGTTAACTGGGGGGGGGGCAAATCGGTCCCCCAGTCGGCCGAAATTCCCCCCCCCCAGTGCCGGGAAATTGGCCCCCAGTAAAAGACAAGTCTTGCTTAAAACTTAATAAATAAAAACTCACCTGACGAAAATAAAACAGAATACCACCCGTTAATAATAAGTTTGTTCTATTGCTCGTCCCAAACCGACAATCCACAAAAACTGTATTCAAAAACTACCATCAGTAGCCGTCTACTCCATCGTGCAAAAACGTAACAAAGCAAGTAGTTGCGGGAAATCCCGGCTAACATCAATTTAACTAACTACAAAGCAGGAAATAGCCTAAAACCATTAAAAAATCGTTTTCTATCCGACCAGAAGCCCCCGCCAGCCAGTACCATGGCACTGCATGATTCTCTCATTTCAGACGTGGTCGGTTGTCAGCGCTCAGAGCTCGTTTGTGGATTAGGCGGGACACAGTGTAGTCAAAGTGCGTCAGACTGGTTACTGGTGTGCCGGTGTGAAGTGCTTAGCCCATTTATTATTATTGTGTTGGTAGCATATGTGAAATTTAGAGTGAGATCGTTGCATTACTTTTTCTGTAAAGTTGATAGGGGAGACCGGGGTCAACTGTAACGATTCTTACGTTTCTGCTTCAGGAAGGGCAATGCTTTGTGCCAGAAAACTTTTCAGCATATTTTCAGCAGCCTTGACATTTTGGCTATCTGGCGGATGTAGCACTATACC
Source organism: Lepas anatifera (assembly GCA_034440635.1). NCBI lineage: Eukaryota > Metazoa > Arthropoda > Thecostraca > Lepadidae > Lepas > Lepas anatifera. Next base: position 430,664 of record JAOTON010001336.1, on the reverse strand, counting down.
AAAATAAAAACATTGATTGGTCTTTGCTTGGTTAGTACATAGCTACATAACTTGGCTTTGAAATACTTCCTTCAAATGTTACATTTGACCCCATCAAGGGTCAGTTGTGACACCCCAGGGGTCAATTGTAATATATTAAAGCCATGCGTTTGGTTCTTTTCGATCGCGATGCATGTCTCGTTAGGGTCGTTCAAAAAACTTTTTTTTTTACTTTTCAGACTCGAGCTCGAACAGAGAAACTGACACGGTGTGAACTGTGAAGCGATGCCAGGTATAATCTACGTACATGCAGAAGGGAGACCCTGGCTTTTGCTTGTGTTTGAGCATTTCAGGAAGTAAAATATTAAGCATAAAACAACGCTGTAGCATGTTGTTGGATTCTATAATAATTTTTAATACTATCAAGGACGCTTTCCACGCCATTTTTAGTGTTGGAAAATATCGGGATCCCGGGATTCAGAAATATATAATCCCGGGATTCAGAAATATATAATCCCGGGATTCAGAAATATATAATCCCGGGATTCGGGATTAATACAATCCCGGGATCCCGGGATCCCGATCCCGGGATTATCAGCCCTAATGTAGACCCTAATAACCTTATTATATTGTGGAAGTTTCAAACTGATCGGTTTGCTAATGTTCCCTGGGCAGGAGTCTGCGCCTGACACCGCGCCGGGTCGGTTGTGGTTGGCTCCGCCCTTCGCTGCCGGCTATGCGCTGACCGCAGTGTGGAGTGTGGGGTCCCGGCACGCTTATGAAGCGGAGTGGTATGGTGCTGTGAATTCGGGCGTGGAAGGCAATGCCAGAACTTTTGGCCAGTGATATTCAAGCACGACCTTAGTGTAGTTTGAAGTGAATGACCTTAGTTTGAAGTGTATTTAGCCGCGACTCAGGATGTCGGAGAGTGAAAGTGACCTTGACATGGACTCGGTGTTCACGGACGCGGCCTCCGGGCAGGACAGTGCAGGTGGTAGGAAGCGACAGCTGTCTGTACCCGAAATGGCGAAGAGGATTGAGCGAAAAAAGCAGAGCCGACGGCCCAGTGGTACATCACCACGCCTAAACGGCAAAGACCACGAGCAACGAGCCAGAAAAGGTGAGCCAGCCTCGGTAACACTAGACGCGATACAAAAGTTAGTCAAAGAAGAAAATGACCGCGTCATTGCTGCATTTGAGACAAAATTTGCAAGTATGGAGAAGCGTGTAGAGATTTTGGAAGCAGAAATCCACCAAAAAGACATATTAATCCGTAAGTTGGAGAGAGAATTAGATGATGTGAGGAAAGACAACGACTCTCTGCGAACACGAGTGATCGACATCGACATGAACCGCCGCCTGTCAAGTTTAATTTTGACGTGCAATGAGCTATCTACGAAGAGCTCAGATGAGAACATGGTGGAGAGGACTGTGAAGCTGCTCAACCAGTACTTCCCGGATTTGGAGCTAGCTGTCGGAGATATAGCAACGGCGCATCGCCTGCAGAGCGACAATAAGATCATTGTTAAGTTCGTGTGTCGTCAGTTGCGAGATGACGTTTTCGCGAAGCGCTTCGAGCTGATGCCAAAAAGGTCAACGGCGGCAGATCTGTGCCTGGACCGGCGCAGTATGGCGCTCTGTCTGTGACTGGCAAGGAATTGGCGCCCCTCTTCCTGGCGGAATCACTCGTGCCTGAGATGAGAGAGCTGTTTCAGCTAGCTCTGGCCGCTCGTCGTCCCGAGAACGGCTCGAGAGTGCACTCGGTGTTCACTCGCCGTGGTCACGTGATCTGCAAGAAGGAGATTAGCGGTGATAACATTCGTATCCGTGATCATAACCATTTGCGCGATTTGCTCGGTGGTTTCCTTCCTTCTCTGCCCCAGTGGGATTCCAATCAACACCGTCGGGGGCGGCGAGAGGCTTCAGCGGGAGGACGAGTTCCAGGTTCGGGGAGAGGAGCTGTCCGACGGGTGCCGGCAGCGTTCCGGCCGGCGGAACTGCGGGCTGGACCGCGGCCGTCTGGTGGCGCTTCCGGCGCGGCCGCGGCGGCCGTGCCCACCTCGGCTTCGAGTGGTGCCGGGTTTGCGGATCTGGCGACGACGGCCTGCTCCGAGTCTGCGGGTTCCCGGCCTGCGGAGCTGACTGGTGGCGCTTCCGGCGTGGCTGCGGCGGCCGCGTCCGCCTCCACTCCAGGTGGCGCCGGGTCTGCGGGTCTGGTGGCGGCGGCAGGATCTGCGTCTGCGGGGTCTTCTCGCTTCACTGGTGGTAGAGGTCACCGTTGGTGATTATCGAGGTCTTGTCATCTGAAGGTAGATGTAATTTTCGACTTTAAGCAATCCGGAACAGAACTTTCAATTCCGTAAGGCCTCTACACACTCAGATTTCACTTTGCAGTTATTTGCCTTTGAAATATAATACCCACTTGCTGACCAAGAAAGCGCACCTTAATCTATGCTGACTCTAGTTCACGTAATGCTGCATTGAGCTGACTGAGTCACTGGGGGTGTGTGCTTACTTGTGCCTTGTGAGCGCGGACAGCTGGTAGCGGAGGCGCCGCCGGGTCCGGCCGGCGAGGGTTGCTGAACTGCAAACGGCGTCCAACCCCTCTTCCAGCATGTACATTACTGGAAGCGGCTGCCGCCGGCCGCCCGGCGGCTCGCCCCGCGCCAGCTGAGCTGCCTACCGCGTTCTGCTCCTATCAGCGAATTAGTATTGTTTCTACGAGAAGCCGGTTTGTGATGCATCCATATAACATTGCTATAATTCTTCGGAAGCTAATCGAATCCTGTTGTCAAACACGCGACCTGATTTGTGTGCAGTAGTTGGGCAGGTAAACTGGATGGAAGTTTCCAAGTATGCAATGTATGTGCTCAGTGTATTTACCTGTGCCTTTTGAACGCAGACAGCTGGCGGTGGAGGCGCTGCCGGGTCCGGCCGGCGGGGGCTGCTGAACTGCGAGCGGTGTTCAGCCTATTCTCCAGCATGGACATTACTGGAGGCGGCTTCCGCCGGCCGCCCGGCGGCCCGCCCCGCGCCAGCTGAGCTGCCTGCTGCGTTCTTCTTGCGGCAGCAATTTGGTATGGTGTTCGTAAGAAGTCGATTAAGTATGTAACTTGTTTTGTTTACTTGCGTAATCAAGCTGACATATTGTTTTGCATAATGCACGGCCTGATTCGCCTTGGGTAGCTGGCTGGGTGCACTGCACGGTAATTGTCATGTCAATATCGTGTTTGTATTACGCAACAGTCAAGGGGTATTGCAGTGGCAGTTTATGCGCTATATGCGAAGTGCCGAATATTGCGTTTATTGAGTGCCTTGGCCGGGACCCCGCATCCTTGTGCGGGATGGCGTTCGACCCTTCCGGTCTTGTTTCGGTGTTCTGTGGCGTATTTGGGGAGGGGTGGTTGTGTTGGGGATTAGAGGTTTATGATGTCGCGTCTTTCCATTGCTTAAATAACAGCTCAGGAAAACATCTCATGCATACTTTTCGAGTCAAGAGCTCATCTGATGAATATTCTAGACGTGGAGGCCATAGAACGGTTTGTTTGGGTTCAGCAGTCCGAGCTCCTGTATGAAGAATTAACGCTTATCATGATTAATAACGCGCTTCGGTTTGAAGCCATGAGTCGCAAGCTTTTCTTGTTGTTTCCCAGTTTAACTTTCCAGTCGCTAAATCATGGTAAATGATACAGTGCTCTCAAACAGCTTGTCTATTGTGTCGCTCAATGTGCGGGGTCTGAGAAACCGGGTTAAACGTAGGTCTATTTTTAGGCACTTGAGAATTAATTATAAGGACAGCTTAGTAATATTGCAGGAAACCCATTCTACAGAATCTATAGAGAAAAAATGGCAAACAGAATGGGCCGGTAACATAATATTCTCACATGATGCCTATGGTAGCCAAGCCGGTGTAGCTGTGCTCATTCCTAATTCTTTTCCTGCGCAAGTCCGGAAGCTAACCGCCGATAATACAGGTCGCATTGTTTGTGTCGAGGTGTCGGCTGACCGAGATCCGTTCATAATTTTGGGGGTTTATGCCCCCGCCTCTGAAAGCCAAAACATTAAATGTCAGTACCTCTGTGAACTAAGGGAGATATTATTGTGCTTTGCCACGCATAGGACTTTTTTGGCTGGGGACTTAAACATCAAGCTTAGCGCTCTAGATACTGACAGCCCCAGTTTTAGAAAGACCAGAGCGTCTGTCAAACTACAGGATATCTTAGAGGAGTTCTCGTTGGACGATTCATGGCGCTACCAGCACCCATCAATTCAAAAATTCTCATGGCGGAGACTTAATCCCCTGCAGCAGTCAAGGATTGATTATATTTTTGCCTCTCGTGCGGTTCTGTATAATAACACAATTAAAACCAAAATAGATTCTGGTATCCTAACAGATCATAATTTTGCTGTACTAGACGTCACTATTGGAGATGACAAACGGGGGCCTGGCATATGGCGGTTTAACAATACATTCTTATCAGACGAAGTATATGTTGATACTGTTAGAAAAGAAATTTGTGACGCGAAAAACAAATCAGCATCATATGCCGGAATGAGTAACAATGGACTTCTAATCGATTTTCTTCTATGCAATATCCGGGCTCTAACAATCAAGAGGAGCAAAAAAATTCATACGAGATGCGCAAGCGAGAAAATGATTTATACAAAGAGCTTAACGACTTAGAACTAGCAATATCTAGCAAACCTTCAGCACAGACCATCGCAGACTATACCAATCTTAGAGCAAAACTGAATGACTTGAAGCAAGAGCGGGGAAAAACGGCTATCCTTGGATCCCTGGGGTGTTGGATGGAACAAGGAGAAAAACCCTCAGCCTATTTTTTCAAATTCGCTAAAAACTAGATCAGCCCAAAAGTCTATATCCACGCTGAAAACAGACCAAGGCCAGATTATCCGGGGGAAGACCGAAATTCTTGAGACATGCGTTAAACACTTCAGCAATCTTTATCAGTCAAAGCAGAAACAGTTCCCTGATTTCAGCGAATTTGCGCTCGACCAGGGTGATCCACGTTTAACTGAAGAAGAAAAGCGCGAATGTGAAGGTCCTATATCCTTCGTCGAAGCCAAATTGGCTCTGGAAGGCATGGCACGAAATAAAGCGGCTGGGATCTCTGGTTTTACCGCCGAATTTTTTAGCTTATTTTGGGACGATATAGGACCTCTAATCATCGAGTATGCAAACGAAGCAAAGCACCAAGGACGGTTGTTTATTTCGCATCGTCGAGGTATTTTGACTCTGATTCCCAAAAAAGGTAGCCAGCTTCATCTTAAGAATAAAAGGCCAATATGTCTTCTTGACGTAATTTATAAGCTCATAGCCAAAGTATTGGCCTCAAGAGTTGCGCGAGTAATCGACAAAATTATCCATAAGAACCAAACAGGCTGTATCAAAGGGCGTTTTATTGGCGAAAACCTGAGAAAAATTAGTGATATGATTGAATACTGTCATATAGATAATCTGCCTGGAATTTTGTTATCCGTCGATTACAAAAATGCATTTGACTGTATAGAACACGATTGCATAATGTATGCTCTCAGGTCATTTAATTTCGGACCGGACTTTATGGCTTGGATTAGGCTGCTTTATAGTGGAGCCCCGTTAACCATCAGTAATAATGGATACACCTCAGAGTGGTTCCCGTGCACGCGGGGAACATTTCAAGGTTCACCTATCTCAAGCATGTTATTTAATATTGCAGTCGAAATGCTTGCCCTGAAGCTGCGGAAATCTTCTGTAATAAAAGGGATAACTATTTCAGGCATAGAAGTAAAAGTCAGTCAATATTGTGACGACATGACTTTGTTCCTTTCCGATGTTGACTCTGTCAAAAGTGCAATTAACCTTATAGGTAAATTTCAAAATATTTCGGGCTTGGAAATAAATTTAGATAAATCTAATCTTATGTGGCTTGGTTCACTCCGAGAAAAATCAGATTCTATCAACGGCATCACAGCGGTCAATAGATTGAAAATTCTAGGGTTATGGTTCAGTGCCCGATCACAATGCGGCGATGATAATTTTTCTCAGGTGCACCAAAAAATCAGGAACACGACCAATATGTGGTCCCAGCGTGACCTAACAATCAAGGGCCGGATAGTAACCTCCAAAACATTGTTAGCATCGCAAATGGTATATATTGCTTCGAGCAGCATAATAAAAAGCGCAGAGCTGGCACAAATTCAGAGCTTAATTATGAAATACATTTGGCGTGGCCGTCCACCAAAAGTAGCCAGGAGAGCTCTCTGTCAAGACATCAAATACGGGGGCCTAAATGCACCTGATGTAAGCAAATTTTGTACTGCACTGCGAATGACATGGGTAAAGCGAATGTCCATCAATCATGAATCCGAGTGGAGAAAGATACTACAGGCCCGTCTTAGTGGATTTGAATTAAACGATCTTTTAAGAGTGGGAAAATCTGGCACCTTCATTAAGAAGTTGAAGATCCCAGACTTCTACAAAACAATACTTGCTGAATTTCATTCCAACAACACTTTACCCACTGATGAAGTCAGCTATATTCTAGCACAGTCACTTTGGCATAATGGGGAAATTACTTCCAATAAAAAGACTCTCTTCAATAAAAATATGTATGCTACAGGGATAAAGCGAATCGAACATCTGGTGAATCAAAGGGGAGACTTTTTAAACTTAGGCCAGATACATGAAAAATACAATGGGCTGCGCATGAACTTTCTCATGCTGGAAAAAATTAAACAGGCTATCCCTGCTGCATGGAAAAACACACTACGCCGATCAGAAAGATGCGTGATCGACCCCGATTTAGTGAATGAGATTATTTTTCTAACTAGGGAAGGAAAAAGAGTGCCTTTGAAAATGTGCCGTGTCAAACATTTTTACGATAAACAGGTGATAAAGACAATTCCAACGGCTATGAACAAATGGGAAATGTCTAATGTTAGGCCACAAAACTGGCAAAAGATATTTGAAATCCCATACAAGTGCACTATCTCAACAAAGCTACAATCACTGCATTACCGAATCATCAACCGTTATATACCTACCAGAAAATTTTTGGCCGTGAGGGGCATTATAGGCAGCCCTTTGTGCGTACGATGCTTAGAACCAGATGATCTAAAACACTTCTTCTTTGAATGTGAATCTGTAAAGCCGTTATGGAACACAATTTTGCCACAACTGAAAACTACATATAATCTACGTGACAATTTCCTCCACTACGAGACCGTACTTTTAGGTTATCCACAAGCTCCTTCAATAGTAAATCTTATCTTGCTGCTTGTAAAACAGTATATTGTCACCAGGAAATTAAATAGAGATGGGGAGGAGCAGCCTAGTATGGAAGGGGCAAAAAGGACATTGCTAACTTTTGTTATGCTGAGGGCATGCTGGCTGTGAAACGTAACCGGATCCAAGCCCATAAGGAAAAATGGAAATTTATATGGAGCTCGGACGTGCCACTCGGACGACCAACTTCTGTGGCTTCCACGGAAATTAGTGTCAACGGGTCGCGATTATTGTTGTAGTTTGCTGTATTATGCAACATGACGTGCGTTTCTGTTTGTTTGTTAGTGAGCTGCATTAGAACGCCGGGAAACGTCAGTAGTGACTCTTTACCGCTGTAACGCTGGAAAAGATATATGAGATGTGATGTGGCGCCGAAGAACGCGGGCAGTGACACCTATGTCGGATTTCAGCAATTTGGGGGAGCAGATGGCGTATGTCTTGCTAAATTTTGAAATTGACGCGATCAGTAATTATAATTAATGAGTGCAACCTGTCGGGGTGGGAAGGGGGAAGCGCTAAGAGGTTGTCTCTGTGAAAACAACGTTGTGAAATGATGATGAAAGTGAAAGTGAAAATAAACATTTTTGTCGAAAAAAATGTACCCTGAGCACTGCTTGAAACTCGTAATTTTAGGTTTTGAGGTCGGGTCACTTGACCCTGAATAACTCCTTGACCTGACATGACCTTAACTAAAAAATTTGGTCACATGTGTAAAATTGATCCGGAATAAGGTACGTAAGTTTCGTTGTTCTGCGTCTCTTCGTTTTTGAGCTATGTGGGAAAAACCAGGAGGGGGGGCGAATTTCGCCCCCCAGCGGGGCGCGTGTAAAGGGGTTCTCTAGAAAATAAGTATGAAGCACCGAAGCAATCATGCTATATAGATGGCGTTGCATTTCTAGTTCTTGCAATAGCTTACATATGCATTTTTGGCAAGTCACGCAATATTCACATAATTAAAAATGACGGTACGCAACATGAAACATCATGCATTTCTATGCACGCCATCATTCTCAACACGCATGCATCACACCAAAACCTGTTTTGGAACGCTTGCAACATGACGTCAATGTATTCGACCACGTAGGCTGCCGTATTTCTCCTCAGTTTTACGTATATGATTCTATGGCACGTTTTTTTAAATTGTAGCATGTATCACACATCGACCTATGTCCTAATTCTCCCTCCGTTTGTCTCACTTCTCCCTGCGGTGTGTCCTAGTTCTCCTGGGCCTGTCCCAACTCTCCCCCCTCAGCTCTTTTTTTACTATTTCGTTGCGTTGTTCAAATACATTTTGAGTATTGAAGCTATGACATCTCATAACGAAGGACAATGTCTGCTCTATCTAACGGTACAATTTCTTAATTTTATGGAATCAGTCACTGATTATCTGTAAACTTTTAAAATCAACCTTCAATTTTCGTCCCAGTTCTCCCCACTCTCCCCTATATAGGTTTGCGATCCTAAAAATAGCCACCGCTTAACATGAGACTTAAGCCATGCTGAAGCCTCAATGCAGTGATGCAGCCTAACATTCGCCCGTGGGCAATAGGCAACACATTTCGGGCACTTAGCACTGATAGTTATGTAGATAATGGAAAGCACTCAGCAATACTGGCTATGACCCACTACCAATTTCTAAGATAAGGCCACCAACTAGGACAATGTAGAAAGCGTCTCTACTTTCTCATATATATTTGTTTCTGGTTTTGCAGCACCGTGGTCTGGCGTCTGCACCTACGGTCCAGATACCAGTCAGCAGAAACCGCGACTTCTTAAGAGGATTATACTTAATCTGTGCATTCCGATGGCACTGTAGCTTCATGTGCGAGGGCACCAGGGGTGAAGTCAAAGCAGGGATAAACTGGCATCTAGGTCCTGCATACTTCAGCGGCTTAGGAATTAGATGTGCGAATATAAGGATTCTGCAGCGCTGCAGTCACTAGCATAGCTTTTAGCCTATCTGCTCGAATGAGGGAGGAAAATATAGGGAATTCAGAGTGATCATATATTCAGGTATCAGGGAGAAAGAGAGAGAGAGAGAGAGAGAGAGAGAGAGAGAGAGAGAGTTATCAGAATATCAATGTAAGTATCTCCTTGGTCGCAGAAAATTTTTACCATTGTACGAACGACCCCTGATCGATTTCCCTACAAAGGCTTTTCAGTATGGATTATTAAAAAAATGGAACGTCATGATAATTATCTGGCTACCTCTAGCCTAGGGGATGTGCCTGGAATGCAGTATATCCGGTCCAGCAATGACTGTTAAGGTGACACCGCATGGATGGTGGAGCTGGTTAGGCCGGCCTGAGCCCCCGCTCCTTTGCCGGTGCGTCACTGTCTCGCCCCTGAAGCGGGAGTACACCGGCTTAGCAGGTGCGTGTGGCCGGGTGGCGGGCCCGGCCGATCGGCTCCGCACAGCCGTGAGTCGGCCGGGTGGCGGGGTGGCGTTCGGCTCCGCACAGCCGTGAGTCGGCCGGGTGGTAGGGTGCGTTCGGCTCCGCACAGCCGTGAGTCGGCCGGGTGGTAGGGTGCGTTCGGCTCCGCACAGCCGTGAGTAGGCCGGGTGGCGGGGTGGCGGGGTGGCGTTCGGCTCCGGACAGCCGTGAGTAGGCCGGGTGGCGGGGTGGTGGGGTGGCGTTCGGCTCCGGACAGCCGTGAGTAGGCCGGGTGGCGGGGTGGTGGGGTGGCGTTCGGCTCCGGACAGCCGTGAGTAGGCCGGGTGGCGGGGTGGTGGGGTGGCGTTCGGCTCCGGACAGCTGTGAGTCGGCCGGGTGGTGGGGTGGCGTTCGGCTCCGGACAGCCGTGAGTAGGCCGGGTGGCGGGGTGGTGGGGTGGCGTTCGGCTCCGGACAGCTGTGAGTCGGCCGGGTGGTGGGGTGGCGTTCGGCTCCGGACAGCCGTGAGTAGGCCGGGTGGCGGGGTGGCGGGGTGGCGTTCGGCTCCGGACAGCCGTGAGTAGGCCGGGTGGCGGGGTGGTGGGGTGGCGTTCGGCTCCGCACAGCCGTGAGTAGGCCGGGTGGCGGGGTGGTGGGGTGGCGTTCGGCTCCGGACAGCTGTGAGTCGGCCGGGTGGCGGGGTGGCGTTCGGCTCCGCACAGCCGTGAGTAGGCCGGGTGGCGGGGTGGTGGGGTGGCGTTCGGCTCCGGACAGCTGTGAGTCGGCCGGGTGGCGGGGTGGCGTTCGGCTCCGGACAGCCGTGAGTAGGCCGGGTGGCGGGGTGGTGGGGTGGCGTTCGGCTCCGGACAGCTGTGAGTCGGCCGGGTGGTGGGGTGGCGTTCGGCTCCGGACAGCCGTGAGTAGGCCGGGTGGCGGGGTGGTGGGGTGGCGTTCGGCTCCGGACAGCCGTGAGTCGGCCGGGTGGCGGGGTGGTGGGGTGGCGTTCGGCTCCGGACAGCCGTGAGTAGGCCGGGTGGCGGGGTGGTGGGGTGGCGTTCGGCTCCGGACAGCTGTGAGTCGGCCGGGTGGCGGGGTGGCGTTCGGCTCCGGACAGCCGTGAGTAGGCCGGGTGGTGGGGTGGTGGGGTGGCGTTCGGCTCCGGACAGCCGTGAGTAGGCCGGGTGGCGGGGTGGTGGGGTGGCGTTCGGCTCCGGACAGCTGTGAGTCGGCCGGGTGGCGGGGTGGTGGGGTGGCGTTCGGCTCCGGACAGCCGTGAGTAGGCCGGGTGGCGGGGTGGTGGGGTGGCGTTCGGCTCCGGACAGCCGTGAGTAGGCCGGGTGGCGGGGTGGCGTTCGGTTCCGCACAGCCGTGAGTAGGCCGGGTGGCGGGGTGGTGGGGTGGCGTTCGGCTCCGGACAGCCGTGAGTCGGCCGGGTGGCGGGGTGGTGGGGTGGCGTTCGGCTCCGGACAGCCGTGAGTCGGCCGGGTGGCGGGGTGGTGGGGTGGCGTTCGGCTCCGGACAGCCGTGAGTAGGCCGGGTGGCGGGGTGGCGTTCGGCTCCGGACAGCCGTGAGTAGGCCGGGTGGTGGGGTGGCGTTCGGCTCCGCACAGCCGTGAGTAGGCCGGGTGGCGGGGTGGTGGGGTGGCGTTCGGCTCCGGACAGCCGTGAGTCGGCCGGGTGGCGGGGTGGTGGGGTGGCGTTCGGCTCCGGACAGCCGTGAGTAGGCCGGGTGGCGGGGTGGCGTTCGGCTCCGGACAGCCGTGAGTAGGCCGGGTGGTGGGGTGGCGTTCGGCTCCGGACAGCTGTGAGTCGGCCGGGTGGCGGGGTGGCGTTCGGTTCCGCACAGCCGTGAGTAGGCCGGGTGGCGGGGTGGTGGGGTGGCGTTCGGCTCCGGACAGCTGTGAGTCGGCCGGGTGGTGGGGTGGCGTTCGGCTCCGGACAGCCGTGAGTAGGCCGGGTGGCGGGGTGGTGGGGTGGCGTTCGGCTCCGGACAGCCGTGAGTAGGCCGGGTGGCGGGGTGGTGGGGTGGCGTTCGGCTCCGGACAGGTGTGAGTCGGCCGCGCAGCTCCACGGCTCCGCCTGTTTTGCTAGCAGTAGAACTTGATGTTGGGTATTTATTTAAACAGCTACACTTGATCGTTGATTGTAATCACTTAAACTTGATTTTTTATCACTTAACCGTTAATCACTTAATCGTTATCACTTGATTGTCAATCACTTAAAAAGGAATTTTAGGAGCGTGGCGCGCGTGATATGAAGGTGTTTTCCCAAATATCAACACGTGCATTGACAGGGGCGGGTGCCCGCCCCGTCAATGCACGTACCCGTCAATGCGGGTACCCGCCCCGCTCGGATTGTTCGGAGATAGCATAAAAACGGCGGCGGGTAGTGCCGCCGTACTTGGTATACCTTTTCTGTCATCATTTTTACAACTTTTTTTTTAATTTTGAGGTCAGGTCATCTCGGCTCAGGTCACTAGTACAGGGCAAGTGACCTGACCTCAAAAAAATTTAGGATAGCATAAGTCGGAACTTATCCGATTGAAACTCATATTACAAAATGGGCCCACCGAGTTCCCTAAAACATGTTCCGGTATTTTTTATATCGATGACCTAAGGTCAGGTACGAGCCATGACCTCTCCATTGGAAATGCATGGGAAAATGGTTTTAACTGAATAACTTACTAACGGATGGTGATAGAGCGTTCATTTTAGCTGCATTAGATTTTCCTTGTCTCTGCAGTTCTAAAATTATATGCATTTTATCGAATTTGACCTTGATCTGACTTCAGGTCAGGTCAAATCCTTGATTTGACCTAGCAATGTCATATTATATATCATTCGATTTGGCTTGCTGCAAGGATTCATATAGTTCCAGTTATTTTGCTCTATTTTTACTTTTTTAGATGTAATAACCAAAACCCTTAATTTATATGTTGTCCCTATGACGGCATGTTTTGAACTCTAGTAACCTTAAATGTGACCTGACAAAAAATGGTTCAAATAGTTTCAATGGAAAAGTGGGTGGGTTACCTAACGCCGTTTACTGTTTTTCGCTACCTAGCGTGATTCTCGAGATCTTAGGGGGGTGGGTACCCGCCACCCCCCCCCGTCAAAGCGAAGGTGGCTCAGACCCCCGTCAATGCGCGTGTTAACATGTGACTTGGTAACGTGGATGATTGCGAATGAAAATATATCCACGGTGGAAACCGACGCAGACCAGAAAAAGGTGGCATGGTGTGACCATTCCTACAGAGGTGCCGCGCAAACCCGTGGCAGAGGCAGTGGTGGGGAGAAACCAGCTGCTGCTGCGGAGATTCTGGGATGAATCCCCTCCCTCTAACGGTGCCCCCGGTAACGCAGGCAGGCCATCTGCTGGAATGCAGGTAAGTGTTCTGTTTGGAAGGGTTATAGGTCAGCTGCTTCCATTCACTAGGCCGTAGATTAGCTCCTGCTGTTAACTCCCCCGCTGGAAATGCTGAGCCAAACACTCACCGTGATTTGAAGAACTTGAAGAAATGCTGGGGTCGAGGACTCAGACAGACAGACAGACAGACATGTATTTTCATCAAGAGACATTACAAAACCTCGGCCTGCGGCCTGGGCTAACGCCCCGCCGGCGCAGGAGAGCCGCATTACAATGTGCCGAAAGCAAACCATATTTCGTTCTTAATGTATCTCTTCATAAGCCTGTAAGTCCGTTTTATCATTCTTCTCTTTGAAATAACCAATAAAGAGTACGTGGCCATCCCCGGATTCGAACCGGACCTACCTGATCAATAGACGGGGCCTCTAGCCACTAGACCACCGTGCCACACTACTCACCCTCCCACTAGCTGAACAGCTGTGACCCGTCAGGAGGTCACTGGCTGGTACAACTCCGCCGAATATGCCGGGCCGCTGGCGCCGGGTGCTGTGCTTGTCCCGAAAAGGCACGATATAAAGGTGCTTATAGAAGACGAACCAAGCAGTCTTTTGGGCTGAAATTATTTGTATCGTCGAGCTAGGATCCTAAGCTAGCTCCATGCCAAATATCTTCCACTTCCATCCATTTTAAGGACTTGAAACCATGGTGAGGAGCAAAGGTGGTCCGATAAATTTAGCATCTTGTAATATATTTTGGACTAATTACTCGAAAGCCATTAGAGATAGATGGGTAGTATAAGTGAGCGAAATGATCGCACGTAACTTCCCTATTCAGCCATGTCAGTTCTGAGTTTGTGAGTGACATGAGCTTGGAACCAGGAAGATGCAAATAAAAAGTTTTTTGACTCCATTTCTATTTATGCCTATAGAACAAAGAATTTCACATTCAAAATGTCCATCTCCAAATATTATCAGGCGGAAGCAATGTTCTTTCATTATTTGAAATGAAAACTTAAATCGGTCAATTAGATTGTGAGATATTAACGTTGAAATGAAATGAACCAAAATTCAGTCTTCCGGAAGAACTGTAAAAGTAGGTCAAAATTTTGCGTTTTGCACTCTAAACTATGCCTAAGCACTACAAAATTTTCCTAGCTACCCCTAGGTAACTGTCTTTCAGCTAACTGAGGCCTGTCTTCTGACATTTTGAGCGCACAAGTCGGCCATCAACTTTTAGCAGGTTTTTTGCTCGCGTGAGAAATGCCGCGTTTTCACGCAATAAATATTGTCGGATCAGCTCAATTCTTTCCCCTAGCTGGCCCTTGTTATCCTATGAAAAGGACATAAATTTCAAGTTCGTAGCGTAAGAAGTAAAAATTAGAAAAATATAAAACAGAAAAAGTTTGAGCCAAAATTTCTCAAAAACTATTTTGGATTTCGACTCGGGGCTTCAGTTTGGGTGTCTGGAGCAGAAGGGCTATCACCCTACAAAATTCCAGAGCTCTGACATCAATTCTCAGGACTGACAGACGCCAACAACAACATCCGGTCTGCGACCTGGGCTAACGCCCCACCGGCGCAGGAGAGCCGCATGACAATGTGCTGAAAGCTAACCATATTTCGTTCTTAATATATCTCTTCATAAGCCTGCAAGTCAGTTTTATCATTCTTTTCTTTAAAATAACCAATAAAGAGTACGTGGTCACCACCGGATTCGATCCGGACCTACCTGATCAAGAGACAGGGCCTCTAACCACTAGACCACCGCGCCACACTACTCATCCTCCCACTAGCTGAACAGCTGTGACCCGTCAGGAGGTCACTGGCTAGTACAACTCCGCCGAATATGCCGGGCCGCTGGCGCCGGGTGCTGTGCTTGTCCCGAAAAGGCACGATATAAAGGTGCTTCTAGAAGACGAACCAAACATTCTTTTGGGCTGAAATTAGTTGTATCGTCGAGCTAGGATCGTAAGCTAGCTTCATGCCAAATTACTTCCACTTCCATCCATTTTAAGGACTTGAAACCATGGTGAGAAGCAAAGGTGGTCCGAGAACTTTAGCATCTTGTAATATATTTTGGACTAATTACTCGAAAGCCATTAGAGATAGGTGGGTAGTAAAAGTGAGCGAAATGACCGCAAGTAACTTTCCTCTTCAGCCATGTCAGTTCTGAGTTTGTGAGTGACATGAGCTTGGAATCAGGAAGATGCAAATAAAAAGTTTTTTGACTCAATTTCTATTTATGCCTATAAAACAAAGAATTTCACATTCACAACTTCCATCTCCAAATATTATCAGGCGGAAGCAATGTTCTTTCATTATTTGAAATGAAAACTCAAATCGGTCAATTAGATTGTGAGATATTAACGTTGAAATAAAATGAACCAAAATTCAGTCTTCCGGAAGAACTGTAAAAAGTAGGTCAAAATTTTGCGTTTTGCACTCAAAACTATGCCTAAGCACTACAAAATTTTCCTAGCTACCCCTAGGTAACTGCCTTTCAGCTAACTGAGGCCTGTCTTCTGACATTTCGAGCGCACAAGTCGGCCATCAACTTTTAGCAGGTTTTTTGCTCGCATGAGAAAAGCCGCGTTTTCGCGCAATATATATTGTCGGATCAGCTCAATTCGTTTTCCCTAGCTGGCC
Organism: Lepas anatifera; assembly: GCA_034440635.1. Classification (NCBI taxonomy): domain Eukaryota; kingdom Metazoa; phylum Arthropoda; class Thecostraca; family Lepadidae; genus Lepas; species Lepas anatifera. Next base: position 415,012 of record JAOTON010001336.1, on the reverse strand, counting down.
CTTGTTATCTTTCGAAAAGGACATAAATTTCAAGTTCGTAGGTTAAGAAGTAAAAATTAGAAAAATATAAAACAGAAAAAGTTTGAGCCAAAATTTCTCAAAAACTATTTTGGATTTCGACTCGGGGCTTCAGTTTGGGTGTCTGGAGCAGAAGGGCTATCACCCTACAAAATTCCAGAGCTCTGACATCAATTCTCAGGACTGACAGACGCCAACAACAACAACCTCGGCCTGCGGCCTCGGCAGGTGCCGCTCTGGCGCAGGAAAAGCCGGTGACAATGTACGTTAGCCAAACAGTTCGATTGACAGGCGAGTTTTTTCAGCAGTTTGATACTTATAACAACGCAATGTTGGAGTTTTAGGTTTTGTGTTCTCATTATGGCTCCATTCAATCCCCTGTCTAGGCCCATGTTTTCCTAAATTAGCATGTATCTGCATACTGCACCACGCTTGCCCTCTGTTTATGTCATCACATAAATAAACACACGTATAATGTTTGTTTTGTTAAGCAAAGACTAAGCATGACCAGAAGAAAGGCGATGCAATATAAAATATTACGGGTTTTCCGACAGTATTTCACCTATACCTGCAGATTTTCACCCAATTCAGCCTATTTTTTTACCGAGTTATGCCCCAGCTCGAGACCTCAGCCCCACCACCGAACTGATGTCCTGGATCCGCCTATGCTTGAGCTCCTTACCCCAACCCCTTACATATGTCCTGGATCTGCCTATGCTCGAACTCCGTAGCCCCACCTCTATACTGCCCTGGACCCGCCTATGCTTGAACTCTTTAGCCCCTACCCCTAATGATGTCCTGGATCCGCCTATGCTCGAGCTCCCGAGCCCCACCCACGTACTGATGTCCTGAATCCGCTTATGCTCGAGCTCCTTAGCCCCACTCCCGTACTGATGTCCTGGATCTGCTTATGTTTTAACTCTTTAGCCCCTACCTGTTTTAACTCTTTAGCCTATTGATGTCCTGGATCCGCTTATGCTCGAGCTCCTTAGCCCCACCCCCGTACTGATGTCTTTGATCCGCCTATACTCGAGCCCCTTAGCCCCGGCCCCGTACTGATGTCCTGGATCCGCCTCTGCTCGAGCTCCTTAGCCCGACACCCATACTGATGTCCTGGATCCGCCTATGCTCGAGCTCCTTAGCCCCATCTCCGTACAGATGTCCTGGATCCGCCTATGCTGGATCTCCTAGCCCCATCCCCGTACCGATATGCTGGATCCGCCTATGCTCAAACCCCTTAGCCTCTAACCCCGTACTGATATCCTGGCTCCGCTTATGCTCGAGCTCCTTAGCCCACCCCCGTACTGATGTCCTGGATCCGCCTATGCCCAAACTCTTTAGCCCCTACCCCTCTGCTGATGTCCTGGATCCGCTTATGCTTGAGCTCCTTAGCCCCACCTCTGTACTGATGTCCTTTATCCGCCTATACTCGAACCCCTTAGCCCCACCCCCCGTACTGATGCCCTGGATCCGCCTCTGCTCGAGCTCCTTAGCCCCACACCCATACTGATGTCCTGGATCCGCCTATACTCCAGCTCTATAGCCCCACCCCCGTACAGATGTCCTGGATCCACCTATGCTCGATCTCCTTAGCCCCACCCCCGTACTGATGTCCTGGATCCGCCTTTACTCAGGCTCCGGAGCCACACCCCTGCACTGATGTCCTGGATCCGCCTATGCTCGAGCTCCTTAGCCCCACCCCCGAACTGATGTCCTGGAACTGCCTATGCTCGAACTCCGTAGCCCCACCTCCGTACTGTCCTGGATTCGCCTATACTCAAACTCTTTATTCCCTACCACCCTACTAATGTCCTGGATCCGCCTATGCTGGAACGCCCGAGCCCCACCACCGTACTGATGTTTTGGATCCGCCTATGCTGGAGCTCCTTAGCCCCACCCCCGTACTGAGGCCTGGATCCGCCTTTGCTGGAGCTCCTTAGCCCCACCCCCGTACTGATGTCCTGGATCCTCCTATACTCGAACTTCTTAGCCCCACCTCCGTACTGATGTCCTGGATCCGCATATGCTCGAACTCCTTAGCCCCTACCCCCTACTGATGTCCTGGATCCGCCTATGCTCGAGCTCTTTACCCCACCTTCTTCCTGATGTCTTGGATCCGCCTATGCTCGAACTCCGTAGCCCCTACCCCCCCCACTGATGTCCTGGATCCGCCTATGCTCGAGCTCCTTACCCCACCCCCTTACTGATGTCCTGGATCCGCCTGTGCTCGAACTTCGTAGCCCCACCTCTGTACTGCCCTGGATCCGCCTATGCTCGAACTACTTAGCCCCCCACCCCCTACTGATGTCCTGGATCCGGCTATGCTCGAGCTCCCGAGCCCCACCCCCGTACTGATCAGCTGAATCCGCTTATGCTCGAGCTTCTTAGCCCCACCGCCGTACTGATGTCCTAGATCCGCCTCTGCTTGAGCTCCTTAGCCCCATCCCCGTACTAATATCCTGGATCCGCCTATGCTCGAGCTCCGTAGTCCCTACCTCCTACTGATGTCCTGGATCCGCCTATGCTGGAACTCCCGAGTCTCACCCCGTACTGATGTCCTGATTCCGCTAATGCTCAGCTTCTTAGCCCCATCCCCGTAATGTCCTGGATCCGCCTATGCTCTAACTCCCTAGCCCGACCCTCGTACCGATGTCCTGGATCCGCCTATGCTCTAACTCCCTAGCCCGACCCTCGTACCGATGTCCTGGATCCGCCTATGCTCTAACTCCCTAGCCCCACCTTCGTACTGATGTCCTGGGTCCGCCTATGCTCGAACTCTTTAGCCCTTACCCCCATGCTGATGTCCTGGATCCGCTTATGCTCGATCTCCTTACCCCCACACCAGTAACGCCCCACCTCCGTGCCCCCCGCCCCCGAAACGACATAGGCGGATCCACGGGGAAAGGGGACAGGTGCCCCCATAGAATCTTAGCGCCCCTGAAATTGTCCCGGAAACCCCTGGAAAGTTCGATGGCACCCCCTGAAATGTCGTTTTCCCCGAGATGCAGGTATCGGGGTCTACTGATAGGTTTTAGCGCCTACTTGATAGGTTTTTCCGGCCAAAAGTGGCGTCCCTGGTGTAGATAGCGCCCACCAGGAAGTTTCCCCTTCCACCTCGCCCCCGATAGGCAATCCTGGATCCGCGTATGGGAAGCGACATTTCAGGGAGCGTCATCGACCTTGAGAGGCGTGTCTTTACAATTTCAGAGGGCGCCGATGGTCGATTGGGGGTTGGGGAGGGGATGGGGGGAGAAGGGTGGGGGGCACCTAGCCTACTTATTCCCTGGATCCACCCATGGTCCAAAAACAGAAACATAATACTCTTATTGTAAACTCAGACTTTTACGGTACTCTAATTACTTGTGATGCATTATGGGTAGTGTTGGGTACTTTTTTACCAGACCATAAATAAACAGAAACGGCCGCGCCGATCGCCGGCGTTGCCGCGACGTGGACGCAGGGGTGACGCGTGGTGATTTGCTACAACGATGCGTGGAGAAACGGCATGTTTGTATAGGTAACTTGGTGTTTCATTGATATATATGCAGATGGAATGTCGACATATGTCTCTTACCTAGCTGCATGCAAAATTTCATTTCCCTCCAATGACTCTAACCACCCTAAACCCCGGTGTGAAGCAAAAATGAACTGATAAAATTACCACTGTGAAATGCATTTTACGGCTTATAGCGCGGAAGCCGTAAGAGATAAGTGGGGGGTATGAGTGAGAAAAATGACGGCAACGAAGTTTTCTATCCAGCCGTGTTAAGTTCAATACCGTAGCTATCATGGTCTGGAAACCAGGGGGCTGAGAATAAAAATTTTAAAAACTTATATTTTATTTTTGCCTATAAAATAAACAGTTTCAGTCTGAAAGTTTTTATCTCTAAATATATAATAAAGGAGGCTATTCTCTCTTATTATCTGAAATGGGAACTAATTTTTATCAATTAGATCGGAAGATATAAGCGTTTGAATGTTATTTTGGGAAATGCAGACCTTCACGGAATGGGCCAAAAAGGACCCTTAAATTTCCGTTTTTGTTTTGTTTCTGTGTTTGTGCAGTACTGCACAAACCGGCCTTTAAGTTGATATTTGACTCAGAACCTGAACTGCTGTAGCTTCAGATATTTCGAGCCTGTAGTTTAGACCATGAGTTTTATGCCAAATTTAGGGTGCAAAGTTGAAAAGCTAATTTAGAGCCCTAAATTTAAAGCTTTTTCTTTCCAACTTTTTGTGTGAACTACAAATTTCCCTGATGTAAAAGGGTGCAAGTTTGAAGAGTCTAGATGAATTAGCAAAAAATAGAAAAATAAAAGTTAAAAATCACATAATGCAAAATTCTGGGCAAAATTTTGAGAATTTTGAAAATTGACAACCGTGGTGCCTATTCATTTGGAAGTGCCTTCTATCCACAAAAGTTTTAGGTCTCTGATACCAGCGCTCAGAACAGACAACAACAACAACAACAACAACAGACAACGACGAGACCGGAAAAACTGTCAGAATAGAAGCCGTTTCTTACTTCGTTCGTCACCGGCTTCTGACCTCGGCCTGCGGCCTCGGCAGGTGCCGCTCCGGCGCAGGAGAAGCCGGTGACAATGTACGTTAGGCAAATAGTTCGATTGACAGGCGAGTGTTTTCAGCAGTATGATACATATACTAACGCGATGTTGGGACTTGAGGTCTTGTGTTCTCATTATGACTCCATTCGATCCCATGTTTAAGCCCATGTTTTCCTAAACTAACATGTTTCTGCACACTGCGCCACGTTTGCCCTCTGTTCATGTCATCACATAAATAAACACACGTATAAATTTTGGTTTGTTAAGTAAAGACTGGGTATGGCCAGAAGAAAGGAGATACAATATAAAATAGTACGGGTTTGCCGACCATATTTCACCTATACCCGGAGAACTTCGCACAATTCAGCCTATTTCTTACCGAGTTAGCTGTGGTTACCCTAAGTCCCAGTCCGCATGCGCAGTAAAGTCTGCAGTGAATGAGAGCGAAAATACCGTTATAGTTGACTGAAGCATGTCAATATGCCGTTTGTTTGTCTCCTGGTCTAAATTATCCCTTATAGCCTATTATTCCTTAGAATTCCTACTGCACATGCACATAATACTGCAGCGTCATAATGCCATCAATTAGGATTAGCAGATGATATTCTGCTTTTACTCGCAAAAATTTGAGCGAAATCGGTGTATTGGCTCCCGAGATAGCCTCCATGACCATAAGTTCTAATGCGCATGCGCACTGACTTTTGTTGTTACCACGAATGACAAAACATTCATGCTAACTTTAAGCACGCTGGCTTTCCCTCTGTTCAGGTCCTCCTCTGAAATATCCTAGCCTTTCAGGCTTATTTTCATAATTTCTTCTGCGCATGCGCAGAGCAGTGCAGCTTCAATGACATTTTTGACTTACATTTCGTGATATTCTTCTGTTCACAAAATTTCAAGAAAATCGACCCGTAGGTTGCCGAGATAGCCACTGTTATCATTAGTTCCAGTGCGCATGAGCAGTGACCTTTTGTTGACCTGAATACCACATTCGAAATCTGCATGGTCGATTGCGTCTCATTGATATTGTTCGCTAATTTGGTACGGAGTGCAACGAAATCTTCAATCCTTAATATGCTTATATACATGCATGGTGGCTATTCAAATGGTGGTAGATACAATGGGCGGAGCTAGGGGCTGAACTCCCCCCCCCAATGTCAGAGTATCTATGGTTAATACAAACACAGAAGCTGTTTCGAGGCAATGGCGGGGAAGGCTCCAGTCCCGTACCAGCCCCCATCCTCACTGCTCCCCCGTCCGAAATGTCTCCCATGAGCTATCTCAGCACGCCTCTGGACCCTGCTACCGTTCCCTATATGCCTGAGGGCATCACTGCTCACTTCCTCGGATAAAGTTTGCTGGGTTGTTTTGGTTGGGTTAAAGGTAATGAACCATTTTCGTCCATAACTGTATCTTTTGTCAATGTCTGTCTGAAGAGTGTTCTGAATAGAAAGGAATGAGTAAGTGGTATGAGCCACGTACGAGATGTGTCGTCAGCAAAACAAAGTATGTCTTGGGTCGTTTGTTTTGTCAGAGAATTTAGATAGAGGGGGGCAAGGAGGGGGCCAAGAACGGGTCCTTGAGGACAGCCTGCATTTAGCGAAAGAGTAGATGAGTAAGAATTTTGCAAGCAAACACGTTGTCTTCTGTCAGTAAGGTAGGAGGCGAGCCAGTCTAAAACTGCAGTCAGTCCGAATTCACGTTTGCATTTTAAGAGTCCTCTATGCCAAATTTTGTCGAAGTAGCGCGAAATGTCCAAATACACTGCAGTGAAATCTTGCCCCTTATCTAGTGATTCATTTAATTTATGTGTCAAATAGAAAAGTTGCATTTGTGTACCATGGCCGGGCCTGTACCCGCTCTGTCGATCTGTTAGAAGGCTGTTTCTGATAAGTGTTTGTATATTTTCCGGAAAACCACCTTTTCAAAGACTTTCGATAAGCAAGAAAGAAGACTGATAGGCCTATAGCAGGAAATGTCGGATGGGGATCCTTTATTTTTGAAAATTGGTTTGACATTGGCGAGTTTCCATTCTGACGGGAAAATACCGAGCTGAAGAGATTTATTGAATAATTTTGTTAATGGGTCTGTGATAAGAATTGCGGTTAGCTTTAAGAAGTTGTTTGGAATTTCGTCAGGTCCTGTTGATTTGTGGGGCTGTAGCTTATTTAGTTCATGTAGCACATCTCGTTCAGAGACCACAAGGGCGTCTATTTCCGAGACAGGGGAGTCAGGGGCTCAGCAATAAGTATCTCCGGCTCTACGATGTCTAATGAGAGTAAATATTGGTTTTTAAATTGTCGTAAGTCGTTGGTGACCCTATTCCGCTGTAACCGCCACCTGCCACGAATATTTATTTCAGGATGGTTCCGGTCTTTATACTTGTTTTGAACCTTTTCGGCTTGTTTGAATAACCTATCCCGTTTTCCCATCGCTGATTTCAGAGATTTTGTCACCCATGGTTTATCTTTTGAGTTGATAGTGATAGTTTTTAAAGGAATAATTGCTGCGGCCGCATTTTGTAATGTTTTTGTGAACAAGTTCACTGCAGTGTTAATGTCTTTGTCTATTATGTCCTGCCAGTCTGTTGCTCGCGCTCTCACTGGCGACCGGCTCTTGACGCGAATGGACCTCAGCGACGGCCTCAGCTTATTGTGTGTCAGTGCCCAAAGCAAGTGCTCTGGTGCACAGCTGGGGTTTCAACATGGACGTGGTACACTTCAGTTGGTATGGTTTTATATTTGACTTTGTTCTTCATAAGCGGCTCGGCACTGCTGTACAGGCAAACATCCCTTTTGCACACCAATGCTCTTGGCAGTAGTGACCAGGAGCCCACGAAACGGGGGGAAGATGTAGAAATAAACCCAGTAGTTAGAACAATGAGCATGCACTCAAAGTAAGCGCCAGTAATGGTAATGCGGACGTGAGTGCTATGTTCTACACCATGCGACTCATTCATTTGCATCAGAACGCTTAGCGTAACCACAGCTATTCAAGCATCGCACTCAACACAATTTGGTTGGAAACCTGAAGCCATCTTCTATGCTTTTGCATTCGCAGCAGCAGTGTTGGTCTGGGACCCGGCAGCCTCGCTGGGGTTGTTTCTGGTACCAGTGGCAGACGCGGCCAGCATGGAACCGAGGCCGTTGCTGACATTGACCGCCTTCCCTCCTTGCCTGCCACCGTTGTGGACGTTGACGTTGACCACGCCCACGGCGTTGGCGGCCGCTGACGAGCCGCCCCCGCCCCCCCCCTTGCCGCCACCGCTGCTCGATGCTTGCACCTGCTGGTTCTGTTGTTGGTGGACGTTGATGATAGTTGTATGGTGATGGTGATGATGATGAACCTGTTGCGGCGGTCGTGGCGTGGTTGTGGTTGTCGTGGTCGTTGTAGTTGTTGTCGTAGTCGATGACTTTCTCAGTTGGCCATTGTCGCACAAGCGCTGAAAGTCTTTTAAGGATGCATTTCTGATTCCCAGGTGACGACAGAACCGCAATAGAGTCTTACTATTGTGGCAGAAACACTGGGCCCAGCCACGAAACGGCTTGTACAGATTGGTCGTTGAAAACAGAGCATAATGATAATGCTCGTTCGCACACCTGCAAGGTAGCGAAAACAATTCATTAGCATGGCTTAAATTATCATTATCATCTATTTCATAATCATTATTCATTGTTTATTCAGGAAATTTGTAAGGGTCGAACGTGGCTTACAACACATCGAGAAGCGTTCATCCTACGTCTATTTAACGATTCACCACTTAACATAACCAAACAAATGCAAGGCTGAGCGGCTGTACACCTGCCCAGGGGCGCAGCCAGAGTTTTTGTATGGGGGGCACACCAACTTTGAGGGGCACCCGGGGAAAAGGTCACTTTTTAACGCAACCTAAAAAAACTTACTATATCGTTGTTTATATCATTTTTCAGCATATTTGGTTCAATAAAAATGCAAATAAACTATTGACGGAGAAGAAAAACTCGATTAAAACCGAAAAAAGGAAAACATATCACCGAAATGTCATGGGATTAGCCAAAACACGACTGTTATGGATAGATTTAAGGACAAATCAGCCAACTCATGCAACACTAAACATCAGCGGAGCATGTGATATCTGTTACAATGTGCAGGTTAAGGCATATTGGAGTCGAAAATTCATTTGTTATGCCCACTGGTTTTGTCGTGCCGAGTGAGCCCTGGCTGAACGCGGATTAAGTTCCTTGCCTCCCACAATCGCCGTGGGACGAGGAGTAGCATAGTGTCTTTGGAAGAACACATTTTTGCTGCCGTAACAATTTGGGAGATGCCTTTTGAACGCGCTTATTACGTTCCATATTCTCAAGGCTCGGTCCCAGTTAAGAGTAAATAAAAGGTGAACAGGCCGGTGGTTTGGATGAGGATGGTGTGACAGGGCTGAAAATTGTGAAAATAGTTCTTCATTTAGATTAATTAGTAGAAATTCTAGTTTAACGGACTGTGCTCTGAGCTCAGTGGGACATGCCTTTTTATCATCCCTTCCCAGAATCCACCAGTATAATAAGCAATTTATATAACCAGAGGTGCCTTGATATCACAAGTCGTTTTAGGGATTCCTCATTCCTCGTTAGCTCCGTTTTACAAGGGGAGTTTCCATCGTGTTCTTATTCCCCATCTATTCAAGATCAGCTCTGGGGCCCCCAAGTGTGGATCAGAGGCTTCCAGAGCAGCCTCCCCCATCCCCCCCAGCTGTGCCTCCAGGGACTAGACTAGCTCAGTGACCCCACCCCGAGATGATGGGAGTCGGCCTTGGGTTCTTATTATCTGTCTATTCAAGACCACCTCAGGGGTCCCTGGTGTAGATCAGGGCCACAGAGCAGCTCATGCTTCACCCAGGGACTAGACTAGCTCATTGGTCCCAGAGATGAGGTCATCAGACTAGCTCAATGGGCCACAGATAGGCTCATAGGGCCTTAAACCAGTTCAAGAAGCCCCAGAACAGTTTAAGGCGCCAGATCATTTCAGGGGGCCTCAAGCCAATGTAAGGGGCTCTCACAAGCTCAGCGCCCAGACCAGCTCAGGGTACCCTCAGAACCTAGATACGCTCTTGGGCCCCAGATCAGCTCTTGGGACCCCTGATCAGTTCAGGGGCCTCAAGTCAGGTCAGGGGCAAGATCAAGTCAGGGGCACTAATTCAGCTCAGGAATCCCTCACCAGCTCGGGGCCCAAGCAGTTCAAAAGCCCCAGAGCTGCTCAGGGGACACCAGATTGGCCCATAAAGCACCAGATCAGCCTCGGGTGTAGCGGTTTATCCCGCGTTTGCCCTCCTCATTTATCCAAATTATTTTTCACTCAAATTCTGTTTCGCGCTGTGGTGCGAGCCAGCAATCAGGATGTGTGTGCTGCGAGCCGGCCAACAGGATGCGTGTCGTGCGCCGCAGTCGGCAACCAGGATGTGCGTGCTGAGAAAACAGGATGTGAATCGTGCAACGCTTTGAGGCATGCTGGCCTCCACAATACCGCGGCAGATTGAGTTGAGGCTTTGTACATATGCTTTTGAGGCATTGTACATATGCTTTTTGGTAGCCGGCTTTATTACCTATTGACTGTTAATCGCTCTCCTTGGTTTGCCAGCGCTGTACTGCGAGCCGGCAACCAGTTTTTGTGCGCGTAGCGTCGGTGTCAGCCGCGCCCAATTGATGTTTATGTAACGAGCGCTGCAGGCGGGGGCAGGGCTGTCCTGGTATATAAACCAGACCCCCGATACCTCAGCAGGCAGAACTAGCTATTGAACGCCAGTCTGTACATCAAAACGCGAGGTCCGCTTGAAACAGCTTATAATACATCTGTAAGTTAACCGACAGACTCTGCCTCAGTGACCGCCGCAAGACTAGACTATCACGTAATATAACGCTTCCAGACCTCATACCACCACCGAAGTCGAAACGTTACAATGGTGCCGTGACCCGGATGAACTAAAACCGCTGAGGTGAGCCAAAAGACCAACTACTACCTGAGGTGAGAAGGGAATAGAAGACTAGAAGAATACTGATATATAAGGGAGATATTTATCGGCAAGCTGGCGAGCCAACAAGTCTTTGAGATCCCCTTATTTCTCATTCACGATAAGCCAGTATTGGTTTCACCAAGCGACTTGGACGCTTTGGAACACGGTCCCTGCATCTGTTGGGACATTCTCAGGACGGTTCTCACCCTCAAGAAGGATTTCGAGGAAATCCGCTTTTTACTCTGCTATCAGCACGTCGAGTGGTATTCCAGCCAGAGGAACTTGGATTACGAGTGCATTTGTCACACTAAGCCTCGTACCAAGTGCTGCAAGGGGTGTGGTGCTTGCCACGATTGTGGGTGCCAGCTCGCAACCACTTCCGTTGTAGGATTGCACCGCTGTTGTTGTCCAGTGTGCCTACACCGCTGCTGTGGACCAGAGGCCGTAGCAATTTCCCTCGATTTCGCACGAGCACGGCACGATTCAGCAATCACCGCTGAGACCTACACCTGCAGACCAAATCGCCCCAGCTTAATACCTCATCTGTGTAAAGATCAAGCCGTCCAAACAGCCACAGTACCGGAAGTAGTGACGCCAAAGAAAAGGAGACAACAAGGTAAGCTACTTGCACCACCAAAAGACCTTCCACCGAACTTCCGCACAAGGGACATCGCTACGTACTTCTCTAAAATCGAAGGAGGCGTACCTGTTGCTCAGCACACCATCGCGTGAGCACGCATCTGCAACAGATATCCCCCGTTACCACAACTCTCGCAAGAGGAGCTCGCTAAAAGTCCTCGCTTCATCCAATACAAATATAAAGAGGCACTCCCCGTCGAGCACTCCAAGTTGCTCGCGTAAATACAAGTTTTTCAGACACAGAAGAGGAGCAGGAGGCACGAGATCTAGACGCCATCATAGCCGAGGAAGTCCATTTAGCGAAGGAACTCTCATCCACCGCTGGAACAGGAGCAGTCTCATCCACCGCTGGAGCAGGTGCCGTCGCAGGAACAGCCGCAGGAACGTTCCCCAGGACAGTTGCAGAAGCTGTTACAGGAGGAGCACTCGGACCTGTCACTGTCGGAGCCGTCGGAGCAACATCTGTAGAGGAAGACGAAAACTGGGATTGAAAGCAAAGGTACATAGTGTGTAAATTTGTGTGTATTGTATTATGGACCCCGATTTTGACATGGCCTTGGGACATCGTGCGGAGCAGGCAATGCCACCCCTACCTCCCAACGCCCTTGACACAGAAACAGTAATTGAAATAGGCCGACTACTATTGTATAGTCGACGAGCTGAGAGCTATCTGAAAAACCTAAAATCTTTTGACGGACTGACGGCCAAAGGAATGACCGAGTGGATCGAGACGATCGATAAGGTCCACCAAAATTGTAATGAAGACGATCAGACAACCTTGGTAGCCGCTAGACAGTACCTGACAGGTACGGCTGAGCGATTCTACTATAATTGGACGCGGAACACCAGTCCCTCCGATAGGAAATGGTATGACTTCAAACGACTACTCATTGAAGAATATTCAAAATTGAAAGACGCAAATAATTTGCGCATCCAGCTGTCTCATTCCAAACAAAAGGTGTATGAATTACTCGAACAGTACGGAAACAGGTTCATGACAAACGTTTTCGAAGCCTACGGGCAGCGTGCAGATGACCTCCCTGACATGATCAAAGAACAACTCATCAGGCATTTTGCGGACGGTCTAAAAGATCAAAGAATCCGCATCACGATCATCCAAAAGGAGCCCAGAACCATGGCTCACACAATCGAGATCGCTTTGGAAGCAAAGCGAAAGAATCTGATAATCGACCAAAAAGGTGTATACGCAGATCCCCACCTGCCCGCAGAAGAACCCATGGATGTCAATGCCGTCCAGGACATCAAGAAAGAAATAAAAAATGAGGTGATGTCCGTCTTGAAATCCGCTTTAGACGAACTGAAACCCAAAGTAACGACAACGTCATACCCTCAGGCTAACCAGGTGCCAGAACCATCCAACACGTCCTACGTACCGAACGCTCCGCAACAACAGGTAAGGAGAACACCACCCGATCGAAATCAGGAAAGGCCGCCCCGACAATACGAACGTAACCGTCAGACAACTGACCAAAGAAGGCATCAGTACACAGACATAGGTACCCCAATTTGCAGTTTCTGCCATATTGTGGGACACATCCAAAGGAAATGTCGTAAGCGAATGTACTGGTTGCAGAACAATCAACCACAACAGCAGCAGCCCAGAGGCCAACAGGCACAGGCACCGCAGGGAAACTAGAGTCGCCTCACAGCAAACGAGTTTAGAAGGCACGCATCAACGAGGTAAGTCCCGATTGTCCATATGTCGACATTCACGTAGGTAAAAACCAGTTTAGATCATTGTTGGATACTGGAGCACATTTCTCACTTATCAATGAGGAATTCCTGGAATTATGTGACGAGAAATGTGTAAAACCCGTGAAAAACGAAAGAAACCTAGAACTAGTGTCTGCTACAGGACATGAGCTAAAAATAACCAAACAAGTTCAGATTAGAATCACCCTTGGCAAAGTGCGCATGTATCATGATTTTGTCGTAATCAAGGACCTGAGCCGTGACATGGTTCTCGGTATAGATTTCTTGTCATCCCGCAAAGCCCAATTGGATTTCGAGAACCTCACAATGACCATAGGGAAGACTGTCTTTTCGTTGAAAAAGAAGAATGACTCAGACTCAGAAAGCGTAAATCTAGTACGACTCACGGAAACAGCGAACGTGTATCCCCGATCAAACGTCCAAGTCAAGTGTTCAATCACAAGGCAAAAGAAGCCCGGAGATCAGTTCGAGATCTCTCAACTGCATTCCTCCCCATGTTTGGCTGACGAACCAGGCATTTTGTTGCCTAATGCTATTGTGAAAATAGCCAAAAATAAGCACATTCCGTGGGAGATCGTGAATGAAACAGGACGATTTGTTTCCTTTAAAGAAAAACAAGTTCTTGGTGTTGCTCGGTCATATGCATCAGAAGATGAAGTCGATATGCATACGATATCAACTAATGTCGAGGAGAACGAAAAGTCATTAGACAAAGAGAAATTAGACACTTTCAAATTGCATCACATTACAGACCCAGAGAATTCCCGTCTAGAGAGGTGTTAAGTCAAAATTTAGACGTATTCTTCTTGAAGGACAGTGAATTGTCTGTCACAAACGCTTCAGAGATTGACATTGACACAGGAAATCATCCTCCTATTCGGCAAAGACCATATAGACTACCGCTAGCACATCGAGCAATGCTCGATGAACATATGAAAGAAATCCACCATGCAGGAATAATTCGACATAGTAACTCTCCACGGTTATCGCCTGTAATCATTGTACCTAAAAAGGATGGAACAAAGCGTGTATGCATCGACTTTCGAAAAATTAACGCAGTGACAATCGTCCCAGCACCTAGTATACCCAATACAGAGGACATTTTGTATGCGTTAGGCAAATCTAAGTACCGTAGCTGCTTAGATCTCAAGTCAGGTTTTTGGAAAGTTAAAGTAAAGGATAAAGATGTCCCAAAAACGGCTTTCTCGACCGGAAATCAATCTTATGAGTTTATTTCCATACCGTTTGGTTTGGCAGGTGCTCGCGCCTACTTTAACAACCTCATGAACAAGGTACTAGGGGAAATAAGTTCCTTTTGTAGTTTTCATTGATGACATCATCATTTTCAGTGAGACATTTGAACAGCACCTTCAACATATCCAGATCGTTTGTGACAAATTGAGGAAGGCAAATTTGAAACTAAAGATCTCAAAGTGTGATATTTTGCGTAAATAATTGAATTATCTAGGTCACATCGTTTCAGACGAAGGAATCTCCGTAGATCCCAGCAAAATAGCAGTTATCAAAAACATGCAACCGCCCGCTTCAGTGAAAGAAGTAAGAAGTTTCCTAGGAATGGCATCTTTCTACACAAAGTACGTTTCCGAGTTCAGTAAAATAGTTCGACCCCTCACGATCCTGACAAAGAAAAATGCTACATTTAAATGGAATAAGGAAGCACAAGCCGCATTCGAAACGCTCAAAGAGTGTTTGACCGAAGCACCTATCTTGGCATTTCCCGATATTTCTCAGCCCTTCCAACTGTACACGGACGCAAGTCAGTTTGCAATTGGTTCAGTCTTGATGCAACGTATAGAAGATAAACGGGGGCGCGGTAGTGGAGTGGTCAGCGTAGCTGTCTGCCACGCAGCCGACCCGGGTTCAAGGCCCGGCGGCTTCCCTGAACAAGGAGCAAGCTGGCTCCCGAGAAACCCTTCCAACAGGGAAAGAGTTGGCGACGCCATATGACCCTGGCAGTTGGTGCGTCGATAAGCCCCCCCCCCAAAAAAAATAGAAGATAAACCAAGGGTCATACAATATGTGTCGCATCAATTTACCGAGGCTCAGCAAAAATGGCCAACAATTGAAAGAGAAGCGTATGCTATCATTTACAGCCTACAAAAATTAAGACCCATTGTGCTAGAAACAGATATCACAATTTTTACAGATCACAAACCCCTGAAACATCTGTTCACCAGTGAAATGAAAAATCCGCGTATTCAACGTTGGGCAATCATGCATGGTGTACTCGGCTGCAAAATTGAGTAAATCTCTGGACCGCAGAGTATCACTGCTGACACGCTCTCTCGATTGCGAAATGGAACACAGGGCGAAGTTCACTTAGAAACAGACAACTTTGATTGGAAAGGCGATGCCAACATGATAGATACAGCATATTTTGCAACCGACCGTGCAGAATCTTGCAGCGAACCAGAAATTGCAACAGACGATCTGCTAAAGTCCAACGCATTTGAGCACGCCGAGCTGTCAGGCTTACAAAGGAAAGATAAACAGATTAGCGATTTAATCCAGGCCTGCACCGATAAAAACGTCAAGTCCAACCCTCGTGAGCAATTCTGTTTACAAGATGACCTCTTTTACCACGTCAGTCCAGGGACAAAAACCAGACCCCATACCCGGTTGCAGCTGGTACTGCCAAGCATATTGCGTAAAAAGTGCTTGCAGAGCTGTACGATGGATTCTTTGGAGGCCATTTAGGAATCGAGAAGACAGTGGATAAAGTACAAAAGTCATACTTCTGGCCGGGAATGTTAAAAGATATCAAAGAATATGTCCTGCCTTGTGAAACATGCAATCGAAAGAAATTTAAGAAGGAGCGCAGGCCCATTCTTGACATGCAAATGCCACGATATCCGATGGAGATCATAGGCATTGATACTTGTGGTCCCTATCCAACATCATCGCGAGGCAACCAATATGTTTGCACATTGGTTGATCATTTCAGTGGTTGGCCAGAGGCTTACGCAATCCCCAACAAACAGGCCGACACAATCGCACGAATCATACTTGAAGAATTCTTGCCTCGACATGGATTTCCCCATTTGATCATTAGTGACCAAGGAACCGAATACTGCAATGCTGTATTGGATACAGTAATAAAAGAACTTGGTATTGCTAGAATTCATACATCTACAGGGTGTTTAAAAAAATGATATTTTTGAATTGATCGTAATGCGGTTGTAAATAGATTGTTGTGGTATGATTTACATATCAATTGAAAGTGAATTTTGGGACATTTACGATTATTCATATTTTGATAGCTGTTTTGATATTTTTGCTACTTCAAAAATAGTCTTAACCCTCGCCCCACCGGGGGCCATCGATGCCCCCCTAAGGTTTTTCCGGGATAGCAGAAAAACGACGAGGTGCAGCACCGCGGTTGAGGGCTCTACCTCTCACTGCATCATTTTCCCATCATCCCTGAAATTTTTTACCCCGGGTCACCCAAGGTCAGGTCACCAGACGAGGTCAACCAAGGTCACCTCACTTCACCTTTAGAGCTCTGTAAGAGCTACATTTCAAAGTCGATCGATTTGAAACTTCCTACACTTCATGACTCCGCCAGGGTCTACAAGGTGTATATCCGGGATTTTTCGATTTCGTGCCCTGAGGTCAGGTCACGAGGCGACCTCTCCCATTGGAAAAGCATGGGGAAAAGCTATTTCATGATATAAAAGTCACAAAAATGATTGCAAATACTCAGACTGCTCAGAACAACGTTTTTGGACACCCTTTCACGGATCCCAGGGGTCATATTTGCCCTTTGACTTTTCCAAGGTCATCCAAGGTCACCAGAGGTCAAAAACAGTATTTGACAATAACTTTTGACCTAATTGAGCTAGAGCGGTGAAACAAACACCATCGTGTTTGTCTTGTCACTGGCTTTCATTTGATATACGGAAAGGTCACTTTTTGACCTTTCGTGACCTCAGGTCATATTAGGTCACGAGGTGACCTCTGGCGGTCAAACCACTGGCGGGTGGTCTTTACGTTCCACATAGCGGAAAAAGTACTGGCAATTTGCTATCAAATGTACTTTACCAGGCCTCAATAGCTCTAATGATATAAGAGTTATGCCCAGTTTGCTTAATCATTGCATATTTGAGTGAAAATAGCCGATCTTGACCTAATTTGACCTCTGGAGGTCAAACCATTGACCTGAGCACTAAAACATGCGAAGTAATTTCTTACTGAATTCACGCGAGCTTTCTATTGCACTTTGCAGATTTGCGCTAACGCCCATATTTTCGGAGTTAGAGGGGGGCCATCGATGGCGCCCCCCGGTTGGGGCGAAGGTGGCGCCGGACCCCCGGTGGGGCGCGGGTTAAAATGAGTTGAAAATACTATCTATTTTGCCTTCATCGAAAATGTTCGTAGAAATCACGCGCATATCACGTGACAAGTATCACGCCAATGACACTGCAAACCCTACATCGCCCCTGCGGTACATCACAGTCCACACGCACATTGCCTCTGGAAATTAATTCTAAAAAAGACCTCTCAACCTTAGGAAAGTCCGCGTCCAAGCAAGCAATCCCCAATTAGTCCATGTCCCTTGTTCTGCGGTGAACAGTTAGGTCTTTTGCGCTGTCTCCGCCGCATCCAGTCATTCATATGGAAGGTGGGCCAATGAGCCATATGGAGCTTAAACCAAAAGTTTTAAACTTGTAATATTACTTAAACTTGTGCCTTTGATGTGCATGCTCACGTGCCATTTCTGTGTGCTAAAGCTTTTTTAGAGTGTTGCCAGTACCGTTTTCTCAAGCATAAGCGGGGATATATTATGTTTCTTGCATCATTTTCCAATTATTTTTAAGACGGGGAAATATTTGATGCAAATGAAACATGTTTATAGAAAAATTTCCTACAATTTACCATTAAAATGAACGTTTTGGGAACATACTTGAAGGATTTTTGGTACGTTACTGAACATTTGAAAAATATCATTCTTTCTGAAACACCCTGTAGTTATCATGCAGCTTCCAATGGAAAGGTTGAACGGTTCCATCGAGTCATGAATGAAATGATTGCAAAGAAAATTAATGAGGAACAAGACAATTGGGATCAGGTACTCGATGCTTGTTTAGCTGCCTATCGGACCAGCAAACAAGAGTCAACAATTTACTCCCCTTTCTTCATTCTTCACGGTCGAGATCCAGTCTTCGGCATAGATGGATTACTAAAAGTAAGAGAACATTACACAGGAGAGGATTACGTGCCAATCATGTTCGAAAGGTTACACGACGCCTATCAACAGGTAACCGAAAACTTAGAAGAAGCTAGAGAAAGAAACAAAGAATTGATAGCCAAACGATCCACTCCATCAAAATTCCTCCCTGGAGATGCCGTTTATTATTACGGTACAACCGTAAAGCCTGGGAAATCTACAAAAAAACAACACACTGGAAACCACAGTATCGCATATTGGCTCAAAAAGGTCCAGAAAACTATGAAATCAAAAATATGATCACAAACAAAACAAAACTGGTCCCCTCTGAAAATCTTAGACATAGAGACACAAACGATATTTGGAGACGGACTTATGAAAAGGTGAGCCCTCCCGTACACGTACCCAACAGAGTAAGTAGACCGGAGGAGCCGACCAGAGTTCAGCCAATGAGAGCGGTAAGATTACCCTTCGTTGACAGGACTTGGTACGAGCAACGAGAGCAGAACCAACAGGATCCAGAACCACTGTCTGACATTATTGTTCCCTTACCCCCGTTACCGGACGAAAGTAAGAATGAAAGACAGCAGTTACATCAAGGATTTCGGAGCTATCCTAATCCTTTGAAGCGTCCTTGTGACGACTCTGATTTGCCTACCCATAGGTATAATCTGAGATCCCGACACAAGCCTGACGACGGATCCGAACCTCCACAGGTTTCCGCTGACCCCTATCGTTATAGAGGTGCCAAACCCCCTATGGTTCTAACGAGAACGAAGGCGTTTTAGAAAAGCGACAACGTACCCTTTCGGAATTTTCACAGATTGATCCTGTACATGCAGACATCATCTCTACAAAGCATCAAGAAGATGATGCTTTGTCCAATTGGAATACGTTTGTCAGGAATGCTGCTCTCTTTGTACTAGATGTCTTATCACATCTCTACGTCTAGTAAAGGCGTCTAGTAACGGGACACTTCTGTGTTACAGGCGGAATGGCATTCATCAGTCAACTCTCTGTCTGGCTCTGCTGCATCGGTCTCGGTGTCATGGCCTCAACTGGCACACCAACGGATCCACAAGATCCCGGCCATCTGTTTATACCGCTCGGAAAGGTCTACCCCAGCTACAGCTCTTGGGCAATAACGATTTCCGTGAGCACAATTCCGTACCGTAAACAGTTGAACCATATCTCTTCCATGGCTCAAAACGTACAATATATCTTGGGCAAATTAGAACAAAATTACGCATCAAGCGAAAACGGCTCTGAAACACTGATGTTGGAACATGGCATGAACGTAACGCGTCAACCACTTACGCAACTCATGCACGAGGATTCGTCCATCAGACGTTTTTATGGTCCGCTCCTGGGAATACCCTCAGACTCGTGTAAAACGTGGCATTATTAACGGAATAGGTAACGCGATGAATTACTTAATTGGTACAGGAACGGATTCAGAAATCAAGCACTTGACTAACAATGTTGAACTTGTAAATTCAAAGGAAATGATTTTGGCTCATACATTCAATGGCACGCTTTCGGTACTAAACTTTACTATAGTTGCGACTAAGACGAACCGTAAGGCATACCGAACCCTACGAGACCAAGTAAACGTTCTGGAGGACACTTGCCGCAATCTGCACTATAGCCTACGCAACGCTACGGCTATCAAAATTCTATATGCGCTGACCGAACTAGGAGAAGATCTACATTTAGTTACCCGGTGTATGCAAACGCTACACACTGAACTCCAAGACCTCTCTCACAAAATTGCTCTCGGTCATGCTGGAATTATCCACCAAAGCATTCTGCCACCCAGATTCTTCAAAAGAACTCTGAGACAGATCAAAAAGGAATTACCTAGCAACTTTGCTTTACCATATGATATAGTAGATCCATATGTAGAGATGGCAAAGGCTAAGGTAGTCTACATATCAGATGGATATCACTTCATGTTCTACATTCCACTCCTGCATACTTTGTATGCCTTTGATATTTTTCGATTCTACCCCTACGAGGTACCACATGGTAATCACAACGTGTCCATCCACTATTTGCCGAATGAGCCAAAATACCTCCTAATCTCAGAAAACCGCCAGTTTTACATTCAACCCAATGAAAACAAAGTCGAGCCTTGCGTGTTGACTAAAACACCGTATTGCCAGCTCAATGAGCCGGCATACGCAACCACTTCGTCTACATCATGTGCGATAGACCTTTTTCGGCATTCACGGATTGATGTAGATCAATACTGTGCAACCCGACTAAAGATCACGCGTAATGCTCCTAAAGCACACTATTTGACACAAGGTCAATGGCTTGTGGTGACACCACGACCATTCACCTTGACTATCGTCTGTCAAACGGCCCCAGCGGAACCAACCAAACGTATTGAGAAAACGGTTTCTATTATCACCCTTCAACCGGAATGTTCAGCATCAGGAGACTCGTTTTACCTACCGCCGTACTATGCCCAAGAATCAATTTTAACGTTTCCTTCTTTTTCGGCCCAATACCTCATCGATGAGCACCGCTGCCCATTTGGAAACCCAAATGGTCTCGGTCGATTCAAAAAGCAAACGAACCGTTAAATGGTACGGAAATCCCTCAATTACCGGACATCAAGTCACAAGGTGTCTCGGCTCCGGAATACTTTGATCAGATCGAAAACAAACCATTGGAGCAAGTACTAACGGACTCTAGCTCTACCACTTGGCTAGCAACGGCAGTGATAGTAATCATCTCAATACTGATAATGTACTTTGCCCTAAAGTTTTGCCGCCCGTGCTGTAAGCTGTGTCGGTCCTTCTGTAGACGTCAATCAAGAGATCTAGTGCAACGCAGACGTCAGTTCACGTCAGAGCCAGACACCGAGCTGGCTATGATACCGCCGCCGCCGCCTCCGTCCGGCACCGTCACGTTCTGTGACGCTGCACATGTCGCTCCGGAAAGCGAACGTATCTCCCCTGATGACGTTGCCGCTCACCGCGAAAACGTACGTAACGCCGACGTTGCCGCTCATCGCGACAACGTACGCAACGAGGCTTACGCGACCGACGCCGTCCGCCCCGTTCCCATGAACCATTCGGTCATAGAATCGAACATGGCAGAACCCACGACTCATCTCGATCTAGGGACGTACGTGGAACTCAAACCTCCCGGTGGTGCGCCTGCTCATCGTGCACACGCACCCAAACCCCGTGTCGCTCGTCGACAACCGGCCCTGTGAGGCACTGCGGTTTGGCCAACCGTCTGTATAAGTGCGTGTGATTGAGCCACTCGTGATATATTATCGTGACATACTTGTCCATTATCGTGACATGTTCGTACATTATCGTGATATGCCTATATCATGTGTTGTCTGCATTCATCTTGCTTATCGACACTTACGCCCTTGGCTTCTGTGCACACATTTTTTATGTAAAAAGTTATTTTATTAGGGGGAGGTGTTGTAGCGGTTTATCCCGCGTTTGCCCCTCATTTCTCCAAATTCTTTTCACTCAAATTCTGTTTCGCGCTGTGGTGCGAGCCAGCAATCAGGATGTGTGTGCTGCGAGCCCGCCAACAGGATGCGTGTCGTGCGCCGCAGTCGGCAACCAGGATGTGCGTGCTGAGAAAACAGGATGTGAATCGTGCAACGCTTTGAGGCATGCTGGCCTCCACAATACCGCGGCAGATTGAGTTGAGGCTTTGTACATATGCTTTTGAGGCATTGTACATATGCTTTTTGGTAGCCGGCTTTATTACCTATTGACTGTTAATCGCTCTCCTTGGTTTGCCAGCGCTGTACTGCGAGCCGGCAACCAGTTTATGTGCGCGTAGCGTCGGTGTCAGCCGCGCCCAATTGATGTTTATGTAACGAGCGCTGCAGGCCGGGGGGCAGGGCTGTCCTGGTATATAAACCAGACCCCCGATACCTCAGCAGGCAGAACTAGCTATTGAACGCCAGTCTGTACATCAAAACGCGAGGTCTGCTTGAAACAACTTATAATACATCTGTAAGTTAACCGACAGACTCTGCCTCAGTGACCGCCGCAAGACTAGACTATCACGTAATATAACGCTTCCAGACCTCATACCACCACCGAAGTCGAAACGTTACACGGGGACAAACAATCAGATCAGTGTCCCCGACCAGCTCGGGGCCCAGATCAGCTTGAGAATACGAGATCAAGTCAGGAGGTACTTAATCAGCTCAGGAGCCCCATACCATCTCAGGCGCCCTCACCAACCCCTGTGGGCCCAGCTCAGCTCAGGGCCTGGGAGCTGCTCAGGAAATCACATAATCAACCCAGGAGGCCCAGGTCAGCTTAAAGGGCACTATATTAGCCATGGGGCACCAGACTAGCTCAGAGGGAATAAGATGGGCTCAGGAGACACACTGATGACTCAGCAGGCACCAGATCGACTCAGGGCGCATTAGTTAAGTTCAGGAGGCAGTATATCTGCTTAGGGTGCACTAGATCGATCAGCGCAGGGGACAAGTTCAAGTCAGGGGCACTTAATCAGGTCAGGGATCCCTCACCAGCTCGGGGCCCAAACAGTTCAAAAGCCCCAGAGCTGCTCAGGGGACACCAGATGCCCATAGGGCACCAGATCAGCTTCGGGGACAAACAATCAGATCAGTGGTCCCCGACCAGCTCGGGAATACCAGATCAAGTCAGGAGGCACTTGATCAGCTCAGGAGCCCCATACCATCTCAGGGGCCGTCATCAGCCTCTGTGGGCCCAGCTCAGCTCAGGGCTTTAGAGCTGCTCATTAAATAAGCAAGGAGGCCCAGATCAGCTTAAAGGGCACCAGATTAGCTCAGGGGGCACCAGACTAGCTCAGAGGGCATCAAATAGGCTCAGGAGGCACCCGATCGACTAAGGGACATAAGTGCAGCTCAGGTAGCACCAGATCGATCCGCTCGGGGGCCAGATCAGCTCCCAGCCCCCAGACTATGGCAGGAGCCTAAATCAGCTCAGGGAGCAATATAACAGCTCAGGGGACACAAGGTGGGCTCAGGGCCAACCAAACCAGCTCAGGGGGGCACCAGGCCATCTAAGGAGGCATCAATAATCAGCCGAGGGGGCACCTAATCAGCTGAAGAGGCATTATATTGAGTTAGGAGACAGAATCAACTTGGAGAGACATGAGATCAGCTCGGGGGCCCGAATCAGCTCAAGGGGCACTAAATCAGCCATTAGGGCACCAAGCAGGCTCGGAGGCATTAGACGAACTCAGAGGGCAGTATACAGGTTCAGGAGGCACAATTATTTGCTCAGTGGGGTACTCGATTGACTCAGGGGCACACAATTAATCAGCTTAGAGGGCAAGTAATCAGCACAAGGGGCCAGGACCAGTTGAGAGGCCACGAGATGAGCTCAAGGAACACCAGATTAGTTTAACCCGTACGATTATTGGCGACGATGAGGCATTAGGTGGACACATACTAGGTGTTCATACTCTTCCCGGGTGCTTGGAAAGGCGACAGAATGCCCTAGCAGACCGAAAAAGGTATTGAGTTGTCCAGCAATAGTTTCAATCGCTACATGCGGTCCAGTTACATCTAGGCTCAACGGCGTAGGGCACTAAATTTCGAACGGCAAGGCCCAAATTGGGTATACCACCTGGCAATCAAAAGGGCACCCCGGCAGTGATGGGGGCACGTGCCCCCTGTGCCCCCCCCCTGGCTGCACCCCTGGACAGTAGATCAACTCCGGGAGGCATTAAATAAGCTCAGGGGGCCCAGATCAGCTCAAGGGGCACTAAAATAGCTAAAAGGACACCAGGCAAGCTTGGAGCCATCAAACTAACTCAGTGTTATATAGGCTCAGAAGGCACACTTATTTTCTCAGGGGGCACCAGATTGACTACGAGGGCACCAGATCAGCTCAGAGGGCACATGATCAGCTCCAGGGGGCACCAGATGAGCTCCGCCCGTTCGATTATTGGCGACGATGAGGCATTATCTGGAAACGGATTACGTGCCTATACTCTTCCCGGGTGCTTGGAAAGGCGACAGAATGCTTTAGCTGACCAAAAGGCACTTAATTGTCAAACAATAGTTGAAATCGCTAAATGCAGTCTAGTTTCATCTAGGTTCAGCGGCGTATGGCACTAAATTTCGAGCGGCACGGCCCAAAGAGGGTACACCACCTGGCAATCAAAAGGGCACCCCGGCACCGATGGGGGCACGTGCCCCCTGTGCCCCCCTGGCTGCGCCCCTGCACCTGCCCCTGTCTAAGTTTTCTTCAATCGGAGGGATAGGTTGCCAGGCTGTCTACCTGTAGCCTATTCGTGTCTAACTATGGGAGCTTCAACTCCTATAAATGAGCTGAGAAATTGCTTACGCAGACGCACGTACAACCACCATGAACATTCTGAGGCGGTCCCAGAGACACTATCCTTAGAGGCGATTAAATGGCAAAAATCGTAGAAAGCAAGGGCTTGAAGTTGAATAAATCCAATATTCATGGAGAGAACCATGAATTGCCCCTCCTTTCCTCTCCCTCTTCTCCTGCTATTATTGCCAATAACACAATGACGAATAATCTGGTTAGATCCTTTCGAAGGTTCATAAGAAAAGGTTGTCAAAGAAAAGATAACTTCTAACTATACAAACGTGAAAATTGATACACAGATCTCTTTTTGTTCAGAAAAAAGAGCGCTACGTATAGTTTTCGTCCGCTAAGTTTTATGCAGATTTTAAGAATATGCCTTAACTCGATTCCTGCCAAGCTCCTGGCTACCTCTGGTGAACACGCAAGGTGCCAGGGTTAACTTTTGGGAGGGGACGAGCCGGAAGATTGAGCTAGAGCAGGAATAGCTCTCGCTTTGTTCTGGACCCAATTTCCATGTCTTTAAATACCAAATCTGTGTTTAAACCCCAGTGATCACGGTGCTGCGCGCATGCTTGCTTTGTCTGCAAAGTGCACCAAGCGCGCGTCAAGCAACAAAACAATTGGACTTTAAAAACAACACTAGGTTTGGTGTTCTAGATGGAACTTTAGTCCAAAAGAAAGTAGCTATACGTGTTGTAGCCTAATGTTCTAGTTTGCCCCTCAAAATATCAGCCCTGGCAACGCGCATGTAAGCTGGCTTCTGCTGAGAGTGGGAACTGGTCAATGTGACTGCGTGTAAACAGGACTTAGACAACAATGCTTCCCTCTCAAGCAATTAGTGGGAACCTTCACCACTCCCACCCTCACTTGGCAACTTTGGGATCAGGAAGTCTCCCTCCACCCTTAATCATATCATGCACCAAATTGCAAAGTGTGCTGACCATCAACCAAACGAAAACTTCCAAAATATATCAACATATATGGATAGGTCACATCACTTACAGATAGGTAATACATAACGTAGGGTTAAGAATTATGATTGACTGTCCGTGCCGGTACGGAGCTCGTGTCTGAGCACGCTGACCTGCAGTTACATTCACGCCAACTTCTGGCTGGAGGCAGCTGGGCCCGTGGTAGCCACAGGCCGCGGGCACAGGCTTCCCCTGGCGTGAGTGGCCCTGGGAGACAGCTGCGAGCCGCAGTGCACAGAGTACCGGCAGCCACCACAGCATGCCGCGAGCCCGGCCGCTGGGTAGGCGGGCGCTCTGGAAGAGCGGTAGAGAGTGAGTCCGGACGGGGTAGAGAGAGTGAGCTAGGGCTGAGAGTGAGGGCGGGGCGGGGGGTGTGGCGGGGGGGGTGTAGCGGGCGCTCTGACGAGCAGCGAGTGCAGCCGCTGGGTAGGCGGGCGCTCTGGCGAGCAGCGAGTGTAGCCGCTCCAGCCGACAGCTCTTGAGGAAGGCCGCTCCCCTCCACTCTAGAGTGAGAGTGGTCCGCCGTGCCGAGCTACGGCTGACGTATGTCAACCTCGACAGCAGCTGCAGATCAGAGTCAGCTGCCGTCTCGCTCCGCTGGCACTGTATGTAAACTGGGCTCGAAAATCATTCAGGGAGGTTAAACTGAACCGGTGTAGCTTAAATATAGCTTAACTTGCAAGGCTTAGACTGCAAAACAGTTTCGAAATAGGGCCTATCGCATTTCTGATTCTCTACCAAATGGTGTAATGCGTTGAGGCCCTTCGATAACTTATCTCCTGGAGTTGATATATCTCTTGAAGTTATAGCTGCACGAAAATAGATTTATACAATGTGTTGCTTGCAGCGCTTCTGATGTTTCATAGACCAACAATCTGACTAGGTATTTGGTTTTGCAGTGTTTTTCTGCTCAATTATGACTGTCCAAATGCCACTCTCTCTTTGACAGCAGCAAAAGATTGGCCAAACCGTGATGTCAATCATTTGTCCACAAATGTTGAGAACTGTTCGTGTACCTTATGTAGACATCTATGCAAATATTCCAATAAGTAGGGAGAAAGTGCTCTAACTACGCACACGTAAAAGGAAGTTTGCATTCTTTCCAGAACAACGAAATTATTCTCAATGAACATTTTTAATAGCATGGTTCAATGCATTTTTACCCTCCGCCGGGATATGAAATTTTAAGGTTTCTTCTTTTTCGCTAGAGAACCGTTTTTCCATTTATATACATTCGTGCGTTATAAGGAGCAGTGTGCCTAATTACGTACACCTTGTTGAATATGTAGGACTAATTAAGCGTATGCAAATATTAGATTTCGCTGTGCTAAGCCAAGGAACATGATTATAAGTTGACAAAAGTTGATAAAATGTTCAGTGGCTTTCCTCCTCGCATCCTGGATGCAAAATGGAGCTAATGCCCTGAGATTAAGTACATTTGGGATGATCGGATACATCCCTTTATCCGAATCATCACAATACAATAGGTAAAATCACATTCTTGGTCATAATGTAGCGATGACTTCGAATTAGTCATGCATTGAAAGACCTTGCAAGTTCTTGGAAAACCTCGCATTGGCCTCGAATTTTATATCAATTCGGGGTCTTGTTTCACCATGACCCTGATTTGGCATGATAATGGTGGCAGTAAGTATTTATGCCACTAACGATCACGACCTTATCAGTTAAAAAAATGCCAAGCCTGTTGTAATTTCGTCCTTCTCCTTTTTGTTAAAAATGTGATTGCCAGCTATGACTCTGGGAACACCGTGGTCTGTTAAAGCACGGACAGGGATATGGTAGAGCTGGGATACATGCCCGATACTCCGAGTTTTTATGGAAGATATGATTGTCTGCTTTTACTCTGGGAACACCGTGGTCTGTTATAAGACAAGGATATGGTAGAGCTGGGATACATGCCCGATACTCCGAGTTTTTTTATGGAAGATATGATTGCCTGCTGTGACTCTGGGAACACCGTGGTCTGTTATAAGACAAGGATATGGTAGAGCTGGGATACATGCCCGAGACTCGAGTTTTTATGGAAGATATGATTGTCTGCTTTTACTCTGGGAACACCGTGGTCTGTTAAAGCACGGACAGGGATATGGTAGAGCTGGGATACATGCCTCGAGACTCCGAGTTTTTTTATGGAAGATATGATTGCCTGCTGTGACTCTGGGAACACCGTGGTCTGTTATAAGACAAGGATATGGTAGAGCTGGGATACATGCCCGAGACTCCGAGTTTTATATGGAAGATATGATTGTCTGCTGTGACTCTGGGAACACCGTGGTCTGGTTAAGCACGGACAGGGATATGGTAGAGCTCAGGGCATTTTTAAGGAAAAGTCAGTGGGCGGACATTTCTTGTGCGGGCCATTATACCCTCAATACCCCATTTTGAGGGTGTTTAATAAAATGCAGACGTATTAGTGTTAAAAAATGTTTTTCAATTGTTTTGTTATTCCATTTTTGCATTTTTTGCCAGGTTCTTTTCGGCGGAAAAGGTTAAGCCGAGTTAGAAAAAGGCCAAAGAAAGGCAAAATTTTATTTCCACTAAAATAGCCAAAGAAACACTACAACAGCCGAATTTGAGGATAGAGCGACCCATAGCGGTAGTCATAAACCTACAGAAAAAGCCACTTGTATCACTGCTTAGAACTAATTGTTGACAGTTTGATATTGCCTTGACGCAATATTTTTTAGCACACTACCCATCTACTAGGAAGCCAGGGGTGCCCTTCCAACCGTGCGTGGCCATTGAATGATTTTATCCACATAATCAGAACATTTTTTAGCATCATCAATCACCCCCCTCCACATACTTTTTGGCCAACAATTTCCTGATTTCAGTCAAAATGGGAGTAAACCGGAAATTTTTATAACCGGCCGCTGTGGCAGGCAACGAGGAGCCCAAACTCGAAAAGTTTTTGGTACTAACGTGGAAACTTTGCTGTCAGCATCAGGTTAAAGTTTGACTGGCCCCCTCACTTCTTTGCTGGTGGCGACACTTATGTATACTACCACCACAATAATAAAAGGCTATGGCTAGGGGGATCCAGTTGCGCGTAGCTTCCGCCCGCGCTCTCCTTACGCCCGCGCTGATTTGGGCGGAAGTTTACGCGTAAGCGATTTGGGGGATATTCGGGAGAGAGCGATCGCGCGGAGCTCCGCGTCGGCGGAGGTTAGCGCGTAGCATCTGGGACAATCCGAGGCGGCGGTGAATACTCTGGTGACCGTAGTAAATGGATGCTAAGGCTAAAATTCTCCATAGAATACGGTGCTTTTCTGGCCGTAGTAAACTCGCGTCATAGGTTACAGCTTGCCGACTGCTGCACGGTGTCGGATTTCCTGGCCGACTGTGGGGGGAGGGGATGAGCGGAAGACCCCCGCGCTGGGAGGTGAGGTGATGATAAAAGTGCTCGGATCGGATAAAGGGAAAAGCCTTAACCGTAAATGACAATTCATAAGTCGGATTTCCAAATAAATGAGGCATAAATGTGATGTGAAAACGATATGATTGGGCTTACTCTAAATGCGTTTTTATATTCAGCCTATCTTAACCCTCGCCCCACCGGGGGGAGCCATCGATGGCCCCCCTAAGGTTTTTCCGGGATAGCAGAAAAACGACGAGGCGCAGCACCGCGGTTCAGGGCTCTACCTCTCACTGCATCATTTTCCCATCATCCCTGAAATTTTTTACCCCGGGTCACCCAAGGTCAGGTCACCAGACGAGGTCAACCAAGGTCACCTCACTTCACTTTAGAGCTCTGTAAGAGCTACATTTCAAAGTCGATCGATTTGAAACTTCCTACACTTCATAACCCCTCCAGGGTCTACAAGGTGTATATCCGGGATTTTTCGATTTCGTGCCCTGAGGTCAGGTCACGAGGCGACCTCTCCCATTGGAAAAGCATAGGGAAAAGTTGTTTCATGATATAAAAGCCACAAAAATGATTGCAAATACTCAGACTGCTCAGAACAACGTTTTTGGACACCCTTTCACGGATCCCTGGGGTCATATTTGCCCTTTGACTTTTCCAAGGTCATCCAAGGTCACCAGAGGTCAAAAACAGTATTTTGGCAATAACTTTTGACCTAATTAAGCTAGAGCGGTGAAACAAACACCATCGTGTTTGTCTTGTCACTGGCTTTCATTTGATATACGGCAAGGTCACTTTCTGACCTTTCGTGACCTCAGGTCATATTAGGTCACGAGGTGACCTCTGGAGGTCAAACCACTGGCGGGAGGTCTTTACGTTCCACATAGCGGAAAAAGTACTGGCAATTTGCTATCAAATGTACTTTACCAGGCCTAAATAGCTCTAATGACATAAGAGTTATGCCCAGTTTGCTCAATCATTGCATATTTGAGTGAAAATGCCGATCTTGACCTAATTTGACCTCTGGAAGTCAAACCATTGACCTGAGCACTAAAACATGCGAAGTAATTTCTTACTGAATTCACGCAAGCTTTCTATTGCACTTTGCAGATTTGCGCTAACGCCCATATTTTCGGAGTTAGAGGGGGGCCATCGATAGCCCCCCGGTGGGGCGAAGGTGGCGCCGGACCCCCGGTGGGGCGCGGGTTAAGTCAATTTATCGGGGCAGGACACGTGCTTCACGCAGCATACTTTTGTCTCTTTGTACTAAGGTGGCATTGGATTAGTCAGATCACTGGGGGAGAGATGAGCCGGGCAGGCCCCAAGAAGCCTGGCTCGGCGAGTGCAACGCAATTCAGTTTAAAATTTATTCACGAATCGAACCGGTATTAGGTACATTTTGGGGAACCAAACGGTCAGGTGTTTGAGAATGCATTTTTAGGAAAACTTGGTGCTTTGGCAGTGGCACAGCCCGAACTTTGGTATGGGGACGCACCACCTTCGAGGGGCCAGGGGCGAATCTAGCCGGTCGGTTTGGGGGAACTAAAGTCGGAAAGCAAAACAACTTCACACAGTGAAAAATTGCGCTACAATATGACTTTCCGGCAGAATTTCGAGCATTTCAAGCGAAAAGCAAAGCAAAACAATAACATATAAATTGCAATGTTCGGGGTGAAAAATATGGGCTCAAGATACTTTGTTCCCATCAAAAGCCCAATATTTTCACTGAACTTTACTGGTTCTGTTTGAAGTTGAGAGTTGAAACACCAAACTTCTTGCTTATAAACTAAAAAGTATTCGACAAAAGGAGGTTGATCGCTCGGGGGGGAGGACGAAACAGAGTTTTGTCCCGGGCTTTTCTGTTTAGGGTGGGGCAAATGCCTTTTTTGCACTCTGAATCCGTCATTGTGAGGGACATCCCGGGAGAGAAGGGCACTTTTTAGCGTGTCCAGAAAACACTAGCGGATCCAAGGGAGGGTCAAAGGGGCCATGGTGTCCTCCAAAGACTACAATGGAATATTTTGGCCCCGGAAAAAGGACCAAGTTTATGCCTTTTTTGTCTCAAAAATACATTTTTTTGCTATTTTTCACAATTTAGCCACCAAGCCTTGGTTTGGTCCCCACCAAAATCTGCTCCTGGATCCGCCAAAGCCAGAGAACTTAATATGGCTTACTTTATATCACTTTTTGGGCACCTTTAGCCCTAGAAAAATTCAAATCAAGCGCTGACAGAAAAGAAGAACTGGGCTAAAATAGGAAAAATCGTAAAAACATTATCCAAATCTTATGAACGTAGCCAAAACACAAGACTTTTGTATAGATTTAACGACAAGTCACAGCCAACTCAAGCAAGTAGTTAACCTTCGCCCCGGTGAGGGTGTTTGAACACCCCCCGGATTTTTCTAGCGGCACGAAAAAACCGTGGCGCGAAGCGTCTCCGTACTTGGCACACCTTATCCTTGATAATCCCACAACTCTCTCCAAAATTTTAAGTTTGGGTCATCTCAGGTCAGGTCAACAGTACAGGTCAAGTGACCTCACCTAAAAAATGCTTAAGGTGGCATAAGTATGGAATGGGTGAATCTATCGGATTGAAACTTATAACACATTATGGTCCCACCGAGTTCTACAAAAAAGTATGTTCCGGGATTTTTATATCGATGACCTAAAGTCAAATAAGGACTGTGACCTCTCTTTTGGAAATACATGAGAAAAACAGAAATTAACTGTATTTGTTAATAAAGCTGATATATGTTATAAAGCAGATAATACCTTCAAATTTTCCAAGTAGAAGTATCCTGGGCTCCTTTCCAGGTTCATGCTGCAATTTATTGACCTGTGATCTCTGAGAGGTCATCTGGAGCTACTTAAGCAGTTTTCAGACCTAGGTCAATAGCTTTGTAGGACATGCTGATGCATATTTGATTTTCATACCGCTGCGTTTGGATTGCTATTGTGAGTCGATTAATATGCATATTGACTATGTTAGGTTGAAAAATGTCCTTGACCTGACCTGAGGCAGGGGCGTAGCCAGGTTTTCGCTTAGGGAGGGGCGGCGCCCCAAAAGGGCCCCTGCGACAGCGACAAAAGGGTCCTGATGGGTTAAAAGGGTCCTACTTGTTACAGAATAGTGCTGAAGAGGGCTTAATACGCGCCCCGCTGGGTACCTTGCATGACGCACCCCGCTGGGGGGGCGTTTTTCGCCCCCTCCGTATCTCGTTCCCCACGAAAGCTAAATGAAAATTACGGGTGGCGTTCGAAAGCTCTGGACAAGACGAAGATATTTCATACGAAGAGCTTTTATGTCAGGTCAATATTGAGGTCAGCATAGGTAAAAGAATGGCTTACAACAGAACAGTGTACGTTTCCCTCTCTAGATCTGCTCTCATAGGAGCTAGAGCAAATATTTACGCATCATTGGATTCCTCTTATCGCGGCGAATCGAATGATGTATAATATAACCTTGCTAGGTGAAATGGTCAAAATGACCTGACCTCGAGCTAGGTCAGGGTCACAGAGTGACCTGGTATGGTCATGTTACATATCAATCGACTGCCCGTGACAATATAAACACAGTGCAATCAAAATGGGAGCTTTATCTCAATTCAGTGAGATTT
The DNA here is from genome assembly GCA_034440635.1 of Lepas anatifera. Lineage (NCBI taxonomy): Eukaryota > Metazoa > Arthropoda > Thecostraca > Lepadidae > Lepas > Lepas anatifera. The sequence goes on along the minus strand of JAOTON010001336.1, from coordinate 382,586 downwards.
TATTGGCAAAACAATCACTCCACGCTCCCGTGACCTGGTATGACCTTTGAGAGGTCAGATGCTCAAAAACTCAACTCAATGGTCAAGATCGCGGTAAGAAAAGACGGTTTGAGGATTTTCAGCTTTATCTATCCATTATTTACTGAAAACGAGCCAATTCTATTTTTCACCATAGACTTATAATGGGGTGACCAACAAATTGACCCCACCTTAAGTCAACAAGATCAAAATTCAGAGATAGCAGATTTGTAGACCCTAATGACCTTATCATGCTGTGGAGGTTTCAAACTGATCTGTTTGCTAATGTTTCCTGGGCGCTGCCTGAAACTCGTGATTTTATGTTTTGAGGTTGGGTCACTTGACCTTGAATAGCTCCTTGACCTGAAGTGACCTTAACTCAAAAATTTTGCAAATTTTGTCAGATGTGTAAAATTGATCAGAAATAAGGTACTGCAAGTTTCGCTGTTCTGCGTCTCTTCGTTTTTGAGCTATCTGGGGAAAACCAGGAAGGGGGAGAATTTCGCCTTCCCTCCCCAGCGGGGCGCGTGTTAAGAGAACCCGGTCTGGTATGAAATTTCAAATTTGGCCACAGAGCATATTGCGGGCGAGCTGCGCTTTGCGTGGCCCGTGTCATAAAGGGGCCCTTCGGACCCTCAGGGAGGGGCGGCTGTCCCTGCCGCCCCCCGCCGTTGGCTACGCCCCTGACCTGAGGTAAGGTTATTTTTGTTTTTGACCTAATGTGGCCATATTATACATCATTAGATTTGCTGTGACGAGAGGAAGCGAATGGTGTCTCAAAATTGCTTTCAACTCAACTCTGTCAGACGCTACAGACCAAAAATTCTTCTCAAAATGTCACTTTCTTTGACCTGTCATAACTTCAATATTGACCTGAGCCAAAAAGTGACCAATATAGTTTCTTCATGAATTTTTATGAGCTACCCACCAGCCTTCATGTTTTATTTTCTATTCAACATAAGGGCCGAGTTCGAGGGGGTGTTCAAACACCCCCACCGGGGCAAAGTGGGTTCGTAGGCCCATCGTGGCGTGGGTTTAAGCTTCTTGCAGACGAATCGAAAATCTTACAGAAATTTCAATTGATCTAGGAAAATAAGTTCCGACCTTTTGCAGTGCTTTCATAAGTCTTTATGATGCAACCATGGCCCCGTTTTTAATTATCTCGTACATCTACATGACATGCTCTTTAGCCTATTTTGAGTGCATCTTGGGGGACTGAAATAATCTAAAAATAATGTAATGTGATCGCTGTGTTGCTGAAGGGCTTGACCAGACATACCCTCTCCTTAGGTAGATTGGTCATCTTTGGGTATGAAAACGCTAAGTTGTTCAACTTCTTGCAGATGATGCAGTCGTGTATAACTCTCTTGACGATCTGACGTCCAGATGGAAGCCAGTAGCCGCTCTCTCGGAGCTGTGTCAAGGTTGTTCCAACACCCAGGTGCTTACACCGCAGGTGATGACTTTCGATGAGCAGTGAAGTGAGTCTGTGGTTCTTACTGAGGAGAACAGGATTGTGCACAGCGTACGAGTAGTAGTTGAGCTTGGACAGCCTGCCCCGACATCTGAGCAGTCCCTGGTCGTCGATGAAGAGGTTCAGGTCTTTTACTAGCTTGGGAACTTCTGTTGTTGGTTTGAGCTCCGTTGCTACCTGTTGTAGGTATTAAATTTCAGTGCTGAATGACTCTGCATAGTTTTCAGCCAATACTGAGCTGCTTGCTCATGAGCTTCTGCTTGTCTTCTCTTCAGTTTGTTCACAAACTGGAATACTATTGAGGTGACTCTGAGCAGTCTGCGTAGAGATGAGAAGTTCTTGATGCCCATGATGGTCTCAGGAGGTAAAGAGGGAGACTGTTCCACCTCCGTCTGTAGATGGTAGAGGCCCACTGCCTCCTTGGCCTCGTCGGAGAGACAGTGAAGCTCACTGGCTGGCCAGTCGTCGTGAGTTGCAAGCCAACTTGGTCCATGCAACCACGCCTGTAGTTTGCCGTTGAACTCGCGGGCGGTTATACCACGAGTGACCATGTCAGCGACGTTTGAAGTTGTGTTGACGTAGTGGTGGCTGATGCGCAGGCCGTAGTCTTCCTGAAGTTGTTTATTCATGGATGTGATGTCATCTAGGCGATTTGAAGTGTATTTGCTTTTAGACTTGCAGCCTGAGGTCAGCCATTCTAGCACCACTTGCGCATCACACCAGACGAAAATTTGAGTGATGTCGATGTTGAGCGAATCTAAGATCAGTGGCAGGCACTTCAAAGCCAGAAACACCGCCGTGAGCTCCAGCTGGGGATGCTCTTGTCGTCAGGTGCGATCTTGCTTTTCGCAAACACCAGCTGCGGTTCAGCACCTTCTTGTGCTAAGTAGCAGACGAAGCCGTAGCACTTCTTGCTTCCATCGCAGAAGACATGAAGTTTGGAGGGCTGCTCCTGTTCTGTGTCACCTGAGCTCCTTGGGAATTGTAGACCTTGAAGCTGGAGGAGGTCACTCTTCAGTTGCAACCACTGTTGCTGAACCTCGTGTGAGACGTACTCGTCCCAGCCCGTGCCTTCCTTCCAGACTTGCTTCATAAGGAGTCTTCCCCAGATGGTCACAGGTAAACAGAGCGATAGTGGATCGAACACGCTGCTGATGCTACTGAGGAGCTTCCTCTTGGTGATGTTGCCCTCTGCTTCAAAGACAAAGTTCGCAAGAGAGACTGTGTCTTGAGCTGGGTCATACAGATATCCCAGCACTTTCTCGTTGGAAGCTTGATGCTGTTGTCGAGTGCCGTCTGTGGCCATGATGTCAGCCAGCTTCAGGTTGTTGGTCTGCCAGCTGCGCAGGTTGAAGCCTTCTTCTTGAAGGATCTTCATGCTCTCCTTGTACACAGTGTAGAGGATGTCTTCATTTGAGGTCGTGTAGAGGAAGTTGTCCACGTACATCGACTGTTTGAGGATGGTTGCCGACAGTGTGTCAGAGTACCACTGAAGATGAAGTTGAAGGATGTGGTTGAGGATGAACGGACTACAGTTTAGCCCAAAGAGGATTGTTCTGAAGCGATAGGCGACGACGCCTGCAGCAGTCCTCCAAAGGAAGCAGAACAGATTCTTGTCTTCCTCGTTCTTCAGATATATCTGCAAAAAAGCCTTCTCGATATTTGACATCAGGGTATACTTGTTGGTGCGAAACTTCATCAGGAGCACGACGAGATCGTTCAACAAGTCCACGCCCCCGAAGCACGCTTCGTTGAGTGAAGGTCCTTGGCCAGTTTTCAGACTGCAGTTGAAGACCGGCCGGAGTTTTGTTGTGGTTTGTTCGTCGGTTTTGATTACGGCATGATGAGGGATGAAGACGCGTCGGCTTGTTGACCTTGCACTGAGGTCTACTGGCTCTATGATGCCGTCCTGAAGTTGTTGTTGAAACATAGCAGTTCAGTCCCGACCGCCGACCGAGCAGGTCGCTCCTTCAGAGCTCCGTCGCCGGGCCGCGAAACCCCAGCGCTGAGTGCGAAAGTGTCTGATACCAGCGATACTAGTGACAGAAAGGTGATATTAGCTTTATATTAATTCAAGGCGGAGGGTGGTACGTACTGTGAGTGAAGAAAGAAGCAGGGAAATGAGCGAAGAACTGAGGAAAACGATTGGGGCTTGTTTGAAAGATCCCGAGTCCGCAGTTTTCCTCAGAGAGGAAGTAATGAAGCCGATTGTGAAACAAGCAGTGGAATCAGTGATAGCAGAAAAGGACGCCGAGATAGCCGGTTTAAAGCAACGAGTAGTGTCGCTTGAGAGTCAATTCAACGACCTTGAACAATACTCTCGGCGAAACTGCCTAAACATCAGTGGCGTCACGGAGCAGGCAGGTGAAAATACTGATGAACTTGTGATGGCAGTGGCGACTGCGGCGGGAGTGACTGTCCGCCCCGCAGACATCGACAGAAGTCACAGGGTCGGTAAGAAACAGGAGGGTAGAAATCGCCCCATCACGGTCAAGTTCACTAATTTCGGCACCCGGGAAAATTATACGAAAACAGGAAAGACATGAGGGCCTCTAGGTGCATCCTGCCTGCAGCTGTAGTCACCAACTGCTTCATTTCGGAAAACCTGACACCAGCCAACGCCCGAGTCCTGTACATCGCCCGTAGGTTGCGACGTAGTGGACGACTGCATTCGGCCTGGACCAACAACTGCCGCATAAAAGTTCGTCTGAACGCGGATGGGGAAACCTCAGTGATTCGGAACATAGACGACCTGCCCCGCTGAGCTGCTACGCTGCTGACGGCTCCACTGCTTCGATGCTTGCAGCTGAGGCGGCTGCTTGACTTGACGCTGATTTTCTGTAGTTTTCCCGTCGAAGTGAGGTGTCTGGTGCTGAAGTCTTTGCAAGAGACTTGATGACGGTGTTGTAGCTCTCCATAAGCTGCTGAGTTGACGGGATGTCTGTCTTGAGAAGTATGCTGAGTTTTGACTTGAAGCTCACTGGAAGCTTCTCACAGATCATGAAGCTGATGAGCTAGCTTCCCAAGGTGTCGTTCTCTAGGGCATCATACCCGAATGCCTTCAGCTCGTAGACGGAAGAACGAACCGTGTTGAAGAACGACCTGATAGCAGGCAAATCCTTGGCAGTGGGTGATGGTAAGTCGTAGATTTTCCTGATGTGATTTTCCACGATAATGTCTTGGTCCAAAAACTCTTCCTTCAGGAATTTTCTGGCCAAGGGGTAGTTCTCTTCTTCGTTTGACAGGTGTTTGATGGAGTCCAATGCATTGCCACGTAGATAACTCTTCAAGTACATGAGTTTGGCACTGGCACTGTACGACTCATTCTTCCCGATGAGGTCGTCGAACATGTGCAAGAAGTCAAGGCCATGACGTCATCCTGTGATCCGGAGAAGACAGGTATTCTCAGCTTCTGGACGTCCGGCTGCTTCAACTTTCTGCTGAAGCTGGCTTCTCATCACGCAGTTGTTGAAGATGACGCGGCTTAGTATCACTCTACACATAACTAAAGAATGACTTCTTGGTTTCTATGAAGAGGTCGTACAACTCGTTGATCCACAGCTCCTCTTTTTCGCTGTCTTCCTCTGTGGCGAGGATTGAAGTGTAGTCCCCTGTGTTGCCTGAGCACGAGACCAAGCTTCAGTGAGCTCAGACCAGCAATCTCGGACGAGGTCGACGTCTGCTTCGTCGGTGATCTGTTTCACAAGGTTGCGGTTGATTCGAGCGAAGTTGCGTTTACTATTTGCGCGGGCAATTTTTAGCTTATCCATGGTGAGGCTTCAATAACCTAAGGTGTACCCTGGAGATGAATAACACAAACAAAAAGGTACAAAGTAGACACTCAGCGCATGAAAACACGAGTGCTGAGGTCAAGATAACGAACTTATTGAGTTGAAAAACCTTATCAGTGATCTGAAGAGTCCCCACGAAATGAAGGACTCTGAAGCTGCTTGACAGACGATGCTGAAGCAGTTGCTGAACTCGTTGACGTTGAAGGTGAGGTTGAAGTGCAGCTGCTTGACAGGCGATGTTGAAGCAGTTGCTGAGCTAGTTGGCAAGGTTGAGGGTGCAGCGAAGTGCAGGTACCGGGCCGCTGCTGAAATGTGGTTATCACTCTGCTCCAGAGATGGCGCGCCAAGCGTGTCTAACCGGCCCAGCTGAGGAGAAACTTACTTACTTATGGCTTTTTATTAGGCGTTCTGTGCATAGCACCTTTGCCCGCCTCTAAAGGAGTGTGTGGGAGAATTTTAGAATTTAGTGTGAGGGCAAGCTACGTTAGTCTGTTAAAGCAATGGGAGTTATTTCAAGTAATGGGTTGCAAGATGTTTTAGCTTGCAAATGGACGGTCGTGGCAATGGCATAGCCATGCCAAGGGAGGTCTTTTAATAAGTTTAGACCCGCAGAGTGCGAAGGTTATTTCTGTGGTTGAAGACCTTATAAATTTAGAGTTTGGAATTTAGAATTTGAAATTTAGAATTTGGAATTTAGAATTTGGAATTTAGAATTTAGAATTTTGTGTGTCAGCTATTGATGTCCGCTTGTATACGTTACTCGAAAACCTCCGTTAACTCAATAATTTTGTATTTTAGAAAGTGCGCTAAACACCTGGCCAGGGTGCCGCGAATTTACCCTGCAACCCGGAGGTGAAGTTGCAGCTCCCCTCTTCGGCTGGGCAGCCGCCGCGCAGAGAAAGAAGTGTGAGAGGATAGTTAGATTGTTAGTAAGAGTATAGGTGTGGTTAGTATAGACCCGCAGTGAAAGGTATCACTGCGGTGAAGAAATCTAACCTATCTAACCTAACCTGATTTCAAAGTTAACCTAACATAACCTATCCTTAGCCTACAATGAACCATTTAAAGGTTACAAAACTATTGCTTAAATTTCGCAGTGGATCATCTATGATTGGAAAATAGGCAAGTCCTACTTTGGGGGTGCACCATGCACCCTCCATCATATATACTGGGAGGGGTGATTTATAGAAACTTCTCTAGCCCAGAGTCCTTTAGGAATGTAAAGACTTTTTCGAGTAGCTCAGGATGGTCGTTCCCGAGCAGAGTTTTTAGGTCTACAGGGATGTTTTGGATTCGGCAGTAATCTAGCATGGGTTGCCGATGGGTATTGTGCTGGGGACAATCGATGAGAATGTGATAGGGATTCTCCATTGCGTCGCAGGTACCACAGGTACCCGCGTTCCAATAGGCATTTAATTTTGTGTGTCCATTTCTGAGTCTGGTTAGAATAACCTCGCGCCGGCGACTCTTTTGGTTGGAACTGGGCCAGTAGCCGATGTTAGGCTTGATATAGAATAGGTGGGCGCTGTGGTTTGTAGTCCAGTCATTTTGAATTTGCTTCCGGATGGTGTCCTGGAGGAGAGCTTTGCTATCGTCTCCAGACCACGTTAAGGGTGCGATCTCTCTAAGTTCTAGGGACTTTTTTGCCTGCTCATCGGCCTTTTCATTTCCTTGAATTTTGCAGTGGCCCGGGATCCAAAGAAAAGAGACATCAGGGGTATCATCGATACCTGTCTGAATATCTGCTATAACGTGGTGGCTGGGGTTGACTACGTTACTGATGGCCTGCAGGACAGATTTAGAGTCTGAACAGATGACGGCTGAGTTGATATTTTGGGTTCTGATTATGGCTAATGCATTTAGGATGGCAACAGCCTCGGCTGTGAAAATGGAGCAGTTGTCCGGAAGTCTTTTCTGAAGGCAAATATTTTGTCCCCAGATGCCAAGGCCTACTTTTTCGCCTATTTTGGAGCCGTCTGTAAATATAAAGGTCTTGTCCGCGTTACAAGATCGGAACTCTAGGAATTTTTGGGAGACTTCTTCCTCTGAGAAGTCCGTTTTACGGGAGGTGAAAAGAAATTCCACTTTGGGCTCTTTTCGAGTCCAGAAGCGGGAGAGTGGGGGTTTGCCTATTGTCGCTGGCAGTGCAAGATTTAGGCTTTCCAGGGTTTTCGCTACTCTGTGCTTAAATGGGGGCCACTTCTGTAGAGTGGCTTTATTTGCTCGTCTGGGATGGGCAAAACATTGTTTTGCCGGGTGATTTTCGGTGGATTGAACCTTGATGTAGTAAGAAATAAGCTGGGCGTCGCGTCTTGTCTGTAGTGGGCACAGCCCGCTATCAGTTAGAAGGCTGGTGATGGGGGATTCTCTGAGCGCGCCTGTGGCTGCCCGGATACTGGCGTTTTGGACTCGCTCTAGCTTTAATTTATTGGTCTTGTTCGTCGAGTCAAAAACGAACGAATTATATTCGAGAATGGACCGAATCAGGGACTTGTAGAGCATAAGCAGGGTCTTTCGATCCCCGCCATACTCTGTGCCGCCGAGCATGCGGAGAATGTTGACTCGCTTTTGACAGCTAGAGACGACTTTGGTGATGTGCTCATTGAAACTCAATCGGGAATCTAGGGTGACGCCCAAGAATTTGAAGCTATTGGTGCATTCAATAGGTTTACCCGAGATTTGGAGCCGTGGAGGGTCGTGTCTGGAATGCACTCTGGCAAAGACAACGACTGATGATTTTTCCGCCGAGAGTGATAGACCCATTAAGCTACACCAATTATCGATGTCGTTTAAGCTGTCCTGCAACTGCGTAGTTGCGTGTTGGAATTCTGGTTCGTTATACCGCCTGGTATCGATTGCAGTGGTTTTCCAAATGGCGACATCGTCCGCAAAGAGGGAGTAATTTATTCCAGGCGGTAGCTTTTTGGCGAAGAGATCATTGATCATTACTAAAAAGAGGGTGGGGGACAGAACGCTACCCTGGGGTGTGCCTTGGTCCTGGGTTGCCAGGTAGGAGAATGTGGTGCCACAACGGACTTTAAATTTTCGGTCCTTGAGGAAGTTTTCGATGAATTTTGCAAGGTGGCCACGAATTCCTAGTTTGCTTAATTTAAACAACAGGGCGTCTTTTTGTACGCGATCGAACGCCGATTTAATGTCTAAGAATGCAGCTATTGTTACTTGCTTTTTGTAAAAGCCATTTTGGACGTCACTGACTAGTTTCACCAAATTGTCAGTGGTGGCTCGCCCGCGCCGGAAGCCTGATTGCATAGCATCAAGCTTCTTTTCGAGGATCTCGTGAAGTCTAACGTTTACCATGCGCTCGACAAGCTTGCTAGCACAGCTAGTAAGCGAAATTGGGCGATAACCTTTTGGGTCTGTTTTTTCTTTGCCAGGTTTTGGAAGGGGAATTATAATACTCTCGCCACGATGTGGGGAAAGAGTCGCTAAGAAACATGTTGTTAATGGCCGAAAGCAGGTACTTTAGTGCTGTTTGGCTGAGGTGCCTGAAGAAAGAGTAGTGAATTTCGTCAGGGCCCACTGCAGTGTTTCCACACTTGCTAATGGCGTAATTTAGCTCGGTCATTGTAAATGGTACATTATAATACTCTTGATTACCATAATTGATGAATGTGTGCTTTTTGCACCATTCTGCCTGGTCTTTAGAGCGCTGGCTGTATGAGTTATTAGCTGCGACACTGGCGTAATGATCAGCAAATTTATCCATGACTTCCTTAGGTTCGGTGATGGGTTGGCCAGCTATTTTTAGTTGAGGGAAAGGTCCACGGGGTGGTCGCTTCGCAGAGAAAGCTCTAATGGTATTCCAGACTTGGGTGGTGGGAGTGAAGCGGTTGAATTTGGAGGCAAAAGAGTTGAAACTGTCCTTTTGAACCCGCTTGCACGTGTTTCGAAAGTGTTCTTTTGCTGCCCGAAGTGCGGATCGAGTAGGGCTGTGTGCCCTCCTCTCATATGCCTTGCGGGCTCTAATCATTTGAGCTTTGGCGTGTGCCGTCTCTGCGTTCCACCATGGGGCTCCGTTTTTCCTTCGGGGTCCTCTGGTTTTTGGTATTGCTACTTGTGCTGCTGAGCTTATGGCTCTTAGTATTAATTCAATATCTGCCGAGTGTGGGTCACCTTCGGTGACCAGAGTGAGGTCGACCTCTGCCTCAAATTTTGTCCAGTCCGCTCGTTTTAGATTCCAGGAAGGGGTATACAGATCAACGCGGTCGAGTGCTCCTTGGGGGACATTGATTTTGATTGGGAGGTGATCGCTCATGCCTGGGTTGTCTTCGACATCCCAGGTAAACAGTGACGCAATTCTAGGCGTGCAGCACGAAATATCAATGGCTGTGTCTAAATGTCCGCTTTGCGTTGCTTGGCGGGTTGGTGCGCCGTTATTTAGGATAACTAAATTTTGAGAACCTATTGCGTCATATATAATTTCACCTCTACGATTTGGCGTGGCGCTGCCCCAGGATGGGTGGTGACCATTCAAGTCTCCAAGTAATAACAAAGGCCCGTTTATTTGATTAAATAATTGTGCGAGGTCCTGATCCGTTGGATCAGGGTCGCAAGGGGATATGTATATTGAAACAACCGTCAATTGGACGTGTTGTATTTTCAAACTAATAGCTACACAGTCTAGTGATGTTACCAAAGGCACGTGACTGTGTGGGATGCTATTTTCTATTAGGATGGCTGTGCCTCCCTTACGGACAGCAGCGTTTACGTTATGGCGATACCAAGAGTAACCCGAGATTTTGTATTTATCGTTATCTTTATCAGAAAAGTGGGTCTCTTGTAATGCTGCTAGTGCCGGTTTTTTTCTCAGCAAATATTGATGAAAAAAGCGGGAATTTCCCGATAAGGCCATTTGTATTCCATTGCAGAATTGAACCCATGGTGGTTTTTAACGTTTGTGATTAGGGGATCTACGCTTACGAAGGTTATACGAGCACCTGCTGCTGCTGCTATCGCTAGCAGGAGAAACTGGGGTGGAGTGTCTGGAAAAGCTAATTTTCCTTGCTACGGGTGAGCTGCCGGGGCTGGAGGAGCCGGGGCTGGGGGTTTCCAGGAGGGGAGCTCTGGAAGTGTTTATAACAGTTTTTGCAGAGCTCGTCTCTGAAGCACTGCTGGTGTCAGAGACGGTCTCTGTCCCGGACAGCCCGTTGTCAGACTGACTTTTGTCGTCTGACGTTTCAAAGTCACTTGAAAACTGAAACTGCATATAATGACCTATGAGGTCGGTTTGGGATCCGCAAGTGCGGGTGATCGGTGCTGTTTGGAAAGAAGCATCGCTTCTTTCCAAGGAGAGAGGAGCAGATTCAGTTTGTGTTGAAATATTTACTTTTTGGATTTTGGTTTGAGTGGCAGCCGTTTTACCCTGAGGGGGTGGGCTGCCACTCGTTAAAGGCCTTCTCGGAGCCTGCCTTTGGCGGCGCCTGGGAAGGGGAGCACCGGTGAATTTAGAGTGCTTGGGGGCAGGTAGCGAGGGGAAATCAGACTTTTCAGTCACTCGTGCAGAGTGGCTTTGCCACCCTGCTGCTGGTGTCCAGGTCTTCCTGGTGATTTTAGGTGCCTGAGGGGCGGGAGGATTTTCGGTCGGAAGACCTGGCGGAGAACTAGTGCGGGTCGGGAGATCCTCCCAGCCCGCAGCGGGCGTCCACCTACGCCAAAAGTGATTGCGCCACGTGGTGGGGGGAGGGGGACGGACGGCCTGATGGGCGCCAAGAAAAGGGGCTCCATTAGGGGGCGGATGTGGCGGCTTGTGTTTTTGGGAGGCTGAGGATGTTTGGAAATGGGGTGTTCCTGGCCGGCTGTGCTGGGGGCTGCTGTGGGAGCCTTGCTACCACAGCTTTTTGGGACTGTGCGGCTCTTTTCTTTTGCAGCACTTCTTTGCGGGCCAGGTCAAACGGGAGCTTTTTTCCTCAGCCAAAACGTTAACTTCTTTTTCTCGGAGCCAGGTCGGGCACTTGGGATTATCTGCCCCATGAGCGCCGCCACAGGCAGCGCACTTGAGGCTTTTTGAGGTGCAATCTTTAGTGCGGTGCTTAGCACTGCACTTGCCGCATCGTGGGGTGGGGTTCTTACAGTTTGATTCTACGTGCCCGTACCTTTGACAAGTTTGGCAACGAATAGGGAGGGGGTAGTACGGCCTAACTGGGTAGACACAGTCGCCCAGTTTAATTTGGCCGCAGTCATCCCGACACTTTGTGTCGAAGGTGACAATGAATCTGTGGTCTCGTAGACGTGGGTCTTTTTGCGTAGAATTTTTGTTGGGGTTCAATTTTTCGAGGGCTAGCACATTTTGACCTTTAAAGTCAAACATGTGCTCAAGGTCCACATCAGAGAGATGGGACACTTCCGGGGCATTGATGATGCCCCGGTAGAAGTTAAGGGAGTGGTGGACAGAAAAGATGACTGGTTTCGACCCAAAAGTTTTTGTGGCCAGCAGGGCTCGGGTAGATTCCTGATTGGAGGTTTTGATCAGGATATCTTTTTGATGCTTGATAATCTCAAAACTACCTTTCACTTTTTGGCTGATGGCCTTATCCAAATTAAAGGTAGACTCTTTTGCCAAGTTTTGGTGCGCCGAAAGGTAGGTGCCAACCAGCCAAGCTCCGCTTGGCAGGTTGGCTTTGTTCAAACGGGGGCTGGAGGGGCGGAAGAGAGAGGTGGAAGCCATGGTACGTTTAAGTTTAAATGAGGTACTTGGTATTAGCTTTGCTAACACCTTTTGGGTAGAAATGGCTAGAGAAGTTGAATTGAAGAAAGTGGTCCTAGTTTTACTAGCAAAGCTAATGGGAGTATTAACCTAGCTAGGGTTGGGTGTTGGAGTATTATCCTAACTGGGGAGTGCTTAGAGAAAGCACCTAGCCTTAGAAAAGTGTGAGCAAAAGGCTGACTCAGCCACTAAGAGGGGGTTTAAGTCGGAGGGGAGGCAGGTGCCTCTTCAGGACCTAACAGGGGCCTAGGTGGCTGACCCAGCCTCTAAAAAGGAGCCTGACTGGGGCCTATGCTTGTGAGTCCCTAGGGGCAGGTACCGTGGTACCCTTGCACAGACGCAGCCCGGGTGGAGGGTTTGAGAGGGGCCCCGCTTCTATTAAGCGGGGGTGAAAGTGAGATGGCCTTATGTATTAGGGATTTTAGCAATGGAGGACCGATAGGTCCAGCCAAAGCCACACGCCCAAGGACTGACGAGGTCCAACAAGCGTGCTCACCCCGGGACGCAAGCGTCCCACCACTCGGGTTTCCGGCCGAAGAGTAAAAGAGATAGAAGAGAAAGAGTAGGGTTATGGGACTGAGAAGAAGAGGTACCAGGTGGCCGGAATCCAAGAAACCAAGACCACCTGGACCGATAGGGTAATTACCGAAAAGACCAGCTGACGTCCAACAAAACCACACCAACCAGCTGTAAAAACAGCGGCTGGTGAGGCCGGCTGGAGTCAAAGTACCGCACCGACCAGCTGTAAAAACAGCGGTCGGTGGGACAGACTGGTCGCAGCGAAGACTCGAGCCGGGAGCAGGTCTTGAAAAAGTCTTCTACTCCTTCTTCTTGTCTTCGCAGCAGGAAACGCAGCAAGCAGCAACGACAGCAAGCAGCAACGACACCAGACCTGCCGGCAAACGCTCAAGCAGGGTGTCAGTCAGGCAAGCCTCCTGTCCTTGCTGAGGAGAAACACGTGGGCGCAGCGCGCCCGCCGACCGCCAACCCTGCCGCACGGGTGACGTCACCCAACAGCTAATCTAGATGCGCGGATCTGGCTCGACGAACACCGCTACGCCGATGATGTCACAAAGGTTGAAGGGCAGACCTGAACAGAATGAGAGTAGTGAAACGGGTGATGAACGCCGAGAGATAGAGATGTAACAATAATATAAAACAAGTGAGAGAGCGATAACAAATAACAACGTCGTTAAATTTAATCGTACGAATTTAAATGTTGAAAGGCGAAAACACATAGAAAGGTAGAAAACTGCGTCGTTACCAGTCGTGGTTTTCATTGTTTCTCAGGCACGCAGGCCGCGCCATTTCCTCACAACGCTCGGGAGCGGAACCGGTAGTTCACTTTCACTCCGCCGTGGCGCTGCCATCGCCGGTGGCTCGGATGACTGCATCTAAGCGTGCCACGGCGGAGTTCAGTACTGCTATCGCGGACGCTACAATGCTTCTTGATAGTAAGCTATCATTTGGTCTTTATGTTGATGACATTAGGAACCGCTGCCTTCGTAGGCTAAATATCCTACGGTGCATCGCTGGCCAAAACTGGGGCGCTGATAGGAAAACTCTTTTACAACTGTATACCTCACTTATTCGACCCATCCTAGAATATAATGGATTTCTCTTTGATAACATAAATGAAACCAGGAAGAACTCGCTTGAAACTATTCAAAATGAAGCAGTGCGCATAATCACGGGGGCATTTCCGCACCTCACCTGTCTGCAGCTTACTAGCCGAAGCAAATCTGCCCTCGCTGGCTCATCGTAGGCTCCTTCAGCTCACAAGGTACTCTATTCGCGTAAACGCTGTCCATAATCATCCTTCTCTTCAAATCCTCTCTAACGTCCCTCAGATACCCGACAATGAATACAATCGAAACAAATATACCATTGCAAAACACTTATGGGATATCAAAGATATTGCCCTTGAATTCCCACGTATCCCAGTAAGCTACACACCCAAGCTCTCCCCCTTTTGGACTATGAAAAGCATTTGCGTCAATTATCTTATCAATGAATCCAGGCGTTTCTTCTCAACTTCCGAAATACGAGATAAGTTTGCGGAATTCCGCGAGCTGCATGAAAATTATTTCTTCTTATACACTGACGGTTCCCGCACCGAAAAGGGGACGGGAATAGGAATTTACGGAAACGGGGTAACCAGGAGTCTACGGCTCTCTGACTATAATACAATTTACACTGCAGAGCTGATAGCGATCCGAGAAGCGTTTCAATATATTTTGGAATCCAATAAAACTAAAGCGATAATATGTACAGACTCGCGATCATAAGCAAACATTCTTGAAACATTGCATAATTCCTCGCACCCGGTTGTCAACGAAATACGTCACTTAAATAATCGTATTCCATCAAAAGTAATAATTAAAATTTTATGGATACCCGGACATGCGGGTATTGCTGGAAACGAAAAAGCCGACTTCTACGCGAAGCAAAGTATTAATCTACCTGCAAATAATAACTACCCTTGTCCCATCTCAGACATAATTAGCCACGCTAACCTGTGTTTTAGAACGTATCGGCAAAAACATTGGGAACGACAAAACAAGCATCTGAATCGTATCAAACCACAGCTCCGATCTTGGAATTCTTGCCACCAGAATCACCGGAAAAAGAAAGAATTTTAGCGAGACTCCGAATTGGTCACACTTCATTAACACATCAGTATATTTTTGACCGCATGTATGGAATAACAAAACCCCCCAGTGTACCAGTCTGCGATCCGTAGTCTCTTGTAGCCCGGCGGTATCTGATTAGGTATTCACTAAGTATCGAATGTTCCGGAGCTATCACCAGACACGCGCGTCGGCTTTGATGCGTATATTAAGAGAGAGCCGCAATCTCCATCGTACCAGATCGGAGTCTGTCTGGTACATCTCCCCTCCTTTAGAAGAGTAGCTGAGTTCAGCATTTCCAACGGCGCAATGGTTTGGTATCGCTCTGAGCTTACATCACAAAAGTAAAATCACATAACCGTGGAATCCCAGCCAGAGTAATGTCATCAAAAGTTGTGGGCACACTCATACAACATCATGAAGTGAAAAGGTCAGCTAACCTTAGCCGAGAGAACACAACTCAGTTGAGATCCTGGCGAGGGTCGGCAGGCCAACACTTCTGCAGTGAATGTCCCTTGATTAAGTTAACATCATAGAACACAACAACATTTGCACCTGTATCAGCACTTGCTATATGGCTTCCCCTCCTCCCCTGGGTGGCGGATAACGAGACCCGAGTCATGCTGGCGCTTCACATGACGTAGTCCCTGAAGCGAGCCGGCAACCTGCGGCTACGAACAGGGCGGGGAACACCCGGCGTAGAGTCTGAAACTTGAAACGCAAGAGGGACACGAGCGGCGCTCTGATCGCGCCCGGAATCGGGGGCAGCCGGCAGCGGGGAGGAAGCATGGGCCTCCCGCCGGGAGCTTGCAGGATCGCGGTATGTTGGAAGCCCCGGCGATGGTACCGGTGGTAGTCGAGGGGGAGTGGCCGCACGCGAGTCGGCCGGTACGCGTTGGAGGAGACGCCGGTTACGTACCACGGAGGGCGTGCCGACCCGCCATGAGTTCGGCTGAACAGCAGGTCCAGCGATGACATGGGGCTGGGACCATGTCCTCTCCGCATCGAGCCGGGTCCGGACTGAATCGCCGACTTCGAGTGGCGGTAGGTGACGGGTTCCTTGTCGCCTGTCGTATCCTGATTTTTTAAGTTGTTTGGCGCGGGCACGATGATCACGAACTTGCTGGAAGTCAGGCCAGGAGGGGATCAGCGTACCCCCGGCAACGGGTACCCGCGTTTGCAGGTTCCGGCCCATGATCAGTTGGGCCGGGCTGTAGCCCGTCACCTCCAGTGGGGTATTGCGGTACGCCAGCAGGGCCAGGGCCGGGTCAGCCTGCTTAATGATGCGTTTGGCGACCTGCACGGCGCGCAGGACTGCGCCGTTACCGCGCGGATTATGTGGGCTGCTGATGACGTGCTCAAATCCGTATTGAGCCGCAAACTGCGTGAATTGTGCAGAGCCGAACTGTGGTCCTCCATCAGACCTCACAGTCTGAGGGATACCGAAGCGAGCAAAGACACCCTTCAGAAGGTCGATGGTATGTGCGCTACTTGTAGCCACCATGGTGAGCACTTCGAGCCATCTACTGAAGTAGTCAACCACTACCAGGTACGTGCGGCCAGCATGATGGGCCAGATCCACGCCCACTTGAATCCAAGGTCCTGGCGGGAGAGGCGTTGGCTTGAGAGGTTCGGCGCGTTGCCGGCGAGTGTGCTCCTGACAGAACCCGCATCTGGAGATCCATCTCTTCATCTGCTGATTAATGCCAGGCCACCATACGGACTGAGCTATCCGTTCTCGACACTTCGAGAGGCTGAGGTGACCGTCGTCGTGGATCCTGTGGAGCATGTCTTGGCGGAGGGCTTCAGGGATCACCAGCCTATGGTTGTACATCAGGAGCTCAGTATCCGTTGCAATGCTTAGAGAGCTGCGTTCGGCGTAGTAGTCTTTCAGGTGCATGGGGGTGAGAGTTGGCCAGCCCTCTCGAGTGAAACGCATCACTTGGTGCAGATGCGGATCGGCGAGCTGATGCTGAGCCACTTCCTGCAGCCGGCGGGGCGTCGCCGGTATCGCAGCAACCACCGCGTCCACATATGCCTGGACGTCATCCTGCGATACAGCGGTGGTGGGCTGTCCCCTATCTTGCGGGACAAGAGATCGGCGATCAGGAGATGTTTGCCGGGCATGTACTGGGCGTGGGCAGCGTACGCCGAGAGGCGAAGAAGAAGACGCTGACACCTCAGCGGCGACTCAGTGGCGTCTCTGTCATTGATGATGGGCACCAGGGGCTTGTGATCGGTCAGGAGTGTGAAGGCTTGGAGACCATAGAGGTAGCAGTGGAATTTTTCGCAGGCCCATGTTGCTGCCAGGCATTCTTTTTCGATCTGAGCGTACTTGCATTCCGTGGGTATTAGCTTCCGTGAACAGAATGCCACGGGGCGCATATGGCCGTCCTCATCCTTCTGCATGAGGCACCCACCGATGCCGTAGGAGCTTGCATCAGCGGAAACAACGGTCTCTCGCTGCGGGTTGAAGTATGTGAGCGTGCTGGCGTTAGCGATCCGCTGCTTGATCTGATGGAATGCTTGCTGTTGAGCACTGTCCCAAGTCCACTCCACACCTTTCTTGAGGAGATCGCTCATGGGACGCATGATCAGGTGCGCGTCGGGAACGAAACACGTGAGGAAGTTTAGCGTCCCCAGCATGGATCGCAGTTCAGCGAGGTTCTCTGGGGGTGGCATGTCGACGATGGCGCGGATCTTCTCTGGGTCAGGCTCTACGCCTGCAGCCGACAGGCGGTGGCCCAGAAAGGACACGCTGTCCTTGCTCAACTCACACTTTGACTCTTTCAGTTTGATGCCCTTGTCTTCCAGGCGCTGAAGCACTGCCTTGAGTCTGTCGTCATGGTGATCGCCACGTTTACCGTGGACGAGGATGTCATCTTGGTAGTACACGACCCCTTCGACTCCGTCTAGCATTTCGGCCATCTTGCGTTGGTAGACTTCCGAGGCCAGCGTAATGCCCATGGGCAAACGGTTGAACCGAAAGCGACCGAATGGCGTCAGGAAGGTAGTGAGATTTTTCGACTCGTCGGCGAGAGGCAGGTGATGGAACCCACTGGTCGCATTCAGCTTGCTGAATGTGTCGGAACCTGAGATCTCGGCGCTCAGTTGCTCAAATGTAGGGAGTTCGTATCGTTCACGTTTGACGCTTTCGTTCAGGCGGCGAAAGTCCAGGGTTAGTCTGACCTGGCCTCCAGGTTTCGGGACGGGCACCAGGGGCACGCACTACTCAGTTGGCTCAGTCACAGGCTCGATGACGCCCTCTGCGACCATGCGGTCCAGCTCGGCCTTGACAGGCGCTCGCAGAGGCAGTGATACTCGCCGAGTGGTATGAACGGCGTAGGGCTTTGCATCGTCTCGGAGCTGTATGCGTAAAGGCTCCGTCTTCCACAGACCCACCCCATCGCTGTAGAGCGAGGCGGGGACGCGCACCTGGTCCAACAGCCGAACCAGGTTCAGACGGATAGCGTCGTCTCTGCCCAAAAGAGGGCGCACAGGTCTAGAGGTGACATAGAACGTGACCAGCCCGCGTCCGTTACGAGCTGTAACAATCTCCTGCATCTTGCCGGCCAGAGGCACATTCCCTCCTGGGCTGTCGAGGACCAGATCCGTGGCTTCGAGTGGGGCACTGAATCGCTGTGCTTTGTATTCGGCTAGGCTGATGACCGAAACATCCGCTCCCGTATCAACCTTAAAGGTAACTGTCTTCTGGCACGGGCCGATATGGAGCTGCACCACGCCTTGAGGTGTAGAATCGGAGCTGATTTCGCCTAGGAATGAGGCATCCGCGGGAGTCTGTCCGTCGTCTTCACAGGTAAGCGCGTCAAGGTGGCGAGGAGCGGGCGGCACTGGCCGCTGCTGTGAGCGCGGTAGCCGAGGCGGCGGGCGGGATCGCTGTCCCTGCCTGCAGACCTGTGCGAAGTGATTATATTTTCCGCATGCTGTGCACTGCTTGCCGAAGGCACTGCAGTATGCAGCACCGCGCTGGTGCCGGGACCCAGAGTAATCGCAGACTGGATGGGCAGATTTGGGCCGCTGGCATGAGCAGGCGTTTACGCTAGGGCTATCGGTTGTGACCGGAAGGGCGCTGTCCCCGTCCACTGCATCGCTGGGGGCAGACACTGGTTCTGCTCCATCTCGACAGACGGCGTCGACGCGTCGGCGTGCCTCTCGCGATTGCCGCACGGCTTCATATTTGCGTGCTATACCCTCTAAGTGGGGGAGAGTCTGTACGGACTCTAATGCCAGGCGTTCGGCAAGAGGAGCATCGCGCACGCCCGATACTAGTCGGTCACGGATCTGTTCTTGCTTATCAGCGAACTCGCATGTAGCGGCCAGTGAATGCAGGGCACGTAGATATTCATCCACGGTTTCGCCCAGCTCCTGTCGGCGCTGGTAGAATTTGGCCCGATATAATGTAGAATTTCCTACGGGCGCGAAGTGATCAGAGAATTTGGCTAGCACTGTGTCATAGCCCCGCAGGGGGACCGATTTTCATCTGCTGGACTAGTTTGCCACCTGCTGACTTGTCCGGCACATGGATAATTGGGTACGGGATGTGACGACACCCACTACCCCAGTTGGCAGGATGGGTTTCGCCCCCGCCTTCGGGTGAGGGGCCAAATCGAAACTGCCATCCTTATCCCTACTTAGCCTTCCTAATTTCAAATCCTATCTGCTCCATGCTCTTCTTCCTTTTTCCCCCTTAATTTCCTGTGTGTCCATGCCTTTCCAACCTCATCCTTTCTGCTCACTCCTAAATTCCACTCCTACCCACTGTCTGTCGTGTTGGGCCCGGTATGTCTCCGCGTGTGGCTGGGTGTGTGGGCTCTCGCTCGTCTTGAGTGTGCGCACCTCGGCCGCGTGGGGGAGCGTTTCTGGGCTTGATTATGCAGACTGATCCCCTTCCTGTCCCTCTTTCCCTCAATCCCTGTTTACCCTGGTCTCTCCGTGGCTGGGTAAGGTCTGGTCCTTCCTGTACCTTCCCATCGATATGTCTCTGGTCGATTATGTTTTCTTGTTTGGTTAATTTTTGTTTGGTTTCTTCGCTCCGCTTTTTTATCTTCGTTTTTGGGTCAGAGTTTGCAACAGCAACCACCACTTTCAGCTCCTGGTGCCGTTTTACGGGTGTAGAGCGCCCACATAGGCTGGCCTCCTTCTTTCCGAGCTCCGGCTTCTGCTCCGACGACGGGTAGATGGGATCCTGGGGAGCTGAGGCTCTCCCTGCTCGGAGCCTACTGCAGGGGGTAGTTAACACGCTCCCTTTGGCCTTGATATCATGATCGAACCGGGGGTAGGCCCCCCGAAGCCTCCGCGGGTGGTCTAGCCACGTCAGCAACGCCTGGCGTCCCCTGTCCAGCTGTGGCCTGGGGCACTCTCCTGGGGTCTTGGCCTGCGCGCTGTCGGGCTGGGGCCGCTTGTGTGTCCTGTTTGGGTGCGTGATGGGCCGGAGTCTCGGGCGATCCGTTCAATCGTCGATGCTCCGGTCGGTGGCGTGGTCCGGTGGGGCACGCTCGGCGGTCTCATTTTCGGCATTGGCGTGGCTTTTTGGCCCTGGGATTGAGCACCTTGCGCCCTCTGGGCTGAGGGAGGAAGGGGGAGGCGATGCCCGATCGGACCCGGATGTGAGCTGGCTCTGCCTGGTCTGTAAAGGTATCACCGACCCTCCTACAGCCATCAAATCCAACTTTTTTAGGATGAGAGGATGGTGGAGCATTAGAATATAAACCATGGAAAACAACACAACACATACACAAACAAGTAGTAACATCGCCTTCTCTCAAGAAGAGATGGAAACAAAGGAGGTCATCATTCGCGGAAAAGAGAACTCCCTGACAACTTTATCACCCTTCCATCGCAAAAGCGCCGTTGAAAAACTTGGTAAGGTGAGGAGATGGAAGCAGAGGAGAAATGGATCGCTTTTGGTTGAGTTTGAACGCCCAGATGCCGCCCGGTCTGCCCTATCTACCTCCCATCTGACCTTTTGGGTCAGGGAGGAAGGGAAAAAGATAGAGAAGGATATTCACGTCGAAATACAGCTTTGTGTTGCCCGCTCCCGAACCAAAGGCATCATATCCTGTCGCCAGCTGCAAGGAATCAACGACGAGGATATAGCGGACGGGCTTTCAGATCAGGGAGTCACAACAGCTCGAAGGCTGGGTAAAACTGATGCAATAACCCTGGAGTTCAGCGCTCCATCGCTTCCAAACCGGGTATTTGTTGGCTACCCATCGGTCCCTGTCAGAGTATATGTCCCGGACCCACTCCGCTGCTTTAGGTGTCATCGCTTTGGGCACGGAGCTGGTTCCTGCCGAGGTGCAGCACGATGTGGCCGCTGCGGCCAGCCGGAACATGGTAAGGAGTGTCAGGGGGATGCCAAGTGTGTCCACTGTAAGGAAGGCCACCCAGCTTGGAGTCGGCAATGCAGAGTTTACAAAACCGAACGAGAAATTGCAGAGATCCGAAAGAAGCAGGCTGTGTCCTTCGCAGAGGCTAAGCGTATATATCACGAAAATCACCCCACCGTATCATTTAGAGACGCATTAATGAGTCAAACTCGCCAATCAACTACAACTGCAACGGTAACTGATACAGCTCGTAGTTCCCTTCCGGTCGAGAGTTCACCTGGAGCTCGCGTCAGATCCTCAAGTGTAGGCCACGTCACTCTGACGACAAAAGTCAGGGATTTGCTTGACATGACCATTGGCGACCTTTTGCGAATGATCATCACACTTCTACCTCCCGCACGAGAGGAACTATCGACCTCTTCGAACGCTGGTGTACCATCGCCTACACCACCGACCACGGCCACTAACACTGACAGTGGAAAGCCCATGATGCACACAAGGCCCCCTCAGAATGATGTTAGCGCTTCTCTAGACCTTGAGACAAACGCAACCATGGAGGCTGAGACGCCAGTATCCCAAGCAGTGCCAGAAATCATATCATATAGCTCTCTCCAGGAATCGGCTAAGCCCCCAGAGAAAAACACAAACAAACAGCCAACCGTAATCGAGGACAACACGACTGTATCTCTGAGACCCGAGGACGTTTCTGGGACGGTCAGAGATACATGGACGGTGGTTGGAAAAGGCGGGAAACCGATATCTCACCGCACTACAGCCAAGAAATCACCTGACGAGCACACTACACCAGAAAAGTTGCCGCAGACCCTGATTAAGTGCGACAGAGGCCAAACAGTAGGCGCACAAAAACCTGTAGTGGCTCCAAGGGCAGACACCGGTCCACCCCCTCTCCCACCACCGCCTCCGCGGCGACAGGGGCCTCGGACTCCGCAAGGTCCTGCGGCCCGGCCCCGTCCCCCCGGCAGCAGGTTCTTGTCGCCTCCAGGCAGTTCTCCATCACACCGCCCCGACAAGCGCACATTGTCGGGAACACCATCTCCGAACAGTATGGAGAGCCCGCATAGGAAACAGCGGCTACAGCCTGATTCCAGGGATGGGCACTACCGCCGCAACTCCATTGGCGCCTCTCCAAGCGTTTCTGGAGCGTCGTATTACTTTGACATATAACTAGTTATTTTACCCCACATCCCCATGAGTACCTTTTTACAATGGAACTGTCGGGGGCTCGTGCTAACGCCTTCGACCTACATACCACAATCAGATCCAATAACCCTGTGGCAGTCTGTCTACAGGAGACCAAGTTATCTCCTGAGGCCTCGTATTCTATTAAAGACTACACTATTTTTCGAAATGACATGCAGCGTAACACTATAGCACATGGAGGTGTTCTGATCGCCGTACACCAGGGGGTGCCAGCAGTAAAGGTCGCCTTGCAGTCACTACTACAAGCTGTTGCAGCTCGCATTTCCGTCGGTCGAAGAACGCTCACGATATGCTCCATATATTTGCCTCCAGAAGTTGCCATGCCCCGTGTGGAGCTCTCTCTGCTGGTGGCAGAGTTACCTCGGCCTTTTCTTCTATTGGGAGATTTTAACGCACATAGTACTACATGGGGACGCAGAAGTACTAACACTCGGGGTCGCTACCTCGAAGCTTTTAAAGCCGACGAAAGCTTATGCCTTTTAAACACGGGGAGTGCCACGCACTTAACCCTGCCTTATGGCCGCGAATCAGCCATTGACCTCAGTTTGTGTAGCCCGGAATTGGCACCCGTCTTCAAGTGGTCAACGCATAGGGACCCATTGGGTAGTGACCACTATCCCATCTTCTTAACCTGCGGAGTCTCTGCTTCTCTAGGTAATAGGCCACAACGATGGAACTTTACTAGAGCCGACATATCAAAGTTCCAGGGCCTTCTAGCCGATCTTTTTGCCGACCTGCCAAGGGACCCACCACTGTCAATTGAACAGTTATCTGCATATGTCAGAGAGGCTGCATTTCGATACATCCCGAGAACTTCAGGAAACCCTCGCCGCCCTCCGGTCCCATGGTGGTCTCACGAGTGTCGGGACGCCATCAGAGCACGCCGCAGAGCATACAGACGATTTAAACACAATAGTACTGAAACAAACCTCATCGCTTTCAAACGATCTCGTGCAGTTTGCAAACGTACCATCCGGCGAGCTAAGAGAAAATCTTGGGTTGATTTCTTAGGAAAGCTAAATCGTTCCACCCCATCCGCAGTCATTTTTTCCCAGATGCGACGCATTGGGGGCATCTCTCAGTCTGCTCCGCTTCCAGTGTTGCGTGTGAACAACCGAACAATCATGGACCCAGTAGAGGTAGCAAACGCCCTGGGAGAGGCGTTTGCTTACCGATGCCGGTCTAGAAGGGACGATAGAAATTTTATGCAGCACAAAATCAGGTCCGAACAGAAGAACATTGATTTTTCCACAACTAGTAATCTCTCTTACAATGCACCATTTTCACTAACAGAGCTCACCTCAGCAATCAGTGGACTCCGTAGCGTAGCGGAGGGCCCGGATCTCTTTCATAATAACATGTTCAAGGTGTTCCCTGAGCGTACACTGGATGCATTATTAAATACTTTCAATAAACTATGGCAGTCTGGGCAGTTTCCTCGTGCATGGCGAGAGGCAGTAATTATTCCGGTTTTGAAACCAGGCAAAACCGGTTCTGACCCACTTCATTTCCGACCTATTTCACTGACCTCATGTTTGTGTAAGCTCTTTGAAAAAATGGTAAATCTTCGTTTCACTTGGTTCTTGGAATCCCGAGGTATTCTTAACAACAACCAATGTGGTTTTCGTAAGGGTCGGAGTACTGTTGACCACCTCGTGTCCCTTGACACTGCCGTTCGAAGCGCATTCAAAGAAAGACGGCATGTAGGGGCGGTTTTCTTTGACGTTGTAGCCGCCTATGACACTGCTTGGCGCCATGGAATTCTCATGAAAGTATTCCAGTGTGGAATTCGCGGCCACTTGGGTTTTTTTATTAAGAACTTCTTAATTGACAGGACTTTCCGAGTGCGTGTTGGAGGGGCCTACTCGAAGGTATTTTACCAGGAGGACGGTATTCCCCAGGGAAGTGTTATGAGTGTAGGACTGTTTGCGCTCGCTATTAATGACATTACAGACTATCTACCGCAGTCTATAAAAAACTCGCTCTTCGTAGACGACCTTGCTATATGGACCACGTCGTCTACATCTCCATCCCTCTCGCGGCAGCTTCAGCTAGCCGTTAATCAGTTGAAGTCCTGGAGTGGACAGAACGGGTTATACTTCTCGACGACGAAAACGGTCGGTGTACACTTCTGCCGAAAACGTCGACCCTGCCCTGATCCAAGAGTGATTCTAGGGGACAGTCAGATCCCGTTTAAAACGTCGGCTAGATTCCTCGGAATTTCTCTCGACAGGCGCCTGACTTATGTTTCACACCTTAAACAACTTAAAGACAGGTGCTTCAGATGCTTGAATACTCTCAAATGCGTATCCAGGACATCATATGGGGCGGATAGGAAAACTCTGCTCGTTCTATATCGCTCACTCATCCGTTCGAAAATGGACTATGCCTGTTTCGTGTACGATTCGGCGTCTGACTCTGCGAAGCGCTGCTTAGACACCATCCACCACAGCGCTATTCGTATCGCTACAGGTGCATTCCGCACCACACCGACAAGTAGCCTACTTGTTGAGGCGAATGAACCTCCTTTGGCGATGCGGCGCCGCCTCCTTGGCCAGAGATATGCATACAAACTTGCGCAACATCCGAGTCACCCAACACATAAGATGGTCTTCTCGCGCCGAGTTGTGCAGCTTTTTCCGACCTTCGCAGGGGATTGCCTTTCTGCGTTCGTGCGCGAAATTTAGCATTGGAGAGTGGAGTCCAACGGCGAATGATCGCCCTGGACGAACCGTCTGAAATCCCTCCTTGGCAGGTAGCAGAAACTGAGACGGACTCATCTCTCGCTGGCTACGTAAAGTCTAATGTCCCCCCTGTAGAAACGAATGCTCTGGCCATGGAGCACATTTCACATTACAATGAATATGTAAAGATATTCACAGATGGGTCGAAGACGAGTGCCGGGGTAGGATGTTCATTCGTTGTGGGCACTACGACCAGATCCTTTTCGCTTCCATCTCGTGCATCTATGTTCTCTTCTGAATTAATTTACATGTTTTATTGAAACATGTGACGAGAATCTGTTCGTAATTTTTACCGACTCTCTCAGCAGTGTACAGGCACTAAAAATCTTCAACCCGAGTGACTGTCTTGTGCGTAAGGTACGCCTACATATTTCACGATTAGGGCAAAATCAAAAGAAGGTTCAGGTTTGCTGGATACCCAGTCATCTGGGAATAGGAGGCAATGAGGCAGCGGATGCCGCGGCAAAAAGAGCAGCGGAAAGAACATGTTCGCGTCGACTCCCAATCCCGGCCAGGGACTTGTTCCCCCATCTGTTGCATCACCTCCGCGGAGCCTGGCAGCAGTCGTGGGAGGTGCTTGCGAGCAACAAGCTGTTCGAGGTGAAGCCTGAGCTCGGTGAGTGGCGGTGTGCGTCGCGCCGGTGCCGGCGGGAGGAGGTGGCCCTCTGCAGATTGCGTACCGGCCATACATTGGCCACCCATCGTTACCTCCTTTGTGGGGAAGCGAGGCCGCCCTGCCAGCGTTGCGGTGTACCCTTGTCGGTGAGGCACGTGCTGACGTCCTGCCCTGGGTATAACGGAGAGAGAAACACACACTTTGGGGAGAGACAAGAGCCTTTTACTATGTCAGAGATGGTTGGCCGCGACTCCCGTTTGATAGAACAAGTGCTTACTTTCCTGAAGGCCATCAATTTTAGAATCATCTATGACCCTGGTTAAGCGCAACATGGTTCGTGAGGACCTAAGCTGAACACTGTTCGACATACTTCAGCCTAATGCCTTAGTACACATACCGTGAGTCCTCCGGGTGACGCCGCGCGGAGGGCTGCCTGGCGCGGAGCGCCTGACTCCCCCTGTGGAGTCTCACGCCCCGTGCTGAGACTACACTGCCGTCCGGCGGGGGCGGACGTGGGTCACATGAAAATGTGACTTGCGCCTGTCTTCCGTGGGGGGGGGCAGCGCAGGGGGAGTCCGCCTAGGTGCCCAGCTGTTTGCTGGGCGCCCGGGCGGACTCTGGGACTTCCCCGTACTCCCGGGCCCCCTGGGTCCGGGGGTACGGAGTGGGCGTCGGAACTGACGCCCCGACGCCTCGTGCCGGGCGCTCTCTGCGCGGCGTTGCCTGGTGGATCTTATAGGGTCTAGGTTTTGTTTTCAGGATAGGAAGGGCTGATGTCAGTAGTGTGTGTGCACCCTTCTGTTTGCTTTGCCATTCACCCGCACAGCGAGGTATTGATATCGAAACTGGTAATAAATCTCTAAATCACGTGTTCTTCTTGTTCCAGATGGAGCACTTTTAGCGATTGTACTGTTCTGGGCGCTATATGGCCTTACCAGGCTGGTGCGCCCCCTAAGCCCAAATAACTAACTAACCACTGTGTCATAGTCCCTAGCATCATCATGGTTCAGGTTGAAAGAATCGAAAATCTCCTGACTCTCGGGCAGTCCCATCGTGTAGAGCAATGACGTCACTTAGTATGAGCTCGCCTCTGTTTCGAGCTTGTTCAGCCGGTGGAACATTTCAAACGAAGTTTTCCACTTGCCCCAGTCCTCTGGAGTACGGAAATCAAACCTCGGAGGCGCAGGGTACAGAGGCATTGCGTCGAACAGAATTATTGCATGGTGTGCCATTTGCGGCAGTAGCGGGGACGACGCGCAGCGGCGCTGAGGACACCCCGTCATAGGGAAAACGGTCGATTTTTGGGGAAAGATCATCATGATGAGAAAATGACAAAATTTCGGGTATATCCAGCTAGCATGTTATAAGAAACAGTTCATCGTTATTTAGAAAGATCCCGTTTTATTATGTTATGTTAGCCGAACTGCCCGCCGATTGGATTCCCGTGAGACAATGTAGACTCCTTTTAACATGGGCCTGAAGCGGTATTTGGTGTCCCCATTTGCTTCTCGGTGGGAATTCAGCAAAATCATTCGGATGGTGTAATATATAGCGGCACCTTTTTCTTACCAGATTGTGAGACTAAAACATTTTGAGTACATGTTCACCATTATTTATTTCTGGCAGCCGCCTTTTTAAGCTGAAATCAGGCTAGTTTTGCGGCCGTCTTGGTGGTCACTTGAAGTGGTTTAATTTTGGCGTGACATTTTACACACCACATCATGCATGACTCGAAAAAATTATGCATATGGTGCGCTTAGCCTCCTGTCTTTAGCTCGTAAAATGCTTAAAACTACCTGATTGCGTGGAATCCTGCTGAACGCCAGCAAATGTTTTAGCTGCGCTGAGGGACTTTAAATCCCGCAGAGTGAGAAATCGTGTGCAGGACTAATCATCTCCCCAGCTTCAAAAACGCTCACTAGATGTCCAACAGTGTTGACTTATGACACTGGCAGATTCAGCTGCGTAATTCCGGGAGGGCACTGTGGATACCTATTGTCATGAAAGGGTGGGTAGCATTCCATCTCGCGCGGGTCGCTCAGGTGTTTGTTCACAGTTCCCCGAGCGGGACCGCCGGCTCGGCGACTATTTTTAACTGCGGACGGTTTCGTGGGGGCCGGGGCTGCTGGCAGGCTGCTGGCAAACAGGTTTCAGAGCCACAATGCACTTCCTTATTCAGAAGGCATGAACAAAATTGAATATGTTTTATGATACTGCTTCCCGTCTAACTGGATTTTGGAGTCCGCACTGGGGTGAATAATTTATACGGATAATAATTATTCCCGTTATTTTTCAACCACTGAAGTTGAACAACAATATAGCATCCCAATAGCAGCCAATTCATTAGCAGGCGCCACGTACCGACCTGGAAATGTCATGATGCTGTATCCCCCAATTCAGCGGGCGTAGAAAACTTGACAGAATTCTGGAAAGTAGTCACTTATATATCATAGAAAGCATATTTCCAATGTCTAAAAGGGCTATTCATACTTGTGATATTGTCCAACCTTAAACAAGCCGGGGGAACTCTGAATATATTTTCACTTTGATCTTCCTGTGAATGATGTTTTTCTCTGTTCGGTCTTAGATGCTTTCCCCATGCATTGTACTTAGTGGGGCATTCCAGGACAGATCGACCAAGGCTTGACACCACCATATCTAGAAAAAATCTGAAACTTTGTCTCCGGGGTAGTTTTGGGCCAGAAACACGCCTGTGAGAATCTTAGCCCCCTCCGATCAACGGTGACCGAGTTATAGCCCGAGGCATTTTCGGGAGGTCACCCTGTAGACTCATCTTTGATGCTTCATAACTCACAAACGCATAGCCTGATTAACAAGTTGTGTATATCATTGAACTCGTCTTGAACTATACTTCATTTCGAAAAAGAAAATTTCAAAATTTGAAAATTTTTGACTTTTAATTTGTTTGACCTTTTCTTTTTTGACCTAGCTTGACCTTTTCCCAGTTGAAATTGCCATTTTAGACACCTCAAAAATTTTGATTAATAAAATATCTTTCCATAGAAAAAATAAAAAAATGCGTTCTTGCTATAAGTTCCAAATATTTAGCACCTAAGGTAGGTATGTAGACGGTTTTTGACCACTGCAGTAGTACAGCCTTATGTTTAACGCCGCAAACATAGTGATTGTTTTTGTAATCGGTTGCTGGCAATCATATTGCTTTGTCTTTACAAAATTTTCATCGTGCAAGTGTCAGAATTTATGACAATTAACACGCGCCCACCCGAGGGGGTGGGCAACCGGCCTCCTCAGGTCTCTACAGGTAGTAAAAAAACACCTTAGCGCACCGCCACCGTACGCCATCTATCTCTAACACAACATATTACAACTTCTGGAAAAATTTTAGAACTGGGTCATACCAGGTCAAACCGCCAAACCAGGTCAAGAGACCTAACCTCGAAAAATACTTTGGGAAGTGCATCAATAATATCAAATTTAGCCTATCGTGGTTTGATTCACATTACATAGTAAGGTCGCCCAGCAAAATAATTTTTCGTAGCAGGATTTCTATGTCGATAACCGGGAGCAAGGTCAAGGTCATGGTCTTTCCATTAGAAATGCATGGGGCAATTGGTAATTTTGATAACTTGAGAAAATTGAGAATTGTCGAGAATTGCGATGGAGGTTTTGTTTTTACGTTGTCGTGTCTGGCTTGCCACTGCAGTTTAATTAATATTCCTTTTACCATACAGACCTAAGCCTGGCTCTAGGTCAAAGCAGGTTAATTTTGGCATTTGACTAGGCAATATTATAAGTACATAATCCGTTTGGGCTCAACAAGAGTGTTCCAATGGCGCTGAAAATTTCTTTCAACGGCTCTCCTCTGTCACCTATTATGCCACAAAATTTAGGTTTCCACTTTGTTCCTGTAAGAAATACTGTGACCTCGAGCAACCTCAAAGATGACACGACCAAACGATTGTGTGTAACATATTCGGTAGTGATTAAAACTGGCTGTTTAGCGGCATCACTCCCAGTGCACAGTGTAATTATTCATCTGGGATTCTGGGATCCGTGTCAGCTACGAAATGATCACCTTGTAAAAATATCATGAGGCAATCTGTTTAAGTGACCAAGTCGAATGCGTTACAATTTCAGGACACTTTTTCGCATATATGAGCAGATTCAAATTACTTTTTGGGAATGAAATTCTTTCAGACACGTCTGTTTACATTGCATGAATCCTCTCAAACGTATGCTGTGCTGCACTGGGTCACCTTGTATCGATACTATTTTTCCATCTCGGGGGACGATGTAATTGTGTGAGTTAGTGGTGCTCATAGGATAACTTATATTTGTTTCAATTATGGATAAACTCGCAACATCTTTGTAAACTTTCGTTTAAGGCTGAAAGGTCATTTATTAATAAGTTCATTTGCCCTCGTCTCCCTCGAAACAATGGATCCCTTTCTTTCACTTTTAATGGCTGCAATTTTATTTTTATAAATATTGTCCAAGTTTTTTCCAGTTCAGTTTAAGGAGTAGGTGTATCACTAGAGTCATCACGGGACTTTTTACGGAGACCCCGACCCCACCACCCAAACGAGCAACTCCCACGATGAAGTGTTAATCAATGAACCAAATTTGAAAGTCCCACAAGGCGTAACGACGACCGTCTACCTCAGGTCACACCCTCACCAGTCAGTTGCCAGCTGGCCTTCAGTATTTACGGTACCTACCACCTCCCAGTTGACCTAAATTATTTTTCCAGAAGTTGTAATATGTTGTGTTAGAGATAGATGGCGTACGGTGGTGCTGCGCTAAGGTGTTTTTTTTACTACCTGTAGAGACCTGAGGAGGCCGGTTGCCCACCCCCTCGGGTGGGTGCGTGTTAATTGTCATAAATTCTGACACTTGCACGATGAAAATTTCGTAAAGACAAAGCAATATGATTGCCAGCAACCGATTACAAAAACAATCACTATGTTCGCGGCGTTAAACATAAGGCTGTACTACTGCAGTGGTCAAAAACCGTCTACACACCTACCTTAGGTGCTAAATATTTGGAACTTATAGCAAGAACGCATTTTTTTATTTTTCCTTTCGAAAGATATTTTATTAATCAAAATTTTTGAGGTGTCTAAAATGGCAATTTCAACTGGGAAAAGGGTCAAGCTAGGTCAAAAAAGAAAAGGTCAAACAAATTAAAAGTCAAAAATTTTCAAATTTTGAAATTTTCTTTTTCGAAATAAAGTATAGTTCAAGGCGAGTTCAATGATATACAAAACTTGTTAATCAGGCTATGCGTTTTTGAGTTATGAAGCATCAAAAATGAGTCTATAAGGTGACCTCCCGAAAATGCCTCGGGCTATAACTCGGTCACCGTTGGTCGGAGGGGGCTAAGATTCTCACAGGCGTGTTTCTGGCCCAAAACTACCCCGGAGACAAAGTTTCAGATTTTTTCTAGACATGGCGGTGTCAAATTGAAATATTTTTGGTCGTTTTGTCCTGGAATGCCCCTAGTATATCAAAATACGTTGGCATAACCGCGAACTCCCTTAATCACAAAACCTGAGCACGCCTATAGCAACTTATCATATAAAAAAAGGTTAGGTAGTTACGGGCTTTTTATAGCGCCTTCTTTGCAAGGCATTGGGAGTATAGTATAGCTACTTTTGTTCTTACCAGCTTTCTTCGAGCAGTCTATTCACATTACATTTGAGCCGCACCCCCCTCCATTTTAGTATTGAAGCCATTTCTCTCTTCGTTCGTTACCGGCTTCCGGCAACAACAACAGACCACGATGAGACCGGAAAATCTGTTAGAATAGAAGCCGTTTCTGACTACGTTTGTCACCGGCTTCTGACAACAACGATGACGACGAGACAAGACCGGAAAAACTATTAGAATAGAAGCCGATTCTCACTTCGTTCGTCACCGGCTTCTGACCACGACTAGACTCGCCGAGCGGCCAGTATGGAGCCGCTTGAGAAATCTCAATCCGCTTTGCTCCATGGATTTCATAATGCAGCTCTGATAATAAAGGGAATGTGGCACCTTTATAACCTGATTTTAACTGAGATAGCTAAGTTGTAAAGCAAGTCGGAAAACCCGGTACTGTATATATCATTTGTCTTGGAACTCGATATTTCCATAGAAAAAGCTGAAACCTACCCGAAATGTACTTCTCATGTATTTCTCGCCAGGCGGCCATTGTTGTGAGCTTCTGGTGTGACAACATATACTGATGTCACGATGAGCATCAGCCAATCGAAGCCCTTGAAGCGTTTCGAGTATGGTAGTGGTTACCAGATCATGACATCATCCACAGGCGGATATTTATTTCTTTTCCTAGAGGAGCATTTTGAAAATCAAACTCTCGAGGTTATTGTAATTTTTTCAGAAAAATAATGAGTGATTTCATTATTTTCGGGCAAAATTACGCCTAATTACACAAATTTCCAGGTTTCGACCAAGGTGCCACATTCCCTTTAAGGACAGTTTAATACTGTTTTGACGTTTCATTAAAGGGAATGTGACACCTTGGGCGAATCCCGGACTTTAGTGTAATTAGAGGTATTTTTAGTAAAAAATCATGAAAACGTCCAAGATTTCTTTCAAAAATGTACAACAAACTCAATATTTTTATTTTCTTACCTGCTCCTGAAGGGGAAAAACAAACCTCTGCCTGTGGATGACGTTATGATCTAGCAACTTCTTCCATATTCAATAAGGCTTCAAGGGTTTCAATTGGCTGACTACTCACCGTGACGTCATAATGTCGTCATGCCAACAACTGGGAACTCTGTCCGGCCCATTTAACATCTAAAGGCCTTGGGCCGACCGCTTGGGTACATTTCAGGTAGGTTTTTAGCTTTTCTCTGTGGAAATTTTTAGTTACAATACATGTGATATATTGAGTACCGGGTTTTCCGACATGCTTTATAACTTGGCTATCTCATTCAAAATTACGTTATAAAGGAGCCACATTCCCTTTAGGGAGGGGGTGGCTGCCCGGTACACTAAAACATATAATTCTGCAAATCCATGCTCTCAGAATGCATGTATGCAAGCATTTTACAGACTGTTTGGCAGGTATTATACCCAGGCTGCCTTGGAGAAACATATCCTAAGTCATGGCGCGTACTGAACCGGTTTACCCCCAATGGTGTATTTTAACCGAATGCATTGATATACAAATATTAGAAAACAATCAAAGAAATGATGCGGATGGTGCACTGGAATAGACGTCATGGCTTTGGTCCGTATTAAAAAAGTGTCATCGCATTTAATCATCAAAGGTATGCGCTTAATTGTTTTATATTAACGTCCATGTTATTGCATGCCAGCGTGCATGGTTGAAAAATTCCGTGAGAATATATCCAATAACAATATGGCACTTTTTCCATGAATACTATCACTTCACAATTATTCCACGATTATGAACAAATTTTTGTGGTATAACAGAGCATGTAAATATGCTGATGCCTCTCTCGCTTCTATTGCTGGCACTTCCTTGAGCGAGGTGTCGTTAACGTAGTACCATCGATCTTCCGACTGGTTCTAGCAGAAGGCAGTGTAGTCGCCGGTCTTAGAATATTGTCAAAATAGTATGTTTAAATTACGAATCAGTGTAGTGAATGTCATCATCTTAAAGATGATTAGCAAAACAATTACGTTTTTTTTTCATTCACAAGTCTTAAACAGAGTGCATATGTTAGGATAAAACATAGGTCCTCTTGAGACCCGAGCCCAAAGTATTTGATGTAAGTGCAAAACCTTTTTGATTTTTGGTGTTTTGGACACAAGGAACTCAATAATGAACAAAAATCAGAATTCCAAGATTTTTAAATATGATTTATTGGGCTTATAAAATCTTATATATAGCATCCTCGAAGGAGATTGTTCAGCAACCACAAATGCTAAGAACACCGGACGAAAACTGATAAATTTCCAATAATTTAGGCTTCCTGTTCATACACTTATCAAAACTAGGTTCTTCAGTAACATTCTTTGAACTACCGACCTTCCTCGGAGCAGCCGCGAAACCGTCCGGCGCCCGCGTCTATCGTCAAACAAAGAAAATTTGGACTCACTTACCCTTGGGTTTAGTTTATGGCTTTGACACCAGACGAAGGCTAAAATTTCAAGCTTTGTATACATAATGGCTTTAAAAGGCTACGACATTGGTAAGAGGTGGTAGAGCCATTCAAACCTGCGTATAGATACCTATACGTGGGGACTCAGGAGGTTTAACTCTGACAAAGTGTAAAAACTATATCCATGATGAACTGCCGAGGATCCAACGTTCACTTGCCCAGTAACGGATCTAAAAAAAGTTGAGGAGACTGGGTAGAATCGTGATTTTCTTTTTAGAAACGACCAAAATCAGACAGGGTGGATAAGATCTGGCTGTTGGCGAGAAAGGAGGGGAGGGGACTCGGCTAGGCTGATCTCGACTGGACATCACTCAAGACAAGACGCGAAATCCACAAACTGCAGTTCGTCCACAACCTCACCCGTAGACATTTGCGCAACTATATCCAAAGCGTTTTACATAAATGGAGGCAGAACAATACGGACAGATCACTCCGAAACGCGCACCAAAGAACTGACTTAATGCAAGGAACAACAGACTCCAAAATATATTTTCTGCCAGTCACAACTAAAATTTTCAACATCAGAACAAATCAGGATAAGTGCACCAAATCAACCCTTCGAAAAAACAAGTGGGGGAACATCTGCGAAGTAGGCAACCACCCAAGTATTCTGGATATGGCTCAAATTTCTAAGCTCCCTGTTGATGTCATTGATATTTAAGAGACGGCATGTCAAAACTGAACACCCAGGCAAATCAAGTTCAAATATTTGCATCGCCTTTCTGCATTTGTGGCTATAACAACGAAGAGACCAAATACTAATTGTTGTGCTGCCCAAGAAATGCAAATCATCGAAGTTTAGTAGAACAAAGCATTGGTCAAATTGTCGGCACAAGTTTTACAGCCCTGAAAAATAGACAACAGCCCCGTAAATATCCTACTTTACGAATTCACCAGGTGATGAGGATGGTCATGCACTATAGCACGCAAAACCATTGAATTCATAATCAATAGCAAAATATTTGAACTAAATAAATGTTCATTTATAATAAATTAAAACGAAGTTGTACATCTTTGCAGCGGCGGGACAGTGACCTCAGCCGTAGTGGGTGGCCATGGGTTTGAGGCGGCGGTATATTGACGGATATTAATCGTACAAAAATTCGTGAGGGGCTGGATAGTTAAGAGCGTTGATGCGCTTTTGCATCGATCGAGACGTTTGTTTGACGTTTGAAATACTCGGGTAACAAAATAAACGTTGTTGTTGTTGGCACATAGCCAGGCTCGACCCCTGGATCTGCACCTGAGTTTGCCAGTCTATCGTCACAATTTGTTTTGTACCACTTGGTCCTGAACAAATCAGCTTAGCCCATTTGATTGAACTATGTAAGGTGTTATGTGTACCACTCCTGATTCCGAGAAGTGTCGGGGTGACTAAAAAGTCGTGGCGGGAAGAAAACAAGCTCGTCCCCGTCGTCTCGCCGCTCCTGCCGCGATCCCCTGTGGGGTTGTCTGGGTGGGATCGAACCCACGCACAGGTGCAGGTGCGTGGCCATTGTAGTCAACTGAAAGCGAGTCGCCAAAATAGTGTCGTCAGTCAAGGATATGACAGTCTGAGGCCTCCCTCTTTTGTAAAAGGGTCGAATGATACCCAGCCGTGTTTTTCGTATCCCACAGCTTGTATAAATGCGTGTTTCACCACGCTCAGTACTTCAACACATGCTCCCACAGGCTAATGACATCGAAATGAAAACTCTGTCCCTATCCAATGATTTGTTATTAACTGTCGCATTCACTTAGATGGCCTAGGAAATCTCCTGCGGGTTTTATGTTAACTCGGGAATGGCTCAAAGGCCGGTGGATGTATGTACATACATACAATAACGGAATGTGAGTAGAAATACACTGAAAGCAAACTAATTTCATAGATAGAAAGTTCAAAACAATATCCTCTGCAGTTTGAGGTCAAAGGTCATTCGGGGTCACTGACCGATTACGTAACCATGTGATATATTCCTGATAATGTACAATATTACCAGCAGTATAGCAATCCTTGGCCGGAAAATGAGGGTTTGAACTTGAAAAAGAACATTTTGAACTTGACATGTGACCTTGACTTTGACATTGGGTATCCTTGACTATGAAGTCATTGCATAAAATGTGTCATTCTTAGTAATTCTATTTGACCGAAACACTCGCGGTCAATGAATTTGAGAATGATTGCATGAGAATATGCGCACAAATCTCCTTAGGTTATATAACAGTATGATTGTATGCTCGTCGGGCCCCCTTCGGCGCTGCAAGAGGATATAAGGAGGATTCGCCATCGTGAATCTAGAGAGGGAAGAGGGTGATAAGTCTATTATCCCTTAAGACAATTCTTGACAGATTGAATTTTTTATGAATGGCTTTATCGGTGATTACCTGAATGACCTTACTGATGTATTTTTATTGGTGATTTAATGGAGCAATTGGTATTTTCATCAACGTGTCACTTCAACGTAAGCACTATATATGTGCTTAACCTTAAGAAAGTTTATGTTTTGAGAAGTTTTTTATGGTATATTGGTACAAAATTCACCCAGGCAAGTGTTCCATTTTGAATGAAAATTTCTTGCTGGTTTTCAGAAGATTGGGCGGCACCAGCTTTAGGTACTGCTTATTGCTGAAAAATTAAACATCTAAAACGAACAGTCTGAGGTCGAGCGCTGTTTTGGAACACGGCCGGACAATATGTGATTAGAATGCCTTGTCTGTGTTCGCTAATATCTCACCCCAAGGGAATTTTAAATATGACTTAGAGAGTCAATGTGTGTTGGACATAGAGAATTACATGAAAGCTCGCAGCCTGATCCCCAAAACCCTGCCAAAAGGCGAGGGATGACCTGGGTACGTCGCTTGACCTCGGCTATTTTGGTACACCCTCATCAATTACCCAAATTGCTTAACCACTGGAAAGTTACCTATGAACTCCTCTATCGAAAAAATCCTTCATGAAAACTAAATTATGGTTGTCAATGACAAAAGCTGTGTGACTTGGTTCTTGGGGGGGTTTTTACGCGTTCATTGCGATGACTATTTCGTGCCCATCCGATTATATGGTGAATGCATTGTTGGTGGATGAGCACTGTATCTGGTCGTCAATGGGTGGATGTGGGCATTGGGCACCCCCCCAAATTTGGTGACTTATAATTTTGATTAGTTGTTTTCTATAAATCTACACGCACTATATATATATATATATATATATATATATATATATATATATATATATATATATATATTTATATTTATATTTATTTATATATTTATATATATTCTTCGTGTGAGTCACGAAAATACGTTTCTAGCTTGTTTAAATTAGTGTTCGCCGAGCAAAATAGCTGAATCTATTCTTGACATGATGTCGAAAACACGATTGGCAGAATTATTCATATATCTGTGGGTGCTTGGACAACCCCATTGAAACGTTCAAGTGGTGAAGTATAGGTACTTAATTTTGTCGTGTTCTTCATTTCAATAATTTTGAATGGGTTTTTGCTCATCAACAGGCATGTGAGAAGCCTAAGGCACACTTTGAATTATATTATCACATTTTATCATGGTAGTCATTGACATAGTTTCAAATTTCAAATTGGGGTACCCCCAATCATTATCAAGAATCCGCGCCCTGATTCGCGGATTACACCCAACCCAGGCTGGAATGGTAGGTAGGTAGCTGATACCATAGGTAGATTCAAGGGTCAAAGGGGACACTTTCTCCTGATCGATCCTCAGCGCCCCAGTGAAAGGTCGATGACGCCCCCTAAAATTCACTTTCCCCCAGAATGCGAGTATCGGCGCCTCTGCGATAGGATTTGGCACCCATCTGATAAATTTTTCCACCCAGAAGTGCTCATCCCCCCCTGGTTCGGATGGCACTTCTCGACAAAGTGCCCATTCTGATAAAAAATCCTGCATCCGCCTATGGGGACATCGTGAGCAGAGGAACAAAGGGGGGTATGTTATTCGTTAACCAATTTTCTTGAGTCTTAGAGCACTGCAGTTGCAGAGGCTATATGTGGTTAGCCAATTTTTTAAATTTACCTGGGGCTCCATTTACGTTACAACAGTGCTCAGCATGTATGATAAAAGAAGGCTAGAGCGAGGGCGAATAAGAGTAGGTACGCAAGAGATGAGAGCAAGCAGATATTTTGGTTACTTAGCAAACACTGAGGTGGTGGAGGCCTAAGTATAAGATAGTGAAACCAGTGGCTCGGCTGCTAAAAAATATTTGGAGATGCCTTTGTTCTTTCCGCGAGGGCACAGAGCAAATTTGGTTCTTTGGTACCCTTGATATTATATCAAGAGACCAGGGAAACTTTTATACCCTGCTCCTAGTATCAAGAGTTTCTGCTTAGGGGAGAGCGGGGAGAGTTGTTTCATGGACAAGTTGTATCAGAGCGATTTTTCCAAAACTATCCGAGAGATGGAGCCCCCGACACAACCAGATGATGCGGCATGCGGTCCGGCAGCTTTCCTCATACTGCCGTCTGCTTGGCTTGGCGCGTTTCGCGGTGAGTGCAGAAAATATGTTTTCGGGATGTCATTCTGTAAAATTTCGTCGTAAGAAAATGTGTAATTGTCATTCAGATGATCACGAATCGGAAAGATCGCTGTAGCAGTGGTAAGGGTAGATTCTAAGGTTTCGTGCATGAGAAGGATTTTCCCGGCTGGCCGCTGATTTTTCAGCATGAGGACGTTTTTCCAATATGGGAGGGTGTTATATGTTGTATCAGGCATACGCGTAGGAAAAAGGAAGGGGGCCAGGGGGGCCTGGCCCCCACTTTTTGGCCAAAAATTCCCTGATCTCAGTCAAAATGAGAGAAAGCCGGACATTCTTATATCCAGCCGCTGCGGAAGGCAACGAGGAGCCCAAATTCGAACTGTTTTTGGTCCTGATGTTGAAAGTTTTTTGTCAGCATCAGGTTGAAGTTTGGCTGCCCCCCCCACTTTTTTGCCGGTGGCAACACTTATGGTATCAGGGCCAGGTGGGGTATGTTGTAACAGTGATACAACTCACCCCAAAGTACCAGCAGCTCATTAAGGGTGCCGCCACAGATTCTTTTTTGCCAAAAACACTATATTCTTATGACATGTAGCCACAACGAAAAATTAGGTAAAAATATTTTTGCTGCAATAAGTGCGGGTCAGGATAAGTGCAAGACAGGTCGCGCTGATGGAATAAAAGCAAAAGAAAAAAATTAAAGTCTAACAAGTCCAGTGACGAATCTAGGATTTCGTTAGGGGGCAGGCTTGGGAGAAGGGCGCCGAACCTGGGGGCGCCGAATCTGAGGGGCACCAATTTACCACCCAATAGGCGGCCAGTGTCGAAGAAAAAAACGTGTTTAAAAAGCGTATTTGTAAATGTTTATTTTCATGAAGCTACCTTTCAGTGAGACATGTTCACGTATACCATCAAGCATATTTCGGGCCGGCAAGGTTTCGCCCAGAACGTAATGACTGGTACATTGGTAAAAAATGCTGGACGCCCCCACTGATGCTAACTGAAGCACGATGAGCAAAGAATACAGCTAACTTCGGTCTTGAAGAAAACTGAGGTGTCGCATCGACCACACCCACATATCATAGTTGTCTTGGCTAACGCTGAGTGCCTACAGAAACCCTGATTGGCACTGCACTAAGCGTAATTAACAATGAATAGTGAACTTTGGTGAACTTAAGTCATGGCGAAAACAAAGATGTCGTGTCGACCACCTCCACATATCGCAGTTGTCTTGACTAACGCTGGGTCCCTACTGAAATTCCCGATTGACGCTAACTTAAGCATCAGAGGCCGCAGAGTCTCTACGGGCCTGAGCCCCCTGAGTTTTTGGTGGCTACCCTGAACTGATATTGAGTCCCCTCAGCTGATCTGGGACCGCTTTAGATAACCAGGCCCTCACACTGAACTTGAATGTGTCGCCACTGGAGCCTTCTGAGCTTTTCGGCGCCCTGGGCTGTTCTGGGACCATGAAAGAGTATTGTACAGGAGCTTACTGGCTTGGCCTTAGATCCTTCGCTGTTTTGCCCCCCCCCCTAAGCTAAAAATAACCCTATAGGTGAAATTATTGTGGCAGCCATGAGCTGGTCTAGGTCCCGTGAGAGGACTTACATAAGAGGCCTCTGGTTTGATCGTAAGGGGCCCTGGCTGTCCCTTGAGCTGACAAGGGGCCCCTGGGCTGGTATCGTGCTCGTTTAACTGATATAGGCCCCTTCAGCTTGTTTGGGACCGGTTATGCGGATCTGGGCCCCATGAGTTCGTCGAGACGCCCAGCTAGTCTGGCCATCTTAGTTTGTATGGGCCTCCTGAGCTGCTTGGTGCCCCCCTCAGCGTGTCTAGTCTCCATGAGTTGAAGACTGGCCCCCTGGGATAGTTTTGGGCCCCTGAGCTTATTTAGGACCTTTTTAAATTGGTAGGCACCCCACACTGCCTACGCTGCCTATACAACTCATTAGGAGTGTCGCCAAACTAATTTTTTCCAAAAACACTTTATTATCACATATAGCCACGACGAAAAATTAGGTAAAATAGTTTTGCTGTAAAAATTGCGGGCCAGGATAAGTGCAAGAGAGGCCGCGCTGATGAAATGAAAGCAAAAGCAAAAATTAAAGTCTAACAAGTCCCGAAAAGAGTGGCCATAACGGCCACATCCCCGCCTGAGCTTCACAGATTCGAGGGACACCCCTGCTCGCTCCCCACCTCCTACTTCCCACGTCCATGCAATTCATCCGTATCCCTGATACAACCCTTCCCGTATCTATTGTGAGATGATTACTTAGTCCATAACTAAAACGTTAAGGCTTTTCAGTTAACAGACTTTAGCCCCGACTAAAGTCTGCTGGTACCTAGTCAAGAATTTACCCGTTTCGACACATTGTGTTGGCTTCTTTGTTCCAAACGGATCACTTCCCCCTCAGTATCTCATTCCCCACGAAAGTCAAAGGAAAAGTACGGGGGGCGCTCGAAAGCTCTTGACAAGACGAAGATATTTAATACGAATAATTTTTTTCATTTCAGGTCAATATTGAGGTCAGAATAGGTCAAAGAAGGTTCCATTGGCCTACAACAGAGCAGTGTATGTTTCTCTCTAGATCTTCTCTCAGGGGAGCTAGCGCAAATATTTATGCATCATTGGATTCCTCTCATTGCGGCGTTGCTAATTATGTATAATATGACCTTTCTAGGTCAAATAGTGAAAATGACCTGACCTCGAGCTAGTTCAGGGTCACAGAGTGACCTGGTATGGTCATGTTGCATATCAATCGACTCCCCGTGACAATATAAGCACAATGCAAGCAAAATAGGAACTTTATCTCAATTCAGTGAGAAGTTATTGGCAAAACAATCACTCTATGCTCCCCTGACCTGACATGACCTTTGAGAGGTCAGATGCTCAAAACTCAACTTTGTGGTAAAGATCGTGGTAAGAATAGACGGTTTGAGGATTTTCAGCTTTATCTATCCAGTATTTAGTGAAAACGAGTCCATTATATTTTTAAACATAGACTTCTAATGGGGTGCCCAAAAATTTGACCCCACCTTAGGTCAACAATATCAAAATTTCGAGATAGCAGATTTGTAGACCCTAATGACCTTATCATATTCTACAGGTTTCAAACTGATCGGTTTGCTTATGTTCCCTGGGCGCTGCTTCAAACTCGTGATTTTAGGTTTCGAGGTCGGGTCACTTGACCTTGAATAGATCCTGGACCTGCCATGACCTTAACTTAAAGATTTGGTCAGATGTGTAAAATTAATTAGGAATACGGTACTGTAAGTTTCGTTGTTCTGCGTCTCTTTTTAGCTATATGGGGAAAACCAGGGGCGGGGCGAATTTCGCCCTCCCCAGCGGAGCGCGTGTTAACTCACCATGTGATACAACTCACCCAACCGGTGGGGTAAGTTGTATCAAGTGAAAAGGTCTATTCGCCGGGCAGTTTGAGGAAAACCAGTAAATATTAGGCAAACAATTAATTAGCAAAAGGAAGCCAAAGGCTGCAGCTACGAGATGGTATTAAAATCACGAGGCCATCCCAAGTAGTTACGATATTAATGGACCTGGAGTAAAAACTGATACAACCCACCCCACCCTCCCCTAAGGTCCGTAATCAGTAAGACAGCTGAACTAGAACTGTGTCCCAGGACTGGGGCCCACGATAAATGCATGCCAAAATTTGTATGGGGACTTGCTTCCAAAAGGTGCATGTTCGGTAAGAGTACGCAGTAGACCATCGTGCAAGAGTAGGCACGCTTAGGAGATAAAGGCACTTATTTTTGATCGAGACAAAGTGCATAATTCATATTTGGGAAGCTAAACATTGCAGCATTAATAGTTTTTGGAGCTCATGGACGCAACAACTTCCAGGGTCATATAGCGTCGCCAAATATTTCCCTGTTTGGAACGGTTCCCAGGGAGCCAATATTTATGCGTACCTATTCTAATATCCTCTTTTGTGTACTCTTACCGAACCACTCTGGAAAGAGTGCCCATGTAACTTTTTATTCATTTTGGGATCGTGTTGACTTACTGGTTGAATCAACCAACTAAAACAATAACCATACATAAACATCACGTCGGGGTTTTTCCGGCGGCACCAAAAAAGGCGGTGCAAAGCGCCGCCGTACTTGGCACACGTTATCCTTGATCAATTCGGCAAATTTTCCCAAAAATTTAAGGTCGCGTCATCTCAGGTTAGTTCACCAGTGAAGGGCAAGTGACCTAACATCCCAAAAAAGTTTGGGATATCATAAGCAAGAATAAGATTAGTATATCCGATTGAAACTCATATCACATTATGGGCCATTCGAGCGCTACACAAACAAAAATCCGATATTTTTTATATCACTGACCTAGGTCCAGATACAGACCATGACCTCTCCATTGAAAATACATGGGAAAAAACGGGAATTTGGCGAAAAATGGCTCACTTTATGTAGACACAGCTCATAAAATACCTTCATATTATTCAAATCGTAATATCTCAGACTCCTTCTCAGGTTCATGCTCCAATTTTGGGCCTGTGACCTCTGAGAGTTCATCTGGGGCTACCAAAGCAGGTTTTCAGACTTGGGTCAATACATTTGTAAGATGATGTGATAAATCTTTTATCTTGATACGATTACGTTTGTATTGTAATTGCGAGTCGATTGATATATGCATATTGACTATGCTATGCCAAATGATGACATTGACCTGATTTTTGGTCAGGTCGTTTTTGCTTTGATCTCGTATACTTCTATCATACATTATTCGATTTGCTGTAACGAGAGGAAGCAAATGGTACCTAAAAATTGATTCTAGCTCAACTCTGTCAGACGTCAGAGCCCATAAATTCTTCAAGAACATGTCACCTTCTTTGGCCTGCTATGACCTAATCATTGAACTGAGGCAAAAATGGCTGATGTAGTTGCGTCTTGATTTTTTGTGAGTTTTCCACCAGCTTTGGCATTTTTCGCTATCCCGCATAGGAGCCGAGTTCGGGGAGGGGAGGTTTCACCCACCCTCCCCCCACACCAGGGCGAAGGTAGCTCGGAGTCCTGCCGGGGCGTGCATTAAGTGTAGACACTTGCTAGGACTTCTCTTAATCGTAAAAGATCGAGGAGGTCAACGCCAAATTCCTGGACAAGATCGTGCAGGAGCAGACTTACGCTGCCGTGTTATTCTACACATTTTACGAACAAACGTTTGAATAATAAATTGTTGCCTCAGGAAAAGGCTAAATGACCTGCCCGCCGTTCAGAGAGGATGACTTGCCCCCGATACTCTTTTGAATTATTTCGGCTTGCACTCAGCGGCTCAAACCCTCCCAGCTCCTCCTCCCCTCTTCCCTTCACCCCTACGCCTCACGTCCTCCGGCCTGACCGAGACCCTAAGCCGCGACTTCTGTGGTATGTCAACAGAGGCATCGGTGTTTGTTCAAATCTGCTCGGACCGTCTGTAATGGGACGGACACGCCGAATGGTGAAATGCGGTGTCTTAATCTGTTTGGCTATATAATCTCGATTGGTAACAGAATTACACAATCCTGTGACGGGTGTGCAGCCATTTTTCTGTTGCAAGTATCGGTTTTGTGCCAAAGTTTTCGCCATAACCTGTAAATCAAACGGCCCCCTAAATTGATGACTCTGAGCGCGACCCTGCGGCCCATCACCAGCTGGGGCAAAAACATCCCATCTTTGAATAGCAGTGTCATCTTGGGGCTAAAGGTAAAACTCATACATGCACCAGTCTTTAGCAGAGGGTAGCACTCCCGCTACTGCCGCAAATGGCACACCATGGGTACCTTTGGTTTGATATACCAAAAAGGGTACAATTGTACCAAGGGTGACTGTTGCCGTACCTATTACTGGCGCGAACCTTCACTGTATATGGGCGGCTACTATGGCGCGCGCCAAGCGAATGTGTTTAGCAAAGCAATCTCTCTGCATCGTAAGAATAAAGTCTGCCATGAAATGGCCTCACCGGGGGCACCATGTACCAGTCTGCGATCCGTAGTCTCTTGTAGCCCGGCGGTATCTGCTTAGGTATTCACTAAGTATCGAATGTTCCGGAGCTATCACCAGACACCCGCGTCGGCTTTGATGCGTATATTAAGAGAGAGCCGCAATCTCCATCGTACCAGATCGGAGTCTGTCTGGTACACCCAGATGCCACGTTTGTGAAGATCCCTTTACGATAGACCATTTCCTCTTAAAATGCCCAATCCACAAACTACACCGTCGTCCCATTATGGATTACTTCTTCCAGAAACACATCCATCCCTCATTGCCCATTCTCCTTGGCGATGAACATCCCGAATTACTAAACCTCCTTTTCACCTTTCTTTACAGAACACGGTTAGAATTATTTATACAAGTTGAAAGGGTCTTCCACACAATTTGGCGAAACGTGTGGTTTTTACCTAGGATAGGTTTGTCCTGGTTTTTTACCTTCGGGTTTTCCAGGAAATAACGT
The DNA here is from genome assembly GCA_034440635.1 of Lepas anatifera. Taxonomy (NCBI): domain Eukaryota; kingdom Metazoa; phylum Arthropoda; class Thecostraca; family Lepadidae; genus Lepas; species Lepas anatifera. Next base: position 337,961 of record JAOTON010001336.1, on the reverse strand, counting down.
TTAGCTGATCATTATCAGGACACATATACACAACCCACCCAAAATCCATCACCACACATGCACTTCCCCAGTCGCGCCAGCACTACCCGAGCGAGCGGCCCCGGAACTGCGCCGGGTGTTTATACGCCCTGTGCAGGGCTCGGGGCCCCGGGGGTGCGAGGCCGGCTAAATACACAACACCCAAATGCGCACCACCTATTAGGTTATATATTCCTCGTCGCGATTTAGGCCCAAAATTCGGTGTGCATTTGGGCTGAGAGGACCTTGGCCACCATCCCTTTAGGACTGGGTCCCATTGACCCTCCAAAACTGGCCGGGTACCTCTAAAGTTCTCCTCTCCAGCGAATGGAAATTCCTCTGCTGACGACTAAAAAAATCTGCGTGCGTGGGTTTTGGGGCTGGTGGACTTTTTTGATCCGTGTGCAATTTTAACTGAGGGCCTAATCATATAGACCCTTTAAAGTGTCTGAGTACCACTTTATGCTACTCCTCTAACCCTCCCTCCTTCTGTCTGTTTCACCTCTTGGGCTTTTCTTGAAGAATGGGGGGATATTTCTAAAACATTTCCCAAAGTGTTATCCAGACCAGAGGCGCACTGAGAATCTGGAAAAAGGGATGATATCCCCAAATTAGGAAATAGGGACCAAGGGCATACACAATTGACCTGACCTGACCTGACCTAACCTGACCAAACCTAACCTAACCTAACCTAACCTAACCTAACACCTAACCTAACACCTAAACTAACCTAACCTAACCTAACCTAACCGAACCTAACCTTACCTAACCTAACCCTCATTTCCTCCTATCATCATGTGTCTTAGCACGCCTCTGCAGCATCATGCACCCCACTCTCATGCATCTGAGCACGCCTTTTTGGACCTTTTGAACGTTGGACTTATTATTCAAAAGGTCTAACTTTCAAAGTGTAGAGCCTATGAACATTCGACCCTTTGATCAGTGGACCTTCTGACGTGATCCTGTGAACCGCGAGATGTGATCTTCTGCCTACCACCATAATACCGGTTGATTCTGCTCTTATTAATATTCGTTTTGCACTTTATTTTACTCAAATTATTGCTCCAAATGATCACTGTAGGTCGTTTTTGGGGATTGTTGGCTTAGTGGAGAGCACCAAAACCTCCCAAGTCACTGATCTTGGGTTCAAATCCCATCTGAGTCTCTGGATCTGATCCCATAAATCTATCCTGACAGGGTGAGACATAAGTGACTCTGTTTAACCTTGGCCATAGGCGGATCCAGGGGGGCAAGGGGGGCACGTGCCCCCAGATCGACCCTCAGCGCCCCCTGAAAGGTTGATGGCGCCCCCTAAAATGTCGCTTCCCACCCCCCCCAGGATGCAAAAGTCGGCACCCATCGATAGGATTTGGTGCCCACCTAATACCTTTTGCCGGTCATAAGTGGCGCCCCCTGGTCCGGATGGCGCCCCTCGGGAAGGTGCCCCCCGATCGGCAATCCTGGATCCGCCTATGACCTTGGCAGTTGTTTTTAACCAATAAAATTATAAGGTTTTTATCTGATATTAAAAGAATCATCTGGGGCCTCAATAAAGCAGAGACCAAAGAGGTCAGGTGTAACATTTACTTGTGCTGGCATATATTTGCTACCAGAAGTTAAATAAAATATGAGCCCCGCACCTACAATACAACATTGGGCTGGAAGCATTTCTTTAATTAATCTGTCATTGCCACTACTTTCTACTTAGCACAGGGAATTTTCATCTAAATTTTACTCTCAACTTGAAATGAGGAGTGGAAAGTAAATGTTTGGGGTACTGCAGTTGGTTTTATGTGGTATAATGTTCAGTTTCAGATTCTGCATGTACTCTTTGTGCAAGTTTGACAGTGATGAGGGAATTTATGGAGCATCTATCTCAATGAAAGGAAGTTGACCTGCTCAGCAAGCATGGGAAGTCCTGCTGATAATCATTTGTTGTACCTGAGCCCTGAACCCATCAGATTTGAGCCAGTCAACAAGGTATCTGCTGTTTTCTTTGATGAAACCAACAAGCAGGTGAGCAGCATCTTTTGTAGCTTAGTTTCCTTGCATTCCTGATTTTTCATAACCTACAGTGAAGAGGGTTTAATGAGACAGACTTCATTGCCTGGCTTGCCTTTTCAAACTCTCTCTCTCTCTCTCTCTCTCTCTCTCTCTCTCTCTCTCTCTCTCTCTCTCTCTCTCTCTCTCTCTCTCTCTCTCTCTCTCTCTCTCTCTCTCTCTCTCTCTCTCTCTCTCTCTCTCTCTCTCTCTCTCTCTCTCTCTCTCTCTCTCTCTCTCTCTCTCTCTCTCTCTCTCTCTCTCTCTCTCTCTCTCTCTCTCTCTCTCTCTCTCTCTCTCTCTCTCTCTCTCTCTCTCTCTCTCTCTCTCTCTCTCTCTCTCTCTCTCTCTCTCTCTCTCTCTCTCTCTCTCTCTCTCTCTCTCTCTCTCTCTCTCTCTCTCTCTCTCTCTCTCTCTCTCTCTCTCTCTCTCTCTCTCTCTCTCTCTCTCTCTCTCTCTCTCTCTCTCTCTCTCTCTCTCTCTCTCTCTCTCTCTCTCTCTCTCTCTCTCTCTCTCTCTCTCTCTCTCTCTCTCTCTCTCTCTCTCTCTCTCTCTCTCTCTCTCTCTCTCTCTCTCTCTCTCTCTCTCTCTCTCTCTCTCTCTCTCTCTCTCTCTCTCTCTCTCTCTCTCTCTCTCTCTCTCTCTCTCTCTCTCTCTCTCTCTCTCTCTCTCTCTCTCTCTCTCTCTCTCTCTCTCTCTCTCTCTCTCTCTCTCTCTCTCTCTCGTATGTGTGTGTGTTTGCAAGTAACATGTCTTATGTACCTAGTGTTTCCCTCAAAAAGTAAGTTGAACTGCAGAGCAACGGGTCCTTTATCAGTGGTATCGGTTTTACTAGCCGTGCTCGTCTCTGCTCGTGCCGGCAAGGCGAATATGACACTTTCCGATAATTTGAACTGAGCTTTCAACCTGGTAGAGCATACAGAAGCCACTTGGTTTCATATTTCGTTTCTCTCAGAACTCCATTTAAGGGAGCAACAACGCTGCATGGGCGTCCTAACTTAACACGCGCATTGACGGGGGTCTGTGCCACCTCGCTTTGACGAGGGGAGGGCGGGTACCCGCCCCCCCCAAGATCTTGAGAACCACGGTAGGTAACGAAAAACGGTAAACGGCGTTCGATGGGTAGCCCATCGACTTCTACATCGAAAATATTTGAACCAATTTTTGTCAGGTCACATTTAAGGTCACGAGAGGTCAAAACATTCTGCAATAGGGATAACATGTAAATTAAGTTTTTTCGGCCATTACATCTGAACAAGAAAAGATAGAGCAAAACGACTTAAACTATATGAATCCTCGCAGCAAGCCGAATCGAATGATCTATAATTTGACCTTGTTAGGTCAAATCAAGAATTTGACCTGACCTGAGGTCAAGTCAGGGTCAAATTATATAAAATGCATATCATTAGAACCGCAAAGCCAAGGCGAGTCTAATGCAGCTAAAATAAACGCTCTATCACTATCTGTTACTGAATTATACAGTAAAAACCATTTTTTCTATGTATTTCCAATGGAGAGGTCATGCCTCGTACCTGACCTTAGGTCATCGATATCAAAAATACTGGAATATATTTTAGAGAACTCGGTGGGTACATTATGTGATATGAGTTTCATTCGGATAAGTTCACCCTGCTCCGAATTATGCTATCTTAAACTTTTTTAGGTCAGGTCACTTGACCTGTACTGGTGACCTGACCTGAGATGGCCTAACCTTAAAATTTTCACAGAAGTTGTAAAAATGATGAGGGAAAAGGTATGCCAAGCGCGGCGACGCGTAGCACCGTCGTTTTACTGCTATCTCCGAAAAACCCGAGGGGGCGGGTACCCACCCACCCCCGTCAATGCGCGTGTTAAAACACACGTATATGACGCAATGGCTCTCGGCGGCGGTTCGCCTCCGGAGTGAGGCCATACTAAAGCTGACAGGTCGACACCCGCTCTAAATGCATGACGGCCCTTTTGCCGACCTGTGACCGGTGACGAACACTTTTTCAGTGGCTGGTCAATAATTATAAGATGCTCATGTTTTGTGCATGTGTAAGTTGGATGGGCGGATGGTCTACATTCCAGTTGTGTACCTGGCAAGGGTCAGCTCGCGGTTCCTGAATAGTTGGCTAAGGTGGACCTACAATTCTCCGCTCGATCACCTACAGACGTGCCCTGGGACCCAGTACTTTATATCCCGGGGTCTCCTGGCGTATACTGCGCAGGACTCTCTTAGAAACTTTCCTCAGACGTGTTTGTCAATATGCGTTGTTTTCTTCTTGTGAGCAGTTTGCAATTCATTTTATACAAAATGTTGTGCGGGTTCCACTTTATTTCGACGGAATGGTGCGCCCAATGCACAACAGCAATTTTCCCAGACTGCTTATAAACCAAAAGACCTTGGCCAATCAGCTGCAATGCTGCCATTTCTACAATCCGAATATGTTTTAGATATCCGGCATAAACCACCACTAGGCCCGCAAACTTACAGGCGTGCTTGTGGCGTTCACCTGTTTCCACTAGTCAGTCATTCAGTTGGATCCTAGGCTGTGGGAGCCAAAAACTAGTGTTTGGGCAGATGTCTCATTATACTTCCCTCTAACGGGTGGAAGTATCCAACGGTTAGTTCTGCGGGTAGTTTCGGTAGTTCTTTCCTCCGACGGGTGGTTCTGCGGAGCTCTGTCCCATAAATTTTTCGGCTGCTGCTGAGTGGGTGCCTCGCATTATGTATCGACTACCTAATCGGCTGCATAGTCGTAGTTCTTTCATCTTTTTGTAGCAGAAATATAGCTGACGTGTAAAAACGTAGATGCCCTGTTATAGCAAGAGGAAGAGGCAGCAGTACACACTCTTGAATGTGTAATGTGTTTCAGATTTTCACCGTCCGCTCTGGGGGCGCCACTGGCGTTGTGACCAAGGGCCTGGACCTGGTCCGAAATGTCAGCTTTCGCATGGAAGATCGTGGCCCCGTCATCTCTATCAAGTTCTCGCCGGACCAGAAAGTGCTGGCGATCCAGCGCACCAAAACATCGGTGGTGAGCAAACGGAACAGCTGCCAGGCTAGAGCAATGACTGTTGAATGCCATTTGAAATTCCGCGAACAGCACAAGCCTGTTCCTACCTTTAGAAAGTGTGTGTTTTTTTTTGGGGGAAACATAGGTGGTGACAAGTGCATGGGCGCCGAAAGCAGGAGGGACAGGGGGACGCGTCCCCCCCTGTTGGCCAACCAGGCGGGGACGTGCCCCCAAAATTTTTGGGTCAATCGTCATTAATGCTGTCAGGTACCGAATATGCTCAAAATTCGCCTTCCCCGGTCAGCACCAGCCCGGGTCCGTCCCCCCCTGCGAAACCTCTGTGGCGGCGCCCCTGGACAGGTGCAATGAAGTTTGGCGTGTTTGTTATCGCTGAGGGAACGAAATAAGAAGAAAAGAATCAGATAAAATTACAAAACAGACCTTTGTATTAGGAACTGTTCACATCTGACGTAGTGACCAAAGGGGAGGGGGTCCGGCATATTCTGACTTTCTGACGAAGGGAGAGGGTCTGGCTTTTTCTGAAGATTTCTGACGAGTGTGGACAAATCATCGGCTATAATGGAATTGTTTTATTGAGCGAGAACTGCGCAGGCCCAGGGTAGTTGAGGGGAGGGTACTTCATTGTTTTGTAGTCAATGTATTTTAGTCACACTCAGTGTCCTCTGCCACCAGCTGCCCGTGCGGTCCGAGCTTTGTAGCTCTGCGGCGTCTCTGCGTGATTACTTATATCGACCGACCGCCGTTGCTGTCAAGAGGGGGGAGTCTGGAAATTTCTGACGATTGCTGATGAAGGGGAGAGGGGGTCAACCATTTTCTGACTATTTCTGACAAAGGGGGAGGGGTCCAAACATCCTCCAATTTGGCTGACACGTATGTGAACCCAGGGTACCTTAACTATGGGTACAACCAAGTTTCCTACTAAATCTAGTCCTCCCCTGATGACGTCACCGACATTTCCTACCAAATTCTACGAGAACCTACCAAGTTTTGGGAGGATCGGCTGGAACATACCAAATTTTGGCGTAATCTGGCAGCTATCTAGTAAAGATCTAAATCGACTTCCTTTACCCATTTAACAGTAGCCTTGGCTTCAACTGCGAGCGGCGTATTTTTTGTGAATCTAACGTATATATCAAACCACTTCAAAGAATTGTTGAAAGGGCATGCATTAACTCAAGCCCAGTTGTATTTATACAGCCATGAAAAATGATTTTGACAAACATACCGACACAGATAAATCAGCAACAGAATACAAAGAGAAGCAATTTCTAGCTTCTCAATCGCAAATTTGGATACCTTCCATCACGTAAATTTAAATTATCAGCATCCACACGCAGGCCATTTTTTAACATGTTAACTGGGGGGGCATTTGCCCCCTCAGTCGGCCGAAATGCCCCCCCAGTGCCCAGAAATTGCTCCCCCCCAGTGAAACGGCTTCTGATAGGCAAGAGATGCCTTAAAATTGAACAAACGCGAACTCGCCTAACGAAAACAAGAAGACACCGCCTAATAATAATGATTTTGTTCTATTGCTCGTCCCAAATTGACAGTCCAAAATTGTGTCAACATATTTCCACCAGTAGCTATCTACTCCATCGTGCAAAAACGAAACAAAGTGCGTAGTTACGGGAAATCCCGGCAAAGCAGCCCCAACTAATCCTAACGCTAGAGATAGCCCACAACCAATCAAACATCGTGTTTCATTTCCGTTCAGAAGCCCACGTCCCAGGCAGAACCGTGGGATTGCATGATGCTCTCATGGGCGCCATATGACCTATGATGTCGACGCGCTCCTAAACTCCAACTATGATGATGATGACGATGCTCTCATTTCATACGTGGCCAGTGATGAGTTGTCGGCGCTCGTTCGTGGATTAGGCGGGACACGGTGTAGGCAAAGCGCGTCAGACTGGTTGCTGGTGTGGCGGTGTGAAGTGCTCAACCTATTTATTTATTATTGTGGTGTGAGCATACGTAAACTATACACTGAAAAAACAACACCTCGAGCGTAGAGTTCAAATCTGTCTAGTGCTAAAAATACCCAATTTTTAAGCATTTGTCTAGAATTTTTTAGTAAATCTATTCTGACAACTGCCTTAATCTCAGCATTAAAAGTGTAACATTACAAGCGTGTGGTAATTTAATCTCTGTGCTATTTTAGCACGGGGCAGTTCCATTCGTGCTGAAAATGCAAAGGGGTAAATTTATAAGTACATGCATTCTGCAGAGTATTTCTATGGAACTCGCACACTGCCTCAAGAATAGTCTTACTCTCCTGTGGTGAAACAATTCTGCCAATAGATTAAAACGAGACATTTGCTAATTTAACTACGCTAAAGTAATGTTTTCATTCCTCTGATTTTCATTTGAGTGTGTTTCTGTGATATAAGAAGGTATATTTTTTACTAACACTAACACGTGGGTGGAACCGTGCCATTTTGTTTTCGCTACAGTTTTGAGCTTGAACCACCGCGTTGCAGTTCTGCATTCCACAGAGTGTTGATCACGACGCGTGGAGGTTAGTCTAGTCGTGGAGAAGAAACGAAGATGAAATCATTCCAGCTAAGTACAACAAATAGCAAAGAGCGTTGATAAGTTTTGAAGTGCTGCGGCGAGGAGCATGATGATGAGTTGCTAAGATGTTCCCTGGCCTCTCCCTCGAATCCGGAAATGTAAAAAACACTAAAGATTATATATTCGGGCACAGCCCTTCATCAGAATCATGGAGTAAATATCAATAATTATCAGTCCTAGTCTGGTTAATTATACTGTTAATTAATCTGTTAACTAGTCTGCTAATTGATAATTCTCGAATAGGTCTGGCTATACTAGGTCTGAGAATTATTGATATTTACTCCATGATTATGATGAAGGGCTGTGCCCGAATATATAATCTTCAGTGTTTTTTACATTTCCGGATTCGAGGGGAGAGGCCAGGGAACATCTTAGCAAATAGCAAAGAGCTTTTGAATTGCCTCAATGGGCCTGATATGAATCATTTATATACCTATCTTTGTCCGGCATCCAGGGCGTCGTCAAGGATTTTCTACAAGAGTCCGGATCTACAGTGGTGAGGTAGTGATAACCTATATTTTCACTTGATTTAAGCATATCCAATAGTATTCCAGCACAGATATCGAATGTGCCCTTTTCCGAACAGTAAAGGGATTTCCACCCCCCCCCCACCCCCGTAGCGATGCTTTTGTTAGCCACTCCCGGGATATAGATGGGTCATTCCAGGACAAATTGTCCAGGTAGGAAAAAGTCCAACATGACCCACTCCTCAGATTTCCACCAAACTTTTACTCAAGGCCCCCTATACAAAAGAACAATTGGGCCTATTTTCAGGCTAAAAGGTCAAAGAGGTCACCAGATAGAGTTCATGAAGGTTTCAAAGCTAACACAAACATTGAATCAGAAATAATTTCATCTCTTAAAAGTGGCTGATCTAAATTGATTTGTATGGATATCGCTGGATAGAAGATACCCACATCGGTTCATATAAGGAAAAATAAAAAAAACTTTTCTTCAGGTCAGGTTTTGACCTCGTGACCTTGTGACCTCCTCTTTAAATTTAGAATTTAAAAATATATTCTAATTTTTCACTGGGTGCTCCTCAGGGTATAAGCTAACCAATGGTGGGTGATCATTGCTTAATTCAAGTTTAGTAACAATTCACAGAGGCCATCAGCTAGGTAAAGTTATCGTTTTTGGCCATGAACGGTTCTCCGGCCACCTCAGAAAAATAGGTGGGCGCTGGCCTCCCAGACCCCCTCCAGTGCGCGTGTTAAGCAAGTTGTGCAGTGTCTCAAAGAGGTGATCCGCGGTAATGAGTGGAAATGATGCAGTGGTAAGCGGATATGAAAGAGGAAAAGTTGCGAAGTGTAAAACGAGGAGGTCTTTCTTAGACAAAAAAGACATACACCTAGTGATGTTTGTGCAAAGAGGAACTAAATTATTGTAGTGATTGTAGGTCGATTCAAATATTGTTCCAAATTAGAGTGCAAATTAAAGGTACCTATTTCGATTATTAGAAGTAATTATGAAAACAAATAATTAAAACTCTCCGTTGCAGCGTATGTTTTTAGAGTGTACATTAATCAGCCTAATCAGAGTAATCTGTCCTCAAACGCTCGATGAGAATAAACCGGGTCGTTTTTTTAATCGGTGTTTCTTTTCAGCAGCAATGTAATATTAAACGCGGGTTCATTGTGCAACTTGCAAACATTTTTCTACGCCAGGAATTTCACATTTTAATCTATTTTTACTCCCTCACTTCCAGTTTACACTGTTCGGGTTTAGCTGACAATCTTTTTACTCCAGTGATATAATAATATTCCCTCAAAACACATGCATTTTTGCATTACATCGGTGTAAAATGGGTTGTGGAATAATGCTGGAAAGAGGAGTTGATTTTGGCACCGTAAAATAATCCTAAAAATGGCGTACTTTTTGGTAGTTGATATTTTCATCACCCACGAGAAGGGGCTTAATTATTCCTGTTTCATGGCATTTTACACTTCTCAATCTAAAAATATCGGGTGTAAGATATTCACGGAAAGAAGAGTGGATTTTGGCACCGTAGAAAAAATCGAATTTCTGGCGTACTTTTTTCAGTGTATAGTGAGATTACTGCACTCATTCTTTTTCTGTAAAGTTGTTACTTGGCCTTTCTCATCGATTCATTGATGTTGAAAATGGAGATAAATCATATATTCGGCCACACCCCTTCGTCAGAATCATCAAACTGGCTCCCGATAAACGTTTCAACAGGGAAAGAGTTAGAGACGCCATATGACCCTGACAGATGGTGCGTCGATAAGCCCCAAAAATTATTAACTAGTTTTTGCACGACATTCCCAAGAGGATTTTGACAGCAACATCCACACTGCACGTAAAAGCTTGTCTCAATTTAGGCTATAAACCACTTGCGTTCGATATTTGAGGAATTTACTTACCTTGCCACACTCATAAAGAAAAATAGGAAAATAGTTTATCGGTCAAATCATAGAGATGAACTATTACTACATTTGAATAGGCAGTTCCTCTCTAGTAGTAATAGTTAATCTCTATGGGTCAAATATCTCAATTTTTTTCTTTTTGTTGTGTTTGGCCCCGCGATTTCTCCTGTTGGTACTTTCTTTAAATCTGGCCTTTTTGGCCCTTTTTCTCGTAGCTGGCATCTAGGCTATTATTGGTTTGTCCCTTGTATAAATATGACTTCTTTTGGCCTTCTCTGCTCTTGAAAAGATATTCCGACACCGAAAAAGAAAACGAACAGCAGCAAAAATTAATGTGGTGGTGAGAGGGAGGGACAGAACTGTAAAAAATACGATCCAAAAATGACGGCCACCAAACACCGGATGCGAGGCATGCGATACTATAGGCGCCATTTGGGTGAAAAGTTGGCGGCAAAGTGCATCCTCTGAGGCTCCACCCTCCCCCAATTATCAAAATCCTAGATCCACCACTGTTCGAGAGCAAAAATTCACAGTTGGAAAACATGAAAAATATTAAATGTTAGCGGGGAGTGGTGTGACCAAGATAATTGATGATGCTAAAACATTTTCTGGTTCTGTGGATAAAATCATTGATGGCCACGCGGGATTGGAAGGGCACTCCTGGCTTCCTACTAAATGCGTAGTGTGCTAAAAAAAGAATACTGCGTCAAGTCAATATCAAACCGTCAACAATTAGTTTTAAACGGTGATACAGGTAGCTTTTCTGGTCGTTTTAGCCTCAAATATGGGTTTTGTGGTATTTATTTGGCCATTTTGTGAAAAATGACCCCTTTTTGGACGTTTTTATAACTCCGCTTGGCCTTTCTCCGCCGAAAAAACTGGCAGCCCTGGGCAGCATCTATAATCTTTAGAAGATGGAAGAACACAAAAATTGGGAAACATTTTTTAACACTGACTCCTCTAAGTTGTATTCCCCCCCCGCCTCCAAATGGGGTCTTGATCCCCTAAAGACACTATAATTGCCACCACAAGAAATGCCCCCCCCACTGATTTTTCCTTAAAAAATACCCTGTCCACACGCTGATAATCTGACTGCTTACCAAAAAAAAAAAAATGCAGAATAAGCGTCGATACGGGTGAAGCTGTCAAACACGCGACCATTGGAGTCAAATACCTGAAGCTTGATGTTACGAAAACTCGCTGAAATTTCTCGTCGTGCACGCCTGCATGGAGTAAGAGAAGAACAATAATACTAACGTTAAAAAACAGCAAACTCGTTAAAACCCGCCCACTTTTATTAAACGCCGAGATGAACATGTTTACTCTTGCCCACGAGATCAAGCGTTGCTTATTATTTTCGGGAGTTGCCATGGCAACATCGTCAGCAATCAACGACCAATCAAAATCTGTTCAAAATCAAGTGTTGCTGCAAACAGCTGTTAGTGCTGAAGTTACTATTATTTTGACACGCTCTAGAAAATTGGTAAAAATAATATTCCTCGCTTGAGTTTTTGGAAAACGTCCGATGGTTTCAAAAATAAAAATGTTTCCGCTTTCTATTCAACGATATACATTTTGTTGATCGAGCTCTTAAATTGCCTTTTTAGGTCTTCGAAAAAGTGTAATTTCTTCAATGCCCTGCATAGTAACTGTTGTGCCCGTCCAGCCCTGATGACGTAATGCTGCCAAACAACTTGAACGGGGTCTGATGTGAACACTAATCGGCCCCTTAACGTCTATCGTTAACCATGTGTCAATATTTTTATTTTTCCAAGATCCAAGTATAAATACGAATTTTGTCTAAACTTTTTCTTTTTTAAGGCCAGTGTCCTTATATGCCGAGAATTATTTCAATTGCCTCTTTTACACACCAGAATAATGAGGGGCTTGTTGTAATCTAGCCCCTTAAGTGTGTCATTCTCAAAAGCCATGATTGTGAAGAACGCTATTTCGCAGTTGGATCGCCGTGAGAAGGATTTTTGTGTTACTTAATTCATCAGACTTTGAAAAGAAATTGTATACTTGAGTGGACGTTTCTATCCACTGATATGTGGTACGGTGCGATATCTCACGTCACCACCTACTCGCAAATAATGGAAGCTCTTCCGTGCGGTTCAGGATGCATTATTGTGGAAAGCTTTACACCGCTGTAGCCAAAGCCATGTTCACACATGGCTTTGAAGTAAAGATTGTGAGGAACGTTGTTTCTTGATTATTGCACAAATATAGCTATGGATATAATAATCTAGATAATCGGCCGAATGATTATTGATCGATTATTTGAATGTGTTCGTTTCTATTTATAGGTCACTTTAAACTCTCACTGTTTTAAATCACATCATACTTATGACGACAACACTTTAAAAAGCCACCTCAATAGTGTGGAAGTATCTGTAGTGCATGCATACCTGAATACTGTGGTGACACCGATATCTCGGCCTCATCTCCTGTGCTAGGGCTGAACTCTCGCTCTATCACGCGTTTGATGTGGTTATGGGAGGACTGATGCAGCAAATAATTAGTTTGCGCTGTTGTGAACTTATCTAGGACAGCCTCCAAAACAGGTACTTGACTCCCGATCAAAACTACAACGTAAGTGTGATCTTCCCTGGAGCGGTATTACCGTGTCACCAGCGTGGTGTGCGGCCGCTCCGCCGGACCCGACTGACCCCCGGCTGACACGCGGCAGGTAGCGTGGTGTGCGGCCGCTCCGCCGGACCCGACTGACCCCCGGCTGACACGCGGCAGGTAGCGTGGTGTGCGGCCGCTCCGCCGGACCCGACTGACCCCCGGCTGACACGCGGCAGGTAGCGTGGTGTGCGGCCGCTCCGCCGGACCCGACTGACCCCCGGCTGACACGCGGCAGGTAGCGTGGTGTGCGGCCGCTCCGCCGGACCCGACTGACCCCCGGCTGACACGCGGCAGGTAGCGTGGTGTGCGGCCGCTCCGCCGGACCCGACTGACCCCCGGCTGACACGCGGCAGGTAGCGTGGTGTGCGGCCGCTCCGCCGGACCCGACTGACCCCCGGCTGACACGCGGCAGGTAGCGTGGTGTGCGGCCGCTCCGCCGGACCCGACTGACCCCCGGCTGACACGCGGCAGGTAGCGTGGTGTGCGGCCGCTCCGCCGGACCCGACTGACCCCCGACTGACACGCGGCAGGAGTTTGCCAACTTCACCGATGGAGTGCCGGACCCGGCTGAGTACTCGCAGGCGTGCAGGAGCAGGAGCGCCACCATCCTGGACTTCGTCTGGGTGGCTGACCAGGAGCTGGTGTACGTCACCGACCGCGCCGTCGAGCATTATCAGGTGGGTTCCGATCTGGCGCCCACTGCGGTCGTGGCTGTATGGCGTCCTGACGCTCAGAAAACTGGCAAGAGGTCAGGGTGAGACAACGTTGCACCATGTATGCCAGCCCAGCCCACTGGTGTCGATTCGGTTCTGTTCCGTCTCTCACAACGTGTTGAGTAGGTGTTCCTGTCGGTTTTGTTCCGTCTCTCACAACGTGTTGAGTAGGTGTTCCTGTCGGTTCTGTTCCGTCTCTCACAACGTGTTGAGTAGGTGTTCCTGTCGGTTTTGTTCCGTCTCTCACAACGTGTTGAGTAGGTGTTCATGTCGGTTCTGTTCCGTCTCTCACAACGTGTTGAGTAGGTGTTCCTGTCGGTTCTGTTCCGTCTCTCACAACGTGTTGAGTAGGTGTTCATGTCGGTTCTGTTCCGTCTCTCACAACGTGTTGAGTAGGTGTTCATGTCGGTTCTGTTCCGTCTCTCACAACGTGTTGAGTAGGTGTTCCTGTCGGTTCTGTTCCGCCTCTCACAACGTGTTGAGTAGGTGTTCATGTCGGTTCTGTTCCGTCTCTCACAAGGTGTTGAGTAGGTGTTCATGTCGGTTCTGTTCCGTCTCTCACAACGTGTTGAGTAGGTGTTCATGTCGGTTCTGTTCCGTCTCTCACAACGTGTTGAGTAGGTGTTCCTGTCGGTTCTGTTCCGTCTCTCACAACGTGTTGAGTAGGTGTTCATGTCGGTTCTGTTCCGTCTCTCACAACGTGTTGAGCAGGTGTTCATGTCGGTTCTGTTCCGTCCCTCACAACGTGTTGAGTAGGTGTTCATGTCGGTTCTGTTCCGTCTCTCACAACGTGTTGAGTAGGTGTTCATGTCGGTTCTGTTCCGTCTCTCACAACGTGTTGAGTAGGTGTTCATGTCGGTTCTGTTCCGTCTCTCACAACGTGTTGAGCGAGTGGTCCTGTCGGTTCTGTTCCTTCTCTCACAACGTGTTGAGCGAGTGGTCCTGTCTGTTCTGTTCCGTCTCTCACAACGTGTTGAGTAAATGGTCCTGTCCCGTGCCACTCTGGTTTCCTCGGTGACATTTTCAGAGGATATTCGCTCCCCGTCCCAGCCGAAACGTGGAAGATGTCTTCCTCTTCTGTACAATTGAGTCGAGTCCTGTGATTTCCTCCCAGTTTCCCAGCTGGTATAGGCTTCCACACCAACAGGCTTAGGAACAAAGTTCAGCGAGTGAAGGGCGGAACTGTTGCGGGGGTCCTGATCAGTGAGTGGAGGGCGGAACTGTGGCGGGGTGGTGATCAGTGAGTGGAGGGCGGAACTGTGGCGCGGCAGGTGCTGCCTGCGCGGCGGCAGCTGAAGCTGCTGAAGTCGGTCGGCGTCACGGCCAACTGGTGCGTCTTCTCCATGCGGTTCAGCCTGCTGCTGGTCTCCACGGGCACGCTGGGCAACACGCTGCAGCCCTTCACCTTCAAGCCTGGTGTCATGACCAAACTGGCCAAATTCGATGGTGAGGGCTACTGCGCATGCGCGCCAGCACTGCTGCCGGGGTTGTGTCGCGAGTGTGCGGAGCTGCCAATACCGCTGTACAGCACGAGACGAAACATCTGGTGAACCAACTGTGTTCCTAAGAATGAGATCGCTTGTCGAAACACTAGCACTGGTTTGGTTATGCTTTAATTTCCAGGGAACTTAATTTGTGTTTTAACGAGACGTCATGCACTACATTGCGGAACAAAAAGGCCTTAAATGGTAAGGTAAGGTGTTGAAGAATAAGTAAAGATCTCGCTTTGAAGCTGTGCACTGCTGCAGATGTGGAGTGTCACTAAAGGTGATATCACATCTTTCGTATTTTTTCGTACACTGACGTTTTCATTTTGGGATCATCGATAGTATCTTGTGTTCTAGCTGTTGTGTTCTGGTGGGTTTTGTTTGCGTTAGACTTAAACTAGACTTGTCTAGAATATTCTTTGGACACCTTTTTAGGTGCCACTGAAAACAGCTTTTGAATTCTGTTGGAGAACCGCGTTGGATTGGGTGACCTTTTAAGGGCCTAACTGCACGTTTGCTCAGCTTCTGTCACAGAAGACTGCGTTTTTACAATGGTGGATACAGACGTGGGGGTCGGGGCGGCTGGTGACCGTTATGAGAGCTTAATACGGGACCCCGTTATGTCAAAGAACATCCCGACTTCTCCATGATGGGTACCACTGTCCGCGAGCCTGAGGCAGGGGTACGCCCCCGCTCTCGGCCGTGCCACCCAGCTGAGGAGGCGGACCTGCCCGGGCCGGCTGCTGCAGCTGTGTGCCGCGGTGTTGGCAGTGGAGCTGGCGGGCGGGCGGCCGCGGCCGGCGCGCCAGCTGCTGCAGGCCCACGACGTGACGGTGTGTGAGCTGCTGGGACAGCTGTCGGTGCTGGTGCTGCAGCACGGCCCGGCCACCTCGCCCTCAGCCAGTCCCGGCTCCGGCCACGGCCCCGGACACGGCGCCCACATACGCAGATACGTCAGCGCAAGGTGGGAGGGCTCACACACGCAGATACGTCAGCGCAAGGTGGGAGGGCTCACACACGCAGATACAACAGCGCAAGGTGGGAAGGCTCACACACGCAGATACGTCAGCGCAAGGTGGGAAGGCTCACACACGCAGATCCGTCAGCGCAAGGTGGGAGGCTCACATACGCAGATCCGTCAGCGCAAGGTGGGAGGCTCACATACGCAGATCCGTCAGCGCAAGGTGGGAGGCTCACATACGCAGATACGTCAGCGCAAGGTGGGAGGCTCACATACGCAGATCCGTCAGCGCAAGGTGGGAGGCTCACATACGCAGATACGTCAGCGCAAGGTGGGAGGGCACGGCCAGACGCACCCCACTCAGCCTGGGCCACCGCTCCTGCTCTCAGGCTCACTTTGTTGAATTGGACCAACAGCATTGTCAAACCGTTTGTTTAATGCAATGTATACTTATGAACGTACGTGCTATATTGAACTCTATAAAAGACTTGTGTTCGCTGTGCAATCCCACATAACCTCGAGACGAAATATGTGATCGTTCGCTGGATCTCGATATTAGTTACAGTGATCTTGGCCGTTATCGCCGTAAAACCTGTCCCAGTGGCCTTGCCGATTTTCGTGTTTTATAGATGAAAACAAAGTATTGCATCATTGTTATGATTATTCCCGGCCCTTATTTAACTATGTTCCTTGTACTTTTCACGTATGCACACAGCGCGCCAAGTGGGCCGATTTTTTATAGGTTCTAATGCTCCGAGTTGAGAGCTGCCGCTGTTTGTTGTCGGGCCACTTCTCGCCGTGCTGAGTTCTCGGCCGTGGATGTCGATGTGAGCGTGGGCTCTGCGTTGACGCCGGCAGGGACGGCACCATGGTGAAGGACTGCATGCTGCTGCTGGGCGCCAGCGGCAGCTTCGCCATCTCCGTCATCGACAACCTCATACTCGTACATCACCAGGAGAGCAAGGTACTCGCCCGCGCTGCAACCGCGTGGTACAGTGCCCGCGTGGTACAGCGCCCGCGTGGTACAGCCCAGATGCGTGTTTGAACTCGTCCTCTAACGCCAGTGGTATATAGGGATGGTCAACAGTCCTACAAGAGTTGAAGTACATCTGTTTTGATGATGATTTACACTCCGTGTTTGTGCTTGTATGCGTGACTAGAAGTGTCTTCGATGAAGACAGAAATATTACTTTTTGGCCAGAATATTACTATTTTTGTAATGTAAACGACGAAGCCCCTCTTACGGTGCCAGAATGGGCAATGTATAAAGTGCCAGTGTTAGGCATGTCTGGAGGTCCAAATTCTCCATCGATGGCCGCCCACGTGGTAGAAGCTGCAGCGTTGAGAGCCTGCTCTCCCCCGCCGTGGCAGACGTCGCAGGCGTTCGACGTCACGGCGCCGGCAGAGACGGACGGCGCGCTGCCGCTGCAGCGCCCTGTGGCGCCCCCCGCGCCCATCGCGCCCTTCCGGCTGCGTGTGGCGGCCGGCGCCTCCGCCCTGGACGCCGGCCAGCCCGCTTCCGTCCCCTGCCAGCTCTGTATCCTTGCGGTGCACGTATGGCAGTGTTGCAGAGACATTGGTCTACTTGACCCAGCTTTGACGGCAAGGACTTCTCGCTGTTGTATCGTGTCGGTGCATCGATGTCAGTGTCGTGAAATGTATTTTTTGTGAGAGTTCAACTTATGAAGAATTATCAACTCATCAAATTAAGGCGAAATGAAGACGTGAATAGTTGAGTATTTCCTGTGCCCTCACTGAAGAGTAGAGTTTCCGATTCTCTGTTACGAATTGATCCAGAGCATAGGCTGCCGCATTCCCCTTAACCTGGCCACCAGACGCGCCCACCTGGGTGGTGTTCCAGCCGGACATCATCATTGACGCCAAGCTGGGGTGTTTCTGGACGCTGCAGCTGTGCGTGGCGTCCATCCCGCGGGTGCTGGGCCGGCCGTCAGCCGCCGCCCGGCTGCTGCTGGCGCGCCAGCTGGGCCGCCAGGCGCTGCTGACGCTGCTACGCCGACTGCTGCTCACCCCCGGCTCCCTCAGTGAGGTCGGCACCGTCATGGACCTCATCAACGCGCAAATGCAGCGGCACCTGCAGCACACCCTCGCCAGTCAGGTCAGACACCTGCAGCACACTGCCGCCAGTCAGGTCAGACACCTGCAGCACACTGCCGCCAGTCAGGTCAGACACCTGCAGCACACCCTCGCCAGTCAGGTCAGACACCTGCAGCACACCCTCGCCAGTCAGGTCAGACACCTGCAGCACACCCTCGCCAGTCATGTCAGACACCTGCAGCACACTGCCGCCAGTCATGTCAGACACCTGCAGCACACTGCCGCCAGTCAGGTCAGACACCTGCAGCACACCCTCGCCAGTCAGGTCAGACACCTGCAGCACACCCTCGCCAGTCAGGTCAGACACCTGCAGCACACCCTCGCCAGTCAGGTCAGACACCTGCAGCACACCCTCGCCAGTCAGGTCAGACACCTGCAGCACACCCTGCCGCCAGTCAGGTCAGACACCTGCAGCACACTGCCGCCAGTCAGGTCAGACACCTGCAGCACACCCTCGCCAGTCAGGTCAGACACCTGCAGCACACCCTCGCCAGTCAGGTCAGACACCTGCAGCACACCCTCGCCAGTCAGGTCAGACACCTGCAGCACACCCTCGCCAGTCAGGTCAGACACCTGCAGCACACCCTCGCCAGTCAGGTCAGACACCTGCAGCACACCCTCGCCAGTCAGGTCAGACACCTGCAGCACACCCTCGCCAGTCAGGTCAGACACCTGCAGCACACCCTCGCCAGTCAGGTCAGACACCTGCAGCACACCCTCGCCAGTCAGGTCAGACACCTGCAGCACACCTCGCCAGTCAGGTCAGACACCTGCAGCACACCCTCGCCAGTCAGGTCAGACACCTGCAGCACACCCTCGCCAGTCAGGTCAGACACCTGCAGCACACCCTCGCCAGTCAGGTCAGACACCTGCAGCACACCCTCGCCAGTCAGGTCAGACACCTGCAGCACACCCTCGCCAGTCAGGTCAGACACCTGCAGCACACCCTCGCCAGTCAGGTCAGACACCTGCAGCACACCCTCGCCAGTCAGGTCAGACACCTGCAGCACACCCTCGCCAGTCAGGTCAGACACCTGCAGCACACCCTCGCCAGTCAGGTCAGACACCTGCAGCACACCCTCGCCAGTCAGGTCAGACACCTGCAGCACACCCTCGCCAGTCAGGTCAGACACCTGCAGCACACCCTCGCCAGTCAGGTCAGA
Organism: Lepas anatifera; assembly: GCA_034440635.1. Lineage (NCBI taxonomy): Eukaryota > Metazoa > Arthropoda > Thecostraca > Lepadidae > Lepas > Lepas anatifera. The sequence goes on along the minus strand of JAOTON010001336.1, from coordinate 318,852 downwards.
CACCTGCAGCACACCCTCGCCAGTCAGGTCAGACACCTGCAGCACACTGCCGCCAGTCAGGTCAGACACCTGCAGCACACCCTCGCCAGTCAGGTCAGACACCTGCAGCACACCCTCGCCAGTCAGGTCAGACACCTGCAGCACACCCTCGCCAGTCAGGTCAGACACCTGCAGCACACCCTCGCCAGTCAGGTCAGACACCTGCAGCACACCTGCCGCCAGTCAGGTCAGACACCTGCAGCACACCTGCCGCTAGTCAGGTCAGACACCTGCAGCACACCCTCGCCAGTCAGGTCAGACACTTGCAGCACACTGCCGCCAGTCAAGTCAGACACCTGCAGCACACTGCCGCCAGTCAGGTCAGACATCTGCAGCACACCCTCGCCAGTCAGGTCAGACGCCTGCAGCACACTGCCGCCAGTCAGGTCAGACACCTGCAGCACACCCTCGCTAGTCAGGTCGTACCGGTTGTGCAACAGGCCAAGTTCTTAGGTATGACACTAGATAAACGCCTCACATACGCCCCTCACATATCACTGCTACGAGACAAATGCTTTAAACGTATGAATGTTCTGAAGATGATATCCCGTACGTCTTACGGTGCTGACAGGGTATCACTCCTCCGACTGTATCGCGCTCTCATCAGGTCTGTCTTAGATTACGGCTCGGTTGCTTACGACAGTGCCCTGAGCAGCGTTAAACAGTCACTGGACGCCGTTCACCATGCGTGTGTGAGGATCGCCACAGGAGCTTTCCGTACCTCCCGCAGAGCCAGTCTTCTTGTAGACGCGAATGAACCGCCGCTAGACCTGAGACGTAAGCGACTGGTCATCACATACTGCAGCAAAATCCGACAATATCCGTCCCACCCAACCTACAAGTGGATTTTTGACGATGCACTGACATCTCCTCTCAGAATGGCGCGACCCTCGTCCTCTCTGGCACTTTGTGTGAGGGTATCACAGTGGTTAGAGGGCTCCGACATTAACTTTGAAACTATCGCAGAAAGGCGACCACAGCGCATAGAACCATGGCGCCTCATCCCAATTAAATGTAACCTCGGTTTACTGCGTCACAATAAAGCGTCAACGCTGCCTTCTGAATTCTTGGACTTTTCTATGCGAGAAATCGAATCGTATGTAAATTATACAAGGTTCTATACCGACGGTTCGAAGTGTGCAAGCGGTGCAGGTAGTGCCTTTGTGGGTGAAGGACTAAGCAAAGGTTTTAGCCTGCCACTGAGCGTGTCAGTTTTTACAACAGAACTTTACGCTATACTCCGGGTTCTAAGACATATCAGACGCTTCCGTGAGGAGCGATGTCTTATTATTACTGACTCTGCTAGTTCTCTCGCTGCACTCCAGTCTTACCACCCACAACAGTGCTGGCTTATACCGGCAGTTCGGAGGCTTCTGACGAAGATTTCCTCCAGAGGAACAGATTTGCGTTTCCTATGGGTGCCGAGTCACGTCGGTATCTCAGGAAACGAAAAAGTAGACCGAGTTGCCAAAGAGGCCTCACAGTTGCCCCCGTCGCGACGATTTAGAGTCCCGGCCACAGACCTGAAGGCAGGCTTCAAAATGCTCTTAGACACTGAGTGGCAGAATAGGTGGACAACAGAACCAGATTGTTTCTTGAAACGTCTACGTCCGTCAGTCGGGCACTGGGAATCATGCAACAGACGCAATAGAAGGGAGGAAGTGAGCCTTACCAGGCTCAGGATCGGTCATTGTTACTGTACACACGGGCATTATCTGACTAATACCGTACCCAAACTATGTCCACACTGCGGCAGCCGCCTCACTGTACAACATGTTTTATCTGTTACTGACAGCTGCGACCAACTGAGGCGAAGTCAGCGGCGATTCTTCCCACCGGTTCCGCTGGGACAGATTCTAGGCAATGACGCGTCCATAGACATTGGGAAAGTGTTATCATATCTGAGAGAAATACATTTTGACGTAGTATATACCCCCATCACATATTCTTAGATTTCACACCCTCTGTTTAGGCCAATTTAGTTAATAGGGACAACCCCAGAATGATGTAGCACAACTCTGACGGGCACATATAGCCTTTGTAGCTGCGGTGCCCTAAAACTCTAAAAATCATCATCGCTAGTCAGGTCAGACACCTGCAGCACACCCTCGCCAGTCAGGTCAGACACCTGCAGCACACCCTCGCCAGTCAGGTCAGACACCTGCAGCACACCCTCGCTAGTCAGGTCAGACACCTGCAGCACACCCTCGCCAGTCAGGTCAGACACCTGCAGCACACCGCCGCCTGTCAGGTCAGACACCTGCAGCACACCGCCGCCAGTCAGGTCAGACACCTGCAGCACACCCTCGCTAGTCAGGTCAGACACCTGCAGCACACCCTCGCCAGTCAGGTCAGACATCTGCAGCACACCCTCGCCAGTCAGGTCAGACACCTGCAGCACACTGCCGCCAGTCATGTCAGACACCTGCAGCACACTGCCGCTAGTCAGGTCAGACACCTGCAGCACACCGCCGCCAGTCAGGTCAGACACCTGCAGCACACCCTCGCCAGTCAGGTCAGACACCTGCAGCACACCCTCGCCAGTCAGGTCAGACACCTGCAGCACACCCTCGCTAGTCAGGTCAGACACCTGCAGCACACCCTCGCCAGTCAGGTCAGACACCTGCAGCACACCCTCGCCAGTCAGGTCAGACACCTGCAGCACACCCTCGCCAGTCATGGTCAGACACCTGCAGCACACTGCCGCTAGTCAGGTCAGACACCTGCAGCACACCCTCGCCAGTCAGGTCAGACATCTGCAGCACACCCTCGCCAGTCAGGTCAGACACCTGCAGCACACCGCCGCCAGTCAGGTCAGACACCTGCAGCACACCCTCGCTAGTCAGGTCAGACACCTGCAGCACACCCTCGCCAGTCAGGTCAGACACCTGCAGCACACCCTCGCCAGTCAGGTCAGACACCTGCAGCACACCCTCGCTAGTCAGGTCAGACACCTGCAGCACACCCTCGCCAGTCAGGTCAGACACCTGCAGCACACCGCCGCCTGTCAGGTCAGACACCTGCAGCACACCGCCGCCAGTCAGGTCAGACACCTGCAGCACACCCTCGCCAGTCAGGTCAGACACCTGCAGCACACCCTCGCCATTCAGGTCAGACACCTGCAGCACACCCTCGCCAGTCAGGTCAGACACCTGCAGCACACCGCCGCCTGTCAGGTCAGACGGGTTTCCGGGAGACTGGATGCCGGATTTGTCGTGTAACAGGTCCGAGGTATGCCGTGAAGCTGTCGCGGTGAGGTATTTCTGTCGTGTAACAGGTCCGAGGTGTGCCGTGAAGCTGTCGCGGTGAGGTATTTCTGTCGTGTAACAGGTCCGAGGTGTGCCGTGAAGCTGTCGCGGTGAGGTATTTCTGTCGTGTAACAGGTCCGAGGTATGCCGTGAAGCTGTCGCGGTGAGGTATTTCTGTCGTGTAACAGGTCCGAGGTATGCCGTGAAGCTGTCGCGGTGAGGTATTTCTGTCGTGTAACAGGTCCGAGGTATGCCGTAAAGCTGTCGCGGTGAGGTATTTCTGTCGTGTAACAGGTCCGAGGTATGCCGTGAAGCTGTCGCGGTGAGGTATTTCTGTCGTGTAACAGGTCCGAGGTATGCCGTGAAGCTGTCGCGGTGAGGTATTTCTGTCGTGTAACAGGTCCGAGGTATGCCGTGAAGCTGTCGCGTTGGGGTATTTCTGTCGTGTAACAGGTCCGAGGTATGCCGTGAAGCTGTCGCGGTGAGGTATTTCTGTCGTGTAACAGGTCCGAGGTATGCCGTGAAGCTGTCGCGGTGAGGTATTTCTGTCGTGTAACAGGTCCGAGGTATGCCGTGAAGCTGTCGCGGTGAGGTATTTCTGTCGTGTAACAGGTCCGAGGTGTGCCGTGAAGCTGTCGCGGTGAGGTATTTCTGTCGTGTAACAGGTCCGAGGTATGCCGTAAAGCTGTCGCGGTGAGGTATTTCTGTCGTGTAACAGGTCCGAGGTATGCCGTGAAGCTGTCGCGTTGGGGTATTTCTGTCGTGTGCGGTAAGACTACGGCACATAACATTTTTCTCATATAAAAGAATGTGTTTAAGAAGATTTAGGGTCGTTGGGAGATGGCTTGGATCCTGCGTTTACTCTTAATTCACACTCGGGCCAGTCCCATCGAAGATGTCAGGCCTTATCTTAACCACGTGAGCCCTGATCGATTCTAAGGCGCTGACGCACTGTGTAGCAGCGGTAACCCCGCCTCTGACGCGTGCCTCCCCTCAGATGGGCTGGCCGGTGTCTGACGCGTGCCTCCCCTCAGATGGGCTGGCCGGTGTCTGACGCGTGCCTCCCCTCAGATGGGCTGGCCGGTGTCTGACGCGTGCCTCCCCCTCAGATGGGCTGGCCGGTGTCTGACGCGTGCCTCCCCTCAGATGGGCTCGCCGGTGTCGGCGCTGGGCAGCTCGCCGTCGCCGCTGGCCACCCGTCCGGCGGCGTTCACCATCAGCCAGCAGGAGCTGCACACGGAGCTGCTGCAACCGCTGGTGGGCCGCGAGCTGGACGGCAGGGCCGACGAGCGCTGGGTCACCGGCGTGCTGGTGGAGTGCGTCAGGTGGGGTCGCAGCTCAGACAAGCGGGCACGACCAACTCCACTCCAATCCTCCCAACGTGTACTTCTGATGAGGCCAAATATGGGTGCAGCTTTGCGAGCTGGTTGAGGGAGGGTGCATGGCGGGACTGGACCCGCCTTTGCCGCAGGCCTTGTGTCAGTGCTACACTCTGATGCGAACGGAGTTGGGTTGAGCTGATAGAGTGAGCGATTAAACCCATACAGTGCTGAAGTAATGGCCGAGTTAGCCGCGAACGCATCGACTTTGTTACTGTGCAAGACTTCTCTACGTAACTGTTCAGTGAGTGGACCACGCATGTTCGCTTTTTCGTAGGCCATGGGCTCGGTCCCTTCTTGCTTCCTCGGGATGGATTTTGATTTTAAACGTGAAGTTGGAATTAAAACATCTACTGAACATGCCTTAAACTCTTGTGTTTGAACACCCTAGTAGATGGTGAACATTACATAGATGCATAAATGAACATTAGATAGTGAACACCCATGCCGTAGATCGTGTTTGAAGTCCGCCCCCCCTCGAACTCTGCCCCTGTGCGGGATAGCGAAAAAACGCGAAAGCTAGTGGATAGCCCATACAAATTCATGAAGAAACTACATCAGTCACTTTTTGACTCAGGTGTATATTGAGGTCATGACAGGTCAAAGAAGGTGGCAGTTTGAGTAGAGTTTTTGGGCTCTAGCATCCAACAGAGTTTAGTTAGAATCATTTTAGACACCATTCGCTTGCTCTCGTCACGGCGAATCGAATGATGTATAATATGGCAATACTAGGTCAAAACACAAAAAATGACCTATTCTCAGGTCAGGTCAAGGTAACTTTTTAACCTAGCAAAGTCAATATGCATATCAATCGATTCGCAATAGCAATCGAAACGCAATGATATCAAAATAAAAGCTGCATGATCATGTCATGCAAAGTTATTGACCTAAGTCTGAAAACTGCTTAGTAGCCCCAGATGGCCTCTCAGAGGTCGCAGGTCAAAAGCTGAAACATGAACCTGGAAAGGGGCCCAGGATACTGTGCTTTGGAGAATATAAAGGTATTCTTTGCTGTATCTGCACAAATACAGCCCAATTTCTGTTTTTCCCATGTATTTCCAACGGAGAGGTCATGGTCCGTACTTGACCCTAGGTCATAGATATGAAATGTCCCGGAATATATTTTGTAGCACTTGGTGGCCCCATTTTGTGGTATATGTTTCAATTCGATAGATTTACAATTTTCTTACTTATGCAACCTTAAACATTTTTGGGAGATGAGGTCACTTGACCTGCACTGGTGACTTGACCTGAGATGACCCAACCTTAAAATTTTGTGGAACTTGTCGGAATTGATCGAGGATAAAACTTCTTAAGTACGGCGGCGCTTTGCGCCGCCGTTTTTTCGTGCCGCTGGAAAAACACGAGGGAGTGTTCAAACACCCCCTCCCACCCGGGAAGGGTTGTTCGAAGTGGTCAGCTGGGATAAACTTTGTCCAGTGCAACCCGGCTGGGAGATGGTGGTGAGAACGTGCCATTGCCACCGTAACTGTCATTTCCCCAGCGCCACCGGTGCTACCTCATGCAACAGCACCGTTTCCCGCCCCCAGGTCCTTGACGCAGCACGGCCTGGCTGTGGAACACTTTCTGTATGAGATGCTGATCAACGCGCTGGTGCTGCGTGGCTGCTTCTACCAGCTGCAGCAGCTGCTGCAGTACCACGTGGTCGAAGACAGCAAACCGCTGGCCTGCCTGCTGCTCTCGCTGCAGGTGTGAGACGCAGCATGCGATATCGGATCTCGAGTAACCCTCTTGGTGGTTACGGGATTATAGCAGTTATCAGTGTCAGTGTCGGTAACAGTTTTCAGTGTCAGTGTCTGTAACAGTTTTCAGTGTCAGTCAGTGTTGGTAATAGTTGTCAAAGTTTGTCTCGGTGACAATTGTCAGTGTCCGAGTCAGTGTCGGTAACAGTTGTCAGAGTTTGTGTCGGTGACAATTGTCAGTGTCGGTAACAGTTGGCATAGTTTGTGTCGGTGACAATTGTCAGTGTCCGAGTCAGGGTCGGTGACAATTATCAGAGTTTGTGTCGGTAACAATTTTCAGTGTCAGAGTCAGTGTTGGTGACAGTTGTCAGAGTTTGTGTCGGTGACAATTGTCAGTGTCCGAGTCAGGGTCGGTGACAATTGTCAGAGCTTGTGTCGGTAACAATTTTCAGTGTCAGAGTCAGTGTCGGTAACAGTTGGCATAGTTTGTGTCGGTGACAATTGTCAGTGTCCGAGTCAGGGTCGGTGACAATTATCAGAGTTTGTGTCGGTAACAATTTTCAGTGTCAGAGTCAGTGTCGGTAACAGTTGGCATAGTTTGTGTCGGTGACAATTGTCAGTGTCCGAGTCAGGGTCGGTGACAATTATCAGAGTTTGTGTCGGTAACAATTTTCAGTGTCAGAGTCAGTGTTGGTGACAGTTGTCAGAGTTTGTGTCGGTGACAATTGTCAGTGTCCGAGTCAGGGTCGGTGACAATTGTCAGAGCTTGTGTCGGTAACAATTTTCAGTGTCAGAGTCAGTGTCGGTAACAGTTGGCATAGTTTGTGTCGGTAACAATTTTCAGTGTCGGTAACAGTTGGCAAAGTTTGTGTCGGTAACAGTTGGCATAGTTTGTGTCGGTAACAATTTTCAGTGTCGGTAACAGTTGGCAAAGTTTTTGTCGGTAACAATTGTCAGGGAACCGGCCTGTTTTATTGTATGATATATACGCACCGTTGGGACTGCGGTGTCGGGCTGTGAGTGAACAGACGGAATCGCTGTGTTTTTGTAATTGTTCTAAGAGTTTGTGTGAGCATAGCCAATAAGAAATTGAAAAACGTATCTGCCCTGGATTCTGTGATTTCTGATTTTCCTTTGGATAGATTTATACACTCCTGGTTTGGAATCATTTCATATATTGAGCAACACTATGCTCTTTTTACATTCCTAGTGTCGGAGTCTTAGTACGTGCCGTATCTAAATCGGCTGGCTTCAGGGAGTATGATCGTTTCCTGTTTCAGCCTGTACCAGGTACGGTCTGTCTGAGTGTGTACCTGTGTTCTGTTTCAGAGCGTGTACCCTCCGTCGGGTCAGATGGCGTTGGACATGCTGCAGCGGCTTGGTACAGCGCAGGAGGAGATCCTGGAAATCTTGTTGTCGCGCGGCGACATCAACGGAGCGCTGAGGTTAGCTCGGGCAGTGGGCTACCAATCAGATCAGAAGCCACATGGTCACACTAGGCTTCAACCGTCGGCTCATTTTGTTCAACGTTCAATCCAGCTACAGCGGGTCCGTGGTGAAATAGTCGGCATGTTAGCTTCCCGCGCGGCTGTCCAGAGAGTTCCGGCGAATTCATAGTGCGCTTCATCTAGTCCCTGAGATCCTTTCCAACGTGTAGAAAGTTGGCAGCGCACTATGTCTCGAGCGCTATAAAGTGTGAAGTGGCCGTCGGACCACGGCATCGGCAGTGGGGAGGCCTGCCGGGGCCTTTTCCAGTGGGTGCCGTCGGAACCGGCGCTTGTGTCAGTCTACACTCTGACGTGGTAGTCGGCACCTAAAGTGTGAGATAAAGGCGGAGCGAAATTTACATGGGACCTGTTTGGTGATATGTTTTCGCATCATGTCCGCCTGGCGAAAAACTGGCGAATTCCAGGTCGCCGAAAGTAAGAACAGGTCATTGGCGGAGACGTGGGCCAGGGGCCGTATTCTGATGTCGGTCGTTCGTAGGAATGGGTGCACGTGCGCCGATTTGCGACTGTGATCTCTGGCGTAGGTACGCGCTGTGTAGTTAGGATGAAAACAGTGTTCTGATCTCATTGTGTACGCGAAAACGGTATTCTCATCTTTGGCCTATATACGGTCGATATTGGGAGATCCTTACCTACACCCGGCATGTTCGGCGGTTTTGTGGACCTGCAGTGCCTTTTGATATTGAAATAACTCTGATTCTTGGGGCTGGGATGCGTTGAACGTCAAGTTCTTGTCCAGGGCTGCCAAACGGCTTGTGCAACTTATGATCAGTTTGGAAATGTAGGTAATGAATCATCGCCTGAAAAATAATCAGTTGCGTATTCCGTTCTGAGCCGGCAGTATAATGTTCAGGTTTTATCTGCATGCTAGTGTGGGGCGGTGGATGGCGGGGCCATCACAATGGGTGCACGCAAGCACAGGACGCCTCAACATGGGTTTCGAACGCAGACAAGCGGAGGAACGCTTTCCGTTCAAAACAGTCCAGTCTAAGCTAGAATGGAAGGAAAATTGCACAGTTGTTTCGGGGGCATGAGCAGAATAAAGAACAAAATGTTTGTTTTAAAAGATTCTCGAGAGCGAGAGAGGACTGTTGTCGTTGGTTATTAGATTGATTCCGTCCAATTCCAGTTTCGTCCCCACAGGTTCTCTCGGCTTGGTCCGCCAACACGCCCCTGGTTACCGTGAGCTGCAGGCTGATAAATGGTAATTAGTAAAATATCTGGATGAGAGGCCTACTCTCTAACGGTTGCAACGTAACAAGACATACATCGATTCACTGCTGTATTTGTGGAGCTCAGAATTCCTACCTAAACTTGAGGCCTTATTTTTCCGGTCAACCATTGTTAAAAGCGTATTTTTCATGAAATGGAAATGACAACTCTAGCAACCACACGTAGGTGGGGGTCAGCGGGGGTCTTCACTCAAGGTCATTCAGCGATGTGTTTTCATAAGAAATGATAGTCTTTTGGAAATGTGTGGTACGGTGGTTATCTCCATCCGTACGTGCGCTGAACAAAAGTGACGTGTTTTTAATCATTTAGACTAGTTTCCTTAAGGGGATTTTTTTGTCCGAGTTATTCTCAGTTCGACTGCTAGAGTCGGAGTCTCACCACTAAAGTCATCAATGGACTTGTCACGGAGACCCCGACCCACCACCCGAACGAGCAACACCCACAATGAAGGGTTGATTTAGAAGCCAAAGTTTAACGTCCCACAAAGCACAGGGACGGCCGCCCCGCTCAGGTCACCCTCTCACCAGTCAGTTGCCAGCCGACCTGCACGTCGGGTAAACTATTGAGCGCCGGAGCGTCTCAGGGGAACCGATCCCAAGCCTGGACATGCACTGCCACTGCGTGTTGCTGAGCAGCGGGCCGGAGCCCAACGCTCTACCAACTGAGCTACCGGGGCGGCTCAGGCCGGGGCGGATTGGGTGCATTCATAACTGAATTTGAGCTGTGTGATAGCCACGTGATAGAGTATGCCGCGAAACCACTTGATCGATATTTGGTGTATCCCAGAACTTACCGTTGGCGGAGGAGGTAAATGTTCCCCCTACCGACCCCGTCCTCCCCGGGTGGTAACCCGGTATCAGGTGACTTTGGGAAAGTCGACGACACACTGAAGCTTTGCTACGTGGATATATTTTTGTTGCTTGGATTCGTAAGACCCAATGCCTTATATGGCTTGGATTGCGTAAAGCCCATGGCCTAGTGGCTTCGTTGCCCGTCTTCAGACCGGACAGCATGAATTAACGTGGGATCAATCCCCACGGCGGGAAACCGCCTTCCATGTCCGATCTGGCCCGGTGGGAAGGATCCTTAAACACCCACGTCAATGCTCCCTATATTAGGGCAAGTTAGCCGTTTGGAGTTGCCCTAATGAAAAATTATATTAGAGGCCAGCGTTTAACAAAAAGTTGTCATCCATACCACCCCATCTGACTTCAGCCTGTCTCACCCTATTCCGTCCCGGAAAACGCATGCAACATGCTAAGTCTCATCCCCGTTTCCACCTAATTAGATTTTAAAATAAATATTTCCAGAGGTAAGGTGCCTGTTCCGTACCATGTCAAATGAGACCTGAACAATTTTCTTCCCACTCCATACCATCCCATTCCACCATTCTCATAGCGTTTCCCGTCTCATGCAGACCCCCATCAAATAATGGCTGTCATTTGTCGGGGAAATCTATTTATCCTGACGTGTAGTTAGACTCATTTGACGACAGCATCAAGCGTTATGCAAATGCTTCCAAGTAAAAACACACTGCGATGCCCCTATCTGTATGACTTCGTGTTTGAGAATAAAACATGCGAGAGAATAAAGGCCTCAACAGGTGCATCCACCCGGGCGCTGTCGTTTATGTCCCTTGCCTTTAACCTTCGCCCGGGTGGGGGTCTTTTTAGACCCCCCTCGGGTTTTTCCGAAGTGACCAAAAAACGGCAGCGCGCAGCGCCGCCAAACTTGGTCTAGCTGTTCCTTCATCATTTTTACATCTTTCCTAAAAAATTTTGCTCAAGGTCATATCAGGTCAGGTCACCAGGCCAGGTGAAGTGACCTCACCTCAAAAAATACTTAGGACCGCATAAATAAAAGAAGGGTAGATCGATCAAGTTGAAACTCATACCACATATTGGGCCCACCAAGAGCTACAACATTTGTTCCGGGATTTTTGATATTGGTGACCTAAGGTCATGTGCAGAGCATGACCTTCCCATTGTAAATACATGGGGAAAATCACGAAATGAGTTCTCAGTAAGTATGGATGGAATCAACTTCAAACATCGGTTGCGACTTGCTCTTAGCCCATTTCTGAAGCTGATGTCAAAAATTTTGACTTTTGACCTTTAAAAGGTCACCTTAGGTCAAATAAGCATTTTTGTGTTTTTCTCTATAAATTTTGAATAAACTAAGATAGAGCTTTTATTTTGTCACCAAAGTGTTTGTATAGTCACTGGAAATCAAATGATATGCATCATGACTATACCAGGTCAAGTTCGGTCAGACCGTTGACCTGGGTCAGGTCAAATTCTTAAATTTGACCTGGCATAGCAATATCATATATCATTCGATTCGTATTGACGAGAGGATTGCAATGGTGCATAAACTATGGCTGTATCTTGTTTGGTTTGGAAGCTATTAGCGAAAAAGTAAACGCCCTTATGCATGGGTGGCTATGGACATTCCCAAGAATATGCCTAATATTTAGTGACCTGTAGCTCCCTAGGCTTTGACCTGACACGAAAATGGATGTCACTGTAATAAAAGTGCATCTCAAGAGCTTCCGAATGGTGTTAGAAAAATGTTTCTAGCTATCATAGTTTCTGAGATATATGAGGTTTTCTTAGCACACCTCGTATTAGCGATTTTGACCTATTTTGACCTCTGGTGACCTTGATATTGACCTGACAAGAAAAATGACTGAAGTATTTTCGATATCATTTTCGAAGAGCTTTCGATTGCTGTTTTCCGCTTTTTTCTAGCTCTCTTAGTTTTTGAGATCGTGGGGGTCTTTTTTAGCTCCCCCCCCACCAGGGCGAAGGTGGCTCGTACCCGCCACCGGGGCAAGGGTTAACCATTGCGGGCGCATGCTGTGTTTACGCAAGATTAGAATACCCAAAACCATGGTACGTAAGGACTGGAAGTGACGGCCCGCCTGCGCTGGTCTTACGCCGAGCGTAGCTACGCGCGGAAGATCAAAATATCGAATTGGTGTACGTAAGTTTTTTGTCTGCGCTAAGTCCTACGTACACGAGAGATCAGAATACGGCCCCAGGAGTCCTCCGCTGTGTCCACCCTTCGTCAATGTGAGATGAAACGCTATACCGCCATCTAATCCGGGATCAAGCGGACCCACGTACCTTCCCTTTTTCAGATTTGCCCGTGACAGGAGCATGGTAGAGGGTCTCTCGGCGCGGAAATTTCTGGATGTGGCGAAAAGCACCGGCGACAGCGAGAAGTTCTACATCACCTTCAAATACTTTGAAGAGAGGAACTACCGGAACCGTGGGAAAGTTGCCTTCCTTCCAGGTGATTGAATGTATATATGCACCCCTCTTTTGCAAGGCTGCTGGTAATTTTGAAGTTGTTTTCAGTTATAAATATGGTAAACAGTTGTTTTAGTTGAGACCAAACAAACATTATTTTTCTCGAACTAGGAGCATTGCTTCAGCGTAGTAATTTATCGGGTCATTTCTCTGTTCGGGGAATGGAACTTGGACGTGTACAAACACGATGTCGGCGCTTTGAGCAATGTTCAGTCTCAACTATTTCCGTTGTGTTCTCGTGCGGAAGTGAAGCTCTGACCGTCATTTGCCCCGGAACTGAACTCTGTCCCCCGCGTGTGTCCGCCGCCAGACGTTGCGGTCCTTTCCACGCCTCTCTGGCGCTATCATTGAAAAGTCAGTCTCACGTAAAGAGAATGGGCCACGTCTATGTTGTTCGATCTGATATATGTCTTGTAGAATATGACCAATCGACAGCGTTTAAGGAAAAAAACATATTATTAAGGGGTATTCGGATATGCTATACAAAGCCGGCATGTCATCTAAATTTAATAATGGAAGTGCCATATTACCCTCAATGTTGCCATGCCCCAGTTTAACACGCGCCCCGCTGGGGGGCGAAATTCGCCCCCTCCTGGTTTTCCCCAGATGACGCAAAAATGAAGAGACGCAGAACAATGGAACTTGCAGTACCTTATTCCTAATCAATTTTTCGCATCTGACCGAGCACTGACCGGCCGGCGCTCCGACAGCCGAGCACTGACCGGCCGGCGCTCCGACAGCCGAGCACTGACCGGCCGGCGCTCCGACAGCCGAGCACTGACCGGCCGGCGCTCCGACAGCCGAGCACTGACCGGCCGGCGCTCCGACAGTCATCCCGAGCACTGACCGGCCGGCGCTCCGACAGCCGAGCACTGACCGGCCGGCGCTCCGACAGCCGAGCACTGACCGGCCGGCGCTCCGACAGCCGAGCACTGACCGGCCGGCGCTCCGACAGCCGAGCACTGACCGGCCGGCGCTCCGACAGCCGAGCACTGACCGGCCGGCGCTCCGACAGCCGAGCACTGACCGGCCGGCGCTCCGACAGTCATCCGAGCACTGACCGGCCGGTGCTCCGACAGCCGAGCACTGACCGGCCGGCGCTCCGACAGCCGAGCACTGACCGGCCGGCGCTCCGACAGCCGAGCACTGACCGGCCGGCGCTCCGACAGCCGAGCACTGACCGGCCGGCGCTCCGACAGTCATCCCGAGCACTGACCGGCCGGCGCTCCGACAGCCGAGCACTGACCGGCCGGTGCTCCGACAGCCGAGCACTGACCGGCCGGCGCTCCGACAGCCGAGCACTGACCGGCCGGCGCTCCGACAGCCGAGCACTGACCGGCCGGCGCTCCGACAGCCGAGCACTGACCGGCCGGCGCTCCGACAGTCATCCCGAGCACTGACCGGCCGGCGCTCCGACAGCCGAGCACTGACCGGCCGGCGCTCCGACAGCCGAGCACTGCGACGCCTACGTGCGCCACTTTGGCCAGCTGTTCGGGACGTCCTCCAGCATCCGGGCGGCGCTGGAGGCGGCGCCGCGGCCCGAGGACGCCTTCTGACGCCGGCGGCGGAGTCTCCAGGCGCCGCAGACCAGCGCGCTGCTGGCGGCTGAGTCGGCTCCGGAGGCTTCCTGGAGAGTGCTGCTGCTGGACCGGGCCGAGTTATACCGATGGTGGGCAAACGCAGATGCCGTGGGGTTTTCGCGGGATGGAGTGTATTTGAGATGTACGCTGTGATCGTCGGGCTACAGCATGTAACTCCTTGATATGCGTGCTATTTTTGTGGGTCACTTGTGGGTGCGCCCAGTGAATGCTATACTAGTATGCTGAAGGACGTGAGTGTTTCGCATTGTTTTGCATATGCAGCATATACACGTGTGGTTGCTGCTTGGCACTGTGCAGACGTTCCGACATTGTGTGAATGAAATTGTCTACTGACCACTGTCACGCAACGAGTGGAGCTCGTCCTCAGAAAAGCGGTTGTCGGAGACGTAGACGCACCAGTCCCTTGCCTTTTCGCCGAAGTCCGTGCACGCCTTGCAGCAGCCCGCCCATCTGCCTTTCATTTGTGAAATATTATCTTGAATATTACCGCAAAGCAACACCGTTGTTTGCGAAAATGATCCGATATGCTGGTGTCATTTTTCTCCTTCCACTCCCGATTGCTTGTAGAGACTACATATGGAAATATTGAAGGTGAGTCTAGGCAGCATCTGGGGGGGGCGGGAGCGAGGGTATGGTGGTGAAGAAAGCCAAAACACGAACAGCATTATCTGATTAGTAGAAGATATTCGGGCACATCACACGTAGCTTCCCAAAAAAATACAAGCAATTGAAACACATGACGCCAAAGTTTCGAAAGATATGTGGCGTGTGCTCTTTTTTGTTGCTGGTAAATCCCAAAATTTTTCTTTCAAAAATATCGTTTCTGAAAGAAAATTGGCTGAATAGGGTGGGGGAGGCGTCAAATCCCATTTTTGCTCTGATGTGAATTTGCCAGTGGTTGGTATGAATGGTGAAGATAAAATGAGTTTCCTGCTTCTGTTTGTAGAGCGTTTCGAATCATTCATGATGCATTCCCTCCAAAGCCTGCCACGGGCTTGCGTGTGTATGTGTGTATGAGTTTGTATGGGTTGTCATTAGTCAGGAGTGACGAGGTCAGCATTTATACCGGGGACCGCTGGGAAGCCGTTCTGCATTCTGATAATCGAAACTGACGAATGGTGAGTTCGAGACGCCTTCTTGTTATCATTGAATATATATGTGGAAGTTATATGCTCCTATTTTTCTCGAAAATATTAAACTAAAGACAGAAAGTTGATCCGAAAATATGTTGTACTCAAGATGCCTATCTCAAACACCGCACCAAATTCTTCACGATATATTACCACCAAGCACCACCGGCATCGTCTCGTCCTGTGGTCCCTCGGGCCCACATGTCGCCCGCCCAGTGGTCTATGCGCCGATTTTCTTCTGAATGGTTTCACTCAGCGCCTGAGCGCGGAAGCTGATGTGCTTGGTCTTCTCGATCAGCTGCTGGTAGGGCGACACCGCCTGCTGTCCCATGATGACGTGGCCCTGCGCCGAGTCGATCTTGGCGTCCAGATGTGCCTGTCGAATGAGGTCGACAATCCAGCGCTCCGCCTCAGCTGTCTCCATGTTCAGCTTCTGCGCCAGCATGTCGATGCTGATCACTTGGTGGATGCGGCAGAAGGTCTCGAACGTCATCAGGCGAGCGCTCTCGATGAAGTCATCAGGGCACGACGTGGTGAAGAAGTCGTTCGACAGCACTGACTCGCACGCCTTCAGCTTGTGCTGCGCGCCGTCAAAGTCGAAGTTGACGTACAAACACTCGATGAACTCTGTGATGGGGTCCTTGTACGAGTAAGATTCCTGCTGGATGACCTTGACCAGGTCCTTGAGTGCGGTGGGTCGCGTTTGCCGGCTGATGACCACAGCCGTTGCAAGATAGCGTAGAATATGTGGGCACAAGGTCTGGATCGTGTTCAAGTAGTTCGGCTGGTAGAGGAACATGTCGATCAGAAGTTCGAAACCTTTGGGAGCGTTGAAAAAGACGAATAATCCCCAGTGGATCAGCCAGCAGCGCTGTGTGAGAGCCTGGGCGTCGCTGCTGAAGCCCTGGTTGTCGATGAACTCTTTCACACGATTCATCTCCTCGATGGCAAGGCCCCAATTCTGCATCAGAATCTCTGAGCTAAGCTTGCCCCACATGCTGCTCAAGTAGTACTTGTCGTTCATCGGCGCTAATACCTTGTGCAAATACAAGTACTCAGCAGCTTGTGGGTAGATTCCCGCCTCGTAGTTGTACTTGGCAAACTTGTACAGAATGTCGATCGTTTCCATCTTGAATCCGAACTTTGATACCAGTATATCCACGAGATGTTTGGAGTCCCGCGATTTTTGTACATGCTCCTTGACCTCCTCGTCGGCGAACATCCGAATGAACGTCTCCAACTGAGCAGAGAATTTTCTCAACTCGAGCATGACTTGTTCTCGACCTTCTTCTACCTCAGGCGGAATCTCCCGGTCCGGGTACACAGCCTCCATCACTTCCCTCTTATAGTCGATCATCTTGCTGTCCTTCAGCAGATCCAGCCTGTACTTGTTGATGTCGTGTTGGTCGTAGATCTCCAGCTGAGAGAGGAACTCCAGCAGTGGAAACACCAGGTGACGGTCCAAATACGTGGCAACCTTGATCGAAAGGTCGTATTCAGCCATGGTTGTTTGTGTAGACAGCGGTGCCACGATAACACCTGGAAAATACGAGAACATCACTGTAAACCACCCAAGGCTTCGGTGCACCAACACTTTAAAAATAGCGTATCCCAAATGGTACAAGAGGCCAAGCAAACACAGGATTTCTATTTTGTATCTCAAAATCTCCTTGCTATATATCGTTCGAGTAAAATAATCCCTACACTACCATAAAATGCGATTTCTGGGCTCCCGTGCGTAGGTCACAGACCGGGAATCGCACCTGGAACTTAAGTAGTCCGCAGCGATGCAGCAGCCTATAAATTAATCAAAGGCCACGTTCACCTCCCAGTACCCTGATCGAGGAGGTGTTACCCCTCCCCCCGCTGGGCGGTGCGCCGTGAGCAGCGCACGTGTTCATGAGGAGGAAAGGCTTATTCCCCACCCCCTCTATATCACTTTGGGGCCGGATTTCCTCGCCCACCTGGGTCCGCTCCTGTGAGGGTGGGAGGCAGATTCCAAACTCGCTTAGAAGATGGAAAGGGAAATGGTACGCGAAGCCAAAAATAAATGGTTGTCTGGGAGAGCGGGATCGAGGAAGTCACCTGCAACCAGACTTATCTATGCTTCATAAGTACACGTTGATAGGAATAAATGCTAGACTAATCGGTTGAACAACGAAATTGGAGAAAGGAGATGACGTTGCTCTGGCATGTCTGTCGACTCGGTGGATAGATTGTTTTAGAATTTCATCCACCAAAATTGGTGTCATGACTCACGTCCAGCGGCAGATCCAAGACTGCATTTCGGGGGGGGCTAGGGGGCTCGAGCCTCCTCCAATATTGACTCGGATCAGCTTGTATTGATCGGATCGGATCAGTCTTGTATTAATCATAGACACTCGTAAATTTTGGGAGGGGGTTCGAAACCCCTAGCCCCCACTGCGCACGTCCTTTTTAATAGTTTCACAAATTAATATATTGCTAATAATTGCCAAACAACTGCCCCGCACTCGAGAAGGCTAGAAATCCGCAAATACCAGAATGCCAAAAACGAACCAGCTGTTGTCAGGGTTATAAGATGCGGCATCGCATCTTATGAAAAAAATTGTATTGGCTGGATCAAAAGGTCACAAAAAGTTGCGTGAAAAGTCCAATTCTCATTATTGCGAATTCAGCCTCTGGTACCTGATCCCTGAGAA
This sequence comes from Lepas anatifera, assembly GCA_034440635.1. NCBI lineage: Eukaryota > Metazoa > Arthropoda > Thecostraca > Lepadidae > Lepas > Lepas anatifera. The sequence continues at coordinate 301,016 of JAOTON010001336.1, read as the reverse complement.
TGATTGGGATAAGTACACTTTCATCTGGAGCTCGTTGAGTACGTGACCCACAGGCCACAGTGACCTCAAAATCCCGAATACTTGTAGGGTAGGGAGAGAAGCTCAATTATTGTCCCCGCTAGGGATAGAAGTTTGGTTGCTGGGGCAAATTTTTCATTCCATCGGGGCAGACATTATCATTTTAAGTGAGCCCAGTACAAAAAAATTTGGTTAATTTTATCTTATTCTCTGTGCCATGTTTACACAGTAGTTCAGTGTGGTTCCAGGCATCAGTTTTGCTCCTATCTCCCTTTACCTGCCCAAAAGTTAGGCAAAAGCTGCCACAAACTGGTAAGTCTGCCCTAGTACTGCCCCAATGACAACTCATTGTCACCTGCTAAAATCTACAGATTGGACTTAAAGGACATGTTCCACTTTAATCATGGGTTTAGAACCGAGATTCCAGGTTCATAGACTGTTTTGTGAAACCACTATTGGCAAATAGTTTATTTCACCCAAAACTCTATTAAATATATGTACACTTTAAATTTTGATGTAGGGGCTTTACTATATTATTTCAAACAATCAAAGAACCCTTTTTCATCTGGCAGCACATGTCGCATGACAAGTGTTAACAAAATGGAGTGGCCACACAGCCTTAGATGTCACAAGCTGCAAGATCATGATTACGCCAGATGGTTGGGTCCACCCAGCATAGTAGAGGTGAGAACTTTATTTTGAGCAATGGATGTTGAAGTAAAATGTGGTTTCCTGGTTTCAGGCCTATTTTGTCCATACATTACCCTTTTTAAAATTTTAGGCAAAATACCTAATTGTTTCCTTTACCCTAAACCCATACATTTGGGCAGGGGCGCAGCCAGAGCTTTGGTATGGGGGGGGGGCACACCAACTTTGAGGGGCACCCCGGGGAAAAAGGGCACTTTTTAGCGTAACCTAACAAACTTGCTATATATTTGTTTATATCATTTTTTGGGCATCTTTGGTTCAATAAAAATGCAAATAAATCATTGACGGAGAAGGAAAACGCGATTAAAACCGAAAAAAGGAAAAAATCTCAAAATATCATGGAAGTAGCCAAAACACGACTGTTTTGGATAGATTTAAGGACAAATCAGCCAACTCATCAAATCTTATCAAATCAAACCAATCTGACAAATCAGTACTTAACATCAGAGAAATCACTGGAGCATGTGGTATCTGTTACAATGTGCAGGTTAAGGCATATTGGAGTCGAAAATTAATTTGTTATGCCCACTGGTTTTGTCGTGACGAGTGAGCCATGGCTGAACGGGGATTAATTTCCTTGCCTCCCACAATCGCCGTGGGACGAGGAGTGGCATAGTGTCTTTGGAAGAACACATTTGTGCTGCCGGAAAAGTTTGGGAGATACCTTTTGAAGTTCTATATTCTCAAGGATCGGTCCCAGTTAAGAGTAAATGAAAGGTGAACAGGCCGGTGGTTTGGATGGGGATGGTGTGACAGGGCTGAAAATTGTGAAAACTAGTTCTTCATTTAAATTAATTAGTACAAATCCTGGTTTAGAGGACTGTGCTCTGAGCTCAGTGGCACATGCCTTTTTATCATCCCTTCCCAGAATCCACCAGTATAATAAGCAATTTATATAACCGGGGGTGCCTAGGTATCACAAGCCGTTTTACAGATTCTTCATTCCTCGTTAGCTCCGTTTTACAAGGGGAGTTTCCATTGGGTTCTTATTCCCCATCTATTCAAGACCAGCTCTGGGGCCCCCAAGTGTGGATCAGAAGCCTCCAGAGCAGCTTCCCCCATCCCCCCAGTTGTGCCTCCAGGGACTAGACTAGCTCAGTGGCCCCGCCCCGAGATGATGGGAGTTGGTCTTGTGTTCTTATTATCTGTCTATTCAAGACCACCAAGGGGCCCCTGATGTAGATAAGGGCCACAGAGCAGCTAATGCTTCACCCAGAGACTAGACTAGCTCATTGGTCCCAGAGATGAGGTCATCAGACTAGCTCAATGGGCCACAGATAGGCTCATAGGGCCTTAAACCAGTTCAAGAAGCCCCAGAACAGTTTAAGGCGCCAGATCACCTCTGGGGGCCTCAAGCCAACTTAAGGGGCTCTCACAAGCTCAGCGCCCAGACCAGCTCAGGGTACCCTCAGAACCTAGATCCGCTCTTGGGCCCTAGATCAGCTCTTGGGGCCCCAGATCAGTTCAGGGGCCTCAAGTCAGGTCAGGGGACAAGATCAAGTCAGGGCCACTAAATCAGCTCAGTGATCCCTAACCAACTCGGGGCCCAATCAGTTCAAAAGCCCCAGAGCTGCTCAGGGGACACCAGATCGGCCCATAGGGCACAAGATCAGCCTTGAGGACAAACAATCAGATCAGTGGTCCCCGACCAGCTCGGGGTCCAGATCAGCTCGGGAATACCAGATCAAGTCAGAAGGCACGTAATCAGCTCAGGAGCCCCCCATCTCAGGGGCCCTCACCAGCCGCTGTGGGCCCAGCTCAGCTCAGGGCTTAGGAGCTGCTCAGGAAATCACGTAATCTACCCAGGAGGCCCGGGTCAGCTTAAAGGGTACCATATTAGCCATGGGCACCAGACTAGCTCAGAGGGAATAAGATGGGCTCAGGAGACACACTGATGACTTAGCAGGCACCAGATCGACTCAGGGGGCATTAGTTAAGTTCAGGAGGCAGTATATCTGCTCAGGGTGCACCAGATCGATCAGCGCAGGGGGTAAGTTCAAGTCAGGGGCACTAAATCAGCTCAGGGATCCCTCACCAGGTCGGGGCCCAATCAGTTCAAAAGCCCCAGAGCTGCTCAGGGGACACCAGATGCCCATAGGGCACCAGATCAGCTTCGGGAACAAACAATCAGATCAGTGGTCCCGGACCAGCTCGGGAATACCTGATCAAGTCAGGAGACACTTAATCAGCTCAGGAGCCCCATACCATCTCAGGGGCCCTCATCAGCTTCTGTGGGCCCAGCTCAGCTCAGGGCTTTAGAGCTGCTCATGAAAACACGTAAGGAGGCCCAGATCAGCTTAAAGGGCACCCGATTAGCTCAGGGGGCACCAGACTAGCTCAGAGGACATCAGATGGGCTCAGGAGGCACCAGATCGACTCAGGAGCATTAGTGCAGCTCAGGTGGCACCAGATCTATCCGCTCGGGGGCCAGATCAGCTCCCAGCCCCCCAGACTATGGCAGGAGCCTAATTCAGCTCAGGGAGCAACATAACAGCTCAGGGGACACAAGGTGGGCTCAGGGCCCACCAAACCAGCTCAGGGGGGCACCAAACCATCGAAGGAGACATCAATAATCAGCTGAGGGGGCACCTAATCAGCTGAAGAGGAGACAGAATCAACTTGGGGAGGCATGAGATCAGCTCATGGGCCCGGATCAGCTCAAGGGGCACTAAATCAGCTAGTAGGGCACCAAGCGAGCTCGGAAGCATTAGACTAACTCAGAGGGCATTATATAGGTTCAGGAGGCACACTTATTTGCTCAGTAGGGCACTCGATTGACTCAGTGGCACCAGATCAGCTTAGAGGGAAAGTAATCAGCTCAAGGGGCCAAGACCAGCCAAGAGGCCACGAGATGAGCTCAAGGAGCACCAGATTAGCTTCACCCGTACAATTATTGGCGACGATGAGGCATTAGCTGGACACATACTAGGTTCCCATACCCTTCCCGGGTGCTTGGAAAGGCGACAGAATGCCCTAGCTGACCGAAAAAGGTATTAAGTTGTCCAAAAATAGTTTCAATCGCTACATGCACGTGCCCCATGTGCCCCCCTGGACAGTAGATCAACTCCGGGAGGCATTAAATAAGCTCAGGGGGCCCGGATCAGCTTAAGGGGCACTAAAACAGCTAAAAGGATACCAGGCAAGCTCGGAGGCTTGAAACTAACTCAGAGAGTATTATATAGGTTCAGAAGGCACACTTATTTTCTCAGGGGCACCAGATTGACTACGAGGGCACCAGATCAGCTCAGAGGGCACATGATCAGCTCCAGGGGGCACCAGATGAGCTCCGCCCGTACGATTATTGGCGACGATGAGGCATTATCTGGAAACGGAGTACGTGCCTATACTCTTCCCAGGTGCTTGGAAATGCGACAGAATGCTTTGGCTTACTAAAAAGGCACTTAATTGTCATACAGTAGTTGAAATCGCTAAATTCGGTCTAGTTCCATCTGGGTTCAACGGTGTAGGGCACTAAATTTCGAGCGGCACGGCCCAAAGGGGGTACACCACCTGGCAATCAAAAGGGCACTCGGCACCGATGGGGGCACGTGACCCCTGTGCTCCCTGGCTGCGGCCCTGGACAGTAGATAGATTACGGGAGGGCACTAAAACAGCTAATAGGGCACCAGGCAAGCTCGGAGGCATCAGACTAACTCAGAGAGCATTATATAGGTTCAAAAGGCACAATTATTTTCTCAGGGGGGCACCAGATTGACTACGAGGGCATCAGATCAGCTCAGAGGGCACATGATCAGCTCCAGGGGCCAACACCAGCGCTCAGGGGGCACCAGATGAGCTCAAGGGGCACCAGATTAGCTCCGCCCGTACGATTATTGGCGACGATAAGGCATTATCTGGAAACGGATTACGTGACTATGCTCTTCCCGGGTGCTTGGAAAGGCGACAGAATGCCCTAGCTGACCAAAAAGGCACTTAATTGTCAAATAATAGTTTAAATCGCTAAATGCAGTCTAGTTCCATCTAGGCTCAACGGAGTAGGGCACTAAATTTCGAGCAGCACGGCCCAAAGAGGGTACACCACCTGCAATCAAAAGGGCACCCCGGCACCGATGGGGGGGGCACGTGCTCCCTGTGCCCCCCTGGCTGCGCCCCTGCATTTGGGCTCCTCAGGAAAATGAATATGCTCAAAAAACACACCAGCCTACTGAAAATATGTCAAATGCCATGGTTTGAATCCTGGGAAAGCAAAAATAATAGCAACCTTAGAGTCCTTGCCATATGGATTGTTCTTGGTGAGATGACCACTTACGTTGGAGCTCTTCATGGCTTTCCCCAATTTGATGGTACTTGGTCAGTTGCACACATTCAGAGGAAATATAGACAAATATGTAGTGATCTATATTACACTGATTGACAGGCATTTACATTTGACGCAATCCCTTGTCCTAGTTTTACATACTGATAATACTCAAGTCAAAATGTGCCCATCTACTGTGGGTATAACTAGGGCAGACGTCTCAGCTTTGCCAGATAGAAACGTGGGGTTCATCACTGGAATAGAAAATTCCCAAGACCCAGAAATTTCCCCAGTTTCCCAGGTTTTCCCCTGAGAAAGGGAATTCAGGGAAGGGATTTCGGCCCATAGGCGGATTCAGGAGGGAGAAGTTCAGGTGCACAACAGAGCAAAGGATTCCTGGCATAGGCGTATCCAGGGAAGGGGATTTAGGCCATGGGCGGATCCAGGGAAGGGGATTTAGGCCATGGGCGGATCCAGGGAAGGGAAGTAGACGGGATCCGACGAAATAGGCATGCGTTTCATTGGCGGATTCAGGTAAGAGAAACATTGAAGGTGCACTTCATAGCAAGGAATTCTTGGCATAGGCGTATCCAGGGAAGGGGATTAAGGCCATGGACGGATCCAGGGAAGGGGATAAAGAATATAGGACCCTGTAAATAAAGTATACTTGTCATAGGCGGATTAAGGATTGAGTTCCTGGCATAGGCGAATCCAGAGAAGGGGATTTAGGCTATAGGCGGATCCAGGGAAGGGAATTAGACGGGATCCGACAAAATAGGCATGCGTTTCATTGGCGGATTCAGGTACGAGAAACAGTGAAGTTGCACTTCATAGTAAGGGATTCCTAGCATAGGCGTATCCAGGGAAGGGGATTAAGGCCATGGGCGGATCCAGGGAAGGGAAAGAAGGCAGGACCATGTAACGAAGCACACGTGTCATAGGCATATTTTTAGGGGGTTGCGGTGCACTGTAGAGCAATAAATTCTTGGCATAGGCAGGTCCAGAGAAGGGGATTTATGCCATGGGCGGATCCAGGGAAGGGAAGTAGAGGGAACTAAAAAATATAAGGCTTTTGTTTCACGGGCATATTCAAGAGCGTTGCGGTGCATTACAGAGCAAGGAAGTCCTGGCATAGGCGCATCCAGGGAAGGGGATCTAGGCCAGGGGCGAATCCAGGAAAGAGAAATAGACGGGACACTGTAAAACAAAGTATACAAGTCATAGGCAGAATCAGGGGAAACTGCTACGGTGCACCAGAGCACGGGATTCCTGGCATGGGCAGGTCCAGAGGAAATATTTTAGGCCATAGGCGTATCCAGGGAGGAGGAGCAGACGGGACACGGTAAAAAAGGATCCGCCCATGGCCTAAATCCCCTTCCCTGGATGCGCCTGTGCCAGGAGTCCCTCACCCTGTAGTGCACTGCAACCCTCCTGTAGCTACCTGTGACACGTATTCTTTATTTACAGAGTCCCGCCTACTTCCCCTTCCCTGGATCCAGCCATGGCCTAAATCCCTATCTCTAGATCCCCTATGCCAGAAATCCCCTGCCCTGTAGTGCACTTTGGCATTATCTACTCCTGAATCCGCTTGACACGTATACTTAGTTTTACAGGGTCCCTCTTCTTCCACTTTCATGGATCCGCCCATGGCCTAAGCCCCTACCCTGGAAGCACCTATGCCAGGAATTACTCTGTAGTGCACTGAAACCATCCTGAATCCGCCTATGACCTGTATGCTTTACTTTATAGGGTCTGCTCTTCTTCCCCCTTCCTGGATCCGCCCATGGCCTATATCCCCTTCTCTAGATCCGCTGATGCCAGGAATTCCCTGCTCTGTAATTCACCGCAACCCTCCTGAATCTGCCTATGACAAGTGTACTTAGTTTTACAGGGTCCCGTCTCTTTCCCTTCCCTTGATCCGCCCTTGGCCTAAATCCCCTACCCTGGATGCACCTATTCCAGGAATCCCTTGCTCTGCGGGGCACTGGTACTCTCCTGAATCCGCCTATGACTGGAATGCTTTGTTTTACAGGGACCCACCTAAATCCCTCCCCCGGATCCGCCCATGGCCTAAATCCCCCCACCTTGGATGCGCCTATGCCAGGAATCCCTTGCTCTGTAGAGCACTGCAACTCTCCTGAATCCGCCTATGACTGGAATGCTTTGTATTACAGGGACCCACCTAATTCCCTCCCCTAGATCCGCCCATGACCTAAATCCCCTAGCCTGGATGTGCCTATGCCAGAAATCGCTTGCTATGTAGAGCACAGTAACCCTTCTGAATCTGCCTTAGACTGGAATGCTTTGTTTTACAGGGACCCACCTAATTCCCTCGCCTGGATCCGCCCATGGCCTAAATCCCCCTGGTCTGGGTGTGCCTATGCCAGAAATCCCTTGCTCTGTAGAGCACAGTAACCCTTCTGAATGCACCTGTGACCGGAATGCATTGTTTTACAGGGACCCACCTAATTCCCTCCCCCTGGATCCGCTTATGGCCTAAATCCCCTTCTCTAGGTGCGCCTACGCCAGGAATGCCCTGCTCCGAAGTGCGCCCTAACATTTTTTTCCTGTATCCGCCTATGACACATGCTTTATTTTGTTGAGTCCCGTCTTCTACCCTTCACTGGATCTGCCCATGGCCTGAGTCCACTTCCCTGGATGTGCCCATGCAGGGGCGCTGCCTCAGATTTTTCGGAGGGGGGACAGACCCGGGCTGGTACTGACCGGGGGAGGCGAATTTTGAGCATATTTGATAACTGACAGCATTAATGACCATTGACCCAGAAACAGTGTCCCAAAACCTGGGGTGCTGGGTGCAGAACGACACCCAGTCAAGCAGAATTTTCCACTCACTTTTATATATTTTTTGCTGAATTTTCCCCTCACTTCCAACAATACTTACTACTATTTAATTTTACTCAGCAATACTTAATACAAAGGCCAGTTCCATTATCTCCTCTGTAATAACTCTTGCTATGCCAGAAGTGTATTGGCCTCCTCAGCGGGTTGCGGACTGGCCGCCCGGTCCACATCGCACAATAGCCCACCTCCCCAAGGCCAGAGGTGACAACACAGTGATGCCAATTAGTTCACCACATCCTCTACCAACGTCCACTGGAAAAAGAGAGCAGCAGAATCGACAAAGAGATCGCCAAATTAACTCGGCTCTCATGCGCTTCTCTGGCTTTTCTGCAAGAAAATCTGGCGATTTCTATTTTTCTAGTCAATTATGACTGGCATCCTTATATCCACCGATTTCAGTGGAACAACTAAATCGAAATTCTGGCGCGGGCAAGACGTTCAGCGCCCCCTGCCCCACCGGAGAAAGTTCCAATGGGTGAACACCGCCACTAAATTCCACCACTCACAAAACTGGTGAGTGGAAAATTAGACACCCTAGCCTTGTGTTGCCAAAAATGAGCTGACCGCTTCGAAAGATACATTTCTGGAAAGCAGTTTATCTGTGCACATGACTTCTAGGCTTACGTCCTTGAAAAGTTGTTTTTGTATTTTTGGTACCGAGAATAGTGAAACACCATTTTTGGTCATCTTGTTGTTAAAAGCAATTATCTTGAAATTTATATGCTAAGCAGCATATTTTGTTGACATTGTATGGTAGAAAATTTACCATTCATTTCGAAGAAAATTTTTTTATCCATATCAGCCCTTCATTGCTGCGTCCACGCCCTGTGACACCCAAATCCACTTACGACACCCTACGACACCCTAGGCATAAATACGCTGCTATTTAAGTTCAACTGAAAGTGTCCGGTACTTGAATACATTGAAACTCTACATTTTCATGAAATGATTTTTTGGGCAACAAGAATGCATCCAGTTACCCTTCAACCATCGGCACATTTTTGTATGGCTGGTCTACGGCGTGGACTTACCAAATCGCCGTCTTTACATCTAGTAAATAAAAGCGGCATCTTTAGGCTTTTTGAAAGCCCGGTTTCATATTCGTTATTGACAAAACATTGTTAGTCTTCCTCTTGGTGTGCTTTTAGTTGTATAATTTTCTAGTCTATAAGGATTTAGAAAATTAATTTAGAGCAATTTTTGAAATGCAAATTATGTTGCTCATGCGACCGGCAAGCGGAAAGCGATCAGAAATTGAAATTAGTAGTTGCTCTGACGTTGTCGCAACCCGCCGCGCCTGGCTGATTGTAGACGAAAGGAAGAAACAACACACAGTAAAAAGGAGGCTGGCTGTAGCTTCGATTAGATATTGATAGAAAGCAGCATATTCATATGAAGGTGAGTATATATGTGAAAAGAAGCAGTGGAGTTGACAGGTAAAGAAAAGAAACTTTTAGCAAGAGTCTGGAAGAGTTTATTGCCGTGATAGAGAGTTTGTAGTTTCGTTTGGGTTAGTTAGGTGTAAACCTCTACTGGGCTCTACTGGGCCCCAGCATAGGTGTATGCGAGGTGCAGTGATTGAGGTCAGGAGTGGCCTCCAAAATTCCGATAACTATACGTATAGGTATAGGAGGGGCGTTGTCCCGGACAGAAAAAAAACTATACAGTGTATGCTTATATAATTTTGGCACTAGGTATTGCATGAAAAAAATCCCTTTTCATTTTTCATTACCTGCCGGTCTCGGAGGCCCTCTCTGCAGAGTTGGCCTAAGGGGGGCCCCAATATTTCGTCTCAGGGGCCCTTTAGAGCTGGTTGTGTGAGAGAGGAGAGAAGGAGACAAGAGTTAGTCTAGGGAAGCCCTCCAAGAGTTGATCTTCATCCCACAAATGTTAGTCTTGGAGGCTCCCAGAGTTCTTTCCGCCAAAGGTTGGTCTCAGAGGCCCCCCAAAAAGTTTTTTTTAGTTGGGGCAATTCACCAATTCCTTAAAACATGATTGGAGACTGCATCAGAGGGTTTCAGTTAGTAAAGATTTACCTGCTTAACCCAAATTTTTCACATGGTAATGGTCAAACAATTCTGCTTGGGGACGATTTAAAAATATTTACTTTGAGAAAATTAAAGGAAATATCCATCCCTCAGTTCAAAGAAGGGCTTTGGAAGTTTACCACCTGAGTACCCAAATTGGAAAATTTTTACTCCGCCATACATTTTGAGGGGAATTTTCCACTCACTCGCCATACATTCCGAGCTGAATTTTCCACTCGACACCCTAGCACAAAACCTATTTTGGGTCACTGCCCAGAAATTCTGGGGGACGTCCCCCTGGCTGGCCAACAGGGGGGACGCATCCCCCCTCCCCCTCCCCCGCTTTCGACGCCCATGCGCCCATACCAAGAATCCCTCGCCAAGCTTCTCATGGGGAGATCCCGGGAATCTGGGGAAATTGAGAAATCCTGGGAATTTTTCGGCTCAAGACAGATCCCAATGTCTCTATCTGGCAAAGCTGAGACGTCTCCCCTAGCAGTACCCTACTGTGTTGGTTCAAATGTAGTGAACTTTGCTTGGCTGATGCTTTTTAGGGGTAGATACAGACCCGAATTTTGGGGGCCAAACCCATGTCTGCCTCTCCTCCTGGAGGGGGGGCATGCAATTTGGGTGCTCAACAGACATAGTATAAGCTACCTCTCCAAGTACATGATCACTTTCCTTATGTGGGTGGGGGCGGGAGAGATTATCTAAGGACCTAGTGTCAACACTTTTTTCAAAATGTATCCAGCCTTTGAGGGACAAAAGATAGTTTCACCCCCTCCAGCATTTTGGGGGAAGAATTACTGGAATGGCCCCTTGTGTCCTGCCATGATGGTATTTGATTTATCATCATCATCAAATATTTTTCTTCATTTTTTCATGGACAGAAGCAAAGTGTGAGAACAGCAGTGTAGGAAAGGCAAGCAATAAGGTTACTTTAGGTTACCTTAGGTGTACGGGTCTTTATGAGGCACGCTAGGTGCCTGTTTTGCCCGCTCTTATCGAGCTCATTACAGGTATAGTGCTTGACTACGTCGGGAATGTATTAACGTGCTCGGCCCAGTGTCTGTCGATGTTATTCTTGAATGAATCAACAGATGGCGAGTCGACGACTCAGTCGGAGAGGCTGTTCCAGTCGGACACAGTACGTACTCCAAAATGGTTCCTTCTTGCCCTCGTTACTGCACGTGGCTTCCCAGCCTTGAAGCTGTGACCACGCGTAACACCGACAGGTGGATCCATGAAGAACTCTTCCTTGCTAACTCCCAGCTGACCGTGCATCAACTTGAAGACGAAGATCATGTCCCCCCTCTTGCGCCTGTACCAGAGAGACAGAAGCTTGAGGAGCCTAAGCCGTTGCTCATAGCCCAAAGGCCGCACAGAGGGAACTAGTTTCGTAGCACGACGCTGGACCCGTTCCACCAAAATTTGGTCAGCCTTGTTGAAGGGGCCCCACACCACATTGGCATATTCGAGGTGCGGTCTGACAAGGGCCTTGAAGAGAAGGGTCATCACATGCTTGTCCATGTGGACAAAAGTCCTCTTGATGGCCCCCAGTATCTGGCTGGCCTTAGATACGGCAGAAGCAGCTTGGCGGCGGAACTTGAGCTGGTCGTCCATGAACACACCCAAGTCTTTTTCGATGGTCAGCTCAGTCAGGGGTTGACCGCTCATTTCATAGTGCCGATGACTATTGTTGTGTCCAATGTGGAGCATGCCGCATTTCGATACATTGAAGGGCAGGACCCATCTGTCAGACCATGATTCTAGTCTGTGAAGGTCCTCTTGCAAGGCACATGCACCCTCTCGACTACCTACTTCACCAAATACTTTCGCATCATCGGCAAATAGTTGGACACTACTTTGCAGTCCCTGGGGCAAGTCGTTCACGAACAAGACAAATAGTGTCGGGCCCAGGACCGATCCCTGTGGTATACCGCTGGTCACCGGAGCCCAGTCTGATAGTGCTCCATTAACCCTGACCCTCTGGCTCCTACCCGTCAGGAAAGACTTGATCCAGCAGAGAACTCTTCCTCCTATGCCTACGCTTCTCAGTTTCAGGATTAATCGCTTGTGGGGCACAGAATCAAAAGCCTTAGAGAAGTCCAAATATGCAATATCTACTGGGAGGCCGTCTTCAAGCACTTGGGTCCAGTGCTCTAAAGAGCTAAGCAGCTGGGTGGTACAGGACCTTTTCAGAATAAATCCGTGCTGAGCATCATTCAACTGTCCAGTCTCCAGCACATGGGCAAGCAGTGCATCCCTGACCAAGGACTCCATAACTTTTGATGGGACCGAAGTAAGGCTGACAGGTCGATAATTAGATGGATTGTTTCTGCCTCCCTTTTTATAGATTGGAACTACCTCAGCAACTTTCAAATCGCTTGGTAGGTCACCACTCGAGAGAGACTTCCTGAATATGGAGCAGAGAGGAAGGCTCAATGGTACGGCTGCCTCCTTCAGCACTCGGGGCGGCAAACCGTCAGGTCCAGGTGATAAGAACTGCTTCAATCCTCGCAGCTTTGACTCTACCATAGCGGGAGTGATGTTGATATCTTCCAAGATCGGTTCATTCTCTTGAGGGGGAGTGTCAGGTAGTCCATCACCAGCGTGCTCAACCGTGAATATAGGGGGCGCGGTAGTGGAGTGGTCAGCGTAGCTGTCTGCCACGCAGCCGACCCGGGTTCAAGGCCCGGCGGCTTCCCTGAACAAGGAGCAAGCTGGCTCCCGAGAAACCCTTCCAACAGGGAAAGAGTTGGCGACGCCATATGACCCTGGCAGTTGGTGCGTCGATAAGCCCCAATAATTAATTAATTAATTAATCAACCGTGAATACACTGCGGAAGAAAGCAGACAATATTTCTGCCCTCTCTGAGTCACTAGAAGCAACAGTCCAGTCTTCTCTTTTTAGGTCTTGTACCTTGTCCTTTAGCTTAGTTTGTGAGCGGGCACAACCCCAGAAGGCCTTAGGATTCTCCTTGACTTGGCTGGCTATTTGCTGCTGATGGCCCTTACGGAGGCGCCGGGACAACCTTCTAAGGTCATTTCTCTTGGTCCCATAGACTTCCCAAAGTGCATCTCGTTGGATCCCAGCTGGAGTGGTCTTGATGTTGTGCCAGAGTTTTTTCTTTTGCTTAATCATCTGTAGAGCTGATCTGTTAACATATTCCCTATTATTCTTTCGCCGAGATGAAATGTGAGGTACACAATCCTGAATCGTACCCCTGACTTTATTCAGAAAGAAGGCATAATCATGTTCTATGTCAAGAGTGGAGACTGCCTGCCAATCAACCTCCTGTGCCAGGCTCCTCAGTTTGGGATAGTCACCTCTGGAAAAAGCTAGGTGGGGACGGTTTGCAGTCAGCCTAGACCTCTTCCAACATGCTATCTTCATCTTGAGGCACAAGTGATCACTGCAGCCCAACCCTGGCATGTAGCTTACATCACGAATTGTATCATCATCAAGAGAGAAGACCAAGTCTAGTATGTGCGGGGTTTCTCTAATACGATATCTTGTTGGCCTAGTAATGTTCTGGATACTTAAGCAGTCCCTTGTTGCTTCCAAAAAGAAATGAGATATATGGTTTGCCGGATCTGTAGACATTCCCATCTCCCAGTCAATATTTGGGAAGTTGAAATCGCCCATGATTACCAACTTTTGAGTTCTTGCAGATGTAACGATTTTGAACATGTTGCATAGTGCAAGGTTATTCTGGAGGGCACTGCTGGGACTGCGGTAGATACCGCCAAACAATAAACTCTCCTGGCCAGTAAGCCCAATTTGCACCCAAATGTGTTCTGAAAACTCAACCTCCAGAAAGAAGACTTCTTGGCAGTGTAGCTCCTCTTTAACAAAAACGGAATCCTCTGATGCCAGCAGGACCCTGCCTCTGCAGCTGTGGATCAAAATTAGGAAACATACTAAATTCTGGTAATGCAAAACAAGCCGGCAGAATGGGAGAAAGGCGAGCCTTTGGAAGCACCTCTGAGATCAGAATAATATCAGGCTTTTCATGGGCAGCCAGCAGAATAAGCTCATCCTGCTTATTGAGGAACTGATCTGCATTTGTGTACAAGGCTATAATTTCCCTTGAGCACCCATGTCAATGCATGGTGGATGAGCCTTCAGGGTGAGGTCCAGAACCAGATGGTGCTGGAGGCGCCACAGAGCCATGGGAGGCAGCAGGGCTATCCTCACCCGGTCTTCCAGTGGCAGTAGAATAGACAAATATAAGGTGCAATAGAATAGACAAACACTTAATATGCACCTCATGATGTTGAGAAAATTGATGAAAAATTTCCAAAAACTTGTCAAGCCTCAATTAGAATGTTTTTTTGTTGTTGCTGCTGAGTAGAACCAGCACAGATTGAGATCAGCACATACACATAGAGCTACAGGAAATAGTGCTGAAATAGTGTTCAGGAAATTTCGATTTGAATGAGGAGAAACATCTGTGACATTTTGACAAAATAACATATTCTATCCATATTCAAGAAACAAAAGAATCACCAGCTGTTACAACCCTAAAACCACAACAGGATTAAATAAATTTAATTATCGGCCACGCACCAAACAACAAGGTAGACAGCAGCAGTCCAAGATTGCAACAAAGATACTGTCTATATATATCGTGCAAGATACCTACCTTTGCAGTCGACCACCGACTCCCTACCGACTCGACCTCACAACTCACACACCACAGAGCCTAGAGACTTAACGCAGCATCGAATCAACCAACACACCACACCACACCACGCGCCACGATGCAAGGCAAAGCAATAAGTCATTGCGCCGGAGTACGCCGCAAGTGGAACATAGTACTTCACTGCCAAACTCATTGCCGAAATTAAGAGTCTAAAGCAATGTCGCCATTGCTTAGTTTTTTTCATATACTAATGAAAAAAAACAATTTTTTACATATCTGTACCTCTATGAAGTTTTTATTCGAGGAAAATCCAGTTTTATTTCATTTAGGATCTATTTTATCTTAGGATCTATGGCTTCCTCTTGCGCAAGAACTCACTGCCAAATTTCTTATTTCAAACTAATGAAAGAAACGCTATATAGAGCTTTACGCAGACCCGAAATTAATCATTATTAATATTTTTTCTTTTTTTACTGTGTTCCTTTGCACAGAAAATGACATTAATTGTTATAAGCATTACTACCTTTATTGCAGTGGAAGAAAAATTTCGACGAAGACACGTTTCTTTAGTGGCCTTGGGGTAAAAACTGTGCACAAAACCAAAGGCCTTTAAATGTAGAGGTAAAACGCTCCCCCTCTCAAAAATGGCAACCTCTATTTCTAGAGAATTTTAGTTTGTGACGTCAGCAGTTGCTCTCAGGGTGGAGCCAGGACTTTAACTACGGGTACAACAAGTTTCCTACTAAATATAGTCCCCATGATGACGTCACCGCCCTTCCCACTAAGTTCTAGGAGATTCTACTAAGTTTTGGAAGGATCAGCGGAACATACCAAGTTTGGGCGTATTTGGCAGTAATCTAGTATAAATCGAAATCAACTGTTTCACCCATTTGACAGTAACCTGATCTCAACGGCGAGCAGCGTATTTTACGTAAATTTAATGAAAAATCATAACACTTCAAAGAATTTGTTGAAAGGGCATGCATTTATTTGATCAACTCAGGCCTACTTAATGGCCGAGAGAAATATGTTTACCTTGCTCAAGAGATCACCGGTGTTTATGTCTTCGCGCAGGTTCCACCAACAGCCAATCAAAGGTCAGAAATCAACAGCCAATCAAAATCGAGATTAGTCTTACGCAAACAGCTGTTAGTGCTGAACCTGTCCTTATTTTGACACGCTCTGGAAAATTTGTAAAAATAATATTCCTCACTGGAGTTTTGCAAAACGTCTGATGGTTTCACAAATAAAAATCTTTTAGCTTTCTGTTCAACCATATAAGTTTTGTTGATACAGTTCTAAAATAGGTTATTTAGAGCTTCAAAAAAGTGCAATTCCCAATGACCTGCATAGTAACTCTTGTGCCTCTCCAGCCATGATGACGTAATGCTGCCAAACAACTTGAACGGGGTCTGGGTGGAGCCGCTTATTTATTCAATGAGAATCGACCCCGGATCGTGGAGTGTTTTACGGTTTCAAGATGCATCTGGCGAGGGGTAGACCCAATATGTATTACCCCACGCCCTCAAAAAACACACAAAACCACGTAATAGGTCATAAAATGTCTTTTTTGTTTTCTCAACAAGCGTGATTACGTTTCTGTTTGTCTTTAGTGCGCCATTTGCGGCTACTGTGATGTTTTTTTCCCTATCACAAGTAAATATCAGTACTAGCGTACAAAATTCTAGTCTTTGATTTGTTCAAAATGTTAAAATGCCGTTTTAGCACGAATCAAAGACATCTTTTGCTTCTAGCTTTGCGACTTTGCTTGGGCGCCATGGCAAGTTGGAAATTCATTCATTAGCCAAGGGCGCATTGGCGCTGGGACATGCTACTACACTGCCGACTCCAACTGCCAAAACTCAAAATCTGAACCATTGCAGCAACTGCTTAGCTTTTTAGTATGACAATAGATTACTACCTTTTCTACAAATTTGTATCTTTTGGTAAGGTTTCGTTCACTAGAAACTGTTTTATTAGACTTTTTGTTACCCAGAAATAGGGTCGGTTACTGCCAGAACTAGGTGCCAAAACTAAACTCACGAAAAAATGTAACAATCGCTTAGAAAAGCTTTATGCCGAGCTAGAAATAACAATTCTCAAAATTTGTACCTTTTCATGATGTTCCTTTCGAAGACAACTGTAAAATCATCGATTAAAAACGTCACTACCTTATTGCAGCGGAATATTTCTGTTGCTCTTGGTGTTCATGCCCGGAAACGAAGGCTGCATACCAGATCCGAAATAACCCAACATTCTTCCCCATATCCCAAGATATCAATAATTCCCCATACCAGGAACAGGGGCGTACTTAAAACGTTGTGAACACAACAGAGAACGACAGCGCATAGGCGGATTCAGGATTTCCGACGGGGGAGCACCATCCGGAACAGTGGACACCACTTTTGACCGGCAAAACCTATCAGGTGAGCACAAAATCTTATTGCTGGGTGCTGATTTTCGCAACCGGAGCGGGGATGGGATGTTTGTGTGTTTGTGTTGGTTGGTTGTTGGGAAGGAAGGAAAGAAGGAAGGTGGGGCTTACCTAATTGTTTGGGGAGACCTCAAATCGCCCACAAACGAAACGACCACAGCTTAATTCGACCACGGCTTAAATCGCCCACAGTCAAAATCGCCCACACCAAAATCGCCCACGGCTTAAATCGCCCACATATTATTTTGCCCACAGCTCAAATAGGCCACAAAATGCACTGTTAGGGAGAGATAAATATGACCACAGTTGAAATCGCCCACACTTAAAAGCGCCCACAGCTGATGCACAACATCCACCCGAATGAACAAACCGCCCACAGATTAAACTACCCACAAATGAAATCAGCCACAGTTCTTGCGACGTCTCTTGTAACCTTTGGTATACAACTGTGCCGCTAGATGACCAAAAAGCACGAAAGTCTACGGAGTGCACTGAGGGATAGGAAGTTAACAGGGTGGCCAAGCTGAAATGAATTTTCCTTCACCCTGTAACCGAATTTTGACTGAATGTAACTGACGAACTGAATCCACCGCCGCTCAGGGGCGGATCTAGCCGGAAAGTTTAGGGGGGCAAGGATTCCGGCACTTATTGTGGAGACAATTCTTACCATTGAAAACAGTTTGCACTCCTGTATGGAGAGCGGCGCTAGCGACATCAATATTGATTGTATTGTGATATGGATAGATATCAATATTTACAAAAAAGTATGCATAGGGTTCTTGCACCCAGGAAGAGTATGGGTACGTAATCCGTTTCCAGCTATTGCCTCATCGTCGCTCTTAATCGTACGGGCGGAGATAATCTGGTGCCCCTTGAGCTCATCTGGTGCCCACTGAGCTAGTTTTGGCCCCTTGAGCTGATCACGTGCCCTTTAAGCTAATCTGGTGCCCCCTGAGTCAATCTGGTGCCCACTGAGCAAATTATTGTGCGTCTTGAACCTATATATATATAATATTTTGCTCTCTGAGCTAGTCTGATGCCTCCGAGCTTGCC
Source organism: Lepas anatifera (assembly GCA_034440635.1). NCBI lineage: Eukaryota > Metazoa > Arthropoda > Thecostraca > Lepadidae > Lepas > Lepas anatifera. Next base: position 283,007 of record JAOTON010001336.1, on the reverse strand, counting down.
TGGTGCCCTATTAACTGTTTAAGTGCCCTTCAAACTGATCTGGCCCCCTGAACTAATCTCATGCTTTCCGGAGTTGATCTACTGTCCCCCGAGCCAATATGGTACCACTTGAGCTGATCAGGTGCCTCCTGGGCTGGTTATTGATGTCTCCTTAGATGATCTGGTGCACCCTGAGTTGACCTTGTGTTCCCTGAACTGATATATGCCCCTGCTCTAGTCTGGGGACTAAAAGCTGATCTAGGCCCCCTGACTGATCGACCTGGTGCCCCCTGAGCAGATATGTTGCCCCCTTAGCTAAAATAATGCCCCCTGAGTCGATCTGGTGCCTTTTTTAGCTGATCTGGGCCTCCTGAGTTGATTAAGTAATTTCTTCAGCACTCTGGCGCCCTGAACTGAGCCGGGCCCACATAGGCTGATAAGAGCCCCTGAGCTGGTATGGGGCTCCTGACCTGATTAAGTGCCTCCTGACTTGATCTGGTACCCCGAGCTGATCTGGGTCCCGAGTTGGTTGGGGACCACTGATCTGATTCCTTGTCCCCGAAGCTGATCTGGTGCCCTGTTGGCCGATCTGGTGTCCCCTGGGCAGCTCTGGGGCTCCTAAACTGAATGTGCCCCGGCCTGGTTAGGGGATCCCTGAGCTGATTTAGCACCCTGACTTGATCTTGCCCCTTGGCCTGACTTGAGGCCCCTGAACTGATCTGGGTCCCAAGAGCTGATCTGGGGCCCAAGAGCAGATCTGTGTTCTGTGGGTGCCCTGACCTGGTATGGGCCATGGGGGTATCCTGAGCTGGTCTGAGCGCTGAGCTTGTGAGAGTTCTTTAACCCTCGCTCCGGTGGGGGGGTGTTTGAACACCCCCTGGGGTTTTTCCGGCAGTACGAAAAACAGCGGGGCAAAGCACCGCCCTACTTTGCACACCTTACCCTTAATTCATTCCGCAACTTTTTTCAAATTTTTTAAGTTGGGTCATCATAGGTCGGGTCACCAGTGCAGGTCAAGTGACCTCACCTCCAAAAATGTTTAAGGTGGCATAAGTAAGAAATGGGTGAATCTACCGGGTTGAAACTTATACCACATAATGGGCCCATCGAGTGATGCAAAATGTATTCCGGGATTTTTCATATCGATGACCTAGGGTCAGGTGTGGATTGTGAACTCCATTAGAAAAGCATGGAAAAAACAGAAAATGGGTTTTATTGGTGTAGATACAGAGCAGCTGAGAATACCTTAATATTCACCAAATCGTACTATCCTGGGCTTTCCCGGTTCATGCTGCAATTTTTGACCTGTGAGACTTCTGAGAGGTCATCTGGGGCCCTACTTAAGCAGTTTTTAGTCTTAGGTCAATAACTTTGCAGGAATTATGATACAGCTTTTATTTTGATACCGTTACGTTTGGATTGCCTTTGCGAGTCGATTGAAATGTATATTGAATATGATAGGTCGGAAAGTGACCTTGGCCTGACCTGAGGTCAGGCCATTTTTGTGTTTTGACCTAGCATGGTCATATTATATATCATTCGATTTGCCGTGACGGGAGGAAGCAAATGATGTCTAAAAATTATTCTAACTCGACTTCTAACTCGACTCCGTCAGACGCTAGAGACCAAAAACTCTACCCAAAATGTCACCTTCATTGACCTGTCATGACCTCAATATCGGCATGAGCAAAAAAGTGGCAGACATAGTTTTTCTTGGAATTGTATGAGCTATCCACCGGCTTTCGTATTTTTTCGTTATCCCGCATAGTTCCCAGAGTTGGAGGGGGTGTTCAAACACCCCCACCAGGGCGAAAGTGGCTCGGAGGCCCATCGGGGCGGATATTCAGTTGGGCTGAGCCCCCTCCCCCCGAGGTGATCTGGCGCCTTAAATTGTTCTGGGACTCCTTGTGCTGGTTCAAGGCCCTATGAGCCTATCTGGGGCCCATTGAGCTAGTCTGATGACCCCATCTCTGGGGTCACTGAGCTAGTCTAGTCCCTGGGTAAAGCATGAGCTGCTCTGGGGGCTCTGTTCTGCATCTGAGGCCCCTGAACTGGTCTATAATAGACAGAGAATACGAAGACAAGGCCAACTCCCATCACCTCGGGGGGGGGTCACTGAGCTAGTCTATTCCGTGGATGCACTTCTGAGGGATGGGGGTGGGGGAGGCTACTAAGGGCTCTGGTCCACACTAGGGAGCCACCTGAGCTGGTCTTGAATAGATGGGGAATAAGAGCACGATCAAACTCTTCTTGTAAAATGGAGCTAACGAGGAGTGAGCCATCGCTAAAACGGCTTGTGATGCCCAGGCACCCCTGGTTATATAAATTTCTTATTACACTGGTTTATTCTGGGAAGGGGTGATAAAAAGGCATGTGCCCCTGAGCTCAGAACACAGTCTCCTAAATCAGGATTTCTACTATTTGATTTAAATGAAGAACTAGTTTTCACAATTTCCAGCCCTGTCACACCATTTCCAACCAAACCACCGGCCTGTTCGCCTATTCCTTACTCCAACTAGGACCGGTCTTCGAAAATATGGAACTTAATAAATACGTTAAAAAGGTATCTCCAAAATTATTTTGGCAGCAGAATTGTATTCTTCCAATGTTACTAGCCCACTCCTCCCACGGCCACTGTGGGGACTGAGGAACTTAACCCGCGTTCAACCAGGGCTCACTCGTCAGGGCAAAACCAGAGGGCATAACAAATGATGTTTCGACTCCAATGTCTTACCTTGCACATAGCGACATATATCACAGGTTATACTGATTTCTCTGATGTTAAGTACTTGCATGAGTTGGCTTGAATGTATCCGAAACAGTCGTGTTTTGGCTACTTTCATGATGTTTCGGTGACACTTCTTTCCGGTTTTAATCATTTTTTCCTTCTCCGTCGATGCTCCATTGACATTTTTCTTCAACCAAAAGTACCCAAAAGTTGATATAAATGAAGATATAGTAACTTTTTTAGATAACGTTAAAAAAGTGCCCCTTTTCTCCCGGGATGTCCCTCAAAAGTAGTGTGCTCCCATACCAAAGGTCTGTTATCGCCACACCAACTGCCAGGGTCATATGGCGTCTCCAACTCTTACCCTGTTGGAAGGTTTTCTCGGGAGCCAGCTTGCTCCTTGTTCAGAGAAGTTGCCGGGCCTTGAACCCGGGCCGGCTGCGTGGCAGTCAGCTACGCTGCTGCTGCGCCCCCAATTCGAGGAGATAGGCAAACTACATTGCATCAACTGGTACTAGAAATGTACCAACGAATAATTTTTTAACATTCCATGAAATGACGATAAACTTATTGAAAGGTTTCGTTGAGCTGAGTACCGCAAAAACTTATGACCAAAAGCGGAAATATTGGTATGCACACATGTTTGTACTCGCTTGCGTTTGTAAGTACAAATGTTTGTTCTCGCTGATGTTCGCAGACGAATCAGGTACAAAAAGGTGCCACTCTTCCGAGTGCTCCGCCTTTCCCATCGGAGAACCGGTATCCCCCATGGATGCTGCTGTTAGAGATTAAATGCCCTTCTATAGTTCTAGGGGAGTTCCATCGCAGTAGAATTCCCAACGATATGCTCAAAAATGCAATTGTAAAGATTGTTTTCCTGATTTGCATTTCCCTTCCAACTCGAGCATCAGGTGCCACTTCCGCCTAACCGGGGGTAGGGCTGCTGCCATCGGGGTCTTTTTAACCCGCGCCCCAATGGGGATCCGGTGCCACCTTTACCCCACCGGTGGGCATCAATCGCCCCTCTCTACCTCCAAAAATATTGGGGTTGAAGCAAATCTGTAGGTGGCTTGGGAAGCCCATGTTAATTTAGTATGGGTTTACTCCAAATGTTTTACTCAGGTTAATGGTTCGACCTCCAGAAGTTAATCTATGTTGGGTCGAGCCACTTTCACTAAAAAAATGTAACGATTACGCCAAATGAGCATAGCTCTCATGCCATTAGATCTATCGAGGCAAAGTAAAGTTTATAGGAATATTCCACGACTTTCTCCGCTATGTGGAACATAATGACCTCCCGACCTGAGGGAAGTGACAAAATGGTCTTGCTAATATCAAATGAAAGCCAGTAACGGGACAAACACGATGAAGTTTAATTCGACGCCCCAGCCTGATTAGGGCCAGAAGTTATCGTCAATATACTGCTTTTTACCCCTGGTGACCTTTGATGACCTCCAATAAGTTAACCCGTGCCCAAGCAGGGGTCCGGTGCCACCTTCGCCACACCGGGGGTCATCGATGGCCCCTCTAATTCCGAAAATATGGGGGTTAGTGAAAATCTTCGAAGTGCATTGGAAGGCTCGTGTAATTTCAGAATGACTTTACCGAAAATGTTAAAACGTTCAGGTCAATGGTTTGACTTTCAGAAGTCGAGTTGGGTCACGGTAGGCTATTTGCACTAAAATAAGCAATGCTTAACACGCGCCCCGCTGGGGAGGGGGAGATTTTCGCCCCACCTCCTGGTTTTCCCCAGATAACGCAAAAACGAAGAGACGCAGAACAACAAACCTCACGGTACCTTATCCCTGATCAATTTTACACACCTGACCAAATTCTTTAGGTAAGGTCATGTCAGGTCAAGGAGCTATTCAAGGTCAAGTGACCCTACATCAAAACCTAAAATCACGAGTGTGAAGCGGCGCCTAGGTAACATCAGCAGACCGATCAGTTCGGAACTTTCACACTATGATGAGATGATAAGGGTCTACAAATCTGCTATCTCGGAATTTCGATATTGTTGACCTAAGGTGGGATCAATTTTTTGGTCACCCCATTTTAAGTCTATGGTGAAAAATAGAATGGGCTTGTTTTCAGTAAATACTGGATAGATAAAGCTGAAAATCCTCAAACCGTATATCCTTACCACGATCTTGGCCATAAACATGAGTTTTTTAGCATCTGACCTCTCAAAGGTCATGTCAGGTCACAGGAACATAAAGTGATTGTTTTACCAATTTCTTCTGACTGAATTGAGATAAAGCTCCCATTTTGCTTGAATTGTGCTTATATTGTCACAGGGAGTCGATTGATATGCAGCATGACCATACCAGGTCACTGTGTGACCCTGACCTAGCTCGAGGTCAGGTCATTTTCACTATTTGACCTAGCAAGGTCATATTATACATCATTCAATTTGCTGAGATTAGAGGAATCGAATGATGCATAAAGATTTGCTGTAGCTCCACTGAGTACAGATCTAGAGAGAGAAACGTACACTGCTCTGTTGTAAGCCTATGGAACCTTCTTTGACATATGCTGACCTCAATATTGACCTGACATAATTTTTTTATGAAATATGTTCGTCTTGTCAAGGGCTTTCGAACGCCGGCCGTAATTTTTCGCCAGCTTTCGTGAGAAATGAGATACGTAGGGGGGCGAAAAACGCCCCCCCCAGCGGGGTGCGTCATGCTAGGGACCCCAGCGGGGCGCATGTTAAGAAACTTGGGCAGAACTTCCATGCCATTAGAGTTATTGAGATCTGGTAAGGTACATTTGATAGCAAAATTCCAGGGCTTTCTCCGCCATGTGAAATATGTTGACCCCCGCCAGTGGTTTGACCTCCAGAGGGCTCCTCGTGACCTAACGTGACCTAAGGTCACGAAAGGTCACAAAGTGACCTTTCCGTATATCAAATGAAAGCCAATGACGAGACATATACGATTACGTTTGATTCAGCGCTCCAGCTTAATTAGGTCAAAATTAATAGTAAAAGTATTGTTTTTGACCCTTGGTGATCTGTGATTACCTCACATATGTCAAGGGAAAATATTGCCCCTGGAATCCGTGAGAGGGTGATCAAGAATGCTTTTCTGATCAATCTGAGCATTTTCAATCATTCTTTGTGACTTTTAGACCATAAGGGAGCTTTTCCCCATGTTTTTCTATGGGAGAGGTCACCTCGTGACCTGAACTCAGGTCGCAAATTCGTAATATCCTGGATGAATTTTTTTAGAGCCTGGAGGGGTCATCAAGTGTAGCCATTTCAAATTGATCGGCAAAATGCAGCTACGGTGGAGCTCAAAATTTAAAGTGAGGTGACCTTGGTTGACCTTACCTGGTGACCTGACCTAGTGTGATTCGGGGTTAAAAAATCCAGGGATGGTGAAAAAATGATAGGTTGAAAAGTAAACCTCTCAACCACGGTGCTGCGCCTCACAGTTTTTCTGTTATTCGGAAAAAAACCTAAGGGGGCCATTCTTGACCCCGGTGGGGCGAGAGTTAAAGGGCAAATATTGTCCATGCAATCCGTGGAAGGGTAACCACGAATATTTTTTCTGAGATATCCGAGCCTTTGCAATCATAGCTGTGACTTTTACAGCATAACACATATTTTGCCATGTTTTTCCAATGGGGGAGGTCACCTCGTAAACCGCTCCTCGGGGGGGGGGGTGGGACGTGCAATTTGGGTGCTCCACAGACCTATTAGGGGTCATGGCCGGAATGCCCCCCTGCGTCCGCCAATGTCGCATGAGGTCATATTTAGACGGCAGAATAACCATGGAAATTTGGTAACTGCCACTTGCGACCAAAGCCGAAAAAGCACGTTCTCCAAAATGTTTATTGCCGTGTCGCCATTGTCTCAGAAGCAGTGACATCGAGTGCAGCTACACTCGTCGTTGTTTCCTTGATCATGTCTTCCAGAAAGAAAAAGAAAAAGTTCACTGCTGGACTTCTTTTTGAAAATGCACGGTGCATGCTGTAATGTCTTCCTGAATTTGTTGAGGCTGTACATATGTAGATCAGAACTGTTCATAACTGCTATACGTAGTAAAGCAGGTTCAAAAAGGTAACATGTGGTAGCTGTGCATCTATTCAAACTAGTTTACAAGGGAAGCGAAATCATTGCCAATATCTGGGAAACGTAGCTTGTGCTCAACCCTCGCCCGTCCAAAAGGAACACCGATGGTCTCCATAAGGTTTTTCAAGGATAGCGGAAAAACGGCGGGGCTGCGCGGGCAGGCTGCTTATCTGAATGTATCCTTCAGCTTTGCTGCTTTCTTCATTGGATGCCAAGCACGCGTTTAAATGAATGGAGTCATCAGACAACACTGGGCTTTGTGTTTTAAAAATATAATAATTGTGCCCATGAGAAAGCAACGGATATTCGTGCTGTGCTGCGGCCTAATCCCGCACCATGCTCCTTATAATTTGTAGCTGGCACCGCCCATTCAAGTGCCGCCGCGCGTGAGGAGAAAAACAAATGAGTAGTCGCATTACCGATTTTAAATCGCTCAAGACGTTGTTTTGAGGCTTTCCACGCCACACGCCGATTCCAGTGGCGTAGCCAAGGGGAGAGGAGGGGGGTCGGCGGACCCTCCCTTCTTATTTTATTTGTTTTATTGTATCCGGGCCACTACCGAGAGGCACACTTGCCCAATTACAGAGAATATTGACGTGGGTGTAAAAGGATCATCACCACGGTGTCAGATCGGACATGGAAGGCGGTTTCCAGCCGTGGGGAATAAAACCACGTTATTCCGGGGACGTAACCGGGATTTCGCTGGGGGACCGGTCGAAAAGGGCCCCTGCGATCAAGGGTGTAATTTTCCTAAAATCTATGGGGGATGCTCAGCCGGTTTGGGGGGAGCGGTACCCCATAGGGGCAGCGGCGTTGCGGGGGCGGCATCCCCTCATTGTACCAAATCTGTTTCGCTTTTTTGCCTTTTATAGCACAGGGACATTATATTTTAAAGGGAATGTGGCACCTTGGTCTAATCCAGGAATTTAGTGTAACTAGGGGTATTTTTTAGCCGAAAATCCTGAAAACGTCCATGATTTCCCCGACAAATTTACAATAAGCTCAATATTTCGATTTTTAAAATGTTCCTTTAGTGTGCGTGACAAATAAAACTGCCTGTGGATGACGTCATTATCTGGAAACTACTACCATATTCAACAGGCTTCAATGACTTTAAGTGGCTGATTATAATCACGGTGGGTAATTACCCACCGTGACGTCAGCGCTGTCGTCACACCAACAGTCGACAACTGTGGTCGCCTGGCTGGGGTGCATTTGGGATACATTTCAGGTAGGCTTTTAGTTTTTCTCCACGGAAATTTGAGTTTCAAAACAAATTACCTATATTAAGCACCAGGTTTTCGGGCATGCTTTACAACTTGGCGATCTAAGTTAAAATCACCTTATTAAAGTGCCACATTGCCTTTAACCCATTAAGGCCCGGACCAAGTTCACGTTGGAATTTCTTCCGTAATATTTTGCAGTCTTCCGATAACGGCAATAAGAAATCCTGAAAATATCAAAATCTTGGCCTTTATAGTTTTTGAAATATAGATGAGTCCAAAAATGGCCCGCCGGCCCCAGCGATGACCCTACGCGCAGCCACCGACTGACCGGACGGCCGCGTAGCCGAAGGGCAGGCGTCACGTTTCCAAATGGCGCATGTGTCAGATTTATGACCGTTTTAATTTGGTCAATGGGCGTAGTTGTAAGGATATGCATGGACGGTCACACTGCATGACCAGGAAAGTTTCGAGTGGTTGCGGCATAGTGATTGTATACTTATGAACGCTGGTACCGTCAGTTACCCTCCCTCTCGGCCATGAACAAAATCTAACTACAGAACTGTGACTGCGGGACAATTTCATGTTATTTGTTCTTTAAATTGCCACCTTAAATAGCAAGAACAGTATTGATATCTGCCCAGCCATTGCAAATTCAGCCAACTGGCAGTAATGTGTATTGCAGGCTACATGTGTCAAAATCCATAAACTAGTTTTGCACGAATATGCAACAAAGAAGCATTGCTGAATGCTGACACTCTATTACTGGGCTGCGAACTAGGCAAAGGATAGCAACACTTTATGAGGTCTTGAAATATATTTCGAGTAGCAGACAGCCTGAACAGCCAATCCACTCTCCTCGCCTCAAAACATATTCCAGCTGGCCCGCTTACCAGGGATGCGGAGCCGAGACAATTTTGGACGGCTCCGGCTCCGGCTCCGGTCCGGGGTTATGATTTCGGCTCCGACTCCGGCTCCGGCTCCGGGTTCAAGTGTCCTAACGGCTCCGGCTCCGGCTCCGGGCAAAATAGTCGGCTCCGACCGGCTCCGGCTCCGGCTCCGGCAATGTACCTATATCCAAAATGTGATCGCAACGTTCTCAAGGGCGTGAAAGTCCATCAGATACAAAGGGACTATGTATTTGTACGAATGAAAAATGGCCACTGGATGAACGAACGCTCTTGACCAGATGCCAAAGGCCAGTGAACCTCAAAACTGGACCAACCTACACTGCAGTGCAGTCGTATGGCAAACTGCACTGCACTGTTATGGCAAACAGAAATACGGGTCAGACATGCCCGCAAACCCACATAAAAATTAAAGATACAACGATCAAGTAAAGCTTGGACAGCCCGCAAAGAAAAACTTCGATGAGCTAACAGCAGGGTCGTTCAAAAAAATATGTTTTTACTTTTCAGATTCGAACCAACTTTTTCCCATTATATATTCAATTTTGATTTCAATGAGCCACGTTTCAAGCGTCTACGACAGCGGGAAAGATCGCCTCAAAACGGCTAAAGATTTCATGTTTCGGGCGCGATTGGCCGCCCGGCGTTGCAGTCTCCCCTTGTTAAATTGGGATGAAAGGGGTGCATAACCTACCAGTAAAGACAGCCTGGCATGTGCGTGCGTATAAGAGCGGTAGATGGGATTTAACATGCAGGCATCTACTTGTCAGATGTATTTGCAGCGCAATACAAATACATGCTATTCCACAAAAGACCTGAAATTAAATGATTCAGCACCCTAGTACTCTAAATCCCGACAGAACAGGAATGCCTTCCGGAGGCGAACCTTTCTCTAGCAACTATCGCTGGAGAACGTCGTGAAGCAGATGCTTCTCCCTATTCTCCTGCGAACTATTTAAGAGCTCTGGTACTGATAAAAAGATCCTGTTTCATATTTTTACCCTTTAGGTGGCTCACGAAATCTTCCACCAGTTTTACACCACGTTCTGTGGGACCATTCACGACAGTAAGTTCTGGAATACCTTGAAACAGGGGAAGCTATACCAGTCACCAGCTTCTCAACGGAGCCATTTCCTGTCAGAATCTTTCAGATTCAGGCGCTCGAATACCATCCAGCTTTCAGGAATGAGAAATTGGGAGAAGCTTGGTATCGAGCCGAGCACTTCATAGCCTCTGTCGGAAACTTTAGCCTACTAAAAGGTGGATGGTTTTGCTGTTTAGGCCAGGTACTGTATCACTGCCTTTTTACCTTCAGCATCGTGATTCTTATTTGCGAAGCAGATTATAACTTTCTGGTCACAAATAACAGTTGCGTTTGCACATTGACTTCAGCGCCTCTACACAATACCGGAGTATTATCTCGAATTGCGCAAGCTGGTTTACGTGTGGCTGTCAGGAGAGGTTGTCTCCAACAACTGTCTGTTTAGAAGACCCGGAACTCGCCAGCGAGCCACATTATGGAGTATAGGACATTTCTGGCATGAAGTGCGTGCTGCTACTGTGTCAGATTCCGTTCATCATTCCAGAAGATACTTAAAGACAGAATATTATAATTTTTGGAGTTTAACAACGCATCAACTGCTCAGGTCATATGGCATCAGAGGAGAGAGGGAAAGAATTAGCTCGGGCTAGAGCAGGGCGCCAGATTCTGCCTCTGGGTGGGCTCGAACCCACGACACCCAGCACATAATGAATGCCATTGGCCAAGCCGAGCGCAAGCGCTAACCGACTGAGCCACTCAGACTCCGAAATAGTTAGCGGCTTTCCTTATAAGTGGTTCTAAGCCATGCATTTGGGTTCCTCCGTCGCGGATAGTCAGCTTTAGAGCCTTCTATGAGCCTCAAAGCTATCCATAAAATGCAATGCAGTGTTTTCATTAAGTTAATATAGAAATCGCCCTGAATGTGCTGAAGTCAATTTGTCATCAGCTGTGGTATCTGTGCCCAGAAAGTTATATTCTGTCGCGCTGGTGAGAACCACCATCTTGAAGGTAAGGAGCCAGTCGCACAACAATTGGCCAAAACAGCAAACGATTCACATTTGACTAGGGCAGGCTTAAGTTTCCCATAGAGGCTATGAAGAGCTCTGTAAATGGTCGGTACTAAGCCTCAGCCAGCTTGTTACTCCTGACAGCTGGCTGGTATTCGATTGTCTGAATCTGAAATATTCTGATCAGAAATGGCTCCGTTGAGAAGCTGGTATAGCTTACCCTATTTCAAGGTATTCCAGAACTTACTGTCGTGAACGGTCCCACAGAACGTGGTGTGAAGCTGGTGGAAGATTTCGTGAGCCACCTAAACGGTAAAAATATGAAACAGGATCTTCTTTTATCAGTACCAGAGCTCTTAAATAGTTCGCAAGAGAATAGGGAGAATCACCTGCCTCACGACGTTCTCCAGCGATAGTTACTAGAGAAAGGTTCGCCTCCGGAAGGCATTCATATTCTGTTGGGATTTAGAGTACGAGGGTGCTGAATCATTTAATTTCAGGTCTTTTGTGGAATAACATGTATTTGTATTGCGCTACAAATACGTCTGACAAGTAAATGCCTGCATGTTAAATCCCATCTACCGCTCTTATACGCTCGCACATGACAGGCTGTCTTTACTGGTAGGTTATGCACCCCTTATATCCCAATTTAACAAGGGAGACTGCAACGCCGGGCGGCCAATCGCGCCGGAAACATGAAATCTTTAACCGTTTTGAGGCGATCTTTCCCGCTGTCGTAGACGCTTGGAATGTGGCTTATTAAAATGAGAATTGAATATATAATGGGAAAAAGTGGGTTCGAGTCTGAAAAGAAGAAAAAACTTTTTTGAACGACCCTAAGCTAACAGTGTTCAACATCAAAAAACACATCAGATAGGCTGATGGCATAATTCCTTTTCGAGAAAAATCGGAACCAACCACCCTACTGCCCAGGGCCCAGCAGCTGGTTCGCTCACTACACCACCCAATCGCGGTTGGAGCGGAGCAGCAACATTGCCTCCAATATGTCTGCTCTTAGCCTGGACCTGAGATCAGTAAGCAGTAGCTTCATCGCGGAGAACAACCTCTCCACGGACACCTGAGTAACTGGTAGCGCGGCCATTACCAGGCTAGCCCGCTGGATGATGGCTGGATATCTATCTAAGATGTCGCATACGGTCGCCCTCTTTAGGCGACCCAGGTTTTTGAAGTCGGCTAGTGCCGCATCGAGTGACGGGGATGCTGTTTTCTGCGCCTTTTGCCCTGGGTTCTCGACAGGCCTAGTATAAACTACTTCTCAGAGTACATGATAGCTCTCCTGGGGGGGGGAGGTGGGAGCAAAGATTTTATTGCTCGACAGACCTAGTGTAAACACCTTTTTCAAACAATTTCTTCGGCCTTTGGGGCGCCAAAAGATAGTCTGCCCCCCTTCCAGGGCTTGGGGGGGCATGACCGGAATGGCATCCCCCGGCGTCTGTCAACAGGGGCGGATGCAGGCCGACAGTATGGGGTAAATCGTGAAAAACATATGGTTTTTTTAAGAAAATCGCCAAAAATTGGGCAGTTTGGGGGGCAAATGCCCTTTTTGCTCACCCCATGGATCCGCCAGTGTCCGCCAATGCTTTCATTTGTTGCCAATTTCTGCCCATGCTAAATTTCCGGGGCGCATCACCTGCCCGAGAGTGAAACCGTCTACGGAACACCCTAGTTGCAATATTTCACTAATCTCGATATACATAACATATTGAGAAAATGTAATATTTCAGGTGAATAATGGTGTTTCCATGCGACATCTCACGAGGTAAAATGTGACCATTTCACGTTTGATTATTGGTAATTTTAGAGCTCTTTGGGAGCCGGAGCCGGACCCTTTCTGACGGCTCCGGCTCCGGCTCCGATCAAAAGTGTTTCGGCGGCTCCGGCTCCGGCTCCGGCTCCGGGCAGAATGGTCGGCTCCGACCGGCTCCGGCTCCGGCTCCGGCTCCGCATCCCTGCCGCTTACACGCTCTGATGATACGCTGCAAAGCAGGGCAGGCTCAGAGGCACATCACACTTGACGCACTTCTTGGAAGACCTCCGTTTGCAGCTCTCCCGCTGACAGCGACGGCGGTTGCTTAGGACACCAGGCAGGTGACCCACGACGTGGTACCGGAGGCTTCTAGGAATCCAAGTGGCGTGCGTGCGCTTGAAGCTAATCGGCTTCTCCACAGCTCCGTTGTTGGCACCGGCAGCCGCCATGAGTGACGATGTCCCGGCGAAACTGAAGCAGCGTCAGTTGCTGTTGTCGGGCCACTGCAGAGCGGTGAAGCAACCAGCTGTTGACTACCGCCATGTCGAGAGCTCTCGTGATCAGACACCAGTACCACTTCTTTCCTCTAATCGAGATCTCGTACTTGCCCGGCAACCAGTCATGGAGGTCTACGCCTCCCATGCCAGCGTTGTACGTCTTTAGCAGGTTGGGCAGTGGCACATCCACCCGTCCCTTCACGCCTCAGTCATAGCGCTTCGTCGTGGTCACGGGTACAGCCGTGTCGAAGTTGGTCATCACGTTCACCACTTTATTGTCTTTCCAGCCCACCAGAAGGACTTCTGAAGTCGTGTCGAAGTGCTGCTCGTAGGCTCCGCGTTTGCCCCTTGTCATATCCTTCAGAGGCGTGACAGGGCACTTGTCCAGCCTGTTCTCACGAACAGTCCCACTGGCGCCCAGACCACGTCCTTTCAGCTCGTCAAGCAGTTTGGATAGTTTGGATAGTTAGCTTTGATGGCATGTAGGTGCAATTCAAGGGATCGCTAGTTTTGCATCAGAAGCCGTTGACGAATGAAGTAGAGTATGCGATTTTCTGTATGTTGTGCTGCGTGCTGAATGAGAGCTCCTCGTAGCCTCCACTCAGTAAATACAATGTTTTTGAAAAGTATTATTTCATTGAATTTCAACGCGCTTGTACCGAACGGCACAGTTCGCACATTTCAAGGCGTTCAAGGCACGTGATATTCCATTCGTCCGCAGAAACAGTGACAGATATATGCGAAACGTTGAACATGCGCACTGGAGGGAGTCTGAAACTTACGCGCACTGGAGGGGGGCTGGTAGGCCCCCTAAGGTCTCGGAAACCAAGAAAGTTAAAAAAACGTGCGTTTGAGGGTTAGTGGTGGCCGAGCTGTTTTACATTTTTACCAAGTTTCATTGACCTTGGTCAATATCTTCAAGGTCAAACGAGGTCACAGATATCAGATGTTGACCGTGTTGGAGACGTCCCGGGAAATGCCAGGATTTTTTCGGAACCAAAGACCAAACTTTCGCTTCCCCCCTCAGGATGCGAAAATCGGCGCCCGCGACAGGATTTGGCGCCCCCAGGGCCAAGTGGCTCCCCCCGGGGAGACAAACAGGGGCACCCCCACCCTCCGTTGCCACCGCTTTTCCCCTAGATTTTCTTAAAAAATCATATTTTGTCACGATTTTGGGCTCCATTGCCCCCCAAGCTTCGGGCTTGATCCGACTCTGGTGCCCCCCCTATTCACGATCGGCGGTTCTGTATCCGCCCGTGGAACTAGGGGCTTGAGCCTCCCCAACTTCCTTGTATCGCCACTGCTTGGACCCATTGTCCAGGGGGACGAAAAACGCATTTCCCCCACCCTCTGCTGCCTCCCCCACGCCCCCTCTAGCCCTCTGTTGCCCTAAGGCACTGGCGGATCCATGTGGGGGGGGCAACGGGGCAGTCGCCCCCAAAGCCCCTGATTTTTGCAGATTTTTACAGATTTCCTTAAAAAAACCATGTTTCACGATTTTTTCCCGTTGCCCCCCCAACCGTCGGCCTGCATCCGCCCCTGCCCTAAGGTGGCCCGGGGCGGGGAACTGGGCAATTCCCCCTCCCCCAGCCCTCCATTGCCACCGCTTTGCCAATCGATTTTTTTCTTCAAAAACCATGTTTGTGTGATTTTGGGCTCTGTTGCCTCTGTCGTTTTTATAACACACGCTATTTCGGGTATCTCCTGAATCGGCAGATTTGTCATCAGCTGGCCTGAAATTGTTTTGATGTCACGTGATTTGGCCGCCCTGCTACTGGTCTGAATCCACGACAGCCGCTGTTCACAGCCAAGGTTTACGGCACAACAATGCCACAACAATGCCGCCACGCGCAGCGTTTCCGCGGCAACGAACTCAACTTGCACTTGACGCTGTGGCCCGGCGGTCCAAAATTGGTCGCTCAAAATATCGGCGTCAACCCAGCTTTACACACACCGATCAAAACTCATTATATATATATCACTCTGTTCCATAAGTTCTCTTGCATTTTTGGTATTATCATATTCACAGCTGCCCTCATTTTTCCATGATATGCAAATTAGTAGTCTAAAGCAGGGGCGCCGCCACAAAATCTTCGCAGGGGGGACGGACCCGGGCTGGTGCTGACCAGGGAGGCGAATTTTGAGCATATTCGTTACCTGACAGCATTTATGACGATTGACCCAAATTTTTTTGGGGGGACGTCTCCCCCTGGTTGGCCAACGGGGGGGGCGCATCCCCCGTCCCCCCGCGTTCGGCGCCCATGGTCTAAGGTCACGAATGGTAAGAACGGCCAAATTTAACCCGCGCCCCACCGGGGGTCCGGCGCCACCTTCGCCCCACCGGGGGCCATCGATGGCCCCCCTCTAACTCCGAAAATATGGGCGTTAGCGCAAATCTGCAAAGTGCAATAGAAAGCTCGCGTGAATTCAGTAAGAAATTACTTCGCATGTTTTAGTGCTCAGGTCAATGGTTTGACCTCCAGAGGTCAAATTAGGTCAAGATCGGCTATTTTCACTCAAATATGCAATGATTAAGCAAACTGGGCATAACTCTTATGTCATTAGAGCTATTGAGGCCTGGTAAAGTACATTTGATAGCAAATTGCCAGTACTTTTCCCGCTATGTGGAACGTAAAGACCTCCTGCCAGTGGTTTGACCGCCAGAGGTCACCTCGTGACCTAATATGACCTGAGGTCACGAAAGGTCAAAAAGTGACCTTGCCGTATATCAAATGAAAGCCAGTGACAAGACAAACACGATGGTGTTTGTTTCACCGCTCTAGCTCAATTAGGTGAAAAGTTATTGTCAAAATACTGTTGTTGACTCCTGGTGACCTTGGATGACCTTGGAAAAGTCAAAGGGCAAATATGACCCCTGGGATCCGTGAAAGGGTGTCCAAAAACGTTGTTCTGAGCAGTCTGAGTATTTGCAATCATTTTTGTGGCTTTTATATCATGAAATAGCTTTTCCCCATGCTTTTCCAATGGGAGAGGTCGCCTCGTGACCTGACCTCAGGGCACGAAATCGAAAAATCCCGGATATACACCTTGTAGACCCTGGAGGGGTCATGAAGTGTAGGAAGTTTCAAATCGATCGACTTTGAAATGTAGCTCTTACAGAGCTCTAAAGGTGAAGTGAGGTGACCTTGGTTGACCTCGTCTGGTGACCTGACCTTGGGTGACCCGGGGTAAAAAATTTCAGGGATGATGGGAAAATGATGTAGTGAGAGGTAGAGCCCTCAACCGCGGTGCTGCGCCTCGTCGTTTTTCTGCTATCCCGGAAAAACCTTAGGGGGGCCATCGATGGCCCCCCGGTGGGGCGAGGGTTAAGACCCTAAAATTTTGAATCTTACGGTGCAACGCAGCATTTTTTCGGTTTAACAGCAACTATCGGGCTTTCGCTTCATGCCAACATGATTCCAGCGATCATAGAGTGTAAAGCGATACGCACAGGCCCTTTTGAAACGACCATCCAAAAATGGCCCACTGGGCCTTAATGGGTGAATGTTGGGCATGAATTTAACAGCTTTTTCCAAACATGTTTGCTTTTTAGGCAAAATACCAAAGCTCCATACACGTCTTAAAAGAATCCAATCTGAGTTGTAAATCTGTCCACGATTGGAGCATATCAGTTTTGTGGGGTTAGATTCTAACTTCGGAATAACGGAGTGGATGGAAATTAAAATGAAAGCGAAGGACTTTAAACTAAAACTACGTGAAAAAGAGAGCAAAACGCCGATAAACAGCGCGTGTAAATATTAATAAAGATGGCAATTCCACTGTACCTGTGCATGCCCTTTATTTTTGCCCAAGTGTCCTTTATTTTTTTAGCCTAACACGGTAACACGGGCGGTAAGAATCAGTGCTGCAGTGATGAGCCCAGGGCGGTAGTTATGGACTAAGAACAGTACACATTAGGATGGAAGTGATAAGCTGGGGGCAACAGTGATTGGCCGGGACGGCAAAAAACAGGGCAAAGTCATAAGTCGATGGCGGCAGTGATGAGCCAGGGACAATAGCCATGAAGTAGGAGTGGCGCGAATCAGAGTGGAAGTCTCCATTCTTGCTTTCTCTCCATTCCTGCTCTCCATTCCTGCTTTCTAAGCTCCCACTGGCTGTGCCCACCCGGCAGCTCCGCACCAGAGCTACATTTCATGTGATGTACGCCCGGATAAATACCGTCCGGAACGGTTTATTTTGCCGAATACCGAAGGCGTGCAACGCCTTTTTAAATGCAAACCGCGATGTAGATGTGTGGTATCAAAATGTCACCGAATTCAAGAAACGCGTTGTTTTATACTTACGTGACAGGAGATAATGACGATCGGCTGTGCCTGTTTCTGTATTGATGTTTGTTGTTTTAAACCTTTTGACTTCACCTGTCAGTGGGTGCTCATGCCTGTTGGTGATCCTTGAAATACATACATACATACATACAAGTGATAAGGCGAGGGCGGCAGTGAGGACTCGGTGTGAAAGTTATGGACTAGGGGCGGCAGGAGCGCAGCCAGAGCTTTGGTATGGGGGGCAAACCAACTTTGAGGGGCACCCCAGGAGAAAAAGGGCACTTTTTAATGCAACCTACAAAACGTACTATATCTTTGTTCATATCATTTTTGGGGGATCTTGGTTTAATAAAAATGCAAATCAAGCATTGACGGAGAAGGAAAACTCGATTAAAACCAAAAAAATATAACCAAAATGTCACGGAACTATCCAAAACACGACTGTTTTAGATAGATTTAAGGGGAAATAGGCCAACTCATACAAGTACTTAACATCAGAGAAATCAGCGGAGCCTGTGATATCTGTTAACATGTGCAAGTTAAGAAATTTTAGAGTCGAAAATTCATTTGTTATACCAGCTGGTTTTTTCGTGACAAGTGAGCCCTGGTTGAACGCGGATTAAGTTACTCGCCTCCCACAGTCGCCGTGGGACGAGGAGTGGCATAGTGACTTTGGAAGAATAAAATTTTTCCTGCCGGAATAATTTGGGAGATACCTTTTGAACGCATTTATTGAGTTCCATATTATCAAGGATCGGTGCCAGTTAAGAGTAAAGAAAAGGTGAACAGGCCGGTGGTTTGGATGGGGATGGTGGGACAGGGCTAAAAATTGTGAAAACTAGTTCTTCATTTAAATTAATTAGTATAAATCCTGGTTTAGGGGACTATGCTCTGGGCTCAGGGGCACATGCCTTTGTATCATACCTTCCCAGAATCCACCAGTATAATAAGCAATTTATATAACCAGGGTTGCCTAGTTTACAAGGGGAGTTTCCATCGTGTTCTTATTCCCCATCTATTCAAGATCAGCTCTGGGGCCCCCAAGTGTGGATCAGAGGCCTACAGAGTAGCTCCCCCCAGTTGTGCCTCCAGGGACTAGACTAGCTCAGTGACCCTGCCCCGAGATGATGGGAGTTGGCCTTGTGTTCTTATTATCTGTCTAGACCACCCTAGGGCTCCTGACGTAGATCAGGGCCCTAGAGCAGCTCATGCTTCACCCAGGGACTTGACTAGCTCATTGACCCTAGAGATGAAGTCGTCAGACTAGCTCAATGGGCCGCAAGTAGGCTCATAGGGCCTTAAACCAGTTTTAGAAGCCCCAGAACAGTTTAAGGCGCCAGCTCACCTCAGGGGGCCTCAGGCCAACGTTAGGGGCTCTCACAAGCTCAGCGCCCAGACCAGCTCAGGGTACCCTCAAAACCCAGATCCGCTCCTGGGCCCCATATCAGCTCTTGGGGCCCCCAAATCAGTTCAGGGGCCTCAAGTCAGGTCAGGGGACAAGATCAAGTCAGGGGCACTTAATCAGCTCAGTGATCCCTAACCAGTTCGGGGCCCAATCAGTTCAAAAGCCCCAGAGCTGCTCAGGGGACACCAGATCGGCCCATAGGGCACCAGATCAGCCTCGGGGACAAACAATCAGATCAGTAGTCCCCGACCAGCTCGGAACCCAGATCAGCTCGGGAATACCAGATCAAGTCAGGAGGCACTTAATCAGCTCAGGAGCCCCATGCCATATCAGGGGCCCTCACCAACCCCTGTGGGCACAGCTGAGCTCAGAGCCTGGGAGCTGCTCAGGAAATCACGTAATCAACCCAGGAGGTCCAGGTCAGCTTAAAGGGCACCATACTAGCCATGGAGCACCAGACTAGCTCAGAGGGAATCAGATGGGCTTAGGAGACACACTGATGACTCAGCAGGCACCAGATCGACTTAGGGGAAATTAGTTAAGTTCAGGGGGCAGTATATCTGCTCAGGGTGCACCAGATCGATCAGCTCAGGTGGCAAGTTGAAGTCAGGGGCACTAAATCAGCTCAGGGATCCCTCACCAGCTCGGGGCCCAATCAGTTCAAAAGCTCCAGAGCTGCTCAGGGGACACCAGATGCCCATAGGGCACCAGATTATCTTCGGGTACAAACAATCAGATCAGTGGTCCCCGACCAGCTAGGGAATATCAGATCAAGTCAGGAGGCACTTAATCAGCTCAGGAGCCCCATACAATCTCAGGGGCCCTCATCAGCCTCTGTAGGCCCAGCTCAGCCCAGGTTGGGGGGATGATAATGATGGTGAATTTTTTTAATAGACCTATTGCCACTCAGGAGGTGATTCTAGGGTTAAAATGGAGACTTTGAGTGCAGATGATATTGTTCTACCTTGCAAAAAAACTTTGACCATAGGCAAGTGAAAATTTCGTCTCTGATGCTTGTTTTCCGGCACCTATTGCGTGTTCCATTGGACCTGCTAGTCTCAGTTTCTCTTGCAAATAATTCCAAAAGTATTTGTATTAAGGCAATTTCAGTATGCGTATCTGCTACCTGACAAATTTTTAACATTTTTGACAAAAATACCTAGCTAGGTCAGGTCAGGTCGCTGAGTTATGACGTCATTCCTATGCCCATGCATAGTGATTTTTCGAAGTGGAAATCTAACTCGCTCTTAGAAATGCAAGACGAAATTTCTGGATAACATTCAAAAGCTGTTCAATTGAAAAATGTGATATGTCACAAACAGATGTCCGGTTAGGTCCATAGCCATGTCAGCAGTGGTCACCAAGGGTAAACAAAATTATCTGAGTGTTAAAAATTTTCAATTAAACGCAGTATAACTATTATTTTGTTGTCATGGAGACCATTTGGCTCATACTAATAATCATGGTCATGCATGTTATTGCCTTGTTGGGGTAATTTATGCCTTTGACCTTACATCAAGACCACCCTGCTACCTGAACTGTCAGCCTTGTTCCTCTCCCCCAGAAGGTGACGGGTACCGGGAGAGCCCTGGTCGAGTTGGTATGTTCTACAAAAGAATGTTACTGCATTAACTCGACTTGATATAAGGTGCTTGGGCACTAACTGATTTTTTCTCTGCAGGGCCTTTCAGAAGTAGTTATTTCCGTTTGATTTCACGTTTATTGCCACTGTAACAATGTGTCTATGCGTGAAAGGGGAGCCTCATCTTGCCTCACCAAGGAAACGGACAGAGTTCATCTGGCGGAGCAGAGTCCCATATCTGGCGGCATTTAATAAGATATATGGCGGCATTTTATAAGACATCTGGTGGCATTTATGTGTTTGTTCCAGCTCAACGAGACGAATGGCATGCAACATGGCCTTCTTAGGTTACGGGATACTTTTATATTTGACCATGACCTGAGGTCAATGACTTCAGTTCAGGGTCAAATAACGACATGTCAAGATCATTTTGTATACCATTTGAAGTCCTGTGTCATGAAGCAAAATAATTGCCGTATCTTTGTGGGTTGCCTATCTAACCAGGGTTGCCTAGTTTACAAGGGGAGTTTCCATCGTGTTTTTATTCCCCATCTATTCAACACCAGCTCTGGGGCCCCCAAGTGTGAATCAGAGGCCTCCAGAGCAGCTTCCCCCCATCCGCCTGTTGTGCCTCCAGGGACTAGACTAGCTCAGTGGCCCCGCCCCGAGATGATGGGAGTTGGCCTTGTGTTCTTATAATCTGTCTATTCAAGACCACCTCAGGGGCCCCTGATGTAGATCAGGGCCACAGTGCAGCTCATGCTTCACCCAGGGACTAGACTAGCTCATTGGTCCCAGAGATGAGGTCATCAGACTAGCTCAATGGGCCACAGATAGGCTCATAGGGCTTTAAACCAGTTCAAGAAGCCCCAGAATAGTTTAAGGCGCCAGATTACCTCAGGGGGCCTCAAGCCAACTTAAAGGGCTCTCACAAGCTCAGCGCCCACACCAGCTCAGGGTACCCTCAGAACCTAGATCCACTCTTGGGCCCCAGATCAGCTCTTGAGGCCCCAGATGAGTTCAGGAACCTCAAGTCAGGTCAGGGGGCAAGATCAAGTCATGGCCACTAAATCAGCTCAGGAATCCTCCACCAGCTCGGGGCCCAAGCAGTTCAAAAGCCCCAGAGCTGCTCAGGGAACACCAGATCGGCCCATAGGGCACCAGATCAGCCTCGGGGACAAACAATCAGATAAGGGGTCCCCGACCAACTTGGGGCCCAGATCAGCTCGGGAATACCAGATCGAGTCAGGAGGCACTTAATCAGCTCAGGAGCCCCATACCATCTCAGGGGCCCTCACCAGCCCCTGTGCGCCGAGCTCAGCTCAGAGCTTTAGAGCTACTCATGAAATCACGTAAGGAGGCCCAGATTAGCTTAAAGGGCACCAGATTAGCACAGGGGGCACCAAACTAGCTCAGAGGGCATCAGATGGGCTCAGGAGGCACCAGATCGACTCAGGGGCATTAGTGCAGCTCAGGTGGCACCAGATCGATCCGCTCGGGGGCCAGATCAGCTCCCAGGCCCCCAGACTATGGCATGAGCCTAAATCAGCTCAGGGAGCAACATAACAGCTCAGGGGACACAAGGTGGGCTCAGGGCCCACCAAACCAGCTCAGGGGGGCGCCAGGCTATCTAAGGAGACATCAATAATCAGCTGAGGGGGCACCTAACCAGCTGAAGAGGCACCATATTGACTTAGGAGACAGAATCAACTTTGGGAGGCATGAGATCAGCTCGGGGGCCCGAATCAGCTCAAGGGGCGCTAAATCAGCTATTAGGGCACCAAGCAAGCTCGGAGGCATTAGACTAGCTCAGAGGGCATTATATAGGTTCAGGAGGCACAATCATTTGATCAGTGGGGCACTCGATTGACTCAGGGGCACCAGATCAGCTTAGAAGGCAAGTAATCAGCTCAAGGGGCCAATGCCAGCTGAGAGGCCACGAGATGAGCTCAAGGAGCACCAGATTAGCTTCCCCCGTACGATTATTGGCGATGATGAGGAATTAGGTGAACACATACTAGGTGCCCATACTCTTCCCGGGTGCTTGGAAAGGCGACAGAATGCCCTAGCTGACCGAAAAAAGGTATTAAGTTGTCCAACAATAGTTTCAATCGCTACATGCGGTCCAGTTACATCTAGGTTCAACGGCGTAGGGCACTAAATTTCGAGCGGCACGGCCCAAACTGGGTACACTACCTGACAATCAAAAGGGCACCCCGGCAGTGATGGGGGCACGCGCCCCATGTGCCCCCTGGCAGCACCCCTGGATAGTAGATCAACTCCGGGAGGCATTAAATAAGCTCAGGGGGCCCAGATCAGCTCAAGGGGCATTAGAACAGCTAAAAGGACACCAGGCAAGCTCGGAGGCATCAAACTAACTCAGAGAGTATTATATAGGTTCAGAAGGCACACTTATTTTCTCAGGGGGCACAAGATTGACTACGCGGGCATCAGATCAGCTCAGAGGGCATATGATCAGCTCCAAGGGGCACCAGATGACCTTGGAGACGATGAGGCATTATCTGGAAACGGATTACGTGCCTATACTCTTCCCGGGTGCTTGGAAAGGTGACAGAATGCCCTAACTGACCAAAAAGGCACTTAATTGTCAAACAATCGCTTAAATCGCTAAATGCAGCCAAGTTCCATCTAGACTCAACGGCGTAGGGCACTAAATTTCGAGCGGCACGGCCCAAAGAGGGTACACCACCTGGCAATCAAAAGGGCACCCCGGGATCGATGGGGGGCACGTGCCCCCTGTGCCCCCCCTGGCTGCGCCCCTGCGGGGGCGATGAAGGGGCAAGATCGCCCCCCCCGGCTCCTCCTGAAATGGTCACGTCTCTTCTTCAAAGATTAATGGTGCCCCCTGAAATGTCACTTCTCATCAGTGGCAGATCCAGTAAATCATTATAGTAATTCATGCTCAAGCCTTGCCCGCCATTGTGTGCAACGCATTATCTACAGGCAGTCTGACTGTACAAGGGGCTTGACCCCTCCAAGCCCCCCTTCTTGTATTCACCACTGCTTCCACCTCGGACGCCCCTCCCCCTAGAATGCTAGTATCGGTGCTACCGCGATAGGATGTGCCCCAACTCGTTCCTGGTACGGATGGTGCCCCATCCCGATAATGTTTGCGGCTCTAACTACCACCCTATTCCGATTATGTATACCCCCTGATTGGAAATCCTGGATCCACCTTTGTCACTTTTGACGTCCTCATAGGGTCTCTTATTTACTCTACCCTCCTTGGTGATGCCCCTTACTTGGGTTAAGCACTACAACTATTACCCTTCATAAGGTCAATAGCTTAACCCTCGCCCCACCGGGGGCATCGATGGCCTCCCTAAGGTTTTTCCGGAATAACAGAAAAACAGCGGGGCACAGCACC
Organism: Lepas anatifera; assembly: GCA_034440635.1. NCBI lineage: Eukaryota > Metazoa > Arthropoda > Thecostraca > Lepadidae > Lepas > Lepas anatifera. The sequence continues at coordinate 259,116 of JAOTON010001336.1, read as the reverse complement.
GCAGTTGAGGAGTCTTTCTCTCACCAAATCATTTTCCCATCATCCCTGAATTTTTTTACTCTGGGTCACACTAGGTCAGGTCACCAGGCGAGGTCAACCAAGGTCACCTCACTTCACCTTTTGAGCTCTATCATAGCTACATTTCTAAGCCGATCCATTTGAAGCTTCGTGTAATTCATGAAACCTTCAGGGTCCTCAAAATGCATATCCGGGATTTTTTGATTTCGTGACCTGAGGACAGGTCACGAGGTGAACTATTCCATCGAAAAAGCATGGGAAAAGCTGTCTTTTTATTTAAAAGCCACAAAAATTAATGTCAATGTTTATCTTGCTCAGAAAAGCGTTCTTGGACACCCCTTCACGGATCCCAGGGGCAATATTTTCCTTTTGACCTATCCGACGTCCTCACAAGTCACCAGGGGCAAAAACAGTATTTTGACGATAGCTTTTGACCTAATCAAGCTAGAGCGCTGAATCAAACGTCATCGTGTGTGTCTTGTTACTGGTTTTCATTTGATATACAACGCGGTCACTTTCTTACCTTTCGAGACCTCAAGCCATATTAAGTCACGAGGTACCCTTTGGAGGTCAAACCTCTGGCGGGAGGCTATTATGTTTCACATAGCGGAGAAAGTCCTGGCATTTTCCTATCAAACTATTTTTGCTTGATCTCAATAGCTCTAATGGCGTGAGAGCTATGCTCAGGTTTCTTAAAGGGAGATACGCGAAAACAATTTTATTGGCTAGATCAAAAGATCACAAAAGTTGTTTCAGAAGTCCTATTCTCATTTTTGCGAATTCGGCCTGAAAATGCCTTAAAATTGCTCTCAAAGTCAAACTCAAAGTCCTACGGCAAGGTCACTTTCTGACTTTCGTGGCCTTAGGGTATATTAGGTCACGTGGTGACCTCTGGAGGTCAAACCACTGGCGGGAGTTCATTATATGCCACATAGCGGAAAAAACCCTGTCATTTTTCTTTCGAATGTTTATTTTTTACCAAATCTCAAAAGCTCTAATGGCATGAGAGCTATGCCAAGGTTTCTTTCGCATTTAATATTTTAGTAAAACTAGCCTATCTTGATCTAAGTTGACCTCTGGAGGTCAAACCATTGATCTAAGCGCTTAAACATGCCAATTAAAATATTACTGAATTCACACAAGCTATCTAATTCACTTTGCAGATTCGCACTCATCCCCATATTTTCGGAGTTAGAGGGGAAGCATCAATGCCCCGGTGGGGCGAAGTTGGCGCCGGACCCCGGTGGGGTGCGGATTAAAATATTCTTCTACTCCTGCTAAACGATTTAAATAAATTTTTCAGCAGAATGCGTGCCACTGGGGAATAAGTCAGTGACAAAAGATGGACCTGAGGCATCCACTGCACTCGGTGCCCGTAAATCTTCTCAGCTTTCCACCTTTCCCAAATATCACTTTATAAACTTATCCCTCGCCTCCCAAAGGAAACGAGAAGCGGCAACTCACAATGTGACTCAGAGCATTGGCGGACGCGGGGAGGGCGTTCCGGCCATTACTCCTCCCCCAAAGCGCTGGAAGGGGTGCCAAACTATCTTTTGGCCCCCCGAAAGGCCGGATAATTTTTTTGAAAAAGGTGCATCCACTATGGGTCTGTCGAGCAATTAAATCTTAACACTATTTCCAACGGGCTCCCGGCTACCTCTATTTCCAACAGGAGCTTCCGCCTCCCTAAGATCTCGAAATCTACCCGCTCGATTTTAAAAACTTAAACTGCAATCGATTCCTCTCAGGCTAAACTCATTTTTTAAATTAAAATTTCACAATTTTGAAAACTGAGGGAAGGGGGTTCAAAATATACATTTTGCCTTGTTTAGATTACCCGAAGGTCCTGTCTCTTAGGCTTGATTTTCACGAAACTAGTATGGATTGACAGGGAATTGCTTGGAAATGGTCAAATCCCTCCCTTAGGTGAAATTCAAAATTCAAGGGCGGTTTTAGGTCCAGAAATGTGGGGGATTATATAAATTGTTTTCATATTTTTTTGCAGAAATGCACACGCCAGGTACAGTGTAATATCTCTGATGTCGAGCAAAGTGCTCAATTATCGAAAATAGGTCAGAAGTGGATTCAGGGAGGCTGAATAGTGTGGTAAGACACAAATTACCCTGCCTTTCAGGTATGACTATTTTTCAAATTACCCTGCCTTTATCTACCCCTGGCCGAACCGGGGAACACTCCTGGATCCGCCTATGGATGAATGGTGTCCATTTGGTGTTAAGACTAAAGGCAAATATCTACGATGCTTTGCCTCATTCAATGCAGACACGACACTAAAATACGCTTGAAAGATAGCGAATCCCCTAATTACGGTACCTGAGCGCGCATATGATATCCTATTATCATATAATACATGGATGGGGTCAATATATCCTTATTCTTACCCCTCCCGTCCATTCCGTAGGCAGTTTATATTCACTTTGGAAGAGTTCGAATGGATAACATTGTAGACAACCCATTTTGAGCTCCTGGAACCGTCTATGGCCAAAAATATACCAAAATACACATCAACTGTCATTCCAAATCTCATTTGGTGCTAGAACTAAATGCATAGTTGCAATGCTTTGTCCCATTCAATGCACACACAACACTAAAACGAGCTTGAGTGCGAGTGAACTCCCCTAATTACGGTACCTGAGCACGCCTATGGCTTCTTATAATCATTAAATACACATATGTGATCAAAGCATGGTTATGTTTACCCCTCCCGAAGATTCTGTACGCAATCTATTTACTTTGAAAGAGTTTGGATGGATAACATTGTAAACCCCGCATTTTGAGCTTCTGGAACCGCCTATGGCCAAAATTATATCAAAATATACATAAACTGTCCTCCTATATCTCAGTAATAACATTCAAACATTACAACTGCTGCCAATTCGCAACGGACAGCTTTATTGTAGGACAAACGAAGCGCAGGCGACAATGCTCGGCTTCGGGATAAACCCCCAGATTAGCGAGCCATAGCGCCGCCTCAGGCACATATATATTTTCAAAAATGTCAGGGAATATGTGCTACTTAGTTGTAAGAAAAGTCACCAAATTTCAAGAGCCTATCTCAAACCGTTGCGGAGATACTATGGAAAAACCTGAGAGGTGGGCAGAATCTGCTCCCAGCTGGAAATAGAGTAAAAATAAATCCCCCAGGGTAGCGATCATGCATTCGAGAGGTAGCTTATATTAGGTCTGTTCAGCACCCAAATCGCACGTCCCAATCCCCCTTCCCCAAGAGGAGAGATAGACATGGGTTTTGCCCCCCAAAACTCGGATCTGCGTCCGCCCCTGACTCAGAGCACCCTTTAGGTACCTGGTGAAGAACTGCGCTCTCTGGCTCAGGTACATCATCCCAACAAAGCCTAACGACCCAACCCTCCTCTTTACAAATTCTCAATACGCCCATGGATCCCACGCAAACAGGGTCATCGAACCCTTCTGTGTTTTCATTGCCCTTGCGAAAGCGCGGGAAAACCGGCGGCACAAATCCGCCTTGGAGTACTTTTACTTTACCTTTGCAGCATATTTTTTTTGACACAAATATCCAAATACCTATCCCGTCGTGCACTCCTATGATTGCTTTGCTAGCCACCTAGCGGCATTTTCATATACTATTGAGCACGTGATTTGACGCACAGTTATGTGGGTGATGTGCTTCGTGGCCTTTTTGAATTGTGGGTGATTTAAGAATTTGAATGTGGGCATTTTAATGTGTGGGCGTTTTGAAATCTCCTTATGGGAGCATTAGTGAGCCCTTTAATACGTGGGTATTTTAATTTGTAGGCGATTTAAGCCGTGGACGGTTTTAGTTTGGACGTTTAAAGCCGTGGGTCTTACGTTGCGTGGTCGAATCAATTTGTGGGCGTTTTTAACTGTGGGCGTTTCCATAGGGCTCGAATTGTTTTTGGAGAACTACCTAGGTATGTAAAACCTACCCTGTGTAAAACATTAATTGTCAGTTGCTTCATCCAGTGTTGTATCAACCCGCATCATTCTTCATAAACAGCCAAAAACAGTCCTGTAGTCACATGGCAACTGCAAAAGTGATATGTCAAATTGCTCCTGTGCTTTGGTGATTTGATCTTAAAGGGACATTGTCGCAAAAATTTTTATTGGCTAGATCAAAAGGTTACAAAAAGTTGTTTCAGAAGTCATATTCTCATTTTTGCAAATTCAGGCTCAAAATGCCTGAAAATCGGCCTCAAAGTCAACATTTATAGACGACTTTACCGAGTCCTTATGGTAACGATAAAGTGACGTAGACTCGGCTATAGCTATCAATTTATATATAAAAACATGTCAAACATTTCTTTTGAAGCAGTTCAGTAACTAAAACCTATAACATCAAAAATTATTCTATGAAAATATATTTCCAAAACGCTTTTGAAAGAGAAATAGAGGACTTTAAAGAAATACCATCAACCAATCAGAAGCCCAGTCCTTATAGGATCTGGTCACGTGGGCTTATCTTACATCAATGTGATGTCATCATGGCTACCAATGAACTATCAATATTAACCATTTCAAAAACCGCGGCAAACGCGAAGATATGAATACAAATTCTATAACACTAATTAGCGCTGCGTTCAGGCCCGAATAACCTAAAGATTATAATTAATAATTGTTCGTTATTGCATGATTGCATTGCAGCTAAAATGATACAATAAAAAGATACGGGTAGCGCGATCCAGAAGAGCCTCCTTTGAGGCATGAAGAAAGCTTTGGGTGGTTTTTCCGACGAGGAGATTGTCGCCTCTCCGGTCTCGTGGATCAACATATCGTCGGTAATCTGCACGTAGAATATTTTGAGTCTTTGTTGTGGTCAATATAGATTTTCTTAGAGGTAAAAAATCTATGCGTGAAAAGTTAATGAAACAATTTGAATTTTTGCCATCCATCTTTGCTGGCCACCAATGCTTATTGAGGTTTTGTTTAGTGAGTGTAGTGAGTTAGTCAAACACTAATCCTATCAAGTATGGGCAATGCATTTAATGTTTCTGTTCTGCATTAATTAGGTTCATGAAGTAACCAAAAAGCAAATTGTATGCTTAATTGATATTTATTCATTTTGGCCCACTGTTAAAGCTGTGGTCTCGTTTCGTCTGTCAACACCAATCAGCGAGCAGCATTGAGTCCCAGTCTGCAAAGTATGGCAGCAGGCTAGATGAGTCACACCAGCCATCTAAAATCATTGCACTGCCAGACACCAAAAATTCACACCAAACTGCTATATATCATAGAGAAAAATGCACCCTTTCCTACCCACACAATGCAATGCTACCTCTTGTATTAGTTAGTTAAATACTTGTTATAGGGTCCCCTCCTGTGTCTTTATAACCATTCAGCCATTATTTGTTTGGTTTTCAGTGTCACCTTCCTTGCACCAATCTGGGAAATTCACACCAGGTTGATGAACTTCACGCCACTCACTCTTGTCTCCTAGGGCACTCACCCTTACGAGATCTCGTTGAAAATGCCATACTTTGCACACTGGATTGAGTCTATGTCACATGGCTATAGCCTCTCCCTGAGAACCAATCTTAGAACCAATCTTAGATTTACAGGCTGGCTACCTGCTGTGGTGCTGCTGGAAAAACAGTAACAGCACAACAGTGGTAGCATACTTGTTTTGTGATTGGTAGATAAGTATTCTGGTTCATTTTTGTCTGATTAGCCATAGCACATACTAGAGACAGTTGTGGTATTTCTTTTCTAGACGAGAGGCTCAAGGGCTTGCGGACAAGGTTGTGCTGGCAGACGGAACAAGGCTTATGAGCAGCGTCAATGCCAAAAAGTCCTCATTTTATTGTTGCACAGGTGAACTTGTGTACCAAAATAGGTGAAAATTATTTGGTGATGGCAATTCTCCAATGATTATTTAAGCATATTATTTTTGAATTGCCCATATTCCCTCTCTTTTTGGTCTAACTTTATATTTACAATATTTGTGCACTCTAGTAAAAGTCTATATCAAGCTTGTAATTTGAATTACAAATTTCTACCTGTTACAAATACTGGCTCTGCACAATGTGTGCATGCTAGTGCATTTGCTGCTTAGCTTACCTTCTTTTAAGTATGAAAATGTTTTTGAATAATTTTACAGATTGAAACAGATTTTCCATTTATTTTGGTACCATATGTATACAGTACATAGTAGTCAGTGTACTCCTATCTACTTATCAGATCCATTTACTCATATTTCAAGTGCTACTGTTTGTTTCCAGACATGAAAGTGACCGTAGCATGAATTCATCCATCTGCCCTCGGAAAATGCCCATCTGCATTCTTGCCCATCTGCAGATGAATTCATCCATCTGCCCTCTGAAAATGCCCATCTGCATGCTTTTTATAATTGATATTAAAAATGAACTGAAGGAAAACTAGGATAAGATGTATTATGATTTGAAACACTAGGAGTGTACCCAATACAACAATATAATTGTGAACAAAGAGTATGGATAGTCATGTAGGAATGACAGGGGGCAGTCTTGGGTGATGCAATTTTTTGTGTTTTCCTGGAGGAATATATGAAAGATTAGGTGGGTCGCTTCAAAGAGAAAATTTGTTTACTAGAAAACCTGTCTTTTGTAGCTGCTGTGTATCATCAAGCTATCGTCCCAATGGACCAGCTTGTGTATGATCATTTTGTTTGTTAGTTTGAATGGGATGAACCCAATCAGACCGATTCTCCCATAGACCTGAAATTTGGAATATTTGTTTCCTATTGTGGGCCAGTGTTGAAATAATGTATTGTAATTTATAAAAAAACATGAATTTGCATGGTTCCACCTGACCCCTCCACAAACCCATGATCTAGACTATAGATCGTCTTTGGGGATGTCTTTGTTCTTGAATATATATATATATATATATATATATATATATATATATATATATATATGTAGATATATCTATCTATCTATATATATATATATATATATATATATATATATATATATTGCATATGTTTAAAACAAGATTCAGTGATATCTGGTTTGCTTTCATTGTGGGCTTGTGATATTTTATTTGTACCCTTTATTTGGTCCCATTTGTTCCTGCTGTGAAAATATCTTCTAATTTAAGAAGAGCCTAGCCATGTATGTGCGTAAGTGGTGTTTATCGCGGTATATTAAGGCAAATCCTCTGAGGACCTCAGTAAAACATGCCATTAAAAGTATTTTTTAGCCTAAAGGTAAGAAAATTAGTAATGCAAAGGGTCTTTATAGTAAAAAACGAAGTGGTCAGATTTTGTTGGTGGTCTTACGTGCGAAAGTCGGCGAAAATAATAAGTGACACCTCTGTGCTCAGACTATTGCGGTGAACATTTTATCAAACCGTGCAGCACTTATTGTGGACAGATGCAAAATCTGTTATGCTTTTGATGTACACTCAGTATTTGGTTCGCTCCCAGCCTTCTTAGAGTGCACTTCAAGGACTGGAAGCTAGGAGCTGCATACCCACTGGTGGGTTCAGGGAAAATTTACTTTCCTCCCAAACTCTGCGATTTTCACCGACCTTTAAAAAATGTGTATTCACGATTTTGGACCCTGTCCTCCCCCCCCCCACAAAAAACATTGGCCTGGATCCGTCACTGACGTACTGAGTTATATCCTCTAGTCCACGTTGCACTCGGAAGACTGCTCGTTGGGGACTCGCAGACCTGATTGTTGCACGCGTTTCTCACCTGCCGAGGGTTATCACTCGCTTGTAATTTCCTGGTAGGTTATATTTTCTCATGTTTTTGTGAGATTGAATATAAGCCTCATTGATCAACTGATATCTGTTGGTTTTTAAAAGTAGATGAATTTTGCATTGCGTAGCCGAGGAGCATGATTATAAATTGGTAAGATGTTTCATGGCTTTGCCTCTCGAATTCTTGACGCAAAATGGAGCCTGTGATCACACTGTGATCACATATTCGGGCACAGCCCCTCGTCAGAATCCTCATAATACAATAAGCGAAAACTTTTGGTCATAGTGTGACCAAGGCTTGAAATTTAGATCTGATTTGGAAATCGAATGCTGGAATAATGCAGTTCAGTACTGGAATATTCAAATATTGGAACTCGATTCGAGGTTATTCTAGCACTCTGACTAAAAATGTATGTGTTCACCTATTATATTATGATAATTTTGGTGAAGGGATGTACCTGAATATTGATCAGTGTATTAACCCCATTTTGGAACTATGATTCGAGGAGGCTGGTCATGAAATATCTTATCAACGTAGATAATCTAATAAACAATCTAATAAAAATAACGGTTAATATACTATTTTATATAATGATATGATGTTATATGAAGTGCTTCTGGAATTGTTTGTTCTATTATGAGAAAGGACCGTTTCCGAACTCCGAAGTATTAAAAATAAACGCTTATCATTTTCATAAACAAATGTCACTCATGAGGCTAGCAGCTTGCTTGTCTTAAAGCTGCGATGCGTCTTTTTAGGTTTAGACTCTGTGACTACCAATGTTAAGATTAATTATAGAATCCTTTTTATTTAATACGAACTGTTCCAGGCTATAATTTTGAGGTATATTTTCTTGATGTGCCCTGATCGGAAACTAACTCAACTTGAAGTAAAAAACAATGTATTCTTAAATCTTGTATATCTATATACGAAAAAAATTAGAAAGAGCTACCACCACGGAGAGAGGAGTGAGGTGGCCAGTCCATCTCCAATCTGCAACACACAACAAACGTTCCCCCTGAAACAAGAAGTGATCAGGTTTGGGTTCGTGGTGCGTTCCACACTTTTGTTAGTTCATCCAAGGATCGTGGTGGCTGCTCTCTGGTTCCCCAGTTCTGACGCATATCAAGAGTTATTCTTCTGTATCACATTCAGCTATTCTGTCTTTTTATATTCTCCGGAGACCAAGAATTACAATTATATCACAGATTTAGATGTCGACGGACACATTTAATCTGATTGATTGATTGAGTGTTCCGGCCATATGGGAGGGGGCGCCCCTGCAGGCGCCCCAACCGCCGCAGGAACATCGCCAGCCGTCGTGGGTCCGCCAGCGCTTCCCGGATGGGCGGGTCGTCCCGTCCAAATATGTCCCAGCGCAGGTCAGCGCACGCAGGGCACCGGGTCAGAAGGTGGTGGAGGATCTCGTCCTCTCCATCGTCGCATTCCTGTAACGTGGCCTCCGGGTTCAGGCCGATCCTCTTTCGGTAGCTGCACAGGATAAGGGAGTGGCCAATGCGCAGGCGCTCCACCTCCACACTCTCCTGCCGTGAAAGGCCCAGGCGGTCTTTCAGGGTGGTCCGCCCTGGGAGACCGCCACATTTAATCTCGAACACGTTTTATCTCGTACGGATTAACGTTTTGTCTCGTTGTTTTACCAGATTAACACGCGCATCGACGGGGCTCTGAGCCACCTTCGCTTTGACAGGAGGGCGCGGGTACCCCCTAAAATCTCCAGAACCACGGTAGGTAGTGAAAAATGGTAAACGGCTTTGGGTAGCCCATACGCTTCTCCATCGAAATACTTTAACCATTTTGTCAGGTCACTTCAATCGGATGAGTTCACTTTGTTCCGACTTATGTTGTCTTAAACTTTGAGGTCAGGTCACTTGACCTGTACTGGTGACCTGACCTGAGATGACCTAACCTTAAAATTTTGACAAAAGTTGTAAAAATGATGAGAGAAGGTATGTCAAGTTTTTTAACCCGAGTTTGTTTTTAACCCGAGTGTGTTAAGTACCTACCTAATAAATGTGTGATGGCTTAAATTCCGTGGCGGCGCCCCTGCCTAGTTTTCTTTGCCTAGTGTTAGGAGTGTATGTTTTACCATGTACTGCGTTTTTACTGTTAATATACGCGTATGGATACAAGTGCGGCGGCGCTACGCGCCGCCGTTTTTATGTTCTGTCCGAAAAACCAGACGGGGGCGGGTACCCGCCTCCCGTCAATGCGCGTGTTAACCCGCGCCCCACCGGGGGTCCGGCGCCACCTTCGCCCCACCGGGGGCCATCAATGGCCCCCTCTAACTCCGAAAATATGGGCGTTAGCGCAAATCTGCAAAGTGCACTAGAAAGCTCGCGTGAATTCAGTAAGAAATTACTTCACATGTTTTAGTGTTCAGGTCAATGGTTTGACCTCCAGAGATCAAATTAAGTCAAGATCGGCTATTTTCACTCAAATATGCAATGCTTAAGCAAACTGGGCATAACTCTTATGTCCTTAGAGCTATTGAGGTGTGGGAAAGTACATTGGATAGGAAATTGACAGTACTTTTTCTGCTATGGAAACGTAAAGACCTCCCGCCAGTAGTTTGACCTCCAGAGGTCACCTCGTGACCTAGTATGACCTGAGGTCACGAAAGGTCAGGAAGTGACCTTGCCGTATATTAAATGAAAGCCAATGACGAGACAAACACGATGGTGTTTGTTTCAGCGCTCTAGCTTATACAGGTCAAAGTTATTGTCAAAATACTGTTTTTGACCCCTGGTGACCTTGGATGACCTTGGGGATGTCAAAGCGCAAATATGGCCCCTGGAATCCGTGAAAGGGTGTCCAAAAACGCTTTTCTGATCAAGCTGAGCATTTTCAATCGTTTTTGTGACTTTTAGATCATAAGACAGCTTTTCCCATGCTTTTTCAATGGGAGAGGTCACCTCGTGACCTGACCTCAGGGCACGAAATCGAAAAATCCCGGATATACACCTTGTAGACCCTGGAGGGGTCATAAAGTGTAGGAAGTTTCAAATCGATCGACTCCGAAATGTAGCTCTTACAGAGCTCTAAAGCTGAAGTGAGGTGACCTTGGTTGAACTCGTCTGGTGACCTGACCTTGCGTGACCCGGGGTAAAACATTTTAGGGATGGTGGGAAAATGATGCAGTGAGAGGTAGAGCCCTCAACCACGGTGCTGCGCCTCATCGTCTTTCTGCTATCCCGGAAAAACCTTAGGGGGGGCCATCGATGGCCCCCGGTGGGGCGAGGGTTAAACGATTATAATCTCGAAGAGCCACCCCTGCTTTTTATTGAGCCGGTTTCTGGTTCTTGGTTTGCACGAAAACCGGTCAGCCTTTAAGAATGGCCTTCAGCAAAGGACACAAAAGACATTTTCGAACGGCGAACAGCGTGTCCCGCTGGTCAGAAAACAGGGGAACTGGTCTCCAATAGAGGGAAATCCGACGGATTGAGAACCATTGCAGGGAGCTGGAGACAAGCCGGTTCCAGTTTGGTACGCCGGTCAGATTAGAAAAATATTTGGGGCTAATATTCCCTTTCCCTCAACTACCCGGGCGGAGGGATAACCAGAAGAAATTGTCCTTAGAATATTTACTTCATCCCATAGGAGGATCCAGGAGGGCAAAGGGGGCACGTGCCCCCCCTCCCCCTCTCTGATCAACTCTCGGTGACCCCTAAAATGTCGCGTCCCATCCCCTCCCCCAGGATGCGAAAATCGGCGCACACTGATAGGATTTAGCGTCCATCTGATAGGTTTTGCCGGTCAAAGGTGGCGCCCCCTCCCCCTGGTCCGGATGGTGCCCTCCCCGGAAGTTCCCCCCCGATCGGCAATCATGGATCCGACTATGCTTCATCCACTAGTACGCATGAACAAACAAGAAGAAAATCAGAAAAATTGTTTTTACAGTAAAAACTTCCACGACCTAGATTCGAACCCGTATTACCCGTGTGAGAGTCGGGCATGGAGGCCACTATACCATCCCCGCTGTACGACACCTGCCCGATTTTAAAACTTTCCTGATTAGTTTTCCCAAGCCGAATGTTTTGGACAATTTAATCTAATATATGTATTTTTAAGGGTTAATAAAAATAAATTGAATACGAATACAGCCTGAAAACATTTTCTATCCCCAAAAAATTATTTATAGAACTTTAAACTTTGATTGATAGAATAGAGGTGAAGAGCAGGTTACAGCCTATTATTTATATTGTTAGCAAATTTGAATAATTGTTGAGTGGCCTCCAAAAATTTAGCTGAAGTTAAAGAAATGATTGATAGTACCAGAATCAGGATTTTTCAAATATTAAGAAACCACAATAAAAATTTTTGCGACAATGTCCCTTTAAGGCTCTTGAAGGGGTAACGAGGTAGCTGGCTTCACACATGTTGCCAGATAGAATCACAGCAAGCTAAATCCACATCATAAGTACCACAGTTCAAAAGCTCCTATGAATCAAAACTTCCTTTCAAACAAAAGCACCACAGGTTGATCCATAAAGCTCCTATGAATCAAAACTTCCTTCCAAACAAAAGCGCCACAGATTGGTCCAGATCGTAAGTGCCACTGTTCAAAGCTTCCTCCAGTGAAATATTCCAAGTGGTCTAGCTGTTTTTGGCGTTGCTGAAACATCCTTCTTTGAAATGTTCCTAGTGCTAAAACTGCTTTTTTGCATTGCTGAGTGACACTTTTTCAAAAACCTTTGGTAATTCTTTTTTAATATTTCTACATGTAGCACAATGTAACCAAACCTGACTTAACCTTTTCTCGACTCAGCAAGCTGGCCTGTGGCGCACTAACCTCCTGGTGGCACTTTTGCCTTCATCAGCTGCTGTGGATACGCTGTGTGCCTACTTAACCTAACCGAGCCTAGCCTAACCTAACCTAACTTAACCTAACCTAACCTAACCTAACCTAACCTAACCTAACCTAACCTAACCTAACCTAACCTAACCAGTTGTGGTCAGCGCCAGTTGTGGTACTTGGAATATTGCACTGGATGAAGTTTTTAACAGTGGCACTTATGATATATATTAACCTGTAGCAATTCTAATTAATGGAAGTTTTGATCCGTTGGAACTTTTGAACTGTGGCACTTATCATACAGATCAACCTGTAGTTATCTGGCAACATGTGTGAAGCCAGCTACCTCATTACCCTTGAAGGTATTTGTGTCCTGACCTTCCCTGATAAAACTTAGGTAAGCTTATTGATTGAATGTTTATGGATGGACTGAAGGGAGGTGTGATACAGCTTGAATTTGGATTGACATATAGTTTCTTAGGTACCTTTTAAGGGTTTAACATGCAAACGTTTCCTCAGAGAGCATTGTCAGATAATTGTGGCCATTTTTCATGGTAGTAGGTTAGGATTTCCTGAAGCTATAGTGCATACTTTATGTTGATTTGTTTATGTAATGATGATATGAATTTGCTCAATATGTTTGGCTCTTAATCCACAAGAAATTAGTATGTTTAAAAGCCAATAAGTGGGAAAAAGGCTGCAGGGACCAGGCCGGGACCATATCTTTCTCGCCGGGACTAGGCCGGGACCAAGAAATGTTGGCCGGGACCGGGACCAGCTTTTTCCAAAAAGTCCCACCTCTACCGTCAATGCGAAGGTGGCTCAGACCCCCATCAATGTGTGTGTTAAGTACGCCCCTGCTCCTGGTATGGGGAATTATTGATATCTTGGGATATGGGGAAGAATGTTGGGTTATTTCTGATCTGGTATGCAGCCTTTGTTTCCTGGCATGAACACCAAGAGCAACAGGAAATATTCCGCTGTAATAAAGTAGTAACAGTTTTAATCGATGATTTTACAGTTGTCCTCGAAAGGAACATCGTGAAAAGGTACAAATTTTGAGAATTGCTATTTCTAGCTCGGCACAAAGCTTATCTAAGCGATTGTTACATTCTTTCGTGAGTTGAGTTTTGGCACCTAGTTCTGGCAGTAACCGACCCTATTTCCGGGTAACAAAAAGTCTAATAAAACAGTTTCTAGGGAACGAAACCTTACCAAAAGATACAAATAATGTCATCCTGCTGTTTTTTAATCCATGTCTGTTTTAACCCATGCCTGTGTATGTTTCATTTGCTCGTTTTTTTTGTGAATATATATGTATGGAGGTAAATAAGTAGAAAAGGTAGTAGTCTATTGTCATACTAAAAAGCTAAGTAGTTGCTGCAATGGTTCAGATTTTGAGTTTTGGCAGTTGGAGTCGGCAGTGTAGTAGCATGTCCCATTAGCCCTAATGTTTGTGCTCGGAAGAATTTGTTTGTTTGAAGAACCACCTAGGTATTGGTATTGGTATTGGTATGTTGCTGGGCTGGTTTTCGGAAAAAACATATAATAAGGGATCGCTAAATATTTATTGGATTTTTAAGTGTCACTTAAAACTTCAGTGATCTTGTTAAGTTTCCATTGATTCGTAGGGTATGTTATAGGTATGTGATCTGTTCCCTCTGGTTCTAACTGCGCTCATTGCTTCAATTCTGATTTGGTCTCTGACTGAATTTTTTAAGTGAAAGATATGTATTCAAAGATATTAATTGTATATTCCTTCATCCATCCTAGAAACATGCACAATTCTTCACAAACAGTCAAAACAGTCTTTTAGTCACATGCCAAGTGTAAAGGTGATGTGCCAAATTGGTCCTATTTGCTGATTTGATGTTTGGTGATTTGATGGCTAATCTTAAATATGATGTCCACTTTCCCAAAATATTTACAGAAAGTTTCTTTATTATAGAGGCATGGCCAATTTTCTTTACCAATAGATGTGAGGCCTACAGAATATTTTCTGTAGAAATGATACATTTTCAGAATCAGCAACCTGTCTGCAGAATGTGGCAGGTGATTCGACAAGGCTCTTGGGGCAGCCCAAAACCTGTCTCAAATGGGGCAGAAATTTGGGCATTGGTGAAGCAGATGTCACAGGAACATGCCAGATTTTCACCTTGGGAAATGTTTCCAAAATATCCCCAGATTCACCTCGGGAAATGTTTTCAAAATATCCCCACATTCTGCAAGAAAATCCCTAGAGGCCAAACAGACGGGAGGAGGGAGGGTTTGAGTCAGGGCATATTTTAAAGGGAGATACACGAAAAAATTATTATTGTGGTTTCTTGCTATTTGAAAAATCCTGATAACGAAACTATCAATTATTTTTGTATCTTCGCAAAATTTTGGGAGACCATTCACTTATTATTGAAATAGGTTTACAGTTTCAATAAAATGCCCATCACTTACCCATGCCCATGCCCATCACTTACTTTTCGAAAACTATTTAAAGTTGAAAAGTAATGTTTTTTACAATAAAAATGTCTGTTCTCCTGTATTTGTATTTGAATTAGTTTTAAAAGCTTTTAGAAACTACAAAATGAATTAGTTTGCCCTAGAAACGGAAAAAACTTAATTACTCAAGTCTTTGGCGGTTTCGTACCGCTGGTCTTGAGTCATTTTCTGCTTCAGCCCCAGGATGACAAAACTTTTGCGTCAGATAGGTCACGTGACCCCGGTTTGAGAATTCTTAGGCTTCTGATTATTATTATTATTATTATTATTGATAATTATTCCGACTATGGCTTCTGATTAATTTTAAGGCATTTGCAGGCCGAATTCGCAAAAATGAGAATGGGATTTCTGAAACAACTTTTTGTAACCTTTTCATATAGCCAATAAAATTTTTTTCCTGTATCTCCCTTTAAGCCACAAAGTGGTGGGAATTTTGCCCACCAGTCCCTCATGCTGTCCACCAGTGAACTCCCAAGAACGGCCCAGTGCCCACCAGTCATCAATCATTTGATACTCTAGGAGTGCCCTGTTGGTGACAATTCATGCCCTTTTCAGCCAAATGCCCACCAGTCGCAATTTCTTAAAATATGCTTTGGTTTGAGTAGTGTAAAGTGGTACCCAGAGGCGCACACAGATTCTAGAAAGAGAGGTGATATCCCCAGACTAGGAAATAGGGACCAAGGGCATACTCAACTGACCTGACCTGGCCTGACCTGACCTGACCTGACCTGACCTAACCTAACCTAACCTAACCTAACGTAACCTAACCTACCTAACCTAAACCTAACCTCTGTGCAAAACTCCCCCTTTCTAGCTGTCTGAGCACGCCACTGATCACGGGCACGTCCTGTGGGTGAGATCACGCTGGATCACGTCAGGATTTTCTTCAGAATATGGGGATATTTTGACAATATTTCCCAAGGTGACAATCTGGCATGTTCCTCTGACATCTGCTTCACCATTACCAAAATTTGGTGGCTGGGGCAGACTCCTCCATCGGGGGTAATTTTGTATGGATAGGTTTTATCTTGCATTCATGGTGCTCAATTTCAAAGATACCTTTATTCAAAGGTATTTTTACAAGCGAAGTTTTCCCCTAGTGACGTCATGTGCACCTTCTTTCAAGCCGTAGCAATCAAAATTTTTAATAATTTGCCCTCTCCGGTCAATAGTTTGACCTCCTGAGGTCAAGTTAGGTCACAATAGGCTATGTTCACTCAAATATGCAATGCTTAAGCAAATTGGGCATAACTTTTATGCCATTAGAGCTATTGAGATCTGGTAAAGTACATTTGATAGGAAAATGTCAGAACTTTTTCTGCTATGTTGAACGTAATGAAATCCTGTCAGTGGTTTGACCTCCAGGGGTGATCTTGTGACCAAATATGATGTGAGGTCACGAAAGGTCAGAAGGCTGTATATCAAATGAAAGCCAGTGACAATATATACAATGATCATGTTTGATTCAGTGCTCTAGCTTAATTAGGTCAAAAGTTATTGTGAAAATACTTTTTGACCCCTGGTGACTTTGGATGACCTCGGAGAGGTCAAACGGTAAATACAACTCCTGGGATCTGAGCCTCCATCACAGGAGTTTCTCCTGTGATAGAGGCTCGGCGTAAACAGTTTTTGGCCGGAGCTGGTCTTTGTCGGCGCGGGATTGGTCGTGCACCGCTGGCTGGCGGCCAGTCTGCAAAGTATGGCAGCAGGCCAGACGAGTCGCACCAGCCATCTAAAATTCTTGCACCACCAGCCTCCAAAAATTCGCACCAATCTGCCACATACCAGGGAAAAAATGCACCCATTCCTACCCCTACAATGCCATGCTACCTCAATCATTAGTCAGTTAGTTGAGGACTTTTATAATGCCCCCTCCTGTGTCTTAATAGCCATTCAGTCATTATTTGTCTAGTTTAAGTGTCACTAACCTCGCAATTTCGCACCAGGTTGATAAAATTCGCACCACTTGGTCCTGTCTCCAAGGGCACTCGCACCGACGAGATCTCGTCGAAAATGTCATACTTTGCACACTGGGCTGGCAGCACCTTCTGGCCGGGCGGCTCCTACGATGTCTGCCTCTGGATGGCTGCTCATGAGGCGCCTGTCTCTGCGCTGTGTCCGGAGAGAGGGAGATCATAGAGTCCGACTATTCAAGTTTGGCGGTGTATCGTTGTCTCTGCCATCGCAGGTCTCAGCCATCGCCTCTACCGGTGGCACTCTTGGCCCCGGCGTCGTGCGCTGGCGGCGCGGGCGGCGCCCCCGGCGTCACCGATCTGCGGAGGATAAGGTTTCTTCTGCGGTGGGGGTGCGGCGTCAAACTTCCTCGGATTCGGCGGTCTTCATCTGTCGACGCGGGACTGGTTCTGCGCCTCCAGCTGGGCATCGAGGTGGCGGTGCATCCTAGACGGGCGGCTCCGCGGGGTCCGGAGAGGGGAGGTCAAGGAGTCCGCCCCCTGGAGTCTGGCGGTATGTATCTGGGCGGCGGGGCCGGTGGCGAGGATTCTTCGGAGGGCCCCGCCCGCGGCGGGACTTCCCAGAGCGGAGTCGGGGAAGTTCTTGGGCTGCCGAGCCGGTGAGTCGTCCTGCGGCCGATCAGCCGGGTCCCATCCCCGGCGGGGGTCGGCTGCGGCTGGGGGGGGGCCGGCTTCTGCTGTCCGGGTGGACAACGCGTTGTGCGTTTCGCCGGGGGCGGTGTAGTGGATTCGCCGGGTCTACGTCGCTGATGTTGGGCAGTGTCTGCGCGGTGTGAGACCGCCTCCGTATTTTATTGGTGTCACTCACGCTTTTAGCTGTGTTGTTGCTTGTACTGATCTTGTACCGCTCATTACCATCCTGATATATTTGTCCACGCACCCGGCCGGTGGACGCCTGCTGGGCTCCGAGCCCGTGCCCGTCTGGGCGTAATTTAGAGCGCTCGCGCCGTCGGTGGTCGCGGGTTCCGGGCCCAGCGCCTCCGTGTGGAATTTATATTTGCCCACCACGGCCGGAGCTTGTTTTCTTGTTTTTTAGAATCACTGTATGGATCACGTATCGCCCCGTAGTGTGAATACACGTGTATGGTATCGAAAGAGTGTCCAAGAACGCTTTTCTGAGCAAGCTGAGTATTTGCAATCGTTTTTATGACTTAGATCATAAGACAGCTTTCCCCATGCTTCTTCAATGGGAGAGGTCACCTCGTGACCTGACCTCAGGTCGCAAAATCGAAAAATCCCGGATATACATCTTTTAGACCCTGGCCGGGTCATGAAGTGTAGGAAGTTTAAAATTGGTCGGCGAAGAAATGTAGCTTTTATAGAGCTCAAAAGTTGAAGTGAGGTGACCTTGGTTGACCTCACCGGGTGACCGGATCTTGGGTGACCTGGGTTAAAAAATTTCGGGTATGGTAGGAAAATGATGGGGTGAGAGATATATCTCCCAACTGCAGTGCTGCGCCTCGTCGTTTTTCTGCTATCCCGAAAAAATGGCGGCACCATGACGTCACATGGCGCCGTGGGTGGTTGGACCTGTCCCCGTCCGGCGGGGGCGGCGGGCGCGCGTTTCGCTAGGCACACCTCTGCAGTGGCCGGCGGTGTATCGCTCTGCTCCAAAATAGCGTCTGTAGTGGCTGCGGCACAAAATGGGGGACCTCCGCTGGCTGGATCGGACACTACTGCGCCGAATGTGTTCGCTGAACGACCACATCCGGGAGTTCGAGCGGCCGGAGCGTTCTCCAATCTGGAATGGTGACTGCGACGCGACGGCTCGGCTGACGAGGAGTGGCGATGCAGCTGGATCGGCCGACAACATCTGACCTCACTGTCCGAGCGGCTCTTGGCTGCTCCAGCCTCAGCCTGGGGTTTGGCGACATTCTCGCTAACCACTGCTCCGGACGGGCTATGGGGTCGAACGCCCATTCCTGGCATATATATTTGCGATATTCTTTTGTTTTTCCGTTTCTATTCTCTGTTTTTGTGTCGGTTTGCTGCCGACTTGTCAGAAGCCGGTGACGAACGAAGTGAGAAACGGCTTCTATACTGACAGTTTTTCGTTCTCTATTGTCCGTAGTCAGAAGCCGGTGACGAACGAAGTAAGAAACGGCTTCTATTCTGACAGTTTTTCCGGTCTCGTCGTGGTTGTTGTCTGTTGTCAGAAGCCGGTGACGAACGAAGTGAGAAACGGCTTCTATACTGACAGTTTTTCCGGTCTCGTCGTCAGAAGCCGGTGACGAACGAAGTAAGAAACGGCTTCTATTCTGACAGTTTTTCCGGTCTCGTCGTCAGAAGCCGGTGACGAACGAAGTAAGAAACGGCTTCTATTCTGACAGTTTTTCCGGTCTCGTCGTCAGAAGCCGGTGACGAACGAAGTAAGAAACGGCTTCTATTCTGACAGTTTTTCCGGTCTCGTCGTTGTTGTCAGAAGCCCGTGACGAACGAAGTAAGAAACGGCTTCTATTCTGACAGTTTTTCCGGTCTCGTCGTGGTTGTCAGAAGCCGGTGACGAACGAAGTAAGAAACGGCTTCTATTCTGACAGTTTTTCCGGTCTCGTCGTGGTTGTCAGAAGTCGGTGACGAACGAAGTGAGAAACGGCTTCTATACTGACAGTTTTTCGTTCTCTGTTGTCCGTCAGAAGCCGGTGACGAACGAAGTGAGAAACGGCTTCTATACTGACAGTTTTTCGTTCTCTGTTGTCCGTCAGAAGCCGGTGACAAACGAAGTGAGAAACGGCTTCTATACTGACAGTTTTTCGTTCTCTGTCAGAAGCCGGTGACGAACGAAGTAGGAAACGGCTTCTATTCTAACAGTTTTTCCGGTCTCGTCGTGGTTGTCTGTTGTTGTTGTCTGTTCTGAGCGCTGGTATCAGAGACCTAAAAATTTTGTGGATTGAAGGCACTTCCAAATGAATGGGCACCACGGTTGTCAATTTTCAAAATTTTCAGAATTTTGCCCAGAATTTTGCATTATGTGATTCTTAGCTTTCATTTTTCAATTTTTGCTAATTCATGTAGCCTCTCTAAACTTGCACCGTTTTACATCAGGGAAATTTGTAGCTCACACAAAAAGCTGGAAAGAAAAAGTTTTAAATTTAAGTCTCTAAATTACCTTTTAAACTTTGCACCCTAAATATGGCATAAAACTCATGGTCTAAACTATAGGCTCGAAATATCTGAAGCTACGGCAGTTCAGGTTCTAAGTCAAATATCCACTTATAGGCCTGTTTGTGCAGCTCTGCACAAACACAAAAACAAAACGAAAACGAAAATTCGAAGGTCACTTTTGGCCTATTCCGTGAAGGCCTGTATTTCCAAAAATATCATTCAAACCCTTATATCTTCGGATCTAATTAATAAAATTTAATTTCCATTTCAGATAATAAAAGAGAATAGCCTCCATTATTATATATTTAGATATAAAAACTTTCAGACTGAAACTTTTTATTTTATAGGCAAAAATAAAATATAAGTTTTGAAACTTTTTATTCTCAGCCCCCTGGTTTCCAGAACATGATAGCTAGGGTATTGAACTTAACATGGCTGGATAGCAAACTTTGTTGCCGTCATTTGTCTCACTCATACCCCCCACTTATCTCTTACGGCGTCCGAGCTATAAGTCGTAAAATACATTTTAAAGTGTTGATTTTATCGGTTCATTTTTGCTTCACACCAGGATTTCGAATAGTTAATATAGATGGAAGTGGATGCAATTCGGCAAAAAGCTAGTTCAAAGACATATCTTGCCATTGCAACAGGTTGCGTATCATTGCAACAACAGTGTACCTTTAATTAAATGTAATACACAATGCTAGTATGTTTCCCGCTCGAAACCTCACCCCGCCGCACATAGGCCCTAAATGCCTCTGTCCGTGGCCAATATTACGAAAATTCAACTTTTTCTAAATGATTTCCTGAGCACATATGCTGATAGAGAATTCTTCACTGCACTTGAAACAGGCATGGAAAACACAAACCGTGCTCTGGAAGTATTTGTAGAGTTGCTTGAAGTAAGCACTCGGGTGCGCCACCCGCGGACCAGAGATCTGCAGCGAAAACTACGTACATTTCATTATGCTTAAAATCGGCCATGAAGGCAAGAACAGGTCGAAGTATGGCAATACCACTGTTTTGTGAGCCCTTTGCAATGGGTTTTGGTATAAAATAATGCAAAAATAGTTTTGACAACTATTTTATAGACCATTCTCTCAGTATACTGCATATCTCA
Organism: Lepas anatifera; assembly: GCA_034440635.1. Lineage (NCBI taxonomy): Eukaryota > Metazoa > Arthropoda > Thecostraca > Lepadidae > Lepas > Lepas anatifera. Next base: position 237,895 of record JAOTON010001336.1, on the reverse strand, counting down.
AAAACTGTTCGATTTACAAATACAAAGATAGGGATTTAAAACTTGGCCAGCATCGGCCCAGCATAAGGCTACCATCAACCGATTCCCCAGGATGTGCTCTACAAGGGCAAGTCGAAATATCTTGCGTCCACTTGCAGCCCCGTGCTCCAGATGACATATAATAACTCAGGTTGTGGCTCCAACCAGGCCGCTGCGGTGCTAACGCAACGCCGTGGGTTACCGAATAGAGGCATGGACCGGCCAAGAATGAGCAATATGAGTGGACTATCAGAGAACGATGCTATAAGAAATGCCGAGAAGTGCTGAAATTAGTTTATACAATTTCAAAGCACTATAACCGTCTAAATTTGTGTATTGACTGCTGTGTTGACTGTTATCAAAATACCCGGAGGGACTGCCGACAACGAACCATTTATTGCATGAGAAATGTTCCTGCTAGGTATGTCAATCTCGGGATTGGGATCGGGCTATTTTCAAAAAGCCACAATCACGGGATTAAGCCTCTCGTAATCCCGGGATTCAGACATTTATTATAACACCTTCAAGCAATGCCGGGACAGCAAAAAACGATACCTAAGAATCCTGTTTTGCTGCATATCACACGTTAAACCACATATGGTGAATACCAGTCATACCTTTTCATCCAAATGAACGGTCGCCATAACCATCGGAGTTCCGAGGTGTCCTAGGGATCCAATCGGGAATCGAATTTCCTCGCCGTTCCCACTGTCACGAGCTGACGCAAGATGACGCTCGGGCTGCTCAGGTGACCTACGTCCCATAGTTGACGATACCGCAATATCATATGTAGCGGAGGGTGGGCGGGGGGGAGAGAAACGTACTGACCTTCACGGACTGATATTTTGATATGCCTTGCTAAGGAAACACAAGGTAGGGATATATTCTACCCCTTTCTTCTACTCAGCGTGTTAACACGCGCACTGGAGGGGCCTCGGATACTCTCCCAACTATTTTTTTCCGGGATGACCGGATAACCGCCCGGAGCCAAAACACGGGAATCGGTCGCATTTGAGAAAATTTAACAGCGCGTCGAATAGTGAAATAATTTTGAAAATTTGTCGAAAATTGTTTGATTTATAGCCTTCTAAAACCAGACCTACATTTTGAAATCGCCGCGACCGCGCAGTCGAACCGGTTTGCTTGCATTGGAGACCAAGTGGTGACGTCACAGTGTCATATAGACGGGATGATATGTCAAGGTCACCTCACGTGAAGGTCGAGGTCAAAGTTCAAAGTCATATCAGCAATTTCAAGGTCAGTGACCCGGTGCCTTACGTGTCCCAGTCTGACGTATATTATGATATGACGTCATAGTAAAGGTAACCCAGTTGTAAGTTCAAGGTCAAAGATCAAGGTTAAAGATCATGGGTAAAGGTCAATCCTCCTTTCCAGCACAAGGTTTGCTATATTGCTACTTTAAGTGTGCATAATAGGGAATATACCATATGGTGACGTCATAGGTCGATGACCTTGAATGACCTAGACCTCAAAAATGAAGGAAAGATTCTTTGCGACACAACCTCTATGACCGTGGTCCGGCTTTAGCTTACTCCCGGCTTTTTCCACGCATTATCAGGGCATTTCCCAACAGGTCCCAAGCATGACCAAAATTTGACCTTTATGACCTCGTTTGACCATGACAATATAGACTTAGGTCAATGAAAATTAGCTATGATGTAGATCACCATAGCCCCCACCCACTCCCCAATCGGCATTTCTTAAGCCTCTAAGTTTCCGATATCTCAGGGGGCTTACCAGCCCCCCATCCTGTGCGCGTTAATGTCGGACCCCTCTCCAGTGTGGTTGTTAATAATCACTCGAATACCGGTTATAATAGAACATTCCCGTGCAGAAAAGGTGTTACAATTATACCTAAAAGCTGGCTTAGAAAGAAAAACCAAGCTCAAATACACATTTATGATGCCTCCCGTTTTGTTGTTCGTGGTGACGCTTATGAACTTATGGCAGACCAAGATTGCTCTATCGTTGTTCATGGATTACATGTATATTGTTTGCAGGGTTTCAAACTACAATTCGGTCACAATTCATGGCGCCACGACAACATCTGCAAAATATTTTACGGACACCTTGGGCTGGATTAAGTTGCTCCAAATACCCCTCTTTTCACTGTCCTGCCTACGCCCATGTAAAATAAAACCTATATGTCGAATGCAAGTTTAATGCACTGTTCAATTATCTGTCAAATGAGCTCCTTTGTCCAAAAATCGGGGGGAATTTGCGGTATTACGAAGGAATTTTCCACGAAAAGTAATATTGGCCACGGACGGAGGCATTTAGGGCCTATGTGCGCCGTTCGGCCGTAGCGTCGCTGCGGGCGGCGCACTGGTAGCTGCTATCCGAGACAGATGCCATAGCTATCTGCGCATGCTATAGACCAGCGCGAATGCCCGGTGGTGGCAGGGTAGTCTGTCTCGTTTCGGCTCCTCTACAGGTGCGGCGGGCGCGTTGTCTATTAGATATTCATATCAGTCGGAAGGCCGGGTGGCGGCCGTGCGGTAGGGTCCCGCTCGCTGCGGCGACTTGCGACGAATAAAAAACAGAATGGTGGTCAGGAACTGGTTTGCTTGTTTGGTTTGTTGTGTTTTGTTTCTTTATGTGTGTCCAAATCTTACTGTGTATGTGTGTGATAGGTCCGGTAAAAGTGATGTGTTTTATGAGAGAGAGATAAGAGAGGCCCCACCACTTAAGCCTTCGGGCTTTTGCGTCAATCTATTTGTTATACCTGTCATATTGTTTCCGTCCAATAAATGTTTATCATCTATCTATCTATCTACCCACTAGTTAATGCATCCTCTAACCATAGGTAACACTGGTCAAAGGGTCCACCGTTGGACACCATTTCTTTCCCAGCCGAATAAACCTCTTTGTGGTGATACCATGACAGGTGACTCCTTGCACTCCCTGCTTAAATAAACTGAATAAGCAGTGGCGGATCGAGGCCATTAGTATGGGGGTGGGGCTAAGGAGCTCGAGCATAGGCGGATCCAAGACATCAGTACCGGGGTGGGGCTAGTGAGCTCGAGCATAGGCGGATCCAGGACATCAGTACGGGGTGGGGCTAAGAAGCTCGAGCATAGGCGGATCCAGGACATCAGCACGGAGGTAGGGCTATGGAGCTCGAGCATAGGCGGATCCAGGTCATCAGTACAGGGGTGGGGCTAAGGAGCTCGAGCATAGGCGGACCCAGGACATCAGTACGGTGATGGGCCTAAGGAGCTCGATCATAGGCGGATCCAGGACATCAGTCCCGGGGGTGGCGCTAAGGAGCTCGAGCAAAGGCGGATCCAGGACATCAGTACGGGGTGGGGTAAGGAGCTCGAGCATAGGCGGATCCAGGACATCAGTACGGGGTGGGGCTAGGGAGCTCGAGCATAGGCGGATCCAGGACAGTACGGAGGTGGGGCTACGGAGTTCGAGCATAGGTGGATCCAAGACATCAGTAAGGGGGTGGGGCTAAGGAGCTCGAGCATAGGCGGATCCAGGACATCAGTACGGGGATGGGCCTAAGGAGTTCGAGCCTAAGCGGATCCATCATATCAGTTCGGGAGTGGGGCTAAGGAGCTTGAGCATAGGCGGATCAAGGATTACCGATAGAGGAGGCACCGTCCGCAGGGGAAGGGGTGTAATCCGGAGCATAGGGCGCCACTTTTGACACGTAAAATCCTTCCGATGGGCGCCAATTTTTGCATCTTAGGGGAAAGGGTCGGAAGTGACTTTTCAGGGGTGCCATCGAATGTTTGAGGAAGCGCCGTGGCCATTTCAGGGGTTGCTGAGGATCAACCAAAGGGGGGAGGGTGCACATGCCCCCTATCCCCCCCACTGCCCTGAATTCACCTATTAGCTCCAGCCTCCCTGCCATTGCCTCTAAACATCCTTTGCCTATGCTATAGCTGTAGGCATTTTCACATGGGGGGAGGGGGGACTTAAGCCCACTAGCCTCGCCCCTTGTATCCGCTATCGTATTTAGACATATAAATCATATATAAATATCGTTGCACTCTATTCCATATTATCGAACAATATCAATAAGAGGAAATCGGTCATGCAGACTTTGAATCCGGTCTTCAGGTCAATGAAAGGTCTCTGCACATGTGCAGTGAAACTAATGGAAACAGAGGCTATCCCGGTAGCCTACGGGTCGATTTTCTATATATTTGTGTATGAATGTATGAATGCATGTTATGGATCTATATGCCAAATGCAAAAGTCATATGCTAAGTTGGTCTTGTCGGCGCACCTACAGTGGATCGTTCATCCGTGAAAAATGCATTAACCCGCGCCCCACCGGGGGTCCGGCGCCACCTTCGCCCCACCGGGGGCCATCGATGGCCCCCCTCTAACTCCGAAAATATGGGCGTTAGCGCAAATCTGCAAAGTGCAATAGAAAGCTTGCGTGAATTCAGTAAGAAATTACTTAGCATGTTTTAGTGCTCAGGTCAATAGTTTGACCTCCAGAGGTCAAATTAGGTCAAGATCGGCTATTTTCACTCAAATATGCAATGATTAAGCAAACTGGTCATAACTCTTATGTCATTAGAGCTATTGAGGCCTGGTAAAGTTAATTTGATAGGAAATTGCCAGTACTTCTTCCGCTATGTGGAACGTAAAGACCTCCCGCCAGTGGTTTGACCTCCAGAGGTCACCTCGTGACCTAATATGACCTGAGGTCACGAAAGGTCACAAAGTGACCTTGCCGTATATCATATAAAAGCCAGTGACAAGACAAACACGATGGTGTTTGTTTCACCGCTCTAGCTTAATTAGGTCAAAAGTTATTGTCAAAATACTGTTTTTGACCTCTGGTGACCTTGGATGACCTTGGAAAAGTCAAAGGGTAAATATGACCCCTGGGATCCGTGAAAGGGTGTCCAAAAACGCTGTTCTGAGCAGTCTGAGTATTTGCAATCATTTTTGTGGTTTTTATATCATGAAACAGCTTTTCCCCATGCTTTTCCAATGGGAGAGGTCGCCTCGTGACCTGACCTCAGGGCACGAAATCGAAAAATCCCGGATATACACCTTGTAGACCCTGGAGGGGTCATGAAGTGTAGGAAGTTTCAAATCGATCGACTTTGAAATGTAGCTCTTACAGAGCTCTAAAGTTGAAGTGAGGTGACCTTGGTTGACCTCGTCTGGTGACCTGACCTTGGGTGACCCGGGGTAAAAAAATTTAGGGATGATGGGAAAATGATGCAGTGAGGGGTAGAGCCCTCAACCGCGGTGCTGCGCCTCGTCGTTTTTCTGCTATCCCGGAAAAACCTTAGGGGGGCCATCGATGGCCCCCCGTGGGGCGAGGGTTAAACCACAGATATGGTGGTGCGTGCTTACATGTGAAGTGTTCCGTCATGTTTCAGCCATGAAATAAGACAGAAATTCAAGTGTAACTCACACTTGCATAGAGTTGCACAAGCTTAATTCACTCATAAACAATGTGACACCAATGTGCCTTCACACTTTAAGCCAAGAAACACCAAGGACGAACTGAATAAAGATATGAAAACTATGCATTGAATTTAAATAAGAATTACTATTTTGTGCTAAACTACACTTGTTATGACACATGATCAAATTACTGCAACCATATGGAAGCTATTCCTTCAGGGTTTTAAATAAGGCAATAAGCCAGTCTGCAAAGTGTGGTAGCATGCTTGACGAGTCACGCCAGCCATCGAAAATTATCGCACAAATTTTCACCGCCAACCACCCGAAATTTGCACCAATCCGCAATATACCAGGGCGAAAATGCACCCATCCCTACCCACACGATGCAATGCTACTTCTATGATTACCTAGTTAATTTTTAAGGTCCTCTCCTGTGTCTTTATAACCATTCATCTATTATTTCTTTGGTTTTCAATGTCACCCGCCTCGCACCAGTCTCGCAAATTCCCTCCAAGTTGATAAAATTCGCACCATTTGCTCCTGTCTCCAGGGGCACTTGCACCGACGAGATCTCGTCGAAAGTGCCATACTTGGCACAATGGGCAATACGCCCCTTTACTTTAAGTGACTGGCGGAAATTTACACCGAGAGCTTTGGGTGAAATCAAATATGCCAACAGTGGTTTTTCAACACACTACAAAACTGCTATCTCAGTTCAAAACCCATTATAAAAGTGGGACACTCCTTTTAATCAGCGTGGGAAGTGAGGAGCAATGTGTGAGCAAAGGCCTTTTACATATTGGCTAACTTTTATATATTGCCTAACACTGGTTCAGCTGACTGCTAAAAGTTGAACCGCACGGGTTTGCCTCGGGACAGCGTTCGAGATGATCGGCAAAAGCAATCGCTGCCCTGCAAAATAAACCCCTTTTGGTAGTCTCCACGAGGCAGGGAAACATGTAAGAGGTGGCTTTGCATCCCCCTGGTTCACCGCTGAGGTACATGGAGTGGGAGGCTCCGGAGCAGGCAGGCGGAGTTCACCTTCCCGGTTATGATTTTGAGTACGAAGCAAATGTCGTACTGGAGTCTCCTCTGGGACAGACTACTGATTTTGAAGAGCTTTAAGAGATCATGGTATGATGATGACTTAGATGGCCGAGATTTTTGAAAGTTGGATGCCAGCCAAATCAAAAATGTATGCTGAACCCTTTCTAATCTGTCCAAATGGCATCTCACAGCTCCGCCCCAGATGAGACATCCATATTCCAGAATTGATCGAACGTTGCCAAAATATACAGCCAAAGGCGGTCCTTCTTTAAGCCTACCCGCACCTCGGCCAATCTGAAGAGAGCATTAATAACCCAATAAAATTAATAGACCTACTATCTTGCTTGACCTGCTGACGATGATGTTTATATAGTCTGAAAAGTTCAATTTGGAATCTAACCAAATGCCGGGATCGCCAACCTTGCCCAGGGGCCCCCGAGGTGTATTTCGAATTATGTAGATAATTACCATCACCTTTGCAGAGTGATTCTAAACGAATGACATTTTGAGGGATTCAGATTTAGCTTCCAGGATTCGGATCACTTAGCCAATCTATTGAGATCAGCCTGGAGCAGTTCTGAGTCTCTACGTTAGTGCATATGTTTAGTTTTGCATCAGGCGGCATGAATATTATATGGATATTAGTATGTGATGTTAAGCCTGTGCGAAAGAGAGGGGGAGTTGCTGAAAGCAACTCACAGACATAAACACCCATATTGTCTGAGGGTTTAACAGCTCGTCATTACACGTCGCCACCTTTCTCTCCAGGCCACACTCCGGTTGACCGTGCCAGCGATGTGAGGACGTCATGGGCACGATGTTGACCCACAGGGTACCCCGTGCCAAAGCGGCTGGCGCCCCGGCCTCTCTGCGGCCCCGCCGCCGGCAGAGTGCACATGGTGAGTTGGGGGAGGGGGTACAGTATGGTCAGCACCAGTTATCAACAAAAGAGCTATTACATTGCAAGTCTGCCGTGGGAATGCAAAAAGCCGTAACTCGAAAATTTTCGATTTTCGGTTTTTGGTATCATTGGAAAGCGCAAGTTAAGCTGCATCTGATGATGTGAATATCGTATTAAAATTCAAATTATAAATTGGTTATTTTATAGGTTTAAGATTACCGTGATACCGTAAGTCTAATTTTGTGGCGTGAATTACCAGGCAAAAGACCGTAACACACAATTCACCCACTTACGGCTTTTTGCCTGCTACGATCCACTAGAAGAACCGCCTTCGCAGTCACCCTAATCACCGTAACTTCCACTCTTAGTTTTTTCCTGCTACAAAATGGTTTAAAACTCCACATCTTTGGATGTTCACAGTGTGCCATAACTCTCGCCCCAGTGGGGGTGTTTGAACACCCGCTCGGATTTTCCGGCCGCACGAAAACGGCGGCGCGAAGCGCCGCCGTACTTGGTGCACCTTATCCTTGATTAATTCCGTAACTTCCCTAAAAATGTTAAGGTTTGGTCATCTCAGGCCAGGTCACCAGTGCAGGTCAAGTGACCTCACCTCCAAAAAGGTGGCCTAAGTAAGAAATGGGTAAATCTATCACACTGTAACTTATTGCACATAATGGCCCCACTGAGTGCTACAAATATATTCCGGGATTTTTCATATCGATGACCTAGGGTCAGGCACGGATCATGACCTCTCCATGAGAAATACATGGGAAAACAGGAATTAGGTTGTATTTGTGCAGATACTGCTGAGAATACCTTCGGTTTCTCCAAATCGTAGTATCCTGGGTCCCTTTCCAGGCTCATGCTGCAATGTTTTACCTATGACCTCTGTTAGGTCATCTGGGGATACTTAAGCAGTTTTCAGACTTGGGTCAATAACTGTGCAGGATGTGATGATATAGCTTGTATTTTGAAACCATTACATTTAGATTGCCATTACGAGTCGATTGATATGCATATTGACTGTGCTAGGTCGGAAAGTGACCTTGACCTGACCTGAGGTCACATCATTTTTGTGTTTTGACCTAACATAGTCACATTATACATCATTCGATTCGCCGTGACGAGAGGAAGCGAATGGCGCCTAAAATGATCCTAACTCAACTCTATCAGACGATAGAGCCCAAAAGCACTACCCTAACATGCAGCCTTCTTTGACCTGTCATGACCTCAATATTGACCTGAGCCAAAAGTGACGGATGTAGCTTCTTCATGAATTTGTATGAACTATCCACCAGTCTTCGCGTTTTTTCCGCTATTCCGCATAGGAGCCGAGTTCGAGGGGTTTTCAAACACCCCCCCCCCCACCAAGGCGAAGGTGGTTCGGAGCCCCACCGGGGCGCGGGTAACAGCAAAATCCGTGAGCAGTACGTTACCATCAATGTTAGGCAGCCACTTGACCAGCCTGTTACCAGGCCAAAATGAATCACTTTCGTTCAAAAGGCATCCATGAATGGGTCACTTGGCGTCCTCTGTTGTGCGTGCACGAGGAATCGCCGCAACCAACTCCAGCACTTCGATTAGCCCTTGCCCCCAGACGAAGGTACCGCTTTGGCTGTGTGAAGTTACCCTTCTTGACAACGATGGGATACGCCGCCAACACCATGACTGCCCCTCAGGACAAACGAGGTCGATATGTGTCAGCTAACAAGCTATGCAGAGAGGTTATCGGGCGCCACATAATGGCACACAAACCGGTGGCATCCCATGTTATGTACTTGTATGTATCCAACTGCAGGTACTTGCCGGCTGACTTGACAGAGCCATATATGAACACTTTGTAGAGGCAGAGGAAATAATCTGCCCATAAAGTAGCTTCTGCATGGTGGTTCATGACCTCAACATAGGTTTCACGCGTCTGAATGGTGAGAAACGTTCCACGCGCAAGGCTCACAACGAACATTTTTGCGTCTTCACAGCAGGATGTCGCACTTGTGCTGAGTACGCTCAGCACAGAGATCAGGCACAACAGGCATACCCTCATGGTTTGGAGCGAGAGTGGTGCCCCAGGCAAATGATTCTCACAGCGGATATGGTAGGATGTTTTTGTTCCCATCCATTCCACACAAAATGTTCAGTTCTTGTCCCGACTCGTGATGTACAACGAGACTTTCGCACCGGTTGGTCTGTCAACAAACTCAGGTGCGAGGCCCACTTTCGTAATGTGGCACGAGGGCCCGGCGGGAAGAGACGCATTCAATGTGACATCCTGTTTTTCTTTTTAGATTGTTGGTGGTGGTGTAGTCCCCCGTGCTGGCCGTAGCCGATACGTTCTCGATGTCAGGTTGTCGCGAGCCAAGGCCGCCCCTCCCCCGTCCCGAAGCTGTGCCGGGCCTGGATGAAAGCTACCGAAAAGATGGAGCCACACTCCCGCCAGACACGGACGCCAGAGCAGAACGTGCTCGGGTGTGTCCGGGCATTTCCAGCAGACGAGGCAGCGTGCCGCAAGGCACGCCCCGCCCCGCTCACTGCTCGCAGGGGCGGGAGGGAAGACGGCTGATGCGGTGGCGGTACACCTGGAGAGTCCCCAGTGCCCCGCCCGTAGTTGGTGGAAGTTGACAATGTCTTTCCGGCTCTGGGTGAGGACCGGTGTCGGCATCCGGTCCCCCATGATAAATCTGAACAGGCTGTCAAACCAGCAGCAACGCCAGAACGTGGAGGCGACGCAGTCGACGGCTCGAACGAGACTGCGGACGTCCGCAGGTGCGTTTTTCTGTGGGAGGCTGGAGGCCCCTAAGCCATCGCGTCCGCTCTTTCATTTCCAGGAAGCCCGCAGTGGGCCGGAACAAGTCTCCAAAAGTATGTGATCTCATGGGATAGAGATTGATTGCAGTGAGGTTATAATGCGTTCATCCTAACGTCCTCTGAGCTCGTTTTGTTTTCTTGGTGGTCACAATTGAAATGTGATGGGATTTGACGATTAAATGCACATTTTATGTGAAGCTGTGCTATATCTACCTCAGCCAGGCTAGATACGGACGAGAGAATATTGGCCCCGGAGTGCCCACTGATCATTATTAAACAAAAGTTATGGAGAAGCTGACCTGAATCGGTCATTTGGGTTTTCAGGATGCTCAGTGGCGTTAGCGTGACTAAAGGGTGGTACAGAAAACACGGTGTCTGATCCCGTAGCGAGGAAAAGTTTCAATCTCCCATACCAAATGCTGCTTAGACTGACTTGACTGGGCATAAGCTGAATGAATCCAGTTGATACGGTCTTCTGCCTGATATTGGAATGAATGAAACTGTTGATGTACGGTCTTTTGCCTGCTTCTACGCCTTTTTGCCTGATTTGGTATTGACGTTTGTGACCAAAAGATGGAAGGCAAAACACGTTTGTAAAATTTGTTAAAGATATAGTTTGTTTTGCATGAAACGACCTACATCAAAAGATGCAGCTCATTTCAACAATTCCGGCGATATTAAACTTAAACAAAAAACTTATTAGGTATAGAGTTATGAAGAAAAACTGTTTTTTGCTTCTCCTGAAAAGTTCAGAAAATCGAGTTACGGTCTTTTGCCTTCCCACGGCAGAAGTGTTGTTGAACTATAGCCGCAATGCTTGGCACTCACTGTATGCCGGCTCCATGCCCGGAATATTATTTTCTTGGTCAGAAAATGTGGGTTTCCTATAAACTGCGGTTAGGCATGGGCAACGAGTAAGCGGTAGGTGCATTGTTTGGCCGTGGTGTGATGCTGAGGTGGCTGCTCTGTCCGACGATAGCGGTGCGGCACCTGGGCGTGTCGCGCCTCTCGCTGCCGCCGCGCTGCACGCTGCTGGCCTTCTGCGCCGCCTGTCTGCTCTGGCTGCTGCTTCTCTATCTCTACCTGGGCCTGGAGGCCACCAGCAGCAGCGCGGCGCCGGAGAAGTACCCTGCCGAGGCGGGAGGAGCCGGCCGGGCCGCCGCTCAGTCTCCGCCAGCTGCAGCGTCTGGGCCGGGCCCGCACTCCGGAGGAGAGCCGGCACCAGCAGCAGGGCTACACCCAGCATGCCTTCAGCACGCTCATTAGTGAGCGGCTGGGACTGCGTCGGCGGCTGCCCGACACCAGAAATGCAGCGTGAGTGCCGGCGAGGCGAGTGTTTGTAACAGGTCCGCCGGAGGATTGGGTAGTGTGCAGTGAGGGCGGAAAAGTGAATGTAGAACAGATTGGTTGATGGGGCCATTACCTGACCCCGGGCCACTCACCACAGGCGATGCAAAAATCTTGTCACAACACATTGTTGTGCTCAGTGGTCGTATTACCTGATATTGACGCTGGCTCAAAATGTCAAACGTGCTACGGCTGCTGCCATGTAGAACACTTTTTAGGCGAGAGAATATTTTGATCCTGTCTGGTGCCCTTATCTGGCCATGTACGGTGACGCTGAGTGTCGTCGCTTTCCTTCCGCTTCAGCAAAACCAGAGTAAGAGGCAGTTTCCAAACGGGGAGGGTCAAAGCGCGTGTCTGTTACTCCTATACACTTGTGACCATGTTTTCCGTGCGTTTTGCAGCTGCCAGAATCGAACCTACGCCGCCCCCCTGCCCACGGTCAGTGTGGTGATCTGCTTCTACAACGAGCACGCCGCCACGCTGCTGCGCTCGCTGACGTCGGTGTTGGAGCGGTCGCCGTGGCGGCTGCTGAGGGAGGTGCTGCTGGTGGACGACGCCAGTGACGTGGGCGAGCTGGCAGAGACGGTGCGGCGTCATGTCCGACAGCATCAGCTGCAGCACAAGGTCCGTAGTGTCGCCAGGGGAACAGTCGATTGAGGTCCCGCGGCTCTCAGGAGGGCGCGATCGTGTTGCCAGTCTGAATCATAGAATGTCATTGGAAATTGTTCGCACGTATTGAAATTTCGAAGTCATAAGGGTTTTATGCCGAACTTCTATGCTCAAATTTTGTCTTGGAAGTGTTCTGCATGTTTTCGACATTTGTAATGTCACCTCCGTATTCTAAGCATAATGATGAGATGCCCAGATAATTTTTTTTTACTAAAAATACCTTGATTTTTGCTATATCCTCCGACCATGAAGGTGCACTTGAAGGAAATGGATCCCTGTTTGGTGCCTGTACTTTTTATGTATTGATTTACTACAAATAAACCGTATAGACGCATATAGATCTCTGCCAGCTAGCAGCTGAAATTGAACTCGCATATCCCCTCTTCCCTTTCTTGGTCGGTGTGGATGCTTTTGAGTTGGCGTAAAAGTTGCGTGTTTCATTCAAATTTGTAAACTCTTAAAATTCTATTTTCAAGTGTTTTTCTTCCCGGGTAATATGTGGCTTAAAACAAGATTCTATTCCTCTCCTGAAGCTGCAAATTGTGTATTCGCGTTTTTTCAACATCTCCGTGTAGAGGGCAGGGTATTCATGTGTTAATTGATTAGGCGCTCTCTTTGTTTTTCCATGCCTCAAAACAACAGGAACATGGAATTCCTCGTCACCGGTGAGCTACTGCAACTATATTTAAGAAGAATATGGGAGTGACAAGTGCGTTTCATAAGGCTGCATAAACTTGTAGACACTTGTTGCTCCGCAGGGTAGTTTTATCGAACAGAGCCCATACGGTGTGCAGTACGTGGAGGCAGCACATGAGAGTTGGTCGCTCGCTTCACCTGGAGCGGTCCGCTCCCCGTGTGGAGATGTCCGCGACTGCGCGCGACGGCTGTAACCCAGCTGGCTGGCACGGACATTGCCAGGTTTACTTGGGTTGGGACAGGACGGGATTGCTTGAATACATTTCCCAGGATGGGATGAGAAGGAACGGACTTCAGTGGAACTGAATAGGACAACTGTTTGAATATTACCCACTCTGCCGTCCAAAGGCAATGAGACGTATCGACATTTTTTTCGAAATTCGGTTTTTATATCATTCAAATCGTCTCGACGAGACGCGTCTCCTCCGAAAATCATAGACACGTCTTCCGAAAAATGGAGGTACCAGAGGGGGAACAATTTTCCCCCAGACGTATGTTTCGGGAAACCATGGCAATCGGACGTATGCGTGGAAAATTGGGGGCAAAAGGACGTAAATGGGTGGCTCCGTTCGTGGCGATCAAATAAATCGGGCATCCCTACCAAAGCAAAAAGACAGCTCGGAATTGTACGTCTTTTTGACAGGATACGTCATTTCTGCCGTGGTTGGTATGGCTCAGACAACATATTTATTACCATTCAATGTGGCCAAAGGACGTATAACCTGTTATACGTCTGTTTACCTTTTGGGTAACGCATCCATTTTCCGAATATATACCAGGCAAAAAGACGTACAAGCGTAAGATACGTCCTTTTGGTTTGGATTAATGCTTAGGTCAACAATATAAAAATCCTTTTTACGTCGTTCTATCCATTGGAGATAGTAGTTTTTACATTAGAAAAACTTCTTACATTGATCAAAAACATTTGACAAACTACTTATCCGCCTGTCTAATCACATCCTGGAAGAAAGTCTCCCTGGTTACAAATTCGAGTACAGGCGTTCACCAAAATCTGTATTAAGCAACCGATGTCATTAATATTATTGGTCATAGTGAGAACCAAGACCTGGCATCGAATGGTTCTGGTGAAATGCTGGGACCGATGTATATAATAACAGTGAACTTACGACAATTTTATGCCCAGGATTCGAGAAGACAGACCAATGAACAAATTACCGACTTATAGTCATGCTTTATGATGCAGTTCTGCGAAATAAATAATCAAAATCAACAATTTCCTTCTTGCATCCGTACAATTCCGTCCAGTAAGTGAATGCCATAGTAACCCGTGGAAAAAGTAGTCTCCAGACATTGAGCTCCATCCCTGTTGTTCGATATGGCATCTCTGCTACGCTATGTCAGCATCATTTACTACGCCCCGCTCATATCTTACACTATACAAATCAGTATAGAGTTTGTTTTCAAGTGGAGTTTTTAGAAGGTGGGTGGCATCCCGAAACACAGACCACAGAGCTGGCAACTTAACGTACCCAACAGCCGTTTTGAGGATACATTCCAAACTGCTAGTCGAGGAAAGCCTTGTGGATATACGACGCACCAACTGGTGAGATGTCAATGACGGCTAAGTGTGGCAAGGACCTGCCGGCTGCAATACAAGTCCACACCTGTGCGACCACTTCTCGGCTCAGCCTTCGAAGAGGAGACACCTTACATTAAGACTCATGAAGGATGGCTTCAGGACAGACCCTTCTTCATGCGAAAACGAACCCGCATGTACGCACACCCAGAATCCCCGAGCATGGTTGGAGACACTAGCGGATTCAGAGGGGGAAGGGATCATGACCCACAAAATGGCGAAAGTTTGGCCGATTTTCTAAAAAAAACAGTTTTTAAGATTTTTCCCGACTTGGCCCTCTCCCCCAAAGTGGCGCTCCTGCGTCCGCCAATAGTTGGGAAAGGCGCTATCCGGACCAAGGGGCGTAACTTTTGGGCGACAAAATCTACCAGGTGAGCGCCAAGTCCTATAGCCAGGCACCAAGACTAGTATTCTGGGGATGCAGGGTGGGAGACGACATTTCAGAGGAGTGCCATCGACCTTTCCGGGGGAAGAGGTGCTGAGCGTCGGTCGGGGAGAGGAGTTGTCCCCACCTTGCCGTCCTGGATCCGCCCATGACCTGGCAGTAACCAAGGCAAACGTGGAAGTACAGCGACGGACCATCTGCCATTGATGTACTTTCTTAAAAACATACCTTCACAAAAATAGAGCGACATCTCTAATCAAACATGAACAACTAAGGATTACTTTCATGACGCTCATTGCGATATTCTTACAACATATTTTACCCTTTTTTGGCCCGAACTCTGAAATAGCGCGTTCAGCATGCACGTTGAAGTGCAACCTTTCCTGGCACATACATGCCATATCCCGTACATAAACATTAGTGAAAGCCCAAAATAAACTATTAAACACTTATAATACTATCGCATAACAGCGATTATGGACTCCTTTCTCAAAACATCAATGTGTTTTTTAGTTATGTTCTCAAAGGCAGAAGGACGTAACGCTGCGGATACGTCCTTCTGCATTAGCTTTTCTGTGTGCTTTGTTCCTTCTCTTCCACACGTCCTCTTGGCTTGGGTTTATTTAGCCCAGGGTCATAAAAAACAATGACAAAAGGCCTTCTCTTCTTTTTGGGTTTAAAAATAAAGATAATTCAATACAATTTCAGTAATAAATTTCTGGTATCCGGTTGCACCTCCAGTGTAAATTTGACAGCAATCCATCAACATTTCTCGGAACTATGGAGCCAAACACTAAATCTGCTCTCCTGAAAAGTAGCAAAAATGCAAATACATCTCATTGCCTTTGGACGGCAGCACTACAGACTTCTGAAATTCCTCACCCTATTTGGAAGCGTACTATCTGCAGTACAACGACTTGGTCCGAGGAGCTCCTGATTTGTAACAGTCCCGTGTTGCCAGGTGCTACCGATGTAGAACATTCCCGTGTTGCCAGGTGCTGCTGATGTGTAGCCGTGCCGTGTTGCCAGGTGCTGCTGATGTGTAGCCGTGCCGTGTTTTCAGGTGTGTCGGATGTGTAACAGTGCCGTGTTTCCAGGTGTGTCGGATGTGTATGGCATGTTAACAGTGCCGTGTTGCCAGGTGCGTCGGATGTGTAGCCGTGCCGTGTTTCCGGGTGCTGCTGATGTGTAACAGTGCCGTGTTGCCAGGTGCGTCGGATGTGTAACAGTCCAGTGTTTCCAGGTGCGTCGGATGTGTAACAGTGCCGTGTTTCCAGGTGTGTCGGATGTGTAACAGTGCCGTGTTGCCAGGTGCGTCGGATGTGTAGCCGTGCCGTGTTTCCAGGTGCGTCGGATGTGTAGCCGTGCTGTGTTTCCACGTGTGTCGGATGTGTAACAGTGCCGTGTTGCCAGGTGCTGCTGATGTGTAGCCGTGCCGTGTTTTCAGGTGTGTCGGATGTGTAACAGTGCCGTGTTTCCAGGTGCGTCGGATGTGTAACAGTGCCGTGTTTCCAGGTGTGTCGGATGTGTAACAGTCCCGTGTTTCCAGGTGCTGCTGATGTGTAGCCGTGCCATGTTTCCAGGTGTGTCGGATGTGTAACAGTCCCGTGTTTCCAGGTGCTGTTGATGTGTAGCCGTGCCATGTTTCCAGGTGTGTCGGATGTGTAACAGTGCCGTGTTTCCAGGTGTGTCGGATGTGTAACAGTGCCGTGTTTCCAGGTGCTGCTGATGTGTAGCAGTGCCATGTTTCCAGGTGTGTCGGATGTGTAACAGTGCCGTGTTTCCAGGTGCTGCTGATGTGTAGCCGTGCCATGTTTCCAGGTGTGTCGGATGTGTAACAGTGCCCGTGTTTCCAGGTGCTGCTGATGTGTAACAGTGCCATGTTTCCAGGTGTGTCGGATGTGTAACAGTGCCGTGTTTCCAGGTGTGTCGGATGTGTAACAGTGCCGTGTTTCCAGGTGCTGCTGATGTGTAGCCGTGCCGTGTTTTCAGGTGTGTCGGATGTGTAACAGTGCCGTGTTTCCAGGTGCTGCTGATGTGTAGCCGTGCCATGTTTCCAGGTGTGTCGGATGTGTAGCCGTGCCATGTTTCCAGGTGTGTCGGATGTGTAACAGTGCCGTGTTTCCAGGTGTGTCGGATGTGTAACAGTCCCGTGTTTCCAGGTGCTGCTGATGTGTAACAGTGCCATGTTTCCAGGCGTGTCGGATGTGTAACAGTGCCGTGTTTCCAGGTGTGTCGGATGTGTAACAGTGCCGTGTTTCCAGGTGCTGCTGATGTGTAGCCGTGCCGTGTTTCCAGGTGTGTCGGATGTGTAACAGTGCCGTGTTTCCAGGTGTGTCGGATGTGTAACAGTGCCGTGTTTCCAGGTGTGTCGGATGTGTAACAGTGCCGTGTTTCCAGGTGTGTCGGATGTGTAACAGTGCCGTGTTTCCAGGTGTGTCGGATGTGTAACAGTGCCGTGTTTCCAGGTGCTGTCTGATGTGTAACAGTGCCGTGTTTCCAGGTGTGTCGGATGTGTAACAGTGCCATGTTTCCAGGTGTGTCGGATGTGTAACAGTGCCGTGTTTCCAGGTGTGTCGGATGTGTAACAGTGCCGTGTTTCCAGGTGTGTCGGATGTGTAACAGTGCCGTGTTTCCAGGTGTGTCGGATGTGTAACAGTGCCGTGTTGCCAGGTGTGTCGGATGTGTAACAGTGCCGTGTTGCCAGGTGCTGTCGGATGTGTAACAGTGCCGTGTTGCCAGGTGTGTCGGATGTGTAACAGTGCCGTGTTGCCAGGTGTGTCGGATGTGTAACAGTGCCGTGTTGCCAGGTGTGTCGGATGTGTAACAGTGCCGTGTTGCCAGGTGTGTCGGATGTATAACAGTGCCGTGTTTCCAGGTGCTGCTGATGTGTAGCCGTGCCGTGTTTCCAGGTGTGTCGGATGTGTAACAGTGCCGTGTTGCCAGGTGTGTCGGATGTGTAACAGTGCCGTGTTTCCAGGTGCTGTCGGATGTGTAACAGTGCCGTGTTTCCAGGTGTGTCGGATGTGTAACAGTGCCGTGTTTCCAGGTGTGTCGGATGTGTAACAGTGCCGTGTTGCCAGGTGTGTCGGATGTGTAACAGTGCCGTGTTGCCAGGTGCTGTCGGATGTGTAACAGTGCCGTGTTGCCAGGTGTGTCGGATGTGTAACAGTGCCGTGTTTCCAGGTGTGTCGGATGTGTAACAGTGCCGTGTTGCCAGGTGCGGTTGCTGCGGTCCGAGGAGCGCCTGGGTTTGATCCGCGCGCGGCTGCACGGCGCAGCTCACGCCTCGGGAGAGGTCAGTCCTGACGCACGCCTGGGCGCTGTGGCTTACTGCTTCAATGCAGATAGAAGGCAACATGCAGCAGTTAACACATTTCCGCCGTCATCTTTTCAGGGTGGTGGGCAGGAAAATCAAGCTAATCGCGCATGGGAGGTGTATATTTCAGTGATGGTTTTTAAATTCCAACCTGTCCACATCTTTGGTGAATGTTAACTGCCGCATGGATTTGAAATGGAATGCGATATTTTGAGAGTGTGTGACTTATTTTTCTCATGCGCCTTTTAACTGTAAGCGAATGTCATCAGATTAGTGCGCATGTTTCTTCAGATTATGCGTGCTGCGTTAGTAGATTCCCTGGCCAGCGAGGCTGGGCCGACACACTTACAGTGGTACCCGCATCTGCTGCGCAGGCACTGCTGTTCCTGGACTCGCACATCGAGGTGAACGTGGGCTGGCTGCCTCCGCTGCTGGCGCCGATCGCCGCCGATCGTCACTCGGTCACCGTGCCCGTCATCGACGTCATCAGCGCCGAGTCGTTCCACTACAAGGCCTCGCCCCTGGTGCGCGGCGGCTTCGGCTGGGACATGCACTACAAGTGGGTGCCGCTGAGTCAGCAGCAGAAGGACGACAGACAGTTCTTCCACACGCCGTTCGAGTGAGTGTGCGCGGGGACCGAGTGGAATGCAGCGGCGCGCCAGTCTTCTGTTTGTACGCTGGGCTGCAAATATCCGTCCTCATGAATTCGCTAGCTGCCATTGTTTCAGTGACTTGTTTTGCGTTTTCAGTGAATATGGGTAAAAGGCAAATAATTAAATCTATAAAAGTACATTGCTGGAACCTTTCATGAGGTCCTTTTTATTATCTCGGCAATAAGTGAGTAAATCTCTAAGAACGCCCTAAAATAATGAATTGATAATTGGATAAAACATGACAATTTTTTTGCAAACTTACACGCCAAGTAAATTGCATGGCTATCGTTCGAAGATAAGGCAACTTGTGGGAAAACAATGTGCACCCTTGGCTGTGGGATGTATTCATTGTGGACGCGACGCTCCGTGAAAGCCTGCCCTCGGCCACCCCTCGGACTTGCTTCTCGCGGATCACTGGACTAACAGAGAACACATGTCCCAGCCCCGGCCGGCTGTACCTAAATCCTCCCAACAGCTCTAGCACGAGTGCACTCTGTGTATTAACTTACTGCACGAGCCTTTGCGCGGGTATGCACAAGTTTGCTAGCACTGTCGCGATTGGTGAATCTATGCGAGCACTTCTGAATGGGACTGAGTGATGGAGATTGTATAGAGACGGACACAGTGAGGCAGCATGTACAGGAGTCTATAAGAGCGGCAGCGCGGCCTGACTGGCGGCGCCGTGCTGCGGCAGGACTCCGGCGATGGCTGGAGGTCTGTTCGCCATGGACAGGACCTACTTCTACGAGCTGGGCAGCTACGACGAGGGCATGGACATCTGGGGCGGAGAGAACCTGGAGCTCTCCTTCAGGGTCAGTCAGCCACAGTGACCCAAAATAGGTTTTGCGCTAGGGTGTCGAGTGGAAAATTCAGTTCGGAATGTATGGCGAGTGAGTGGAAAATTCCCCTCAAAATGTATGGCGGAGAAAAAATTTTTCCAATTTGGGTACTCAGGTGGTAAACTATCAGAGCCCTTGTTTGAACTGAGGGATGGATATTTCCTTGAATTTTCTCAAAGTAAATATTTTAAATCGTCCCCAAGCTGCATTGTTTGACCATTACCATGTGAAAAATTTGGGTTAAGCAGGTAAATATATACCAACTGAAACCCCTGATGCAGTCTCCAATTTTTAAGGAATTGGTGAATTGCCACAAATAAAAAACATTTTGGGGGCCTCTGAGACCAACCCTCGGGGGAAAGAACTCTGGGAGCCACAAAGACCAACATTTGTGGGATGAAGATAAACTCTTGGGGGGCTTCCCTAGACCAACTCTTGTGCCCCTCCTCTCCTCTCCCACACGACCAGCTCCTGGGACTCTAAGGGGCCCCTGAGACGAAATATCGGGGGCCACCTTAGACCAACTCTGCAGAGGGGGGCTCCGAGACCGGCAGGTGGTGAAAAATGAAAAGGGATTTTTTTCATGCAATACCTAGTGTCAAAATTAATTATCTAACCACACACTGTACATTTTTTCTGTCCGGGACAACGCCCCTCCTATACCTATAGTTATCGGAATTTTGGAGGCCACTTCTGACCTCAATCACTGCACCTCGCATACACCTATGCTAGGGCCCAGTAGAGCCTTGGTTTACACTTAACTAACCCAGACGAAACTACAAACTTTCTTTCATGGCAATAAACTCTTCCAGACTCTTGCTAAAAGTTTCTTTTCTTTACCTGTCAATTCCCCTGCTCTTCTTCACATATCCACTCACCTTCATATGAATATGCTGCTTTCTATCAATCTAATCCAAACTACAGCCTTCTTTCTGTTGTTTCTTCCTTTCGTCTACAATCAGCCATGCGCGGCGGGTTGCGACAGCGTCAGAGCGACTACTACTTTAAATTTCTGATCGCCTGCCGCTTGCTGGTCGCATGAGCCACATAATTTGCATTTCAAAAGTTGTTCTAAATTAATTTTCTAAATCCTTATAGACTAGAAAACTATACAACTAAAAGCACCCCAAGAGGAAGACTAATAATTTTTTGTCGATAACGAATAAGAAAGCGGGCTTTCAAAAAGCCTAAAGATGCCGCTTTTATTTACTAGATGTAAAGACGGCGATTTGGTAAGTCCACGCCGTAGACCACCCATACAAAAAAGTGCCGATGTTTGAAGGGTAACTGGATGCATTCTTGTTGCCCAAAAAATAATTTAATGAAAATGTAGAGTTTCAATGTATTCAAGTACCGTACACTTTCAGTTCAACTTACATATCAGGGTATTTATGCATAGGGTGTCGTAGGGTGTCGTGAGTGGATTTGGGTGTCACAGGGCGTGGACGCAGCAATGAAGGGCTGATATGGATACAAAATATTTTCTTCGCAATAAATGGTCAATTTTCTACCATACAATGTCAAAAAATATGCTGCTTAGCATAAAAATTTCAAGATAATAGCTTTTAACAACAATATGATCAAAAATGGTTTTTCACTATTCTCGGTACCAGAAATGCAAAAACAATTTTTCAAGGACGTAAGCCTAGAAATCATGTGCACAGATAAACTGCTTTCCAGAAATATATCTTTCAAAGCGGTCAGCTCATTTTTTGGCAACACAAGGCTAGGGTGTCTAATTTTCCACTCACCAATTCTGTGAGTGGTGGAATTTAGTGGCGGTGTTCACCCATTGGAACTTTCTCCGGTGGGGCGGGGGGCACTGAGCGTCTTGCCCGCGCCAGAATTTCGATTCAGTTGTTCCACTGAAATCGGTGGAGATAAGGATGCCAGGTATAATTGGCCAGAAAAATAGAAATCGCCAGGTTTTCTTCCAGAAAAGCGAAAGAAGCCCATAAAAGCCGAGTTAATTTGGCGATCTTCCAGTCGATTCTACTGCTCTCTTTTTCCAGTGGACGTTGGTAGAGGAGGCAATGGAACTGGCCTTTGTAGTAAGTATCGTTGAGTAAAATTCAATAGTAGTAAGTAGTATTGTTGGAATTGAGTGGAAAATTCAGCAAAAAGAATATAAAAGTGAGTGGAAAATTCTGCTTGACTGGGGGTGCGTTCTTTGAAATATTCCAGCCTGGAATTCCAGGGACAGTGACGTCACAGCCGTTCTTTGAAACTTTTCCCGGGATTCCACGTGGAATATTCCCGCCATTCCGCGCGGAACGGTGGGAATAGAAAAAGCAGTCCCGCTCAAGATGGCGGCGCCCATGCATGAATTTCGTAACAGTAAGTTCGTGGACTCTGAATATTTATCTGCTTGAAAGGTCCATTATATGTTTTTGCAGGATAATCGGAACCTTATAATAACAGCTAAATGGAGGTAAATGAAAGATTTGCGCATGCACAAGTCAAAATAAATAATAAGACTGTTGCACCTTGCCATTTACGCCGCATTCCGGCCTCGGTCAAGAACGTTCCCAGCTGGAATCCGCGGAATATCACGACGTCACAACCCCTGGAATTCCACCTCGGAATAATTCAAAGAACGCAGCCTGGGTGTCGTTCTGCACCCAGCACCCCGTCAGCCAGCACCGGCGGCAGCTGGCGGGCTACGGGAAGAATCGTGTAACTTTCAAATTATTGGGTCTTCTATTTCATTCGAGTCAAGATGTATTTTTGCTCCTGGAAAAATCAATGGAGGGAATCATATTCAATGAGATGAATACATTTGCGGATTTCACAGACAGAATGTTGTCGTTTGAATGGGATGTCCAGTGAGAAAAGAAGGCTGCAATATTGGGTTGGTTGCCTCAGCTAACACACAATAAGCGTCTCTTCGGGAGACATAACTGATAGTGGGCTTACCAGAGATGACAGCTGCAGCGGATTCAAGCTCCGCCCGGGCTCTCCGGTCGGATTTTTCATTTTACCGAAATCCTGTCAGATTTTTGTTTGCTGAAATCTGGTTGGATGTGCCGGATTTGTATGTTCTGACATAAATTATATATTGATTGTGCCATGAGTAAAAGCTTGAACAATCTTATGTGTGACATCATTTCAGATTTAGTTTCGGCATGACGTCTCCCAGCATTATCTGCATTCTAGCTGACACAACGGCACCGTATTCAGAAAATATAATTTAAGCATAGAGAGATTATAGCACGGCGGCTTCGGTTGAACGCTTGTTTCGAGGCTGATGAACTCTTCAAAACATTTAGAAACTATCCCCACGTTTTAGTGTATCCAATAGCAAGGTCAGTCATAACAAGTGTTCCTGACAGAAGAGTATACATGTAAATTTGTACATACCCAAAGAACGACTCGCCAAGGAGAAAACGATGGATTTGCACTTCGCATATTTTCTTTTTTACTTTACCTCCATCTCCCCCTATGAGGGAAAATAACACCAATAAACGAAAGGTGTAAAATACGGTGGGATTTCAAGTTTAATTTCGATAAATTCTGCTGTGGCTGTATTTAGCCGAGTGCGGTGCATCATTACCGGAGATGTTCTCCCTGGCCGGGTGCCGGAAGTCGGTGCATCTGTACCGGAGATGTTACCTCTAGCCGCGCCCCGGACGTCAGTGCCACCTCTGCGACAGGTGTGGATGTGCGGTGGCCGGCTGAGTGCCACCTCTGCCACAGGTGTGGATGTGCTGATAGTGCCACCTCCGCCACAGGTGTGGATGTGCTGATAGTGCCACCTCTGCGACAGGCGTGGATGTGCGGGGGCCGGCTGCTGATAGTGCCACCTCTGCGACAGGTGTGGATGTGCGGCGGCCGGCTGCTGATAGTGCCACCTCTGCGACAGGTGTGAATGTACCGATAGTGCCACCTCTGCGACAGGTGTGGATGTGCGGCGGCCGGCTGCTGATAGTGCCACCTCTGCCACAGGTGTGGATGTGCGGCGACCGGCTGACTGCCACCTCTGCGACAGGTGTGGATGTGCTGATAGTGCCACCTCTGCCACAGGTGTGGATGTGCGGCGGCCGGCTGCTGATAGTGCCACCTCTGCGACAGGTGTGGATGTGCTGATAGTGCCACCTCTGCCACAGGTGTGGATGTGTGGGAGCCGGCTGAGTGCCACCTCTGCCACAGGTGTGGATGTGCTGATAGTGCCACCTCTGCGACAGGTGTGGATGTGCTGATAGTGCCACCTCTGCCACAGGTGTGGATGTGTGGGAGCCGGCTGAGTGCCTCCTCTGCCACAGGTGTGGATGTGCGGGGGCCGGCTGCTGATAGTGCCACCTCTGCGACAGGTGTAGATGTGCGGCGGCCGGCTGAGTGCCACCTCTGCCACAGGTGTGGATGTGCGGGGGCCGGCTGCTGATAGTGCCACCTCTGCGACAGGTGTGGATGTGCGGGGGCCGGCTGCTGATAGTGTCTCCTCTGCGACAGGTGTGGATATGCTGATAGTGCCACCTCTGCGACAGGTGTGGATGTGCTGATAGTACCACCTCTGCGACAGGTGTGGATGTGCGGGGGCCGGCTGCTGATCGTGCCTCCTCTGCCACAGGTGTGGATGTGCTGATAGTGCCACCTCTGCGACAGGTGTGGCTGTGCTGATAGTACCACCTCTGCCACAGGTGTGGATGTGCTGATAGTGCCACCTCTGCCACAGGTGTGGATGTGCTGATAGTGCCACCTCTGCCACAGGTGTGGATGTGCTGATAATGCCACCTCTGCGACAGGTGTGGATGTGCGGCCCTGATCGTACCTCCTCTGCCACAGGTGTGGATGTGCGGGGCGGCTGCTGATAGTGCCACCTCTGCGACAGGTGTGGATGTGCTGATAGTGCCACCTCTGCCACAGGTGTGGATGTGCTGATAGTGCCACCTCTGCGACAGGTGTGGATGTGCGGCGGCCGGCTGCGATGTACCTCCTCTGCCACAGGTGGGATGTGCGGGGCCGGCTCTGATAGTGCCACCTCTGCCACAGGTGTGGATGTGCGGGGCCCGGCTGCTGATAGTGCCACCTCTGCGACAGGTGTGGATGAGCTGCTGATAGTGCCTCCTCTGCGACAGGTGTGGATGTGCTGATAGTGCCACCTCTGCCACAGGTGTGGATGTGCGGGGTGGCTGAGTGCCACCTCTGCCACAGGTGTGGATGTGCGGGGGCCGGCTGCTGATAGTACCTCCTCTGCGACAGGTGTGGATGTGCTGATAGTGCCACCTCTGCGACAGGTGTGAATG
This sequence comes from Lepas anatifera, assembly GCA_034440635.1. Taxonomy (NCBI): domain Eukaryota; kingdom Metazoa; phylum Arthropoda; class Thecostraca; family Lepadidae; genus Lepas; species Lepas anatifera. The sequence goes on along the minus strand of JAOTON010001336.1, from coordinate 212,970 downwards.
TGCTGATAGTGCCACCTCTGCGACAGGTGTGGATGTGCTGATAGTGCCACCTCTGCGACAGGTGTGAATGTGCTGATAGTGCCACCTCTGCGACAGGTGTGGATGTGCTGATAGTGCCACCTCTGCGACAGGTGTGGATGTGCTGATAGTGCCACCTCTGACAGGTGTGGATGTGTGGCGGCCGGCTGAGTGCCACCTCTGCCACAGGTGTGGATGTGCTGATAGTGCCACTTCTGCCACAGGTGTGGATGTGGGCAGCCGGCTGAGTGCCACCTCTGCGACAGGTGTGGATGTGCTGATAGTGCCACCTCTGCCACAGGTGTGGATGTGGGGCCGGCTGAGTGCCTCCTCTGCCACAGGTGTGGATGTGCGGGGCGGCTGCTGATAGTGCCACCTCTGCGACAGGTGTGGATGTGCGGGGCCGGCTGTGATAGTGTCTCCTCTGCGACAGGTGTGATATGCTGATAGTGCCACCTCTGCCACAGGTGTGGATGTACTGATAATGCCACCTCTGCCACAGGTGTGGATGTGCGGGGGCCGGCTAAGTGCCACCTCTGCCACAGGTGTGGATGTGCTGATAGTGCCACCTCTGCGACAGGTGTGGATGTGCGCGTGAGTGCCACCTCTGCCACAGGTGTGGATGTGCTGATAGTGCCACCTCTGCGACAGGTGTGGATGTGCGGCGGCCAGCTGAGTGCCACCTTGCACAGGTTGGATGTGCTGATAGTGCCACCTCTGCCACAGGTGTGGATGTGCGGCGGCCGGCTGAGCGCCACCTCTGCCACAGGTGTGGATGTGCGGGGGCCGGCTAAGTGCCACCTCTGCCACAGGTGTGGATGTGCTGATAGTGCCACCTCTGCACAGGTGTGGATGTGCGGCGGCCGGCTGAGTGCCACCTCTGCCACAGGTGTGGATGTGCTGATAGTGCCACCTCTGCACAGGTGGGATGTGCGGCGGCCGGCTGAGTGCCACTCTGCCACAGGTGTGGATGTGCTGATAGTGCCACCTCTGCGACAGGTGTGGATGTGCGGCGGCCGGCTGAGTGCCACCTCTGCCACAGGTGTGGATGTGCTGATAGTGCCACCTCTGCGACAGGTGTGGATGTGCTGATAGTGCCACCTCTGCGACAGGTGTGGATGTGCGGCGGCCGGCTGAGTGCCACCTCTGCCACAGGTGTGGATGTGCTGATAGTGCCACCTCTGCGACAGGTGTGGATGTGCGGCGGCCGGCTAGTGCCACCTCTGCCACAGGTGTGGATGTGCTGATAGTGCCACCTCTGCGACAGGTGTGGATGTGCGGCGGCCGGCTGAGTGCCACCTTTGCCACAGGTGTGGATGTGCTGATAGTGCCACCTCTGCGACAGGTGTGGATGTGCGGCGGCCGGCTAAGTGCCACCTCTGCCACAGGTGTGGATGTGCTGATAGTGCCACCTCTGCGACAGGTGTGGATGTGCGGCGGCCGGCTAAGTGCCACCTCTGCCACAGGTGTGGATGTGCTGATAGTGCCACCTCTGCGACAGGTGTGGATGTGCGGCGGCCGGCTGAGTGCCACCTTTGCGACAGGTGTGGATGTGCTGATAGTGCCACCTCTGCCACAGGTGTGGATGTGCGGCGGCCGGCTGAGCGCCACCTCTGCGACAGGTGTGGATGTGCTGATAGTGCCACCTCTGCGACAGGTGTGGATGTGTGGCGGCCGGCTGAGCGCCACCTCTGCCACAGGTGTGGGTGTGCTGATAGTGCCACCTCTGCCACAGGTGTGGATGTACTGATAGTGCCACCTCTGTGACAGGTGTGGATGTGCTGATAGTGCCACCTCTGCAACAGGTGTGGATGTGCGGCGGCCGGCTGAGTGCCACCTCTGCCACAGGTGTGGATGTGCTGATAGTGCCACCTCTGCGACAGGTGTGGATGCGCTGATAGTGCCACCTCTGCCACAGGTGTGGATGTGCTGATAGTGTCTCCTCTGTGACAGGTGTGGATGTGCTGATAGTGCCACCTCTGCCACAGGTGTGGATGTGCTGATAGTGCCACCTCTGCGACAGGTGTGGCTGTGCTGATAGTGCCACCTCTGCCACAGGTGTGGATGTGCTGATAGTGCCACCTCTGCCACAGGTGTGGATGTGCGGCGGCCGGCTGAGTGCCACCTCTGCCACAGGTGTGGATGTGCTGATAGTGCTACCTCTGCCACAGGTGTGGATGTGCTGATAGTGCCACCTCTGCGACAGGTGTGGATGTGCTGATAGTGCCACCTCTGCAACAGGTGTGGATGTGCGGCGGCCAGCTGAGTGCCACCTCTGCCACAGGTGTGGATGTGCTGATAGTGCCTCCTCTGCGACAGGTGTGGATGTGCGGCGGCCAGCTGAGTGCCACCTCTGCCACAGGTGTGGGTGTGCTGATAGTGCCTCCTCTGCGACAGGTGTGGATGTGCTGATAGTGCCTCCTCTGCGACAGGTGTGGATGTGCTGATAGTGCTACCTCTGCCACAGGTGTGGATGTGCTGATAGTGCCACCTCTGCGACAGGTGTGGATGTGCTGATAGTGCCACCTCTGCAACAGGTGTGGATGTGCGGCGGCCAGCTGAGTGCCACCTCTGCCACAGGTGTGGATGTGCGGCGGCCGGCTGAGTGCCACCTCTGCCACAGGTGTGGATGTGCTGATAGTGCTACCTCTGCCACAGGTGTGGATGTGCTGATAGTGCCACCTCTGCGACAGGTGTGGATGTGCTGATAGTGCCACCTCTGCAACAGGTGTGGATGTGCGGCCAGCTGAGTGCCACCTCTGCCACAGGTGTGGATGTGCTGATAGTGCCTCCTCTGCGACAGGTGTGGATGTGCGGCGGCCAGCTGAGTGCCACCTCTGCCACAGGTGTGGGTGTGCTGATAGTGCTACCTCTGCCACAGGTGTGGATGTGCTGATAGTGCCACCTCTGCGACAGGTGTGGATGTGCTGATAGTGCCACCTCTGCAACAGGTGTGGATGTGCGGCGGCCAGCTGAGTGCCACCTCTGCCACAGGTGTGGATGTGCTGATAGTGCCTCCTCTGCGACAGGTGTGGATGTGCTGATAGTGCCACCTCTGCGACAGGTGTGGATGTGCGGCGGCCGGCTGAGTGCCACCTCTGCCACAGGTGTAGATGTGCTGATAGTGCCACCTCTGCCACAGGTGTGGATGTGCTGATAGTGCCTCCTCTGCGACAGGTGTGGATGTGCAGCGGCTGGCTGAGTGCCACCTCTGCCACAGGTGTGGATGTGCTGATAGTGCCACCTCTGCGACAGGTGTGGATGTGCTGATAGTGCCACCTCTGCCACAGGTGTGGATGTGATAGTGCCACCTCTGCGACAGGTGTGGATGTGCGGCGGCCGGCTGGGTGCCACCTCTGCCACAGGTGTGGATGTGCTGATAGTGCCACCTCTGTGACAGGTGTGGATGTGCTGATAGTGCCACCTCTGCCACAGGTGTGGATGTGCTGATAATGCCACCTCTGCGACAGGTGTGGATGTGCTGATAGTGCCACCTCTGCCACAAGTGTGGATGTGCTGATAGTGCCACCTCTGCGACAGGTGTGGATGCGCTGATAGTGCCACCTCTGTGACAGGTGTGGATGTGCTGATAGTGCCTCCTCTACGACAGGTGTGGATGTGCTGATAGTGCCTCCTCTGTGACAGGTGTGAATGTGCTGATAGTGCCACCTTTGCCACAGGTGTGGATGTGCTGATAGTGCCACCTCTGCCACAGGTGTGGATGTGCTGATAGTGTCTCCTCTGCGACAGGTGTGGATGTGCTGATAGTGCCACCTCTGCCACAGGTGTGGATGTGCTGATAGTGGCTCCTCTACGACAGGTGTGGATGTGCTGATAGTGTCAACTCTGCCACAGGTGTGGATGTGCTGATAGTGCCACCTCTGCGACAGGTGTGGCTGTGCTGATAGTGCCACCTCTGCCACAGGTGTGGATGTGCTGATAGTGCCACCTCTGCCACAGGTGTGGATGTGCGGCGGCCGGCTGAGTGCCACCTCTGCCACAGGTGTGGATGTGCTGATAGTGCCACCTCTGCGACAGGTGTGGATGTGTGGCGGCCGGCTGAGTGCCACCTCTGCCACAGGTGTGGATGTGCTGATAGTGCCACCTCTGCGACAGGTGTGGATGTGCTGATAGTGCCACCTCTGCACAGGTGTGGATGTGCTGATAGTGCCTCCTCTGCGACAGGTGTGAATGTGCTGATAGTGCCACCTCTGCGACAGGTGTGAATGTGCGGCGGCCTGAGTGCCACCTCTGCGACAGGTGTGGATGTGCTGATAGTGCCTCCTCTGCGACAGGTGTGAATATGCTGATAGTGCCTCCTCTGCCACAGGTTTGGATGTGCTGATAGTGCCACCTCTGCGACAGGTGTGGATGTGCTGATAGTGCCACCTCTGCGACAGGTGTGGATGTGCGGCGGCCGGCTGAGTGCCACCTTTGCGACAGGTTTGGATGTGCTGATAGTGCCACCTCTGCAACAGATGTGGATGTGCTGATAGTGCCTCCTCTGCAACAGGTGTGGATGTGCTGATAGTGCCTCCTCTGCCACAGGTTTGGATGTGCTGATAGTGCTACCTCTGCCACAGGTGTGGATGTGCGGCGGCCGGCTGAGTGCCACCTCTGCGACAGGTGTGGATGTGCTGATAGTGCCACCTCTGCCACAGGTGTGGGTATGCTGATAGTGCCACCTCTGCGACAGGTGTGGATGTGCTGATAGTGCCTCCTCTGCGACAGATGTGAATGTGCTGATAGTGCCTCCTCTGCCACAGGTTTGGATGTGCTGATAGTGCTACCTCTGCCACAGGTGTGGATGTGCTGATAGTGCCACCTCTGCGACAGGTGTGGATGTGCTGATAGTGCCTCCTCTGCGACAGGTGTGAATGTGCTGATAGTGCCTCCTCTGCCACAGGTTTGGATGTGCTGATAGTGCTACCTCTGCCACAGGTGTGGATGTGCGGCGCCGGCTGAGTGCCACCTCTGCGACAGGTGTGGATGTGCTGATAGTGCCACCTCTGCCACAGGTGTGGATGTGCTGATAGTGCCACCTCTGCGACAGGTGTGGATGTGCTGATAGTGCCTCCTCTGCGACAGGTGTGAATGTGCTGATAGTGCCTCCTCTGCCACAGGTTTGGATGTGCTGATAGTGCCACCTCTGCACAGGTGTGGATGTGCGGCAGCCGGCTGAGTGCCACCTTGCGACAGGTGTGGATGTCTGATTGTGCCACCTCTGCCACAGGTGTGGATGTGCTGATAGTGCCACCTCTGCGACAGGTGTGGATGTGCTGATAGTGCTTCCTCTGCCACAGGTTTGGATGTGCTGATAGTGCCTCCTCTGCCACAGGTGTGGATGTGCTGATAGTGCCTCCTCTGCGACAGGTGTGGATGTGCGGCGGCCGGCTGAGTGCCACCTTTGCGACAGGTGTGGATGTGCTGATAGTGCCTCCTCTGCGACAGGTGTGAATGTGCTGATAGTGCCTCCTTTGCCACAGGTTTGGATGTGCTGATAGTGCCTCCTCTGCGACAGGTGTGAATGTGCTGATAGTGCCTCCTCTGCCACAGGTTTGGATGTGCTGATAGTGCCACCTGTGCAACAGGTGTGAATGTGCTGATAGTGCCTCCTTTGCAACAGGTTTGGATGTGCTGATAGTGCTACCTCTGCCACAAGTGTGGATGTGCGGCTGCCGGCTGAGTGCGACCTCTGCGACAGGTGTGGATGTGCTGATGGTGCCACCTCTGCCACAGGTGTGGATGTGCTGATAGTGCCACCTCTGCGACAGGTGTGGATGTGCTGATAGTGCCTCCTCTGCGACAGGTGTGAATGTGCTGATAGTGCCTCCTCTGCCACAGGTTTGGATGTGCTGATAGTGCTACCTCTGCGACAGGTGTGGATGTGCGGCGGCCGGCTGAGTGCCACCTTTGCGACAGGTGTGGATGTGCTGATAGTGCCACCTCTGCGACAGGTGTGGATGTGCTGATAGTGCCACCTCTGCCACAGGTGCGGATGTGCGGCGGCTGGCTGAGTGCCACCTCTGCCACAGGTGTGGATGTGCTGATAGTTCCACCTCTGCGACAGGTGTGGATGTGCTGATAGTGCCACCTCTGCCACAGGTGTGGATGTGCTGATAGTGCCTCCTCTGCCACAGGTGTGGATGTGCTGATAGTGCGACCTCTGCCACAGGTGTGGATGTGCAGCGGCCGGCTGAGTGCCACCTCTGCCACAGGTGTGGGTGTGCTGATAGTGCCACCTCTGCGACAGGTGTGGATGTGCTGATAGTGCAACCTCTGCGACAGGTGTGGATGTGCGGCAGCTGGCTGAGTGCCACCTCTGCCACAGGTGTGGATGTGCTGATAGTGCCACCTCTGCAACAGGTGTGAATGTGCTGATAGTGCCTCCTGTGCCACAGGTTTGGATGTGCTGATAGTGCCACCTCTGCGACAGGTGTGGATGTGCGGCGGCCGGCTGAGTGCCACCTCTGCCACAGGTGTGGATGTGCGGGGGCCGGCTAAGTGCCACCTCTGCCACAGGTGTGGATGTGCTGATAGTGCCACCTCTGCCACAGGTGTGGATGTGCGGCGGCCGGCTGAGTGCCACCTCTGCCACAGGTGTGGATGTGCTGATAGTGCCTCCTCTGCGACAGGTGTGGATGTGCTGATAGTGCCTCCTCTGCGACAGGTGTGGATGTGCTGATAGTGCCTCCTCTGCGACAGGTGTGGATGTGCTGATAGTGCCACCTCTGCCACAGGTGTGGATGTGCTGATAGTGCTACCTCTGCCACAGGTGTGGATGTGCAGCGGCCGGCTAGTGCTACCTCTGCCACAGGTGTGGATGTGCTGATAGTGCCACCTCTGCGACAGGTGTGGATGTGCTGATAGTGCTACCTCTGCCACAGGTGTGGATGTGCTGATAGTGCCTCCTCTGCGACAGGTGTGGATGTGCTGATAGTGCCACCTCTGCCACAGTGTGGGTGTGCGGCGGCCGGCTGAGTGCCACCTCTGCCACAGGTGTGGATGTGCTGATAGTGCCACCTCTGCCACAGGTGTGGATGTGCTGATAGTGCTACCTCTGCCACAGGTGTGGATGTGCGGGCCGGCTAGTGCTACCTCTGCCACAGGTGTGGATGTGCTGATAGTGCCACCTCTGCGACAGGTGTGGATGTGCTGATAGTGCTACCTCTGCCACAGGTGTGGATGTGCTGATAGTGCCTCCTCTGACAGGTGTGGATGTGCTGATAGTGCCACCTCTGCCACAGTTGTGGGTGTGCGGCGGCCGGCTGAGTGCCACCTCTGCCACAGGTGTGGATGTGCTGATGTGCCACCTCTGCCACAGGTGTGGATGTGCTGATAGTGCCACCTCTGCGACAGGTGTGGATGTGCTGATAGTGCCTCCTCTGCGACAGGTGTGAATGTGCTGATAGTGCCTCCTCTGCCACAGGTTTGGATGTGCTGATAGTGCTACCTCTGCGACAGGTGTGGATGTGCGGCGGCCGGCTGAGTGCCACCTTTGCGACAGGTGTGGATGTCTGATAGTGCCACCTCTGCGACAGGTGTGGATGTGCTGATAGTGCCACCTCTGCCACAGGTGCGGATGTGCGGCGGCTGGCTGAGTGCCACCTCTGCCACAGGTGTGGATGTGCTGATAGTTCCACCTCTGCGACAGGTGTGGATGTGCTGATAGTGCCACCTCTGCCACAGGTGTGGATGTGCTGATAGTGCCTCCTCTGCCACAGGTGTGGATGTGCTGATAGTGCACCTCTGCCACAGGTGTGGATGTGCAGCGGCCGGCTGAGTGCCACCTCTGCCACAGGTGTGGGTGTGCTGATAGTGCCACCTCTGCGACAGGTGTGGATGTGCTGATAGTGCAACCTCTGCGACAGGTGTGGATGTGCGGCAGCTGGCTGAGTGCCACCTCTGCCACAGGTGTGGATGTGCTGATAGTGCCACCTCTGCAACAGGTGTGAATGTGCTGATAGTGCCTCCTGTGCCACAGGTTTGGATGTGCTGATAGTGCCACCTCTGTGACAGGTGTGGATGTGCGGCGGCCGGCTGAGTGCCACCTCTGCCACAGGTGTGGATGTGCGGGGGCCGGCTAAGTGCCACCTCTGCCACAGGTGTGGATGTGCTGATAGTGCCACCTCTGCCACAGGTGTGGATGTGCGGCGGCCGGCTGAGTGCCACCTCTGCCACAGGTGTGGATGTGCTGATAGTGCCTCCTCTGCGACAGGTGTGGATGTGCTGATAGTGCCTCCTCTGCGACAGGTGTGGATGTGCTGATAGTGCCTCCTCTGCGACAGGTGTGGATGTGCTGATAGTGCCACCTCTGCCACAGGTGTGGATGTGCAGCGGCCGGCTGAGTGCTACCTCTGCCACAGGTGTGGATGTGCTGATAGTGCCACCTCTGCGACAGGTGTGGATGTGCTGATAGTGCTACCTCTGCCACAGGTGTGGATGTGCTGATAGTGCCTCCTCTGCGACAGGTGTGGATGTGCTGATAGTGCCACCTCTGCCACAGGTGTGGGTGTGCGGCGGCCGGCTGAGTGCCACCTCTGCCACAGGTGTGGATGTGCTGATAGTGCCACCTCTGCCACAGGTGTGGATGTGCGGCGGCCGGCTGAGTGCCACCTCTGCCACAGGTGTGGATGTGCTGATAGTGCCTCCTCTGCGACAGGTGTGGATGTGCTGATAGTGCCACCTCTGCGACAGGTGTGGATGTGCTGATAGTGCAACCTCTGCGACAGGTGTGGATGTGCGGCAGCCGGCTGAGTGCCTCCTCTGCCACAGGTGTGGATGTGCTGATAGTGCCACCTCTGCGACAGGTGTGGATGTGCTGATAGTGCCACCTCTGCGACAGGTGTGGATGTGCTGATAGTGCCTCCTCTGCCACAGGTGTGGATGTGCTGATAGTGCCACCTCTGCGACAGGTGTGGATGTGCGGCGGCCGGCTGAGTGCCACCTCTGCCACAGTTGTGGATGTGCTGATAGTGCCACCTCTGCGACAGGTGTGGATGTGCGGCGGCCGGCTGAGTGCCACCTCTGCCACAGGTGTGGATGTGCTGATAGTGCCACCTCTGTGACAGGTGTGGATGTGCGGCAGCCGGGCTGAGTGCCACCTCTGCGACAGGTGTGGATGTGCTGATAGTGCCACCTCTGCGACAGGTGTGGATGTGCGGCGGCCGGCTGAGTGCCACCTCTGCGACAGGTGTGGATGTGCTGATAGTGCCTCCTCTGCGACAGGTGTGGATGTGCTGATAGTGCCACCTCTGCCACAGGTGTGGATGTGCTGATAGTGCCACCTCTGTGACAGGTGTGGATGTGCGGCGGCCGGCTGAGTGCCACCTCTGCGACAGGTGTGGATGTGCTGATAGTGCCTCCTCTGCGACAGGTGTGGATGTGCTGATAGTGCCACCTCTGCGACAGGTGTGGATGTGTGGTGGCCGGCTGAGTGCCACCTCTGCCACAGGTGTGGATGTGCTGATAGTGCCACCTCTGCGACAGGTGTGGATGTGCTGATAGTGCCACCTCTGCGACAGGTGTGGATGTGTGGCGGCCGGCTGAGTGCCACCTCTGCCACAGGTGTGGATGTGCGGGGGCCGGCTGCTGATCGTGCCCTGCTCCCGCATCGGCCACGTGTTCCGCAAGCGGCGGCCCTACGACAACCCGCCCGGCACGCGCGGCATACTGCAGAACCTGTTGCGGCTGGTGCTGGTCTGGCTGGACGACTACAAGGCACGTGAGAGCGGTGGGCAGCCATGCACGCCAGCTGCAATGAAGGGTGTGTTGCAGGGAAGGACGGGCTGGCCTGGCTGTATTTACGGAGAAACCTGGTCGGGCAGGGCTGGACCGAACTGAGAGGATGAGTATTTTTCCGGGCTGAGAGTGTTTACTCTCAAAACTTGCCTCATGCCTCGAATACATTCTTCTATTCCACAGGACTATGTAATGCATTGTGTATATTTCCTCAGGTCTGAATGGACATACCACCCGAAGTTACGTCATGGATAGGCTGAGCCGGCGGCTACCTTATTTCCGCAGTCATTCAAGTGGATTAGATTAGATGGGAAAATCAGTGTCCCAAATCCCAGGGTGCTGGGTGGAAAGCGACACCCAGGCAAGCTGAATTTTCCTCTCACTTCTGTGTTATTTTCTCTGAATTTTCCACTCGCATCTTAAGTGGAGCCTTTTAGGACATTTACAAAATCCTGGTGTATATGAACTCTTTAAAATATAGTAACAAGGATATTCTGATGAAAAAGGTATTTCTAATAATTCTTCAGTGTAAATAAGGGTTTCAATCCACTCTTAAGTATGTCATACTGTGGATTTTCCACTCATTAACTGTATTTTCTAACACAAATTTTACACTCGGCACCCTAGCGCAAAACCAGTTTTGGGACACTGGGGAAAATGTTCAAAATTCCGGTATAACTGTAGGAATACCGCCACAATTCATTGACCTGATATGACTTAAACTTCAAGTAAGGTTTATTTGATCCCAATTTTGTTCTATAAATATTTTTCAATTCAAGATCTTTTTCCGTCCCTTACCCCGCCTGCCTACCCCCCCTCGCAAATGATTCTGGCCAGTTCTGGTCAGGGGTGAACACAATGTGCACTGTGCTGATCACTCCGGCATCATACCCAGGGTGGCGGACATTGTCCACGACAGTGTGCGGGGCTGCCGTGGCGCCAGACCGATGTTTGGAAATATTTTTCGGCGCCGGTCCGGCGCGTCAAAAATTTAATTCGTGCGGCCTGACCTCCGGTGCCCCGTCCCTTCCTGGCGTGTTATCAGTGTAGTCATGAGAGTGTAAGACAATTTCAAAGCGACAGTGCCCTATATATAAATATATATATATATATATATATATATATATATATATATATATATATATACGTTACGTTACACAATGATTAATGTATTTTTGCTGGCGTCACCGTTGATGTGACGCGATCAGTAGCGCATATGCCTGGCTGCTCTTGTTGTGAACGGCAACCTGTTGAGTGTGTAATTTACTATTTGAAGCAACAGTTGTAAGTGTTTTTAAGTTGTACATCTTCAGTCGTTTTTATTTTCTGTGTCAAGAAATAGTCAAAGAAATAGAAGAAATAGTTCAAGTGCGATTGAACTCGCATAGTAAAAAAAACATGAATATTGTATATTAATGTTGATAAATGGATTCGACCATTTTGGGAAGGATTTTGAAGGTGCCCGCTGTGAACTTTGGAGCACACTTCACCAGCGCGTGAGCGCCGTACCAGGGCTGCCACTGACGCCAGCGCCGCCGTCGGTCGACAGGAGCACTTCTTCGACTCGTTCCCGCAGACGGCGGAGATGGAGTCGGGAGACGTCAGCTCGCGGCTGGAGCTGCGGCGGCGGCTGGGCTGTCGGTCCTTCTCCTGGTACCTGCAGCACGTCTACCCGGAGCTGCAGCTACCCGAGTCGCCCGGCCACCAGCTGGGAGGCATGTCCCCCAGCGGCGAGCGGGCCGGCCCCGAGCCGGGCCCGCTCCGGCTGAGGCGGGCCCAGACCCAGCTGTGCGCGCTGCCGGAGAGGGAAGAGGCGGGCGCCGGACTGGTGATGCGGCCGTGTGACCTTCAGCTGACGCAGGCGAGTGGTGGGACGCAGGCGGTCCCCTCCATCCTGGGATACAGCCAGGGTCCGATTGGTCTCGACAAACATGCCGTGGACTGACGTCCCAGTCGAATACGGTTTACCGCTATATACGATCACGCTCTCCGAATGATGCTTGCCTTCAGTCCAATACAGCTCACCGCTATATACGATCACGCTTGCCGAGTGGTGCTTGCCTTTGATTATAATGCTCACATTCAACTTCGTTAAGATTAAAGCTGTATAGGTACCGAGACTTTGCCCCCATAATAAAGCTGATGGCCTTCAATAAAGCCCAGGTCAGCGTTAGTGTCCGATTTGTAGCTACTGTGACTGTATGATGTTCACCATATCTGATAGCATCAGAGAACTCATGAAATTCTCTAGAAGTGAAAGCTAGACACGCCTTCGATGAGTCCGAAAGCCGACACTGTGGGTGCGGGGACCGACCTGGCGGCAGGGTAGTGGCAGCCACAGCTGACCGCCGCTATTGCCAGGCTCAGACGTTCCGGGAGACGCGGCGTCAGGAGCTACGCCGCGACATAGGCGGCGCCACTGAGCTCTGCGTGCAGGCCGGCCAGCACGCGCCCGTGCTGGCCCAGTGCCACCTCCAGAACGGAGACCAGCAGTGGAACTACGCCAGTAAGGTGAGAGAGAGCTCAACGGTGCTGCCGGCGGCAAAGATGTGTGAAGGGAAGGGTGGCGACGCCTTGGACTAGTGGTCCAGAACTGGCAACCTCTAAGTCACCCCTGAAACATCCATTGGCGTGGTCTTATCGTTTCACCTCGAATATGGTTATAAAGGCGATTATTTTGTCATGCCATGTTTCATTTTTTCATTCACTAGTGCACTGGTTCTGACTCCTGTGCCTCCCGACCTACAACGGTATCTGGGGGCTCATGGACAGTCAATGCTGTTTTCCTACGCCTCAAATATCCTGAGTAACGGAGTTTCCATTAGTTTTTGTGTGCCAATGCCTCATTGGATTGCAAATCAAATATATAGTGCTGCCTAAATGTGGAAACTAAGATTGAGGTACAGCCGATTCCATACTGATTGGTAGATATTAGACCGCGGCCGTTTTTGCGAAATATCTCTCAAGTGATGTTCCCTGCCGACACCATTGTTGCCTCACCTGCTGTGTTTTAAATGGATGTATGAACTGACGTGCAAAAATACTTAATCGGGTCAAATATTCGGAAGAAATTGAGAAAAGACACATAAAATCATCGGGATTGGCGAAAACAGTTTTTCGTCCATAATTTTCCAATTTGACGTCTCATCCAGTTCGCAGGGGCCCACATTTAAAGAACCCTTCAAAATGCATTACTAGAGATGCAACCTTTTGTGAGAAGTGTAATCGTTTCTAAGACATTTTTAAAACAATTGACACTTATACCTACCAGTGTATAGCAGTGGTTGACAGATATTAACACTTAAACCAACACAGCAGGCAGATGAACGCGTTTCGACAAAAATTGTCTTCTTCAGCATCAGCTTCATCCCTCCTACCATAGATGCTGAAGAAGACAATTTTTGTCGGAACGCGTTCATCTGCCTGCTGTGTTGGTTTAAGTGTTAAAACCTACCAGTGTGGAACCGGCTGCGCATAGGCGTCTCCAGGTAAAAGAGAATAGGAGGAGGCATCTTAAACATGAATGCAGAAGTTGGTTCTTTCCTGAATCCGAGGTGAAATACCATCAGGAACATGCTGGATTCGCTTCTTGGATATGATTTACTCGCATAAGCTCCGGCACTGAAGATGGGCAGGGTGCGAGTGGCTAGGATTGGCATAAGTGCGTCCTAGAGTGCTAGGGAATCCTAAAGGTCCCGCTGAGATATTTGACGAGCAAAAGTGTGAGGCAAACGCTCGCTTCAGATCCTGTAACAGGGTGTAGTGATGTGCATCAATGCCAAGTCTCAGTGACCAACAACAATATTCATGGTAGAATAAGGAGTCCGGTATATTGCGCCAAATGAGCATGGTAAGACCTGAGTTGTTCTGGAGACCAATTACCTAGTGTATGTCAGAATAATACGCAAAAAATAGCGACAAAGGATACTTATTTGTGCCTACGAAAATCCTTTTCTCGCATTTTCACCTTCACACCACTTTGTGAATGTGCAATTTTTTGTGTTTAGGGCCAATATCCTATAGTCCATGAGCAGATTTCAAAACTGACTGGGCCACACACGCGGAGCGCTGTTCCAGGATAGATCGCGTCGGGCAGATCAGAAGTGGTCATCAGTCATCAAAAGTGGTCACTGCATGAAGCTATGGGGAGATCACACGCATGCGTTAGGGACTTGAATTGGCATTTGCAGGTGCACTGACCAAGTTCCTGGCACGGGCCAATGTGGTGAGGTGTTGTTGGTGAGGTGTTCTCCGTTTCCAGGTGAAGACGCCGGTGTACAACCTGGTGGGCGGGAAGTGTTTGGCGGCGGCGGACCAGCCGGGCGCCCGCGTCACGCTGGAGACGTGCCACGCCGACTCCGGCATCGCCTGGGACCTGTCCGTGCCCCGGCCGGACCGGACCGACTCCAGCGCGTGAGGCTGGGTCCGCGGCCTCGCTCGGCGCAGCGCCGCGCCTGCCCCATCCCCGCAACAGGCGGCGCCGCGGCTCGGAACGGTGTGCCAATGTCTCCAATGTGATCTGATTCCAGTTTTTTGTTGTGCCCAGTGTACTGAGCGACGTTTTCGCCGAACTTTTAGGTGAGCTGCAAACAAACATGCCTGCCAGGCTCCTGTGTATTTATAGCTTGGGAAAATATGCATGCATGATGATAATGTGGGCGGTTTGGCAGTCGGCGACGTTGAGCTTTCGCGCTGTTGACCGTACTCTCGTGCGTGCATGTGGGTAGTAGTGGCCGCCGTGAACAGGTTGACGGGCTGCGAGCTCAGCAGGCAGCTGTTGCGGTATGCGGTGAGTGAGCGGGTTCAGTTTTGTGCCCTTCACCCAGGCCAGGATTTCCAACTTCGGGTGGCACCACTGTTACGGCTGACGATTAATTATCTGAAACGCGTTCAATTCATGCAGCTGTGAGCAGACTTAGCTGTGGTGGAGTCCAGCGACCCAGTGGCAGGCTAGTCGGCGGCTGGGGGGCGGTAGGGACACCAGCCTCGTGACCGCTGCGCCTGTCGAGGTGTTGCGCGGTCCCTGACTGGTGTGTCTGGCCCTCCCATAGGTGAGCGTGGACACCAGCCTCGTGACCGCTGCGCCTTCTGGGGGTGTTGCGCGGTCCCTGACTGGTGTGTCTGGCCCTCCCATAGGTGAGCGTGGACACCAGCCTCGTGACCGCTGCACCTGCCGGAGTGTTGCGTGGTCCCTGACTGGTGTGTCTGGTCCTCTCCCATAGGTGGGCGTTCGAGCCTCCTCCTCGTCGTGTTGTCCATTAGGGGTGTCCAGATTTCGGTCTTTTCGAAAAATCGTAGAAAGCCGTGGTTTTTCCCATGGTTTCAAGCATTCTGAGTTCATATATGAACAATAAATCAGGTTTAAACAACATTTAGGGGTCGCGAATTTGATTTCAAAATGGCGATTTTTGCCATTTTTTGCCAAAATTGGGACAAAAGTGCATATAACCAGACCTTTATGGATAGTATCAATACAAATGCATGTTTATTGAATAAAATAGCTCATTAGCTATCGTTTGATACCAGTTTGGTATTAATACCACTTTTGGTTGACGTTTTATAGGCGTCCAATCATACAGTTATGGCCCGTCTCTGAGCGTCACTGACCTAGCGTGGGTTCAATTCCAGCTGCAGGGCACTCTACTGGAGGCAGGGAGAACGCTGCGATTGACTGCTGTTTAGCGAAATGCTACTGGTATTGCACCCATATTTTTGGACGCACTTCACAATTAAGTAGCTACTTGACTATTTAATTAGCTAATTAATTGATTAATTCAGATATCAATTGATTAAGCCCTGCTTGTAGGTACAGTTACAGCTAATGATGCACATTCTGTTTTCAGGCCGGGACAGACGCTGCGGCCAATTAGGAAGTAAAGAATTGTGTTTCTGTCTGTGTGGCCTTTGTGTTTTGTATGGCATGGCCCAATCACAGTCAAGAACGTGGTTCACCACCACATCCGACTTGGTTGGGCACCCGTTACCAACCATAACGGGTGCAAAGTTTCCCATTTCCAGCCAGGTCCTGAGGCGTTTTCTCCACGCCTTACAATACGCAAAATACCGGATGAGGCGTCTATGAATACTATTGACGAAGGTGAGCAGTTTTGGAAGATGGCGCGCATCAAAACATTGCAGCACAGAGCCCATAAGGTAAAGCTGACTAAGCGGTGGAAGACATGGAGGTGCTTGCAGAAAAGCAAGAGCGACGCCAGCTCTGACCGACGCGAGGTGTTTCGGAAGGCTCTTAACGAGCTGTGCGACATCGCGACACCTTATTCGCAGAAGGGATACTGGACGACAGGCTGCTGATGCTCGCTCCAAGCAGGATATATGCTTCTATCAAAATAAACTCGGAAGACCTTTTCAGCACCATCAGAGGTCTAGATAAGCTCCACGAAAGGAGAAACAAAAGGACGAAAGAGAAGATATGGAGCTGAGAACCGAGAAAAGGCGAGAAGAGAAAGCAAAGCAGAAGACTCATGAGTGACCAGCCGAAAGCAGTTCGCTCACAAGAGGAAATAGAGGTGGATGAGGACGAGACGGACGAAGAGCAGGACATGACGTGGGCACCGGGTACGAAGCAACCGAGGAAAAAGGATGTCAACCTCATTCTGCACCAAAATATCATGTATCAGCCAAGACGCTGTATTACACCAAGCTCTTCATGTTTGTTGACCGGCTGGGCCTGAAGAAGAAGCTGTGAGCCGTGCTGCGTCGCATGGTGCGTGCACCAACGCAAGAAACCGCACCATGCGACGCAGCAGGGCTTACAGCTCCTCCTCCAGGCTCAGCCGGTCAGCAAACATAAAAAGCTTTGTGTAGTAAAGCGTCTTGGTTGATAGTAATAATAATTGTTAGGTTTAACGACACTCCAGGTGCCAAGGTTATACGGCGTCACCATCTCTCACCCTGTTGGGGGGTAAGATTGACCTATTCAGAAGCTCCGTCGGGACTCGAACCTGGGACCGATGGCTTAGTGGATGGACGCGCTATCCACTAAGCCACCCATCCCCCGTCTTGGCTGATACATGATATTTTGGTGCAGAATAAGAATGACGTCCTTTTTCCTCGGTTGCATCGTACCCAAGTGTCCACGCCATGTCCTGCTCTTCGTCTATCTCGTCCCCATCCACCTCCATTTCCTCTGGTGAGTGAACTGCTTTCGACTGGTCATCCAAGACTTCGCATCGTCCCGGTGTCATCTGCTTTGCTTTCTCCTCTAGCTCTTTTCGGTTCTCAGCTCCATATCTTCTCTTTCGTTCTTTTGTTTCTCCTTTTGAATAGCTTATCCAGACCTCTGATGGTACTGACAAGGTCTTCGCGTTTATTTTGGTAGAAGCTTATATCCTCCTGCTTGGAGCGAGCATCAGAGCTGGCGTCGCTCTTGCTTTTCTACAAGCACCTCCATATCTCCCACAGCTTAGTCAGTTTTACCTTATGGGCTCTGTGCTGCAATGTTTTGATGCGTGCCAGCTTCCAAAGCTGCTCACCTGCGTCAATAGTATTCATAGACGCCTCATCCGGCATTCTGCGTCTTGCTTGGCTTGGAGAAAACGCCTCAGGACCTGGCTGGAAATTGGAAACTTTGCACCCGTTATGGTTGGTGACGGGTGCCCAGCCAAGTCGTATGTGGTGGCAGATCACATTATTGACTGTGATTGGGCCATGCCATACAAAACACAATGGTCAAACAGACAGAAACGCAATTCTTTACTTCCAAATTGACCGCACTGTCTGTCCCAGCCTGAAAACAGAATGTGCATCATTAGCTGTAACTGTACCTACAAGCAGGGCTTAATTAATTGATATCTGAATTAATCAATTAATTAGCTAATTAAATAGTCAAGTAGCTACTTAATTGTGAAGTGTGTTCGAAAATATGGGTGCAATACCAGTAGCATTTCGCTAAACAGCAGTCAATCGCAGCGTTTTCCCTGCCTCCGGTAGAGCGCTCTGCAGCTGGAATTGAACCCACGCATAGGGCAGTGGCGCTCAGAGACGGGTCATAACTGTATGACTGAAGGCCTATAAAAAAGTCAACCAAAAGTGATATTAATACCAAACTGGTATCAAACGAAAGCTAATGAGCTATTCTATTTAATTAACATGCATTTATATTGATACTATCCATAGCGGTCTGGTTATATGCACTTTTGTCCCAATTTTGGCAATAAATGGCCAAAATTCCCATTTTGAAATCAAATTCGCGACCCCTAAATGTTGTTTAAACCTGGTTTTTGTGCATAAATGAACTTAGAATGCTTGAAACCATGGGAAAAACCACGGCTTTCTACAATTTTTCGAAAAAACCGAAATCTGGACACCCCTATTGTCCATGGCTTGATACGCGCATTGACGGGAGGGGAGCGGGTACCTGCCTCTCTATTGTTAAATGTTGTGGCTGAAAAAACTTGATTTCCATTACCTGTCTATGGTGACACGTTCTGGTCCCTGGCTATCCTTGGTTTGACCTGACAAAAATTGATATAACTTTCTTTAGAGTTCAGCACTGCTTACACCTTTTCGCTAACTAGCGTGAATATCGAGATTTAGGGGGCTCGCATCCCCCCGTCAAACAGAATGTGGTCCTGACCCCCGTAAATGTGTGTGTTTAGACAAACTGTGCCTGCCCCCGTACATATAACGGCTTGTCCCTTATGTCGTTGGTAGCATTTGTTTCAATGTTAAATCCGTGTCATCCCGTGCTCGGAATTTTTATTTTGCGTGAAAATCCACATCCGGAGCACAGTGATTTTAACAACCCAAAGCCACTCCCTTGATATCCCAGTGCCCCTTTTGCGTCAGCTGCATTTACAGGTGTGCTGCCGAACTAAACAGAGATTTAGCTATATAATTTGGAAGGGAGGAACATTTATACTCTTTTCGAAAATCATCTATTGTACTCTTTTGATTGGAACCCCCGCAGCTGATGCGTCGTAAAACCTCGAGGCTTTAGAAGCGGAAGCACGAGCGGTCTGTCCGGGCAGGAGGAGCCATGGCTCTGGAACTGGGTCAGGTGGAGGGCTTTAGAAAATCCATGGGGGTCATAGTCCCCGTGGTGGCGACGCCCTTGGCTGTAAAAATTGTGTTTTTGAATAAGCAATATTTATGTCGTAAATGCGCAAAAGTCCCATGCGTTGGCTATTCAGAAACATTGGCAGATTCAGACCATGTTGCTTGGGACTATCGGCAAACGACCAAAATCGTGAAGAAAAGTTTGATATCTTTCATAGCCTTTTGAGTATCAAAGAGTCTAATCACCCTGCTTATAAAGGAGTCCTCATAATTGGCCCATGTAGGAGGTCCCATTAGCTATAAAGGAGGCCCCCATAACGTCCTACCTAGGAGACCCCTTTGCTTAAAAAGGGGGTCCTATAAATGGCCCACATAGGTGGCGTCTTCTCTAACAAATACTCACTAAACGGCCTATCCAGGAGGCCCCCTTACTTATAAAGTTCACTAAATAGCCTTCGTGGATGCGCTTTTATTTATAAAGGAGGCCCCTAAATGGCCAACATGGAGGACTTTTATAAAGAAAGCCTGTTAATGACCAACAAGAAAGAGACTCCCCTCAGGGTCAGGGATAGAAGGCGCCCCTTCGATCCTAGCCCCCATGGAAAGAAATCCGTGGCGACGCCCTTGCTTTCAGTGCGAGTGAAGGCATTTACTTCGGCATTGGTCTTCTGAGTCGTACCTGGGTAGGTCTATTTTTCAGATTGATTTCGAAATTTCACCTTGAATTTTGATATCGCACTCTGTGCAGAAGCAGTTTAGGACGCTGCAGTGTCATCTTTGGTCAAGCTTGGTCATTTGACCAGTTTATTGGTAGATCAAGAGGCGTCGCCTTCAAGTTTTTCAAACTGGCAGTGGTCTGAGAAGATTAAGGTTATCAATCAAGATCCAAAGCTCATAGCGAGGTGGGCTGCACTTGGGGCGTGTACTATGCTGCTGGATATTGACCTCCAACAACTTAACGGTATTGATATAATAATGGGAGGAGATTTTGCGTATCCGATATTGATGTAGCCTGTTCTGTCAGAAATTAGAGGTGGGACGATGCACAAGTGTTGCCACCGGCAAAAAAGTGAGGGGGCCAGCCAAACTTCAACCTGATGATGTCAAGAACCTATCCAAGTTAGGATCAAAAACTCTTCGAATATTGGCTTCTCGGTGCCTATCGCACGGTCTGGTTATACAAATGTTCGATTTGCTCCCATTTTCACTGAAATCAGAAAATATCTGGCCAAAAAGTGGGGGGCAGTTCAATCCTGCGCCCCCCGCTTCCGACGCTTATGGAACGATGTAATATCCAGTGTGCATTTTCATGAGACGCTTTAGGTAGACATTTACTTCGGCTAAATAGCGGCGCATATTATCGTGTTCATGTCCCACAAGCTATTGGACGACCTTCGATGAAGTCGAGAGGTACTGAACAAAACCAATGGGACCAAGCTGTACTTGGGTCTCGGTAATGCGAGAGTTAAACGACCAACTGTATCCAAGGCAACAAAAGGCTTTATGCATCACAGCTTCGTATTGACGGTGCGGTTTTCCGTCCCTGAAGTCCTGGTTGGTGAGTATTAGGGGTAGACCTGTCAGTAGCGGTGATGGGCAAGGTGGTGATAATTTGGAGGATGTTCCATTATTTACCTTTCGTGAACTAAGCTCTGGTGCGGGAAATGTATATTGTCTACTGGCCGCAGTGGTGATTGATGGGGTTTTGTTATTTTGAGTTTTTTTTGGTGTTCACATCGGTCTTGCGTGCTTCTGCGTAGTTTATAGGCAGGGTCTTTTGAAAGAAATGTGGTGCATCTTTGTTATATTTCTGTCCGTCCGTCGTAGAAGTACTTGCCTGCGAATGCTTGAATTGCGAAATGGCTCATGAGTCTGAAAGTTTTGTGGTTATCTTGCATGATGACCCAAAATATTTGAGGCCGAAATTTTCTGATTCATCCCTAAACATTGTACCTGTAATATTCCTTTTAATTTATTATCTAATCGGGGAGGGCGATTAGTATTGACAAACAAACGAGGTAGCTTTGCATGTGACTGGTATGCATTGATTCACAGAAACATTCTTCACAGGTCTTTAGTTAGCCACGCGCCTCAGGCAAATTTTCGATCGGTGTTTTGATTTCGGGCTTTTCTACGTAGGCTACATCTCTGGAGTGGATGTAAGTGTTGATTGTTTCCTATGCTGTCAGCGCCAAATGGCAAATGTTCTAAACGCTATGACGGGACCGTGCACCCTGCCTTTAGTGCGAAGCTAGTGCCGTCCGATGTGGGAAGGATTTTAATGGTTTCTTGGCTGTATTTGAATGACAGTATTCTGGAAACCCATTTGGCTTTAAATGTCTCATTTTCTGCGAGGTGTGAGCTCGGTAGGGGCCGGGAACGGATAGTGTGAGCGGATGGCCCCGGCTCCTGAGATGGGAAATGTGGCAAGCCAAGAGCGTGGAGCACGTTGCGGGTCGCATATCTGAGTTTAGGTTCGTTTTTGTGTATTGAAGTGCTGTTCGGGCGAACTCGGAGCGTGAAAAGGATGATGGTGGTCGAAATGTTTATCGCCAAAGTCAAATAATAACATTGTTTGACGATTGATTGCAGAATATGTATTGCTTACGTTTTATAACAGTTTGTGGCACTGTTGGACAGAAGCGCCAAAGATGCTGTGCTTTGCTTATCTGGCTTTGTGTCAACCGGATGTTTTTTTAGCGCAGTTCTTTTGTGCTGCTCCTTTTGTACTTGAATTTATACGTTAAAAGTTTTCGTTCAGCTGTTCTGAACGTGGTGTAGACCATTCCCGCTTTTTATGGGATGCTGTGTCATCGGTGAGTTGGCTCTGTCATTGGATATGGGTTCAAATGGCAGCTTTCTGCGATCTTCCATTAAGCGTAATGCAGCTCCGACGTCGCAGCCCGATTCGATTCCGTCCATTTGCTCGCGCTGCTCGGCTTGGTGTGACGCAATAAGCATGTTAAGTGGTAAACTGGAGTTTCCGTTCAAATATCGACGTGAAAAGGCAGCAATACACGTGCCTGGGCAGACTGAAAATACAGTGGAACGCTGCAAAAATCATGTTTTGTTTTTCACCGATTGAATTTTAGTAAATTATCTTTGGAAAATTTTGCCCATGATTCAATTTTCAAATGGTTTGTAATTGTTACACCTGTGATTTGCGACAATAAAAATGATTGCACGCT
Source organism: Lepas anatifera (assembly GCA_034440635.1). Lineage (NCBI taxonomy): Eukaryota > Metazoa > Arthropoda > Thecostraca > Lepadidae > Lepas > Lepas anatifera. The sequence continues at coordinate 191,005 of JAOTON010001336.1, read as the reverse complement.
TTGATTTTGGAACAGATCCTTGCCTAACGAAGCATTCAGTAAACTCCTAGAAGAAAATTTACGACCATAATATGACAGGGTAAAAAATAAGAAGACGGGGCCGAGGTCCTAAAGGAAACATTGGAAGAGGGAAGGAAAAATTAGAAGAGGGCCTCCATCCTAGGGCTCAGAGGGCCGTCGGAACCCCCTGGCCGAAGCATGGGTACGCCTGTGGCTTTGGCAATACTTCTTTAAAGGAGAGACCTTTTTCTGGCTCAATGTGGATGAAACCGAAGACAATAATTGAGTGGTAAACGAGGAAGGTCCCACTGACGCTTCCTGTTTCGACGCTGCCGCCCCGTATTCGACGTGTTCGACGTCCGTGCCCCTGTCCCCTCCGTATGGCGCAGGGCGACCAACAGCCCAATCCCGACGAGGGCCGGGAAGGATCCGAAGGCAGTCAGCAGTTACCGGCCTGCCACGCTGACCAGCCATGTCGCTTAACTGGCAGAGCGTTTGGTAGCGGCACGTCTGATTCACCTAGTCGAAGGTGATAACCTGATTCCTGCTGAACAGGTAGGTTTTCCTCGGGGGCGCTCAGTCGAAGATAACCTAGCAAGACTGGTTCAGCACGTGCAAGACGGTTGAAACTGCCTAAAGTAGGAGGTCGCCCCTCAGACCTGACCGCAGACCTGACCGTCGCGTCCTGGCCGCTCACATGGTTTGCCGGGCGATGTTTGCCGGCAGAAGCCCGCTCCGAGTCACGGTGGAGTCGACAGCCCCAATACGCCTTGACTCTACCTCAGGGTAGCGGGGGTTAGGACAAGAAGTCTTGAACAAGGCCGGCCTGGCTGATACCGCAGTGGAGGAGCGGTTGGGAGTCACTGCCCCGCCGTGGCTGGCTCGGGAGTCCGTTCACTTCCAACTGGACGTAGGGCCGGGTAGCCATCGTTCCGCTCCCGAATCAGTGCGACGTACTTCCACTGAACATTACCTGACTAACCTACCGACCCGGGCCACCTGGATCTGGTCAGATGGATCCGCCGCCGCAGGCACGATGCTTGGAGGCAGAGGCGCACACATCACCCTCGCGTCCGGGCAAATCCGAGAGGTGCGTGCATCAGCTGGCGCACTGTGCTCCAGCACTCGAGCGGAACTTGTCGCACTGTGAGCCTCACTAGTTGACTTCAGACGCCTACCAGCCACGGCCCCGGTCGTAGTCTGTACGGACCTATGGTCAGGTCAAGATCACTTTCTAACCTAGCATAGTCAATATGCATATCAATAAATTTGCAATAACTAGACAAACGTAACGGTAACAAAATAAAAGGTTATCGCCGTTTCTTGCAGTTATTGGCCCAAGTCTGAAAACCTGCTTACGAAGCCCCACATGACCTCTCAGAGGTCACAGATCCAAAGATGCAGCATGAACGTTTAAAGGGACCTAGGATGGTATGGTTTGGAGAATGCGAGGGTATTCCATGCGGTATCTACAGAAATAGAGCACTTCGGCCAAATTCCGTTTTCCCCATGCATTTCCAATAAAAAAAAACGAAAAATCCCAGAAAGATTTTTTAGCCCACTGTGGGCCCATCGTGTGGTATAAGTTTCAATTCGATAGATTTACACTTTACTCACTTATGCCAACTTCATACTCGGATCCAGAAGGAGGGGCAAAGGGTGGCACGTGCCCCCATCGACTTTCGGCGCCCCCTGAAAAGGTCACGGCACCCCCGGAAAGGTCGATGGTGCCCCCCTGAAGTGTCGCTTCCCAGCCCCCCAGGATGCGAAAATCGACGCCCACTGATGGGATTTTGCGCCCACCTGATAGGTTTTGCCGGTCAAAATTAGCGCCCCTGGGAAGGTGCCCCCCCCGATCGGCAATCCTAGACCCGCCTATGGCCAACTTAAACATTTTGGAGGTGACGTCACTTGACCTGCGCTGGTGACCTGACCTGTGACCAAACCTTACAATTTTGGAGAAAGTTGCAGAATCGATGGATAAGGTGTGCCAAGTAGGTACGGCGGCGCTTTGCACCTTTGCGCCGCCGCTTTTTCGTGCCGCCGGAAAAAATCCCGATGGGGGTTTCAAACACCCACCGAGGCGAGGGTTAACTCCGACACAAGCCCTATACAAAGTTCATGGGAGACTCGAAATCCAAGGGGTTTATGACCCCTAACCACCCTCGTCCCTCCCGGATCTCTACCCATGCCACATAGGCGGATCCAGGATTGCCGATCGGGGGGGCACCTTCCCGGGGGCGCCATTCGGACCGGGGGGCGCCATCCGGACCAGGGGGCGCCACTTATGACCGGCAAAAGCTATCAGTTGGGCGCCAAATCCTATCGGTGGGCGCCGACTTTCGCATCCTGGGGGGGGTGGGAAGCGACATTTTAGGGGGGTGCCATCGACCTTTCAGGGGGCGCCGAGGGTCAATCGGGGGGGGTACGTGCCCCACCTTGCCCCCCCTGGATCCGCCTATGCCATGCCAGACATAGTGATTAGAGGTGGTTTGAGGCCGGGTGTTTGAGGGTGCACCTCGGCATAGGTGGATCCAGGATTGCCGATCGGGGGGGCACCTTCCGGGGGGCATCCGGTCCGGGGGTGGCACTTTTGGCCGGCAAAAACCTATCAGATGGGCGCAAAATCCTATCAGTTGGCGCCGATTTTCGCATCCTGTGGGGGGGTGGGAAGCGACATTTCAGAGGGGCGCTATCGACCTTTCAGGGGGCGCCGAGGGTCAATCGGGGGGGCACGTGCCCCCTCTCCCTTGCGCCCTGGATCCGCCTGTGCACCTCGGTCCAGTGGCGGATCTAGCTGGTTGGTTTGGGAGGGACGAACCAAAGTAAAAAAAAAAAAACGTTCCGCAGTGAAGAATTGCGCTACAGATTCGCCGGTAAAATTTTGGATATTTGAGACGAAAACCCCCAAGAAACGTCACGGGGTGAAAAACATGGGCTCAGGATACTTTTTTCCTATTCAAGGCCCAATACCTATTTACATTGAACTTAACTGGTTCTGTTTTAGCTTGAAAGATAAAGCACCTAAATCCTGCTAATAATCTAAAAAAGAGTCTGGGAAAAAAGGAGCTCGATCGCTTTAAGGGGGGGCAAAAACCTAGTTTTGCCCCCAGCTTTTCCGTTTGGGGGCAAATGCCTTTTTTACCCCTCCCCTGGATTTGCCACTGCCCCGGTCAATACCGTAAAATTAGCGTTTTGTAAGGAAATTGTAGTTTTGAGATGGGGACATAGGCGGATCCAGGATTGCCGATCGGGGGGGGCACCTTCCCGGGGGGGCGCCATCCGGACCAGGGGGCGCCACTTATGACCGGCAAAAGCTATCAGGTGGGCGCCAAATCCTATCGGTGGGCGCCGACTTTCGCATCCTGGGGGGGTGGGAAGCGACATTTCAGGGGGGCGCCATCGATCTTTCAGGGGGGCGCCGAGGGTCGATCGGGCGGGAGGCACGTGCCCCCCTTGCCCCCCTGGATCTGCCTATGGATGGGGAAGTTTTTATGTAACTTTCCCATCTCAAATGATAATAACAAACAATATCAGCAAATAATAATAACAATTTCCATCTCTATTATTATATACATCTATATATATATATATATATATATATATATATATATATATATATATATATATACGTAATTATTTATACATTTCCTATTGGAAGACCCCCGTTGATATTTTCATGATCATTTGAGGATATGAAGCCACAAAAACCGTACCAATTTTGCTTGGCAACGGATCGCAACAATTGGCACGTGCCGAAGTAAACAATTCGGGCTCAGGAAGGACGCGGCATTTGTTTGCGGGGCCATGTCCTTGTGTTTGTAGAATTGTTTCGTTGTTTTGTGAGATACCACGGATGTTTATTTACCAGTGAGGTTGAAGATAACATTTGTTTTGTTATCTCTATATTGTGTGATACCATTTTCCCTCAAGAAACATGGCGAAAGGGATGATATGGCGTGATAACTTTTTAGAATCTCGGGATGCTGTTCCTCAGATTCCTATACATCCCATCCAGGCTGTAAGGCCCCGCAGCTTATATACGGCCCATTCTTACTTAGCTGAAGAGGTAAGTAGTATCTATACTGAATTAGCGAAATTTGATATCTGACTGTAGTACGTGCCTTGTTTATGCTTTTTTACGTAGGTATGTACCTGGATAGGGTATTATGGTAGTAGGCAGATCACATCTCGCGGTTCAAAAGGATCACATCAGAAGTAATAATAATAATTGTTGGGGTTTAACTACGCACCAACTGCCAGGGTCATACGGCGTCGCCTCACATCAGAAGGTCCACTGATCAAAGGGTCTTATGCTCATAGGCTCTACCCTTTGAAAGTTAGACCTTTTGAATAAGAAGTCCAACGTTCAAAAGGTTCCAAAAAGGCGTGCTCAGATGCATGAGAGTGGGGTGCATGATGCCGCAGAGTCGTGCTAAGACACATGATAATAGGAGGAAATGAGGGTTAGGTCAGGTCAGGCCAGGTTAGGCCAGGCCAGGTTAGGCCAGGTTAGGTTAGGTTAGGTTAGGTTAGGTTAGGTTAGGTTAGGTTAGGTTAGGTTAGGTTAGGTTAAGTTGGGTTGGGTTGGGTTGGGTTGGGTTGGGTTGGGTTGGGTTGGGTTGGGTTGGGTTGGGTTGGGTTGGGTTGGGTTGGGTTGGGTTGGGTTGGGTTGGGTTGGGTTGGGTTGGGTTGGGTTGGGTTGGGTTGGGTTGGGTTGGGTTGGGTTGGGTTGGGTTGGGTTGGGTTGGGTTGGGTTGGGTTGGGTTGGGTTGGGTTGGGTTGGGTTGGGTTGGGTTGGGTTGGGTTGGGTTGGGTTGGGTTGGGTTGGGTTGGGTTGGGTTGGGTTGGGTTGGGTTGGGTTGGGTTGGGTTGGGTTGGGTTGGGTTGGGTTGGGTTGGGTTGGGTTGGGTTGGGTTGGGTTGGGTTGGGTTGGTTGGGTTGGGTTGGGTTGGGTTGGGTTGGGTTGGGTTGGGTTGGGTTGGGTTGGGTTGGGTTGGGTTGGGTTGGGTTGGGTTGGGTTGGGTTGGGTTGGGTTGGGTTGGGTTGGGTTGGGTTGGGTTGGGTTGGGTTGGGTTGGGTTGGGTTGGGTTGGGTTGGGTTGGGTTGGGTTGGGTTGGGTTGGGTTGGGTTGGGTTGGGTTGGGTTGGGTTGGGTTGGGTTGGGTTGGGTTGGGTTGGGTTGGGTTGGGTTGGGTTGGGTTGGGTTGGGTTGGGTTGGGTTGGGTTGGGTTGGGTTGGGTTGGGTTGGGTTGGGTTGGGTTGGGTTGGGTTGGGTTGGGTTGGGTTGGGTGGTACTGCTAGGGGAGACGTCTCAGCTTTGCCAGATAGAGGCATTGGGTTCTGTCTGGAGCCCAAAAATTCCCAGGATTTCTCAATTTCCCCAGATTCCCGGGATCTCCCCATGAGAAGCTTGGGCGAGGGATTCTTGGTATGGGCGCATGGGCGTCGAAAGCGGGGGACGGGGGACGCGTCCCCCTGTTGGCCAGCTAGGGGACGTCCCCCCAAAATTTCTGGGTCGATGGTCATTAATGCCTTCAGTTACCGAAAATGCTCAAAATTCGCCTCCCCCGGTCATTAGCAGCCCGGGTCTGTCCCCCTGCGAAAATTCCTTGGCGGTGCCTCTGCATGGGCGTATCCAGGGAAGTGGATTCAGGGCATGGGCAGATCCAGGTAAGGGTAGAAGACGGGACCCAACAAAATTAAGTGCATGTGTCATAGGCGGATATAGGAAGAAAAATGTTAGGGCGCACTACGGAGAAGGGCATTCCTGGCGTAGGCGGATCTATAGAATGGCATTTAGGCCATAAGAGGATCCAGGGGATGGTTAGGCCATAAGCGGATCCAGGGAGGGAATTCCCTCTCCTGGATCCTCTTATGGCCTAAATTCGCTTCCTCTGGTTAATTAGGGACCCACCTAATTAATTAGGTGCGTCCCTGTAAAAGAATGCATTCCGGTCACAGGCGGATTCAGAAGAGTTACTGTGCTCTACAGAGCAAGGGATTTCTGGCATAGGCACACCCAGGCTACGGGATTTAGGCCACGGGCGGATCCGGGGAGGGAATTAGGTGGATCCCTGTAAAATAAAGCATTCCAGTCACAGGCGGATTCAGGAGAGTTGCAGTGCTCTACAGAGCAAGGGATTCCTGGCATAGGCACATCCAAGGTAAAGGATTTAGGTCATGGGCGGATCCAGGAAGGGGGAAGAAGAGCAGACCCTATAAAGCAAAGCATACAGGTCATAGGTGGATTCAGGATGGTTTCAGTGCACTACAGATCTGTAGTGTACTCGAGTAAGAAATTCCTGGCATGTGCGCTTCCAGGGTAGGGATTTAGGCCATGGGCGGATCAAGGAAAGTGGAAGAAGAGGAACCCTGTAAAACAAAGTATACGTGTCAGGCGGGTTCAGGAGTAGATAATGCTAAAGTGCACTACACGGCAGGGGATTCCTGGCATAGGGGATCTAGAGATTAAAGTGCACTACAGGGCAGGGGATTCCTGGCATAGGGATCTAGAGATAGGGATTTAGGCCATGACTGGATCCAGGGAAGGGGAAGAAGGCGGGACTCTGTAAAATAAAGAATGCGTGTCACAGGCAGCTACAGGAGGGTTGCAGTGCCTACAGGGTAAGGGATTCTTGGCATAGGCGCATCCAGGGAGGGGATTTAGGCTATCTGCGGATCCTTTTTTACCATGTCCCGTCTGCTTCTCTTCCCTGGATTCGCCTATGGCCTAAAATCTTTCCTCTGGACCTGCCCATGCCAGGAATCCCGTGCTCTGTGGTGCACTGTAGCAGTTTTCCCCCTGAATCTGCCCATGACTCGTATACTTGGTTTTACAGTATCCCGTCTGTTTCTCTTTCCTGGATTCGCCCATGGCCTAGATCCCCTTCCCTGGATGCGCCTATGCCAGAACTTCCTTGCTCTGTAATGCACCGCAACGCTCTTGAATACACCTGTGAAACAAATGGCTTATATTTTTGGGTCCCATCTACTTCCCTACCATGGCTCCGCCCATGGCCTAAATCCCCTTCTCTGGATCCGCCTATGCCAGGAATTTATTGCTCTATAGTGCACCGCAACCCCCTGAATCTGACTATGACACGTATGCTTCTTTCATGGTCCTGCCTTCTTCCCTTTCCCTGGATCCGCCCATGGCCTTAATCCCTTTCCCTGGATAGGCCTATGCCAGGAATCCTTTGCTAAGAAGTGCACCTTCACTGTTTCTCCTACCCAAATCTGCCTATGAAACTCATGCCTATTTTGTCGGGTCCCGTCTCCTTCCCTTCCCTGAATCCGCCCATGGCCTAAATCCCTTTCTCTGGTTCCGCCTATTCCAGGAATTCATTGCTCTGTAGTGCACCGCACCCATCTTAAATCTGCATATGATACGCAGGTTTTCTTTACAGGGTCCTGACTTCTTCCCTTCCTTGGATCCACCCATGGCCATAATCCCCTTTCCTGGATACTCCCTAAGCCAGGAATCCCTTGCTCTGACCAGTGTCCCGTCTACTTCCCTTCCCTGGATCCGCCCGTGGCCTAAATCTCCTCTGGGATCTGCCTATGCCAGGAATTAATTCCTTAATTCGCCTATGCCACGTATGCTTCCTTTACAGGGCCCTGTCTTCTTCCCTGGATCTGCCTATGGCCTATATCCCCTTCTCTGAATTCGCCTATGCCAGGAATTCAATCTTTAAACCGCCTATGACACGTATGCTTTCTTTACAGGGTCCTGTCTTTTTCCCCTTTCCTGGATCCGCCTATGGCCTAAATCCCCCTTCTCTTGATCCGCCTATGCCAGGAACTCATTCCTTAATCCGCCTACGACACGTATGCTTTCTTTACAGGGTCCTGTCTTTTTCCCCTTCCCTGGATCCGCCTATGGCCTTAATCCCACTTCTCTGGATCCGCCTATGCCAGGAATTCATTCCTTAATCCGTCTATGACACGTATGTTTTCTTTACAGGGTCCTGTCTTTTTCCCCTTCCCTGGATCCGCCACGGCCTTAATCCCTTTCCCTGGATACGCCTATGCCAGGAATACTTTGCTCTGTAGTGCACCTGAACTTCCCCCTCCTGAATCCGCCTATGGGCCGAAATCCCTTCCCTGAATTCTCTTTCTCAGGGGGAAAACCTAGGAAACTGGGGAAATGTCTGGGTCTTGGGAATTTTCTCTTCCAGTGATGAACCCCACGTTTCTATCTGGCAAAGCTGAGATGTCTGCCATAGTTATACCGGTTAGGTTAGGTTAGGTTGGCCCTTGCCCCGGTGGCGGGTACGAGCCACCTTCGTCCTGGTGGGGGGGGGCTAAAAAGACCCCCCACGATCTCAAAAACTAAGAGAGCTAGAAAAAAGCGCAAAACGGCAATCGAAAGCTCTTAAAAAATGATATCGAAACTACTTCGGTCATTTTTCTTGTCAGGTCAATATCAAGGTCACCAGAGGTCAAAATAGGTCAAAATCGCTAATATGAGGTGTACTAAGAAAACCTCATATATCTCAGAAACTATGATAGCTAGAAACATTTTTCTAACACCATTCGAAAGCTCTTGAGATGCGCCTTCATTATAGTGACATTCATTTTCGTGTGAGGTCAAAGCCTAGGGAGCTACAGGTCACTAAATATTGGGCATATTCTTGGGAATGTCCATAGCCACCCATGCATAAGGGCGTTTACTTTTTCGCTAATAGCTTCCAAACCAAACAAGATACAGCCATAGCTTATGCACCATTGCAATCCTCTCGTCAATACAAATCGAATGATATATGATATTGCTATGTCAGGTCAAATTTAAGAATTTCACCTGACCCAGGTCAACGGTCTGACCCAACTTGACCTGGTATAGTCATGATGTATATCATTTGACTTCCAGTGACTATACAAACACTTTGGTGACAAAATAAAAGCTCTATCGTAGCTTATTCAAAATCTATAGAGAAAAACACCAAAAAATGCTTATTTGACCTAAGGTGACCTTTTAAAGGTCACAAGTCAAAATTTTTGGCATCAGCTTCAGAAATGGGCTAAGAGCAAGTCGCAACCGATGTTTGAATTTGATTCCATTCATACTTACTGAGAAAAGCTCATTTCGTGATTTTCCCCATGTATTGACAATGGGGAGGTCATGCTCCGCACATGACCTTAGGTCACCAATATCAAAAATCCCGGAACAAATATTGTAGCTCCTGGTGGGCCCAATATGTGGTAAGAGTTTCAACTTGATCGATAAAACCTTCTTTTAGTTATGCGGTCCTAAGTATTTTTTTAGGTGAGGTCACTTCACCTGGCCAGGTGACCTGACCTGATATGACCTTGAACCAAAATTTTCAGGAAAGATGTAAAAATGATGAGGGAACAGCTACACCAAGTTTGGCGGCGCTGCGCGCCGCCGTTTTTTGGTCACTTCGGAAAAACCCAAGGGGGTCTAAAAAGACCCCCCACCCGGGCGAAGGTTAGGTTAGGTTAGGTTAGGTTAGGTTAGGTTAGGTTAGGTTAGGTTAGGTTAGGTTAGGTTAGGTTAGGTTAGGTTAGGTTAGGTTAGGTTAGGTTAGGTTAGGTTAGGTTAGGTTAGGTTAGGTTAGGTTAGGTTAGGTTAGGTTAGGTTAGATCATGTTAGGTCAGGTCAGGTCAGGTCAGTCGTGTATGCCCTTGGTCTTTATTTCCTAAACTGGTCTGCGTACCACTTTGGGAAATGTTTTCGAAATATTCCCACATTCTGCAAGAAAATCTCTAGAGGTGAAACAGATGGAAGGAGGGAGGGTTTGAGTAGTATTAAGTGGTACCCAGACCAGAGGGGCACTTAGATTCTGGAAAGAGGGGTGATATTCCCAGACTAGAAAATAGGAACCAAGGGCATACACACCTGACCTGACCTGACCTGACCTGATCTAACCTAACCTAACCCTCATTGCTTCTTATTATCATGTGTCTAAGCACGCCTCTGCGGGATCATGCACCCCACTCTCATACATCTTAGCACGCCTCTTTGGACCTTTTGAACGTTGGACTTCTTATTCAAAAGGTGTAACTTTCAAAGGGTAGAATCTATGAACATCGGACCCTTTGAACGGTGGACCTTATGTTGTGATCCTTTTGAACCGTGAGTTGTGATCTGCCTACTACCATAATACCCCTGGATAGGACGCATAGGTAGGTACTTATGTGGAGATCCTGTGGGTTGGGGGTAAGACCCCTTCCCCTGGGTTTTGAGTCTCCCATTGTCTTGTATAGGGTGTGTACTGCCGTGCCAGCGTTAACCCATACAGCACCCCCCTCCCCGGTCGAGAAGAAACCTCCACCCTTGGTCAGGGACGAATGGAGGATTTTGCTAGGGGAGAGGTGAAGCCTTGGGGTGGGGACAATCTTCCTTCTGGGGGGCGGCGTTTGGTATTATAAAGGCGCTTTTTGACACAAATTTGGCCTGTTGTCAATGCCTGTTTCAAACAGCACCAGTAGCGCAACCAAGGAGGGGGCAGGGGGAATTTTGGGGGGCGCTCTTCGAGGTAAAAGGAAAAAATACATATAATAAAAAGTGAAGACTACGCATTGAATGTGAAAAAGATATGTTGCTATAAAAAGAATGGGGGGCACACACACCTTGATGGATAGTAGGGGCACACGTGATTCGGGGGTGCGACATCGGATATTTGGGCAAACAGCGCAATAGGAACACGTTAACTGACACTCGCGAAGGGGTAGGCACAGGATGTAGAGGACACGTTTTAGAGGTCCACAGAGTTGCTGTCATAGGCCCCTACCCAAGAGTTAGCCGCGGGAGTCATGAGATACCAGTCTGCAGAACGTGGCAGGCGACTCAACGAGGCGCTCGGGGCAGCCCAAAGTCTGCCCCAATTGGGGCAGAAATTTGGTTGCTGGGGCAGACTCCTCCAAGGGGGGTAATCTATTACCGATACATGTTTTATTTACTCCATTTTAAATGCGACACCAAGAAATACAATAATACGACCGTACATCCGACCCGACGACGACGACGTACTCACGACGCTTCACGTACCAAAGCAATCGAAACTCACGTACAGTGCGTACAGCAGCTATCATGCATTCATGATGCACTATTTCAAGGATGCCTTTATTCAAAGGTACCTATATTTAAGAGCGAAGTCTTTCCGCCCCAGTGACGCCATTTGCCCCTGCTTTCAAGCCGTATCAATCGATGCTATTAAAGATATTTCAATTGATAATTATATTCAAAGATAACAATTTTTTCGACAGCTAAAGCATTTTGTTCCCGTTTGTTTTCCCACATTTACATGAAAGCTTCGCAGAATTTGGAATGTTTTCAAAAGAACCAACCGAAGAAAGATCCTCTTACGCCCATGTGACGCAAATCACGGACTGCCATTCGTTCTTGGCAGGGGGGCTGGCATGATTAGCCGGCCTTTGGCGGTCAAAAAATAGCGGAGGAAATACGAAAAAACTAAATACAGGGAAATTGTATTTTGAATTCTAAGATTGTTTAATGTAACTAAAATTAAGTTTAGATAACAAATTTAGAAAATAGTTCTAAATTTAGCTTTTGAAAGGCGCCCATTGCCTGATTTTCTTACTCACTTCCAGGAACTGTACGTCAATTAAGAAATTCCTTTATCTGGTATCTTTTAACCATATTTCGTTTGATGACAAATATGACGCTTTTGAGCCAAATTAGCTTTTCCAGGGCAAGTTTAACTAATGATTGTCGTTACTATTCTTTATTTTTTCTTCTTCCCTCTGTGATTACCCAGACTGACTGCTACCCCAAGTACTACAACCTGCCCCAAGAGCCCCCTCTGCCCCAAGCTCGACCAAAAGCTGCCCCAAATCGGTAGGTCTGCCCCGAGGCTGCCCCAACGAGATCTCGTCGAAATCTGCCATGCTCTACAATCTGGATGAGATAGAAGTCTTAACCCTCACCCCGGTGCGTGGGCTGTTTGAACACCCCCCAGCGACGGGGGATTTCCGGGGGGGGCAGGCTGTGCAGTTGCACACCCTGAACAAACTGAGGGTGTGCAGAAGTATCTTTTTGCACATCTGGCGTTGGCTTGGTCCGGGGAGGTAACCCCCCCAGATTTGGACGGCGCCCCCCCGCCGGTCAAGGCAAAATCAGGCCTAAACACCGCCTACCTGAAGAGTTAGGATCCTCTGTGTTAAATAAAGACACTTGCACATATGAATGGTGCCCCCTGACATCAAAGCCACCTTATGAAGAGCAAATAGGCTCAATTTATCCACTCAACGCAGAGAGATCATGTCGGCGCCCCTTCCCCCTGTGTGGGCGCCCCTTGGGAGCCGAAGGCTCCCCCCTGGGGATGAGGTCACCGCCCTGGGAAGGAAGGCTCCCCCCTCCCAAAAATGATGATACCTGCTCGAAAATGGAATCCGCCATCCCAGGCCAATCGTGAAACATGGACGACCAACCACAAAATAGAGGGTGGCCAGAAGTGCGTGAGGGCGGCCCACGTTGGAGTGGGGAGCCTTGGGACTGCAAAAGAGCGGCCAGTGGTGGAGAAGTGGCGATCAATCATGCAGAAGAGGGTGACAGTGGACGACGGCGGTCCATGTTGCAGTGGGGCGTGCTAGGGCTGAAAAGGGCGGCCAAACGTGAAATATGGGCACCCCACCACAAAATAAAGGGCGGCCACGTTGAAGTGGCCCTCGGCAGCCTAAATACTCGCTCAACATAAGTACCTGGAACCGCTATCAGTCCTTCACGTGCTGATGTCATAGCTCCATTCTGTTCAGATTACCGAACAAATGCTGAATTCCATAATATCATTTTGTATGGCCCGTGTGGGGTGCAAACTTGATTTTGCATTAATAGCAACCAATGATGATACTGTTCTGACGCTTTATATCAGGAGGTTTGTGCGCCCGAAATCCCGAATAACTAACTAAACGGGGAGCCCTAGGGCTGCAAAAAACACACAATAGTAGAGAAGGGCGAACAGTCAGCGAAAAACGCGAACTCTGGTGGATAGCCCGTAAGAATTCATGAAGAAACTACATCAGTCACTTTCTGGCTCAGGTCAATATTGAGTTCATGACAGGTTAACACCCGCACTGGAGGGGGGTCTGGCACTAACGCGCACTGGAGGGGGCCTGGTAGGCCCCTCCCTAAGATCTCAGAAACTAAGAGGGTTAGAAAAACGCCACTTGGTAGGTGGGTGGGGGCTATGGTGATCTACATGATGACCAATTTTCATTGACCTAGGTCAATATCTTTAAGGTCAAACGAGGTCGTAAAGGTCATATATTGGCCATGCTGGTATCGATTGATAAATGCTGTGATTATGCGGGAAAATGGCGGGAATAAGCTAAAGGCGGACAAGGTTCATAGAGAAGAGGTCTCAAATAGGCTTCCCCACAACTTTTGGGTCAAGGTCATTCAAGGTCACCATATGGTGTACTACTTATTATTTACACTTTGACTATCACTGTAGCCACTGTTTGGCGGGAAATGAGGATTGACCTTTCCCAATGACCTTTGACCTTGACCTTTGACCTTGACCTTTGTATTGGGGTACCCTACCGATGACGTCATAGCATAATATATATCAGACGGGGTAACGTCATTTGGCCGGACGCACAGTGGTCAGTGACCTTGAAAGTGCAGATATGACCTTGACCTGTGACCTTTGACCTTGACCTTGACTTTCATGTGAAGTGACCTTGACATATAGTCCCGCTTATATGACGTTATGACGTCACCACTCAGTCTTCAATGCAAGCTAACTGGTCCGACCGCGCGTTTACGGCGATCTCAAAATGCAGGTCTGACTTTGAAAGCCTATAAGTCAAAAAATATTTGGCCGATTTTCAAAAAGTCTTCACCAATCGACGCGCTATTAAATTCTGTTAAATGTGGCCAGGTTTCGTTTTTCGGCTACAAGCGGTTCTCCGGCCACCTCGGAAAAACAGGTGGGGGGCCTCCGAGGCCCCCCTCCAGTGCGCGTGTTAAAGAAGGTGGAATATTAGATAAAAGTTTCTAGGCTCTAGCTTCTGACAAAGTTTAGCTTTAATCATTTATTGGTGCCATTCGATTCTCCCCGTTACGGCGAACCGAATGATGTATAGTATGACTACACTACGTCAAACCAAAAATAACATGAGGTAAGGTGTCAAGGTTACCATCTGACCTAAGCTAGTCAATATGCATATGGATCGGCTTGCAATAATGACCCAAACGTAATAGTATCTAAACAAAACCTTCATCATCATTCCCTGCAAAGTTATTAACCTGCTCAAAGGGAATGTGGCACCTTTATAACGTGATTTTACCTGAGATAGCCAAGTTGTAAAGCATGCTGGAAAACCCGATACTCAATGTATCATTTGTCTTGAAGCTCAAAATTTCCGTGGAGAAAGGCTAAAAACCTACCTGAAATGTACCCCAAATGTACCCCCAGCCAGGCGGCCACTGTTGTCAGCTGTTGGTGTGACGACAGCGCTGACGTCACGATGAGAAATCAGCCAATTGAAGCCCATGAAGCTGATTGAACATGGTAGTAAATGTCAGATCATGACGTCATCCATAGTCAGAGGTTTATTTTTCTCCCTAGAGGTGCATTTTTGAACTCAAAATATTGAGCGCATTTTACATTTTTCAGAGAAATCATGCACGTTTTCATGATTTTCGGCTAAAAATACCCCGTATAACACTGAATTCCTGGATTCGGCCCATTGGCGGACGCAGGGGGGCATTCTGGCCATAGCGCCCCCCAAAGCGCTGGAGGGGGCCAAACTATCCTTTGGCCCCCCAAAGGCCGGATAAATTTTTGAAAAAGGGTGTTTACACTAGGTCTGTCGAGCAAAAATATTCGCTCTTCCGAGTTACGAAGGCACGATGTCATCATCTGGACAGAGACGTGGTTGAACGACAGCGTGGGCACTTCTGGATTCAAACAGCACTCCCACAACATGTCTGGCATCGCCCGCGACAGACTACCTTTGCGGGAGGTGTGACGTTTGCTACCGGGTCGGACCTGCACCCTGAACGAGGCGAAGACCTGAAGGTAGCCGACACAGAGGCACTGGTACTGGAACTTAACCCTCGCCTCGGTTGTGGAGGGGGTGTGTTTGAACAGCCGCTTCGGGTTTTTTCGGCGGTCCGAAGAGCCGCCGTACTTAGCACACCTCATCATTGATCAATTCTGCAATTTTCCCCAAAATTTTTGAGGCTGGGTCATCTCAGGTCAGCAGTGTAGGTCAAGTCACCTCATCTCCGAAAATGTTTAAGGTAGCAGAAGTAAGAAAAGGGTGAATCTATCGAACTTTGCGAACGTTTTTTTTTCTTTTCGTTTCTTTGAAAATTTATAACAATCCCAAGAAAGGTATCACATGAGATCCCAATCCAAAAACTTTCAACGTTCAAATGTCTCGAAGAAAAATTGTACAAAATTTATACTTTTATCATCCGCAAGAGCAAATCGAATGGAGACTTGTCACTTCAGTCAGATTCTAAATTGATAACCTCAATCCCAATAAATATCTACTTATTTTTAAATTAGAAATTCGGTAATCAGTGTAGGAAATAAGATAAGAAGGGAAAATGACGGAAATGGACGAACGTAGTCCTCAGCTTGAGGAATGGGATGAACGCATGTAAATTTCAAAAATAAGGAATAACAAAGTGAGTCAAAGCTATAAATGTGTCGGGCAGCCATTGCCTCAGTTATTTTCTCTTTTACAACATAGCGAGCAACGCCTGCTATGTGACAACAAGCAAATAACTGCGGTTAATTCAGCAGTATCTGTCAGCTGCCATTTGCAGTTTCATTGCCATACATGAGCCGGCTTTAACAGTTTGTGACTTTAACTTGCAAGCTCTTGGTCTGATTGAAAACATCAAACTCTTGTCAAAATAAGAAGAAAAAACTTAGCTCTGCATAAGAGTTGAGTTTGTGAAAATTTAAGCCCAAAATACGATAAAAACAAGGCAATGGGCCACGGTTCCCAGGAGACCCCGTTCTGGAGGTCGCCGACAGCCGTCGGATCCTCCCTCGGTCTAATTCTGGTTACGCCACTGTCTACACGTGACTTCCCCCTCTATCAAATGTTGGTCGGTGTTGAAGTATCACGTCTCCTCCTACCCTGTAGAAAATCTTGGATCTGCCTTGGTGTACAAAATACTTAGAAATCCGCTGGAATGTGTCAATAGTATCAGCCACGCTCAAGGTAAAGCAAAAAGTATTTTAGTATCACCCCATGCCGCTTCAGACTGTCCGTTCCCTTCCGGATCTGGAAAAATTGAGTCATCCAATAAGTTGTTTAGCTCTGTCCTTGTAATCTCTGACATTTTCAGAAAAACAAAATATTCCGTCTCATTCCATTCCGAATGAGTCGTGAACTTGTTGCTCCTATGCCGTCCCTTTAAAGCCTGCTTTATAGCACCCAGTCCATCCCCAGTGCCATGCAGGCCTGTAACCCCCGGCCGCGTTTGCCCCAGGTGCCCAATGACTACGGCCAGTACGAGTCGGCGGCGGAGCCGTGGCAGGCCCGCGGCCGGCTGGTGCGTCCCCTGCGGCGCAGCGGGCGCTTCTGGCCATTGCCTCCCAAGGTGGCAATGGCGGCGGCCGCCGGCCGCATGGCCGTCCACCTGGACAGAGAGATGCGGCCGGATCTGGAGTTCGACGCTGCTGGAGAGGACGTAGAAGAGACTGGACCGATGGCCACGTCCATGGGAACCATTACCCTCCGCCTCTATGACCGTGTTCGAGTGGATATATCGCTAAATGGCTCCGTCCGTGTTATCAATTTCAAGGTAAGTTTTTCCGCGTACTTTTTCCGCTGAATACTTAATTGAATCACCTACTCGAGCGGTCACTCCACGATAGAGTTCGGAGCGCGCTTGATTTGGATGGGAATTGTATATCCAAGTAAGAGATGACTCATTGCATGGTCTGTGATTCAATGAATGACCACCTAAATCATAGCTTTTGTCATTTACTGGCCATTTTGTACGGCGCTTTCTGTACAATTCCGTTCCTCCAGCGCACTTCCGCTGAGGAGGTGGACCTCATTAAAGGTGTATATCCCCTCCCCACTGGACGAAAACGTTCCGCCGTCACTGAGTGAAGGTTTCACATTTACCCGCTGTGGCCGGTTGAGCATAGCGAAAACTGGATTTATGTTTTCATCGCTGTGTCGCCCCCACTGTACAATCTCTGGCGGCGGCTTCGCCAGTAAAGCACTGCCTGTGGGAAAATATATTCTAACCTGCTTAACAAGAAACATACATATGTACAAATATTTTCCCGGTAGCCAAGGCCTGGTATCCAGGCAAATCCGAGTCGGAAAAACCACGATTTCAGCAGATTCATACAAATAACAGCACAGAATCTAGTAGATTGTTACCAGAATGCTGTTGGTAGTTCAATCCCCTATTTAACCGACTAGTAAATCGAATTAGGACATTTCTGGATAACGGACATTGTATGCTAATTTATATCTGCTCGGTTTAGAAATTCCACAACTTGACAACGTTAAGCTTGCTAAAGAGCTTATGCGGAAACCAAATCTGGTTTTACTAACGGGCTAATGGATGCTTCTAGGTGGAAAAGCTAGTTTTTACGTCGCCGGCTCGCAAGTCATGTCAGGATGAATGGTGAATGAACGGCCCAGGTCGGGAAATTGAGACTAGGTCAAGACCATGGTGCGTGACTGCTAACCAGAGTGGTTTTGATGTTACAGAGCAACATTGTGCTGGCCATTAGCGCCACGGGCACCTCAGTGGCCCTGATGCATCCCAACGGCCGGGTGTACCAGTATGGCAGCCGCGTGGAGATCTGCACCAACGACACCGAGGGCAACTGCAAGTAAGCATGCTGTCTGTGCGGGCACCGCATCCAACAGCGCCAGGAAACTGCTGTAGTGGTGGCTGTGGAGAGGTAGTTACCGTGTTTCACCGGGGAGGTAAAAATCGTTGGAGGGTCAAATCACACGTTTATTGGTAAACGTGCGTTTTTATTAAGACGAGAGCCGTCAGTGTGCTGTAATCAGGAGAAACACCTTGAAGTAGATATCTGGTGCAACGCTAAGCATCTTGCAATCTTGCTGTTTATCACGGGGTAAAACCGTTTAAGGCAGGTACAATATCTGTGTAATATGTGTAATCTTCCACCCAAAACCAAGAATTTGCGGGCACTGCATCAAAATTGAGTACTGCTACGTAATTGTGACCTGGAGAATTTACATTGCTTAGACGTTTCTGACCCGAAGTTTTCATAAAGACACTAAGGCCTTACGTGACCCCTAAGTCAATCAGCATTCATGGAATCTGAGGAGAAATCGCACGCGATAGATAAAAATGGAATCGGGTGCTCGAGCTGGACTGGTCATCTATTTTTGTAATCGTTTGCTCAGCTGCTCTCGTTTTCGAACTTGTTGCGAACGGGCCATGCACATGAAATAACTTGAACATAGACGTCGCCACAAATTGAAGGACAACATGTCTAAGGCTGTTCACATGACGTCAGTCAAAATTGGGGGGGTGTTCGAACCTCCTCCCCCTTTCATATATAATCAGAAAATGGCTGAACCACCCTTCGTCAGAAGACGTCAGAAATTGTTGGTACCCATCTCCTCAGTAAAACTGTTGTCCACATCGAAAGCACTGGTGAAAGGCGCAGTTATGTGGATTTTTATCTCTCTGGGAGTTGTCCGGGCACCGTGGATGAAACGTTGAAGTAATATTGAAAATATGATGTAAATTTGGTGTTTTTCATTTTAAAGGTTTTTTATTTACAGGTCTTTGATAAGGCACCTTACGTTATGATATGCCTTTTAGGTGCTGCTCACCTATGTGCTCAGCCGATATTGGGGGTGTTCGAACCCCCTCCCCCAGTGTCCCAAAGCCTGGGGTGCTGGGTGCAGAACGACACCCAGTCAAGCATAATTTTCCACTCACTTTTATATTTTTTTTGCTGAATTTTCCACTCCTTTCCAACAATACTTACTACTATTGAATTTTGCTCAACAATACTTACTACAAAGGCCAGTTCCATTGCCTCCTCTACCAGCGTCCACTGGAAAAAGAGAGCAGTAGAATCGACTGGAAGATCGCCAAATTAACTCGGCTCTTATGGGCTTCTTTCGCTTTTCTGAAAGAAAATCTGGCGATTTCTATTTTTCTGGCCAATTATACCTGGCATCCTTATCTCCACCGATTTCAGTGGAACAAATGAATCGAAATTCTGGCGCGGCCAAGACGCTCAGTGCCCCCTGCCCCACCGGAGAAAGTTCCAATGGGTGAACACCGCCACCAAATTCCACCGCTCAAAAAATTGGTGAATGGAAAATTAGACACCCTAGCCTTGTGTTCCCAAAAAAATGAGCTGACAGCTTTGAAAGATACATTTCTGGAAAACAGTTTATCTGTGCACATGATTTCTAGGCTTACGTCCTTGAAAAGTTGTTTTTATATTTCTGGTACCGAGAATAGTGAAAAAACCATTTTTGGTCATCTTGTTGTTAAAAGTAATTATCTTGAAATTTGTATGCTATGCAGCATATTTTTTGACATTGCATCGTAGAAAATTGACCATTTATTGCGAAGAAAATAATTTTTATCCATATCAGCCCTTCATTGCTGTGTCCACGCCCTGTGACACCCAAATCCACTCACGACACCCTACGACACCCTAGGCATAAATACGCTGATGTTTAAGTTGAACTGAAAGTGTCCGGTATTTGCATACATTGAAACTCTACATTTTCATTAAATGAATTTTTTTGGCAACAAGAATGCATCCAGTTACCCTTCAAACATCGGCGCTTTTTTGTATGGCTGGTCTACGGCGTGGACTTACCAAATCGCCGTCTTTACGTCTAGTAAATAAAAGCGGCATCTTTAGGCTTTTTGAAAGGCCGGTTTCTTATTCGTTATTGACAAAACATTGCTAGTCTTCCTCTTGGTGTGCTTTTAGTTGTATAATTTTCTAGTCTATAAACATTTGGAAAATTAATTTAGAGCAATTTTTGAAATGCAAATTATGTAGCTCATGCGACCGGCAAGCGGCAAGCGATCAGATATTTAAAGTAGTAGTCGCTCCGACGCTGTCGCAACCCGCCGCACCTGGCTGATTGTAGACGAAAGGAATAAACAACAGAAAGAAGGCTGTAGCTTCGTTCGATTAGATTGATAGAAAGCAGAATATTCATATGAAGGTGGGTAGATATGTGAAGAGGAACAGGGGGTTGACAGGTAAAGAAAAGAAACTTTTAGCAAGAGTCTGGAAGAGTTTACTGCCATGATAGAAAGTTTGTAGTTTCGTCTGGGTTAGTTAAGTGTAAACCAAGGCTCTACTGGGCCCTAGCATAGGTGTATGCGAGGTGCAGTGATTGAGGTCAGGAGTGGCCTCCAAAATTCCGATAACTATAGGTATAGGTGTAGGAGGGGCGTTGTCCCGGACAGAAAAACTATACAGTGTATGGTTAGATAATTAATTTTGGCACTAGGTATTGCATGAAAAAAATCCATTTTCATTTTTCACCACCTGCCGGTCTCGGAGGCTCCGGAGCACTTTGCTAAAGGCGGCCATCGCTCTGAAAATTTGTCTAAAGGAACGGTGACATTCTAATGCATTTTTAGGGTAGTATGGAACATATTTCAAGTATTTAGCACACTTACCAGTGTCAAATCCTTGAAAACACGCACTAAATTACCCGGAGAAATCGCGGCATATTCACGGTAACAGCGCTGATCAAAGCGTAGATATGAATGACGATTTTGTTGTTTACGTTTTCTGCGCAGCCGGTAATGTTAAAAAGTAAATATTTTCGGGAAGAAAACGTTATATACGATAACTAGAAACAATAAAGTGTTCAACAATATTTTTTTGCAATTGCTTATGCTAAAATTACTGATATATCTTTCAAATGACGTATTTTTACGAACTGCTGCGGTACTACTTTCATACGCTCAAACTGTCTGAAATATGCGGATCAAGTTCAGTGTGTGTGGTATGTAGAGACGGCGAAGATCTAGCAATGGCAGAGGAAGAAAAGTCTAACCTAAACCTGACCTGACCTGACCTAACCTAACCTAACCTAACCTAACCTAACCTAACCTTACCTTTTCTTACCTTACCTTACCTAACCTAACCTAACCTAACCTAACCTCGATTTAGCGAACCGGCCTCCGGCGGCCCAACCTGCGGTGCTAACTATCGCCTGCGTCGGCAGCGGCATCGCCGGGCTCCGCCGGCGATTGCCGCGGCCTCCCCAGGAACTCACCTGATGCTCGCTTCGCTCGCATGTCTGCGAGCTTCTTTCGCCGCCTTTCCCGATTTTCTAGCCTTCTCCCTCTTTTCTCCCCCATTGGACTTTCACCGGCTTTTAATATTGCATCTCTAGTTGGTGTTCATCCGCCAGCTTCCGCCCGCTTCGCCCGCTTCTTCTGGTTAGTGCCCGGCCGGCAGCCGTGCGCCCGTCCGATATACGTTATTTATTGGAAAACAAGTTTTTGGATTTCACATTGGAGTCGCCGATATGTTATAGAGTGAGTCCTGCTGATTAAAGTGGTAACACATTTTCATTGGAAATATTTATATTAACGTGCCGCTATAAGCAAAGTTCTCCGAGGCCCCCTCTGCAGAGTTGGTCTAAGGGGGGCCCCGATAATTCGTCTCAGGGGCCCTTTAGAGCTGGTCGTGTGGGAGAGGAGAGGAGAGGCACAAGAGTTGGTCTAGGGTAGCCCCCCAAGAGTTGATCTTCATCCCACACATGTTAGTCTTCTTGACTCCCAGAGTTCTTTCCCCCAAAGGTTCTTTCCCTCAGAGGCCCCCCCAAAAGTTTTTTATTTGTGGAAATTCGCCAATTCCTTAAAGAAAATTGGAGACTGCATCAGGGGGCTTCAGTTGGTAAAGATTTACCTGCTTAACCCAAATTTTTCACATGGTAATGGTCAAACAATGCAGCTTGGGGACGGTTTGACAATATTTACTTTGAGAAAATTAAAGGAAATATCCATCCCTCAGTTCAAACAAGGGCTCTGAGAGTTTACCACCTGAGTACCTAAATTGGAAATTTTTACTCCGCCATACATTTTGAGGGGAATTTTCCACTCACTCGCCATACATTCCGAGCTGAATTTTCCACTCGACACCCTAGCGCAAAACCTATTTTGGGTCACTGCCCTCCCCCTTTGTCAAGTAAAAAATCGCCAGGAATTGGCTGACCTCCTCCCCATTCGTCAGAAATCGTCAGAAATTCCCAGACCACCCTCTCATCATCAAAACTGTTGTCCACCTCATAAACATTATTGAAAGACGCAGTGGCCTGCATTTATATCTCTTGGGGGGGGGGTGCGGGCAACCCGAATAAAACAATGAAGTGTTCATGAAACATTGTTTAAACTTTCGTGATTTTTATATATTTTCTCGAGTGAAATAGGTCTGTGAGAAGGCTAAAACACTACGATGCATTATCCCATTTAATATGGTGGTTATTGGCATTGTTTCAAAATTCTGCACCCCAAATCATTTACCAAAATACATGCTACTGGAAAGACGCCAAAGATACAAGTAAAAGGCAAAATATATCGCTGCCGATGTTTTTTCCGAGATCTTGTTGACACGTAACATATTTCAACTTTGCAGACTGGTGAGAAATGGTTTGGGCATCCACGAATAAAAGCTAGCTACATACAGCTCAAAACATGGGCGCGCATTGTTAACAAATGGAAGAACCGGGCAAAAGACTTACGAAGCAGCCTCGTCACTAAATAATGGAATGGAATATAATGTATAATATATGGAAAATGATTGTAGGTAATGCCGCAATAGCATACTGTGAATTCTACCCTGAATATCGGTAAATGTTACCGTGAAAAGAAAGACACTTAACACGCGCCCCGCTGGGGGGCGAAATTCGCCCCCTGGTTTTTCCCAGATAGCTAAAAAACGAAGAGACGCAGAACAACGAAACTTACAGTACCTTATTCCTGATCAATTTTACGCATATAACCAAATTTTTGAGTTAAGGTCATGTCAGGTCAAGGAGCTATTTAGGGTCAAGTGACCCGACATCAAAACCTAAAATTTTGAGTTTGAAGCAGCGCCCAGGGAACATTAGCGAACTGATCAGTTTGAAACCTCCACAATATGATAAGGTCATTAGTGTCTACAAATCTGCTATCTCTGAATTTTGATATTGGTGACCTAAAGCGGGGTCAATTTTTTGGTCACCCCATTATAAGTCTGGTGAAAAATAGAATGGACTCGTTTTCTGGAAACATTGGATAGATAAGGCTGAAAATCCTCAAAATGTCTATTTTTACCACGATCTTGACCATAAAGTTGAGGTTTTGAGCATCTTACCTATAAAAGGTCATATCAGGTCGCGGGAGCAGAGAATGATTGTTTTGCCAATAACTTCTCACTGAATTGAGATAAAGCTCCCATTTTGCTTGCATTGTGTTTATATTGTCACGGGGAGTCCATTGATATGCAACATGACCATACCAGTTCACTCTGTGACCCTGACCTTGGTCGAGGTCAGGTCATTTTGACTATTTGACCTAGCAAGGTCATATTATACATCATTCGATTCGCTGCGATGAGAGGAATCCAATGATGCATAAATATTTGCTCTAGCTTCCCTGAGGACAGATCTAGAGAGGGAAACGTACACTGCTCTGTTGTCAGCCCATGGAGCATTCTTTGACCTATGTTGACCTCAATATTGACCTGACATAAAAATTATTCTTATAAATTCTCTTTGTCTTGTCAAGAGCTTTCGTACGCCGCCCGTAATTTTCCTTTAGCTTTCGTGGGGAACGAGATACGGAGGGGGCGAAAACCCCCCAGCGGGGCTCGTCATGCAAGGGACTCCAGCGGGGCGCGTGTTAAAGAAGCTGCAACGATAGCGTACGGCCCCAGGCTAATCAGGGTGTAACTCGGCTTCTAAAAGAGCTAGAGCAAATTTCAAAACGTCATTCGAAAAGTCTTAAAATGAAAAATATGTATGCTGACATCCATTTTGAGGTGAGGTCAATAACAGGGTCACCACAGGTCACGGTTTTCGAAATTGTTTTTCTTTAACTTTTAAACGAAACAAGATACGGCCATAAATTTGGTATCATAATGACGGGCATGACCCGATGCTTAGAATGATGTGCAACATAATCCTGAAACATCATTATTTGACCTTGACCTTAGGTCAAGTTCACGAGTTGGTTTTTCAAGGCCATGTTGCATACCATTCGAATACTTGGGCCAGGACGAACATATTGATGCCTGTGGCTTTGTTGTAGGTCTGATGGTTCCCGAGTTATAAAGTGCTTTCTAAATGGGTCAAAATCTAACCCATTTTGGCCCTCTGGGACTTCACGGGTCATCAGATGTAGTTCAAACTTGGCTTCAGAGCAGAAAACGGTAAGGTGCTTCCAGCGGCGTTTCAATTTTCCGTATCCCTTCCGGTTCCCGAGATCGTAGGCAGTCCGATCGGACCCCCAGGCGATTGTGGGTGCGAAAAGCGCCCAGGCGGTGCCGGCTTAAATTGTTACCCACTGGTATTACTGAAAGTTGGCCAGATGCCTGTTTTAGTGTGTAACAATACTAATTTTCTCTCCGTTGACTATAGCGCGTGTCATTTTCGAAGACAAAATGCGGTGCACGCCTCCATAAGAAACAGATGCGTCCCTTGGCGCCTGTACCCGCGCTACGCTGCGACCGCTGCAGTCGCCTCTGCCTGCGAGCTTGTGTGACGACGCTTTGGTAACGACAGGTACGCGAAGATGTGGTACAAAGGCGTCAGCTTCACGTCGGACAGCTGTGCACTGGTGTACCTGGTGGACGCGGCTGGCACCCGCTCCACCACCGACACCTTCTCCGACCTCAACAGGGACTTCTCGCTGGACGTGTTCTACTCCGAGTCGCGCTACGGCCCCGACTGCGTGCACGAATGTCTGGCGGCCATCGATGAGGCCAGGTGAGACGCCACCTGGTCCTGAATATTGCTAGAAACTAATTCTGCGAGACAGAGCTTTGTTCTTTGCATGTTGTTTGTACGCGAATCATTTTCCCGAGAAATGGCAGCTGCTGTTGTCTTGTAAGAATCGAAGTGGTGTGAATGACGACCATAATACGGCTGGCGGAAATGCTCATGTGCTTGATGGGCAGGAAGTTGCCGGCCAGGCTATCACTGTAGGTTCAGCCGCTATGATTGATGGGTTCGGTAAACAGTGCCTATTGGCATTTGTGATTGGGCTGCGATCAAATGGAGCGTGCGGCTAGTTCAAACAAACACGGCCGAGATGGGCTGTCGAACCTGCCGTGCCTACACGCTTGATGGACACTGTTGCGGCCGGGCGAATCAGGATTCAGAAGTGACATCACCGCAGCCTCAGATCACCTCCGCAGGCGTTCTGCATCCCCTGCTGCCAAACCGACCACGCACACGGGCTTGCCGACTGCTGTATAACTGGTTCCCCACCGGCCGGTAACAAAATAAGACAAGGGCTCCGGTTTTGTTGGGTTTGCTTAACCTATAGGGTCGATCAGAAATAGGTGACCTTGCTTGGAATGCGTCGGGTGAATTTTCAGCGAGCTTCTTTGAGAGTTCACGTGTCCAGCGGCGGGTTTGTGCTTTTGTTGGCGGTTCAGATTCAGGTAAGCACACTGATCGCGGAAGAGTAAAATAGCTTTGCTGCGCTATTCTAGGCGATGTGTTCTCTCCTTGGAATGGGCCCGGTACAAACGTGTTTTCGTCTTGAATGACAGACGTGTCGGAATTTAAAAGTGACATGGTATTGAGGTCTGCATGGAATGGGAAGCGGAAGGGCAATCATGGCACGAGCTGAGACGAAATTCCCCAGCTTTTGTTCGAGACGGGGTGGGGCGGAACAGCTTTTCTCTGGAAATGGCACTGGGGATAACAGAATGGGAAGACAGAACCGGTGTTGTGATCCATTTTCTCCGGGTTGGGACAGTTTTGACCGGGACAGAGTGGTATCGGGGTGTTGTCGCAGGCTGACCTATGGCTGGTGTGTTGGCCAGGTACTGGGTGGCGGAAGACGGCAGCGAGGTGTGGGACGTGGCCGGTGTCCGCATCACGCAGCAGCTCAATGGACAAGTCAAACTCATGTGAGTACCGCCACTGCAGCGCGTATGGGGTTGTGACGGAATGAGCGCGCTGCCGCCGGGAAGGACTGCCGCCTGCTGATGCGCAGTGCAAGTGCTGCCCGCCCCGAGCCGTGCTCAGCTGTCTTTATTGAGTCACCTCTCTGGCGTAGTCGAACCTGGTACCTTCTTAGAATTGACTAGCCATTGGACAGAAAAGAACTGCGACCTTTGCGAAAATAGCGTCAGTCTGGCTCCAACTCTGTGAAATAACTTCTGTATGCAGCTTCCATTAGACTTGGCTGCCTACTGAATGATGACCTTTAATTTATATCCGCCATGAATAAATCATTATATTTAGAGCAGGGTTGGAAAAATACCGGTAAAAACTAGGATTATGCCAGCCAGTGGCATAAACTAGTAAATACCAGTATTTACCAAGAAAAAGTGGCAAAAACTGGCAAAAAATCGGCAAAAACCTTTAAACTGACAATAATAGACCATAAAGACATTTTAAGGCTATAGAGCAGTTGTAAATGTGAAGCAATTGATGACATTGGCATGGTCTCTGGTCAAGACTGGTGTGTATGCAGGTATTTTATTTTCTGGGCATCATGGTTCAGAATGCTATGAACGACCAGCTTGCACCAAAACTCTGGAAAATGTCAAAATGTCAAACGTGATAAATTCTAATCCGTAGGTACCAGACGTACATCACTGAAAACGTGGAAAGGTGAGATTAGAAAATCAGCCTGGGTTCAAACATTGTCAAATCCTACCTATATTCTTCTTCAGTGAAGGGCACTCAGGTTCCAATGTCTGAATATGCGTCCGCTTTGGGCCTTTGGTATATTTTTGTCTACTATTTTGAATGGAAGCTGATTATTACTCTCATTTTTAAGTAAGCGGTTCGTCGATTTTGCTGACTGAGCAATCAGAACAGTGGGTTTCTGAATGGCACACTTTTAACCCTCCTCAGGTAGTAGGTGTTAAGAAACCGATAATTCAATGACATTTGATATTCAAGCAAAGCGTTTGACTTTCTCTGCTGTAAAATGCAATTCTAAAGAAGTCAAGGTTCTTTAATTGCTTGCTTAACGCGGCATCTCGATCGTTTTCGAGCTCTTAGGCTGTTGATTATGCGAATCTGATGAGATAATTAGGAAATGTTTCAATATCATTGACAATTCTCTGGTCAGGATTCCTCGCTAACTATACTGGACTGGGAGAAATTGGTCGACCCTTTACCACCAACCAAGTATCTTTATGTTCCTATCATATTTTATATTGTGACAGGGGGACTTCAAAATAAAAATACAGGCAACAGAGGCCATATGGACCCATAAAATAATTCTATAATTATTCGCTGGGTTAAGTTACGGCAATATGAGTAATTTCCCTGTACTTTTCTCGCCTAGTGGGGAGAGGGTGTTTGAACACCTCGGGTTTTTCTAACGGTGCCAGAATATAGCGGCGCAAGGCACCGCCGAACTGGGCATAACTTGTTTTTGACCAAATACGCAACTGTCCTGAAAATGCTTATTTGGGGTCATCTCAGGTCAGGTCACCAGGCCAGGTCAAGTGACCTCACCTCATAAAATGTTTAAAAATTGCATAAGTCAGGATCTAGCGATCTGAAACTTATCACATAATAGACCCGCTGGGGGCTAGAAGATATATTCCGGGATTTTCATATCGCAGATCTAAGGTCAAATACGTGTCATGCATATCCATTCGAAATGCATGTAGAAAACACAAGTTGGTCGAAAATGGCTCTATTTCTGAAGATACCTACGGCTTAAAAGGACTTCTTTCATTGAAATGGCAGTATCACCCGGTTTGTTGTAATAAGAGGAATTGAATGACGCTTGAATATTGGCTCCAAGTTAACCCGGGCCCCGCTGGGGGGGGTGGGCGAAATTCGCTCCCCTCCTGGTTTTCCCCAGATAGCTCAAAAACGAACAGACGCAGAACAACGAAACTTACAGTACCTTAATCCTGATCAATTTTACACATCTCACCAAATTTTTTAGCTAACGTCATGTCAGGTCAAGGAGCTATTCAGGGTCAAGTGACCCGACCTCAAAACCTAAAACTACGAGTTTGAAGCAGCGCCCAGGAAAGATTAGCAAACCGATCAGTTTGAAACTTCCACAATATGATGAGGTCATCAGGGTCTACAAATATGCTATCTCAAAATTTTGATATTATTGACCTAAGGTGGGGTCAATTTATGGTCACCCCATTATAAGTCTATGGTGAAAAATAGAATGGGCTTGTTCCCAGTAAATACTGGATAGAGAAAGCTGAAAATCTTCAAACCGTCTATTTTTACCACAATCTTGACCGTAAAGTTGAGTTTTTGAGCATCTGACCTCTCAAAGGTCATATCGGGTCACGGGAGCAGAGAGTGATTGTTTTGCCAATAACTTCTTACTGAATTGTGATAAAGCCCTCATTTTGCTTGAATTGTGCTTATAATGTCACGGGGCGTCGATCGATATGCAACATGACCATACCAGGTCACTCTGTGACTCCGACCTAGGTCGAGGTCAGGTCATTTTGACTATTTGACCTAGCAAGGTCATATTATACATCATTCGATTCGCCGCGATAAGAGGAATCCAATGATGCATAAATATTTGCTCTAGCTCCTCTGAGGGCAGATCTAGAGAGGGAAACGTACACTGCCCTGTGGTAAGCCTATGGAGCCTTCTTTGACCTATGCTGACCTCAATATTGACCTGACATAAAATGTTTTCGTATAAAATCGCTTCGTCTTGTCAAGATCTTTCGAACGCCGCCCGTAATTTTCCTTTAGCTTTCGTGGGGAACGAGATACAGAGGGGGGCGAAAAACGCCCCCTCCCCAGCGGGGCGTGTCATGCAAGGGATCCCAGCGGGGCACGTGCTAACCCAGTCAGGCACTAGATAAAAAAACATTCTCAAAAATTCACTCCCTTGACTCGTCATGACCTCAGTATTAACCTGAGCAAAAAAAAAAATGTTTCTGATATATTATCCTCATAATTTTTCATGGGCTATTCAGCGCTTTCGCATGTTTTTTCCTTCGGGGAACCGAGTTCTAGGAGGTGTTCAACACGCGCATTGACAGGGGCAGGTACCTGCCCCCATGGGTTTTTCGAAGACAGAATAAAAACATACTTGGTATACCTTGTGCCTGATCATTTTTACAACTATAATAACAATTTTAAAGTTAGGTCATCTCAGCTCAGGTCAGCAGTGCAGGTCAGGTGAACTCACCTCAACAAATTTTAAGATAGCATAAGTCAGAACTCAGAACAATGTAAACTTATCCGAATGAACCTCGTATCACATAAAGACCCTAACATATTCTTTAAAATATATTCCGGTATTTTCGATATCAATGACCTAAAGTCAAGTACGAGCCATGACCTCTCCATTTGACATGCACGGGAAAATGGTTTAAACAGAGTAACTCAGTGATAAATGGTGACAAGAGCTTTTATTATCACGCCGTTAGGTTTGTCTCATCCTTGCAGCTCTAATGATATACATTTAACCTAATTTGACCTTGACCTGAAGTCAGGTCAAATTCTAGGTTTGACCTGATTTGACCTAGCAAGATGATATTACAAATCATTCGATTCAGCTTGATGCGAGGATTCTAATGACCTACTTTTTTTGCTCTAACTTTACCAGTTCAGATGTAATGACTGAAAACCTTTATTTACATGTTATCTCTATGGTGACATGTTTTGACCTCTGATCATTAACCTGAATGTGACCTAGAATGTCATCTGAGCAAAGGTTGAATTTTTTTCGGTAGAGACTTGTATGTGCTCTCCAACGCCGTTTACTTTTTCGCTATCTAGCGTGGTTCTCGAGATCTTAGGGGAGCGGCGGGTACCCCCTGTCAATGCGAAAGTGACTCAAACCTCCGTCAATGCGCGTGTTGAACACCCCCCCCACCAGTGTGCCAGAAACTTGTTTTGTGCCACGATGCCAAGTGTACAATTCATATTGGGAAATATAGTCGGCGGGTGGAATATTCAAGTAACATTTTGGAGTCAATTAAAACCCTATTACATTCCTTATTTACAGTATAGGAACGAAATTTGCACGAAAATTGTTTTTAGTTCCATACTTTTGATGAGTTCATAAACACCAGGGCTATTGAATTCGGCTGAAAAGACACCACTTGAAAAGTGAGTGAGAAAATAAGTAAAATGATAACACACAGTATTTAGTGAAAAATCCAACTTGTTGAGTTGCGACTCCCCACCCAGCGCCCTGGGATTTGGAAGTGGGCGAAGGGGGATCTGAGGCACAATTGGGCGGGTATTAATAATTATTGTGGGCAATTGAAGCTCCTAACTGCGAATGGAACGCTTAGAGATGGAAATACGTACCTTCCGTAGCGTCTTCCTACAAATTGTCGTGTTGCAGGTATTATTTTACTTTCTTCATACGAGCGCCAGGTGATCAGAAATTTTCTTCGTGCGAAAAGGAGACACCTAATTAAAAGGACTTCGTTCAGGCGGCACCATGCGTAGCTAGTATTTTTCCACTCCCCACATATCTAAAACAAAATTCCGTTCATGCTGAGCGTGATCGGGAGCAAGTAGCTGTAAAAAGTAAAACGAAGCTTTTTGTAATAGATTCTTCTTAGGAAAAAATTATATGCAATTTGGAAATGAGTGTTGATATCATCAGCGGCGTCACCTGCAAAAAATGAGGGGGCAGCAAAATTTCAGCCTCATGTGAACAAGAAATTTACCACGTTAGGATGAAAAGCTCTTCGAATCTGGGCTCCTGGTTGCGTTCCGCACCGGCTGGTTATAAAAAGACATCCGATATTCTCCTATTTTGACTGAGATTAGGAATTTTTAACCAAAAAGGTCCGATCCTGGGTGGAATAAGAGGAATTTTAGTTTCAACCTAGTTTCCTTAGTCAAAGCTCAGTATCCCTGGATCCGAGCCCGTTGTTTAATGTATGCATGACTTGATACGAGCAACATGTCGTGCCTGCTCCCTGGGCTCGTCGTGCTTGCTGCTGGGGCTGTAGTTTAATACGCGCATTGACGGGGCGGGTACCCGCCCCCTTGGGTTTTTCGGAGATAGCACAAAAACGGCGGCGCGTATCGCCGCCCTACTTGGCACACCTTTTCCCTCATCATTTTTACGCACCGAGTTCTCTAAAATGTGTTCCGGTATTTTTGATATCGATGACCTAAGGTCAGCTACGAGCCATGACCTCTCCATTGGAAATACATGGGACAAATGGTTTTAACTGAATAACTCAGTAATGAATAGAGATAAAGCATTGATTTTAACTGCATTGAATTCGCCTTGTCATTGCGGTTCTAATGATATGTATTTTACCAAATTTGACTTTGACCTGACCTCAGGTCGGGTCAAATCCTTGGTTTGACCTAGCAAGGTCATATTATATATCAATTGATTTGGCTTGCTGCGAGGATTCATATAGTTCAAATAGTTTTTCTCTATCTTTACTTGTTCAGATGTAATGGCCGAAAAACTTAATTTGCATGTTATCCCTATTACGGCATGTTTTGACCTCTAGTGACCTTGGATGTGACCTGACCAAAAAATGGTTCAAGCATTTTCGATGGAGAAGTGAATGGGCTATCCAACACCTTTTACCGTTTTTCACTACCTAGCGCGGTTCTCGACATCTTAGGGGGGCGTTTACCCCTCCCCCGTCAAGGCGAAGGTGGCTCAGACCCCCGTCAGTGCGCGTGTTAACAGCCCCTCCAACACCAAGCGCTGAGCGCAGATCACCGGATGTGACGTCACACTTCGTAGCATATAACACGGGAAAATTAAATGATTAAATATCCAAATTTGTTGTAAAAAGAGGCAAAAGAATCGAAGATGAAATGCTTATCATCATCATGTGTTTGGCGCACCGACAGCCAAGGCGCCCAAACAAAATAAGACGAGCGCAACAGCACAAAAAAGGAGGTACGAAAACAACCCGACCATTGGCACAAAAGAAGAAAAAAAAAAAAAAAAAACACGAGGGAAAAAGACATAATGCGATACTCTTTAAAAAGCCATATGGCCACATCGACGACGGCGACCACCAATAAGGGACCCAGAAAACGCGGGAAGGAGCCCTCCCCAATCCAAAGTCCCGGCAGTCGGAGAACAGCTAACAGAGAGGTGTCCCCACATCGCGGGCACCCGGTGGCCCTCTCCCTCAGAAGGAACAGTGAGTGGAGTGAGTGTTCCTAACGCAACCTGGCTAAAACAACCTCGTCCGTTCTGCACCTGGCATGGCCGACACCACGCGCCGATCCTGGGCTTCATAAGGCGCAATTGGAGCCCTTGGGATCATGTCCCATCTCCGTGCCAAGACCGAAGCATACGCCCGATGGCAGGAAACAGTCAGAGTAAGGCACTTTATCCTGACGGCACGATACCCCGTGACGCATCCTTCGCCGCAGTGTCACATGCTCATGCCAGGCACCCCACGGGCGGGCACCCATGCCAGTGTTAATTGTTTTGTTGGCAGTGTGCTCTGGCATCTTATCCGAATAAGTTCCAGAATATAGACGAGAGGAAAACAAATGATGTTAGTGCAAAACACAAAGTCAAAAACAACGATTGCGTCTCCTCGACCGCAACACCGGCTAAAACCGGAAGATACGAATCAGCAGAAAAACGAGCTGTCACAGGAGAAACGTGCAACCCATCACTACAACGCACATCCGACACCGCTCTCCGTCTTAGATCCGTCTGTATAATATATCTCAAAACCTGAATACATGTCATTTACGTGTTCCCAGAAAATCTGCCGGACCGCAACAGGCGGCAGATCTGGTCTTAACAAGCAAACTTGTCCACCTGAGGCTCTGGGAGAGTCCATGGTTCTAATAAGATCAAAGTCTCAACCTGTCACAGTCAACCCTGCTTCCCTCAGCCACGCTCCAACCTGAGACCAGGTGTCTGTTTCGGGATAGATTTTCTCCGAGTGTCTGATGTCATCAGAGAATAGCTACTGTATGTGGATGGTTTGGAGACTGTTTTATTTTTAGAGCGTATTTCATCGCAAGACACGACGTCGCAAGCTAACGGCATCTCGTTGCCTCGACGAGTAGCTGCGGAGGCGATGCGAAGCACCGAGAAATCGAAGCAGGTGATGAATGGTATTAGCATAGATTTGCTGTCTCCGCGCTGAACCGTATACCATGCAGCCATATCAATTTATCGGAAGCGATCGGACAACATCAAAGTGTTTTTCTGTCTGCGCCATACTTTAACTTAGTTATAACCTTCAGAATGTTCAGATCCTGAAGCACCTTCCTTACAACCTTAAAGTGGTTTATATAAGCAACTTAGAGTCAAAAGTCAGGCCCAGGAACCGGCAGCACACCTGGATTCTTCTCCACACATAGTTAATGGGGATCATCACACACTGCGTCTGCGGCAAAATGTATACATTTCGTTTTGTCGGAGAATAGACCATTTTTGGAGCTCCACCGCTGCAACTTGTGAGTCCGAGCTGTAGCTGCCTTCTGCAGCGGCTGGGACGACGCCACCCACAGCAAATCGTCTACGAACAGAGCTGTGTTGATATACGTGTAGGTTGTGAATGTCGTGATGCGATAGCGAACAGGTCACAGAGATCACGCTACCTGGGCCGTTCCGCTTCCCTGCGCCGCTCCTCTGACTGCACGCTACCTATCCTGAATCTAAACCGACGGCTCGCAAAAATTAAAAACCAGCCCATATGACCCCGATGCCCAACCGAACACCTTTTCAGGAGCCATGCCTCCATACCGAATCATAGGCCTGCTTTACGTCGAGAAAATAGCCATTGTGTGTTGTTTTCAGAGAACCCTTAAATGCTTATTTATTCATTTGGGATAAACTTAATTACCGTGTATTCTCACGAATTTGTAAGCGAGCGGTGCCATTAGCAACAGTTTAACATACGGCCCAAAGTTACAGGAATTCCTCCACGCCCATGTGACGTCACTCGGGCATGAACGAATCCCTCTTGAACGTACCGTTATGTAAAGGTATCTTGTTTGTTTAAGATCTTTAAAGCGTAGGACTTAAATATTCTCTTCTATTGCAGCTGGGTGTCACTACCTTAAAGTTTCATTGAGGCGGTTATCTATACATATGCTGGGCTCATACAAGCATTAACATGCTAATTGATGCTATATCGTACGTGGTTTCGTATGTTTCAATGGTTGGTGCGGATTATTTTGCTTTGTGTGGCTAGGAGCGTTCAAACAGCGGGAGCACAAATACTTTATTGATACATTTTACACATTTAGGAATTAGTTTAAAGTCAATTGCTGTATCGTAATAAAACTGAAAAGTAACTCCAAATAAGCCTTTAACCATTCTTTGACCTAAGCCGTAGGATTTCAAAATATATTTAAATAATATTTATTTCTTGCTGGGACTTACCAGCGAAAAGTAAAAATAAAGACAGCTAAGCGACGAGGAACTCCCATGATGCCGAACAGCGCCGCTGCACCGTTTAAAAGGGAGTAGAAGGGTAACGTTGATTTGAAGACCGTTTGAGCCATAAGGGCGTAAAATACAGATATTTTTTGTATTATCATTAATAATTCATTCATTATTTCAATTAAAAAAATGTGGCAAAAAGTGGCAAAAGCTGGCAAAAACTAGTTTATGCCAGCCGGTTTTAACCATGGTAAATACCGGTAAAAGCCACCCAGTGGCAAAAACCTGCCAACCCAGATTTAGAGGTGCGAAATTCGCAGCTCTAAACATTCAGCTGTAAAGACAGGCTTGTGTTTGACAGCATCTCAAAAGCTGGGGGTGCGGGAGGACCACCTATACATGTTTGAGAAACTTGGGATCGAAATAAGTGCTACTTCTTTTTTAGATCCTGCAATCTAAATAAAATGTATGCAAATGGCGGCAGAAATCTGATCTGTGACATTTGATGCTTATTCTTCATGCAACTTTGTGCAGGCAATGTTTTTTTTACTGAAAATATGTTTTCGGTAATAAGTAAAATAGTTTTGTTTTCACCCTTCGGACTACGAAAATTCACGAGAACGTAATATAATCACGCACGCAAACATTTGAAAATGACTTTTCTAGAACATCGGCCTTGCCAGCTACAAGTTGTATGTTATTGCTAAGGAAATGTGTTTCTTTTCGGAATTAAAGTTTGGGAAGAGAAAATTCCCTTTCAAATCATAGATTCCTCTTCGAAAATGATATAAAGGTCGGGGTTATACAAAGCTAGTCTTAGTTTTGGATTTAAATACAAACAAATCAAATTAAAACGACCCGAATATTCTTTTTGCGAATACCTGCATGGCTTACGTATTTGAAAGTGAAAATAAGTGATTTATAATTTAGGGCCAATTGCTGCAAGTGACCCAGTTGTCATTCAAATCAGAAACGGTCGTGTGGAAAGGTGTGCAATTCAACCCGCACCCGGGTGGGCCTCCGAGCCACCTTCGCCCTGGTGGGGGGCGTTTGAACATTCTCCCCCTCGAACTCAGCCCCTATGAGGGATAGCGAAAAAGCACGAAAGCTGGTGGATAGCTCATACAAATTCATGAAGAAACTACACTGGTCACTTTTTGGAATCGAATGATGTATAATATGACCATACTAGGTCAAAACAAAAATAATCTGACCTCAGGTCAGGTCAAGGTCACTTTTTAACCTCGCATAGTCAATATGCATATCAATCGATTTGAAATAGCAATTGAAACGCAATCATTATGTCATCCAAAGTAATTGAACTCTGTAAGTCTAGTAAGTAAGTCTGAAAACTGCTTAAGTAACCCTAGATGACCTCTCAGAGGTCACAGGCCAAAAATTGCAACATGAACTTAGAAAGGTGTCGAGGATACTACGACTTGGAGAATACGAAGGTATTTTCAGCCGTATCTACACAAATTCAGCCCATTTCCTGTTTTCCCCATGTATTTCCAATAGAGAGGTCATGACTCGTACCTGACCTTAGATCATCGATATGAAAAATCTCGGAATATATCCTGTGGCACTCAATGGGGCCATTGTGTGGTATAAGTTGCAATCCGATAGATTATTTCATTTCTTACTTATGTCACCTTAAACATTTTTGGAGGTGAGGTCACTTGACCTGCACTGGTGACCTGACCTGAGATGAACCAACCATAAGATTTTGAGGAAAATTGTGGAATTGATTCAGGATAGGGTGTGATAAGTACGGCGGCGCTTCGCTCTGCCGTTTTTTCGTGCCGCCGGAGAAACCCCAGGGGGATGTTCAAACGCCCCCACCCCACCGGGGCAAGGGTTAAAGTGAAAACTCCAATATTTTCTTCATATTCAAACGTGTTCCTTGTCCTTAAATGTCACCAAGCTCGCTTCATTACTTGCGTGCGTTCGTAAATGTGGTATCAGGGGTAATCCGTGTCGCATTGAAACTGGGGAAGGAGTGGGGAGGGGACGCACCGCACGGAGTCCTGTCAAGACATTCGTAGCTGCACATGTTGCGTTTTTCCGTCCCACACGCTCGCCCATCCGTTCCTGTCCGTATTTCCATTTCCTCACGCTCGTCCATCCGTTCCTGTAAATATTCCCATTTACCACGCTCGTCCATCCGTTCCTGTAAATATTCCCATTTCCACGCTCTTTCATCCGTTCCTGTAAATATTCCCATTTCCCACGCTGTTTCATCCGTTCCTGTAAATATTCCCATTTCCCACGCTCGTCCATCCGTTCCTGTCCACATCCTGGCCTCAGTCCTGATCCTCTGGCTCTCTGACAGTGTGCAACGCGACAACGGTAAACGCCTGCTCCGTACCTCTTCTACTCTGGGTACGGCCAACATCACGACACCCTTCATCCACACCACCGCCTCTATGGGCCAGAACCCGCACATCTTCGTGCGCCGCGGTGAGCGTCGCCTCCATTACGACGCCACCAACTTTGTAGTGCGTAACGCCGGCCACTCGGCTGGCTTCGACGACCGCGGCCGCCTCAAGGTATACTAGTGTCGGGGGCGGTCGGAAGCCGGCAGCGGTCAGGTTCAGCCGATGGCACACTACAGGACGGCGTCAGGGCCGCAGCAGGCGCTGGACGGACGCCGCGGCTGTGTGGCGTGTGTGCGGACGTGCCTCCAGTGCGGGAGAAGGCGGCACAGGACATGGTTGCAGGGTTGTGGCCGATGAGTTGGCTATCGCTGCTACCGCTGGTTCAGCACCCGGGTCAACTGAGAGGGGAAAGATGCATGTTTTGTATCAATGTCAGACTGCGTATGATTGAATGTCGTGCAGAAACTGGAATCTATGTGGCGACGTTTCGGATGTTTTAGACAATGTGCGACAATCATGTCATAAGTAAGATCTTTACACTCCGTAATTGCGAAACCTCGATAATTTTGTATTCCTTCCATGGATCCGTTTGGCCGTCATTCTTGCTGGCCGGTAGCAATCTGCAATGGTCGCACTGCACCAGACATTGTCAGCATATGTTATGACTGTTTATTTGATTCATTTGCATGATTTGCATGAAATTCTTGTTCAAAGTTATCGTTTTGCTGCTACCTTTTGCATATTCAGCTCCTCCACAAAATCGAGTAATAAAAAGTCTGATTGTTATGTAACGGCTATTCGTCGGTATCTTTCCTTTCAGCCCAGCAGTACATCCACCATGTTGGCTTACTTCAATTCATTTTCGAAATGTCTCTGCAGAAGATTTAGTGCGACACATCACAAAATTTGGATGTATCAAGTCCAGGCGGGTTTTTCATCGTTTAAAACCGAAACCACGTTTCAGCCGGTTTCGAGGATCGCTGATGATGTTGCTCTTAAGAAATGCTGTATGTTTCAGGTGTCCAGAAGTAATTATAAGCTTACGTCGTCACAGATGTAGTTTTTCGTCAAAAATAGTGCTAGATTTACTCGTAAATATGGTCGTGATTCACAAAACTAAACCAGAACAAAACATTACATGTCAGGACTCCCCCTTCCTCCCCCGTACTGCTAATAGCTGATATCGTGACCAAGACCACTAATCTGAGTATGTGGTAGTTACCGCAATCTCAGTGCCGGATGTGCTTACCGATTTGTTTTTAAACAAGCGCATCAGTGATGGTGTCTGGTCAGCGAAACAAATCCGCTTAAGATATGGCTAAGAGAATTGTGAGGCTCGGGTGAAGCTTGGCAGAATCAGGCTCGCTTTAAGGTTTCAAGCTTGCCTTAAAAGGTGGCCTCTCCAGCTTCAGGGCAACGTGAAAAGCGATGAATGAATCAGGTGCCGCATGGCCAGAAAGGCCTCTGAACAGGCCGTTGCGTGGTACCCACAGGTGCTTCTCACTATTTGCCAAGTATTTACAGACCAGGCTTATGATACACACATTTTGGTCATACGGTTTTATATTATGGTATTAGTTCTATATTTTTGGAGGTAAGGGTCCAGGATTTCGTTAAAGGAGGATTCGGGCGGCCAATTTTACCACATTGGTAGTGGGTTTCGGCATAATGCAGGGCGCATTTGCGACGCTTATTTTTGTTGTTTGTGGTGTTGCTCCAAGCATCGACGACTAAGCTAGAAATAAAAAATCTTCACCAGGGAAAGGGAAATTTTCTCAAAGTGTCTCTGGTCAAATACCGATGTTAGAAAACGGTGCCTCCACCCGAACTACTTTCTAATGTGGACTTCACGCAAGGATAGCCTTTGTAGGTGTTGAGGATCAATTTCTGCGCCTAGTTTACCGTGGCCGCGTCGAGCGGATACTGATCCGATCCACGATTTTCTACACGAAGGCTAAATCTCTTGGATTTACACATTTGGGGGGGAAGAGTGGGAAAACACGATTTTGCAGGCGGGTTTTGTCGAACGTTCAATGTTTTTGCAAAGATAACAAATTTTTCCTTCTGGTATGGGGACATCCTTGCTTTAGTCGCACAGCTTTACAACCATGCACAAGAGGACTGAATGTGGATGAGGGCGGTCCATGTTGTAGTGGGGGGGGTCATAGAGCTGAAAAAGGTGGCCAATTGTCAAATAGGAGCGCACAACCACAAAGTATAGGGTGGCCAAAAGTCCGATGAGGGCGGCCCACGTTGAAGTGGGGCGCCCAGTGGTATGCCGAAGTGCGGCTGATTCAGAATCAGGGGCGGCTCACAGTGGAACAAGCCGGATTCATGTGGAATATTCATTGCGTTTAGTTCCATCATTCGTGCCCAAGCTGTACCCAAGTTCGTACCCAGATTGTTAGTCGATTTCGAGCCAACTTGAAAACCTAAAGAGGCCATAGTGGGTCATGATAACCAAAGGCGCTGCTCACTAGCTGCTTTATATTTTTAGACCCGGGCTTATGGTAAAGACATTAAAAAAATATACTCATAGTGATTAAATACTTTTATTCAAGGTGCGGCTAGTGCCTCCTTCCTCCCCCCTGGATCCGCCTATTTTGTTCATTAAGTCTATCTATTTGAGGTAGAGCGACCCGATTTTACGCTGATGAAGGTCCCATTGAATAATATGACCGAATGCTTCGTTTTTTTCTTATTGGAGAAGGCCATGTTAATCGCTTCATAATTAAGCTACTCCACGCACGTCTTTTCTTGGTACATGTCTTTCCTATGCCATTTTTTAAAGTAGCGCGGTCTTTCTCACTGTCTGTTGTCAATTCGGTACAAGTTGATTAAAACGCCGTGCAGCCTAAATACTGACGACACATCTGGAATATTTTGCGACATGTCGGCGCATGTTTGAGGACGTGCATAGGCTAGGTCAAATTCCGGTAGCGAGCTCAGTTATCACGTGACACGAGCCTAAAGTGCTTCCCGTCCTCCCGTTGACCTAACACGCGATCGGCTCTTCTCGGCGTTCTAATTTATAACAAAAACGACGTAAAGATTCAGAGTCACACGGGGTCGTCCGTGGTGAAAGTCTCTCTTGTAGACTTGAACCAGAGATATTCGTGGTGACGGATGCTAGCTATGCGGTGGATGCCAAGTCAAACGCGCACGTGTTGCGTGGGGACCTTCACCTCCGAATCTGAGATACTGCTCCAAAATAACGTGTTTTGGCCTTAGTTCCTAAAGTAGACAGTGTAACATTTTTTTAATCTTGTTCTTGCCTTTTGACATATTCAGGACAATGCCTGCGCCGCCGCCCTTATATCTGCCTGTGTGTGTGTGTGTGTGTGTGTGTGTGTGTGTGTGTGTGTGTGTGTGTGTGTGTGTGTGTGTGTGTGTGTGTGTGTGTGTGTGTGTGTGTGTGTGTGTGTGTGTGTGTGTGTGTGTGTGTGTGTGTGTGTGTGTGTGTGTGTGTGTGTGTGTGTGTGTGTGTGTGTGTGTGTGTGTGTGTGTGTGTGTGTGTGTGTGTGTGTGTGTGTGTGTGTGTGTGTGTGTGTGTGTGTGTGTGTGTGTGTGTGTGTGTGTGTGTGTGTGTGTGTGTGTGTGTGTGTGTGTGTGTGTGTGTGTGTGTGTGTGTGTGTGTGTGTGTGTGTGTGTGTGTGTGTGTGTGTGTGTGTGTGTGTGTGTGTGTGTGTGTGTGTGTGTGTGTGTGTGTGTGTGTGTGTGTGTGTGTGTGTGTGTGTGTGTGTGTGTGTGTGTGTGTGTGTGTGTGTGTGTGTGTGTGTGTGTGTGTGTGTGTGTGTGTGTGTGTGTGTGTGTGTGTGTGTGTGTGTGTGTGTGTGTGTGTGTGTGTGTGTGTGTGTGTGTGTGTGTGTGTGTGTGTGTGTGTGTGTGTGTGTGTGTGTGTGTGTGTGTGTGTGTGTGTGTGTGTGTGTGTGTGTGTGTGTGTGTGTGTGTGTGTGTGTGTGTGTGTGTGTGTGTGTGTGTGTGTGTGTGTGTGTGTGTGTGTGTGTGTGTGTGTGTGTGTGTGTGTGTGTGTGTGTGTGTGTGTGTGTGTGTGTGTGTGTGTGTGTGTGTGTGTGTGTGTGTGTGTGTGTGTGTGTGTGTGTGTGTGTGTGTGTGTGTGTGTGTGTGTGTGTGTGTGTGTGTGTGTGTGTGTGTGTGTGTGTGTGTGTGTGTGTGTGTGTGTGTGTGTGTGTGTGTGTGTGTGTGTGTGTGTGTGTGTGTGTGTGTGTGTGTGTGTGTGTGTGTGTGTGTGTGTGTGTGTGTGTGTGTGTGTGTGTGTGTGTGTGTGTGTGTGTGTGTGTGTGTGTGTGTGTGTGTGTGTGTGTGTGTGTGTGTGTGTGTGTGTGTGTGTGTGTGTGTGTGTGTGTGTGTGTGTGTGTGTGTGTGTGTGTGTGTGTGTGTGTGTGTGTGTGTGTGTGTGTGTGTGTGTGTGTGTGTGTGTGTGTGTGTGTGTGTGTGTGTGTGTGTGTGTGTGTGTGTGTGTGTGTGTGTGTGTGTGTGTGTGTGTGTGTGTGTTGTATGCATGCAGTCGCGGAGAGGCGGCTGCTCTGGATCTCACAGGCGTCGGACACGACTGCAGGCACTTGGGTTTGTTTGAGCCGGATACATCACCCCTTTCCCCTCTCTGCGCCGGCCAAACATGATGATGTCAATTTTCTTAAGAAAGTTATCAGAAGCGCTCTAGGCAAAAAGGCAGAAAAAAGAAGACAACAAATATGCGTTGGAATACAGCAATAAATTTGGCTTCCTTTCATCAGAACAACGCTTCAGTCTCTGCTCCCTTTTGCGCCTAACTTTTCGGCCAGAGTCTGTACTAGAATGCACCTTTAGTAACACCACGGTGACGTGGCCGTACTGAGTTTGAGGGGGAGAGCTGGACACCAGGCGTCGAAAAACCACGCCGGCGACAGCGGTAACTCTGGTCTGAGCCCCGGTAGAGAGTGGAGGTGGTGCCGAGCTCCGGAAGAGGCGCAGCGGGGGCTTCTCTTACCCCGCTGCCATGAGTGAAGAGAGCGGAGGTGCGCTTTTTAAGAGCTGCCAAGCTGCCCCGAGGCTGGTAGTCGCACTGGCTCGCAGGAGTACAGTCCCATAAGGGGGTGCCTGGTTAACGGATCCGCTGGTGAGTGCGCAAAAAGGGAGCCATATATATAAATAATCCCCTAGTTTGCCTTTATTATCCATTTTTCCCACGTGCCTGCAGGATGCTCTCATCATTTTTGTATTGATTTGTAAGACGCTATTGGCTTATTGATATCGTTTTTTAAACACACGCTGCGAAATGTTAGCTGTTTAATTCCGAGCTCTCCGACTCGGAGGGGTGACCCGTCTTCCAACGAGGGGGGACATGAAAACATCAGGTTCACATTGGACGGTGCCGTGTGCAGGTCGCCTGGGTATTTTCGTAGATCGTTCTAGGACACTTGACTTATTTCGGGCGAAATTTGGCAGAGACTCGTGTTTTTTCGTTGTTGTAATAAAGTGACGACTGAGGAATTTATTGTATCCCACTCCTTTTAAAACTATCGGCGCAGGATAATTGTGATAAAAAGAACAACGATCCTATAGCTGGAATTGGCGAATTCCGGAGCGTCTGGAGAACATGCTCACGAGATTTTGAATGCAATAGGGT
This sequence comes from Lepas anatifera, assembly GCA_034440635.1. Lineage (NCBI taxonomy): Eukaryota > Metazoa > Arthropoda > Thecostraca > Lepadidae > Lepas > Lepas anatifera. The sequence continues at coordinate 148,510 of JAOTON010001336.1, read as the reverse complement.
TTAGTATTGTATCACTCAAAAAAGAGTTCGTTATTCCGTTTAAGTAGGTATGTTTTGTCCCTGGGCCGGGCAGAACAGCTTTGGTATCACCAATCACCGAGACCGCGGTCGGTGGGGTCGGGTAACGCGCACCCCCTCCAGCCGTCCAGCCGCGCTAATTACAGCGAGGGAGGGATTGAAATACTGAATGGGCTACCGTCACACTGGGCCTCATGGACTCAGCGTTAAGTAGAATAATTATATCGCCTACTGTAGATGTCCAGTCTGGATATATACACATCGAAGAAGCTGATGAGGATTGACATTCTGTTAGCCGTACCCTTGTGTACAGCGTGTCTGTGGGCAACGGTGAATGGGTCTTCTTCGGAAGGGACGCAAACGCGTTCTTTTCCAATGTTTAATCACCGGACTCCGAATCAGCCCGAGGCGCGGGCTGGGTTCTAGGGTGTCCCTGCTCAGCAGAGGCGGTTGATGTGGTTCTGAAGGTGGGTGGGTTATGCCCGCCTAGTGCCTCAAGTAGATTAGTTAAAAAGATACCGGGGTAAGGCCGGAGGCGCACCCGAGGAGAACCTCACTAGTTTGAGCGATCGCCCATATCCCATAAGGCGAGAGTCGCAGGGAGGGCAGAGGCACTGATTCCTAAGAAACCGATCTAACCGTCTCCGCTCAGCATATTGACGACCTAAAATCCAGCCAATGATCTCATCGCGCATGATACATTGCGCTTATTGGAGGGATGGGGCAAAGTTGGCTGATTTGTTGCGGGCGCTGGAATCCCCTGCTATCTTTTTACGAATTATGTGGCCTAAAACAAGGGGGATGGTGGTAATTGTAATTTTGTGCGTTATTTTTTGGACTTAGCCGGTATGCAGAGTTTTCTAATCAGTTGAGCAACATTGGAGGGAGGACCAGTCTAAGCGGGAGGGTCTCGTGTTTTTTTCAAGTAGATTTCAAGGGGGTCATGTGACCTTTTTATCCAACGAATTTTTGACTGTTCTGCTTATGACTCAAGTGGCGAGGGTAGCTTTAAGGGCCAATGGGTTTTTTCACGAGAAAAACTGCTCAAATGCTTAGATCACACTATAGCCGGCCGAAAAATTAAAAGAGAAATGCTGACATTACAGAGGGAGATGGAAGCGCAAAATTTAGTCACCCACGCGGGGGCTAGACCCACCACCTATATGATGACCCAGAACTGACCCGCCTCATAGAGAGCAAGCTGTATTTAACATCGCCGGGACAGCCTCTGCTCTCAAATAAATATTTGTTTGTCGTGTGGGCTCCTTTTAAAAGAAAGGGCCCATTACAACAGCAGCGACACCAAACTGGTATAGTTTGATGCATCCGAGAGATCTGCACGGTTTGTTGTACTTTTTGTAACTGTACCTCTGTCAATGAGAAAGAACATGAAGACTAACGGCAAAATTGAAATAAACATGGTGTGCGTATTTCTAAAACTTGATACGCCACGGGAGATAATTGCGAGTCAAAGTTTAGCCCATGTACCCTGTACACGACGCCAAGAAGAGCCAGGTTGTTTGTCGCGCGTGCTGCCCAGGACGGTGGTGTAACACGGGGGGAATTCCAGGACAGATCGACCAAGTCTTGGCACCACCATGTCTAGAAAAAATCTGAAACTTTGTCTCCGGGGTAGTTTTGGGCTATGAACACGCCTGTGAGAATCTAAGCCCCCTCCGACCAACGGTGACCGAGTTATAGCCCGAGGCATTTTCGGGAGGTCACCTTGTAGACTCAGATTTGATGCTTCGTAACTCTAAAACGCATTGCTTGATTAACACGTTTTGTTTATCATTTAACTCGTCTTAAACTATACATTATTTTAAAAATGAAAATTAAAAAAAATTACTTTTAATTTGCTTCAACTTTTATTTTTTTACCTAGCTTGACCTTTTTGCAGTTGAAATTGCCCTTTTTAGACACCTCAAAAATTGTGCTTCATAAAATATATTTCGATAGAAAAATTAAAAATGCGTTCCTGCTATAAATTTCAAATTTTTCGCGCCTAAGGTAGGTATGCGGACGGTTTTTGACCACTGCGATAGTACAGCCTTATGTTTAGCACCGCAAACAAAGCGACTGCTTTTGTAATTGGTTACCTGCAATCATATTGCATCGTCTTTACGAAATTTTCATCGTGCAAGTGTCAGGATTTATGAGAATTAACACGCACCCACACGAGGGGGCGGGCGACCAGCCTCCAGGTTTCCACAGGCAGTAAAAAAACACCTTTGCGCAACGCCACCTTACTTCATCTACCTCTAACTCGAAATTTTTGCAGCTTCTGGCAAAATTTAGGTCTGGGTCATACCAGGTCAGACCGCCAACCCAGGTCAAGAGACCTAACCTCGAAAAACTTTGGAGGTGCATCAGTAAGATCAAATTTAACCTATCGTGCTTAGATTCACATCACATAGTAAGGTCGCCGAGCAAGATAATTTTTTGTAGCTGGATTTCTATATCGATAACCTGGGACAAGGTCAGGGTCACGATCTTTCCATGGGAAATGCATGGGGCAATTGGTAAATTTTGACAACTTGCGAGAATTGAGAATTGTCCAGAATTGCGATGGAGGTTTTATTTTTAGGTTTTAGTGTCTTACTTGCCACTGCATTTTGAATATTTATAAGATATTGATATTTGAATATTCTTTTTACCATTCAGACCTAAGCCCGGCTCTAGGTCAGAGCAGGTTAATTTTGAAATTTGACTAGACAAGATTATAAGATTTATAATTCGATCGGGCTCGACAAGACCATTACAATGGTGCTGAACATTTTTTCTACGGCTCTCCTCTGTCAGCTATTATGCCACAAAATTTAGGTTTCCGCTTAGTTCGTGTAAGGAATACTTTGACCTCGAGCAACCTCAAAGGTGACCCAACGAAACGATTGTATTTAACATTGTTGGTAGTGATTAAAACGGGCTATTGAGCAGCGTCACTCCCAGTGCACTGTTCATTCTTCATGGTTTACTGTACAGCAGAGATAACCAACAATTAGGCCACGCAGTCTGTGTGATATAACATACCTCCAAACACAACACTGCGATGGCTCGTGTTTTTTTTAGAACTTATGCCTGGAGCATGAAAGCGAGAGAAATGACTTAAGAATGTACATCTCCTGACGGAGAGCTGTGCTGCACAATGCAAATGTATATTGAACTTCATCAAATGGTGCCGCAGTGACCCAAAATAGGTTTTGCGCTAGGGTTTCGAGTGGAAAATTCAGCTCGAAATATATGGCGAGTGAGTGGAAAATTCCCTTCAAAATGTATGGTGGAGAAAAATTTTTTTTCCAATTTTGGTACTCAGGTGGTAAACTCTCAGATCCCTTGTTTGAACTAAGGGATGGATATTTTGCTTTATTTTCTCTAAGTAAATATTTTTAAATCATCCCCAAGCAGCATTGTTTGACCATTACCATGTGAAAAATTTGGATTAAGCAGGGAAATCTTTACCAACTGAAACCCCCTGATGCAGTCTCCAATTATTGTTTAAGGCATTGGTGAGTTGCCAAAAAAACTTTTGGGGGCCTCTGAGACCGACCTTCGGGGAAAGAGCTCTGGGAGCCACCAAGACTAACATTTGTGGGATAAAGACCAACTCTTGTGCCCCTCCTCTCCTCTCCCACATGACCAGCTCTAAAAAGCCTCTGAGACGAAATATCGCGGCCCCTTAGACAAACTCTGCAGAGGAGGCCTCCCAGACCGGTAGGTGGTGAAAAATAAAGAAGAGATTTGCCTAAATTTATTGTCTAAGCATAAACTGTACAGTTTTTCTGTCCGGGACAACGCCCTTCCTATACCTATAGTTATCAGAATTTTGGAGGCCACTTCTGACCTCAATCACTGTACCTCGCATCCACCTATGCTAGGGCCCAGTAGAGCCTTGGCTTACACTTAAAGGGAATGTGGCACCTTGGTCGAATCCTGGAATTTGGTGTAATTAGGCGTACTTTTAGTAAAAAATGATGAAGCCACTCATGATTTCTCTAAAAAAATGCACAATAGGCTTAATATTTGGTTTTTAAAAATACTCTTCTAGAAAAAGAAATAAATATCAGCCTGTGGATGATGTCACGATCTGGCAGCCACTACCATACTTGAAACGCTTCAAGGGCTTCGATTGGCTGATGCTCATCGTGACGTTAGCATATGTCGTCACACCAGTAGCTCACAACAATGGCCGCCGGCGATGGGGGGCTGAGGGGGGCTGGTGTCAGGTAGGTTTTAGCTTTTTTCTACGGAAATATCGAGTTCCAAGACAAATGAAATATGGAGTAACGGGTTTTCCGATCTGCTTTACAACTTGGCTATCTCAGTTAATATAACGTTGTGAAGGTGCCACATTCCCTTTAACTAACCCAGACGAAACACTACAAACTTTATCATGGCAATAAACTCTTCCAGACCCTTGCTAAAAGTTTTTTCTTTACCTGTCAATTCCCCTGCTCCTCTTCACCTTCCTTCATATGAATGTGCTGCATCAAAGCTACAGCAACCTCGTGTCTTTCTGTTATTTCTTCCTTTCGTCTACAATCAGCCAGGCGCGGCGGGTTGCGACAGCGTCAGAGCGACTACTACTTTAAATTTCTGATCGCTTGCTGCTTGCCGGTCGCCTGGGCTACATAATTTGCTTTTTGAAAATCGTTCTAAAATAATTTTCTAAATCCTTATAGGCTAGAAAATTATACAACTAAAAGCACACAAAGGGAAAGACTAACAATGTTTTGTCAATAACGAATATGCAACCTGTCTTTCAAAAAGCCTAAAGATGCCGTTTTTATTTACTAGATGTAAAGACGGCGCTTTGGTAAGTCCACGCCGTAGACCAGCCATACAAAGAAGTGCCGATGCTTGAAGGGTAACTGGGTGCATTCTTGTTGCCAAAAAATTCATTTAATGAAAATGTAGAGTTTCAATGTATGCAAATACCGGACACTTTCAGTTCAACTTAAATATCAACGTATTTATGCCTGGGGTGGCGTAGTGTGTCGTGAATGGATTTGGGTGTCACACGGCGTGGACGCAGCAATGAAGGGCTAATACGGATAAAAATGATTTTCTTCGCAATAAATGGCCAATTTTCTACGATACATTGTCAAAAATATATGCTGCTTAGCATACAAATTTCAAGATAATTGCTTTTAACGACAAGATGACAAAAAATGGTTTTTCACTATTCTCGGTACCAAAAATACAAAAATAACTTTTCAAGGACTTAAGCCTAGAAATCATGTGCCCAGATAATCTGCTTTCCAGAAATTTATCTCTCAAAGTGGTCAGCTCATTTTTTGGGCAACACAAGGCTAGGGTGTCTAATTTTCCACTCACCAATTTTTTTGAGTGGTGGAATTTAGTGGCGGTGTTCACCCATTCGAACTTTCTCCGGAGGGGCGGGGGGCACTGAGCGTCTTGCCCGCGCCAGAACTTCGATTCTGTTGTTCCACTGAAATCGGTGGAGATGAGGATGCCAGGTGTAATTGGCCAGAAAAATAGAAGTCGCCAGATTTTTTTGCAGGAAACGCATAAGAGCCGAGTTAATTTGGCGATCTTCTATTCGATTCTGCTGCTCTCTTTTTCCAGTGGACGTTAGTAGAGGAGGTAATGGAACTGGCCCTTGTAGTAAGTATTGTTGAGCATTGTTAACTTTGTGAATTGTATCTTGGCTAACTAGAACCATAATTGAGAAGTGAGTGGATAATTCAGCAAAAAGAAGTATAAAAGTGAGTGGAAAATTCTGCTTGACTGGGTATCGCTCTGCACCCAGCACCCCAGGTTTTGGGACACTGGTGCCGCCATGCACACGATTTCAAAGCAATGCAAAGGTTTAATTCCAGTGCAAAAGTTATATAGAAGCAAAATTCAATTGTGTAAATGAAATGCTAAGTTCCTTTGCCCTCGTCTCCCTCGAAACAATGGATCTCTTTCTATCACTTTTAATGGCTCCTATTTTTATTTTTATACATTTTGTCCCCAGCTCAGTTTTAGGAGTCCGAGTCTCACTAGAATCATCAAGGGGCATTTTACGGAGACCCCGACCACCCAAACAAGCAACTCCCACGATGAAGGGTTAATTAAGGAACCAAAGTTGAACGACGTCCCACAAGGCATAACGACGGCCATCTACCTCAGGTCACCCCCTCACCAGTCAGTTGCCAGCTGACCTACGGTATTTAAGGTACCTACCATCTGCCAGTTGACCTAAATTATTTTGCCAGAAGTTGAAAAAATGTCGAGTTAGAGGTAGATGAAGTACGGTGGCGCTGCGCGAAGGTGTTTTTTTACTACCTATAGAAACCTGAGGATGTCGTTTGCCCGCCACCTCGTGTGGGCACGTGTTAATTCCCATAGATTCTGGCACGTGCACGATGACAATTTCGTAAAGGTAATGCAATGTGATTGCAAGCAACCAATTACAAAAGCAATCGCTTTGTTTGCGGTGTCAAACTTCAGGCTATACTACCGCAGTGGTAAAAAAAAACCTGCATACATACCTTAGGTGCTAAAAATTTCGAATTTATAGCAAGAGCGCATTTTTAAAAATTTTTTTCATCGTAAGATATTTTATTAAGCAAAATTTTTGAGGTGTTTAAAAGGGTAATTTCAACTGCGAAAAGGTCAAGCTGGGTCAAAAAAGAAAAGGTCAAACGAATTAAAAGTCAAAATTTTAAAATTTGATTTGTTTTTTTCAAAATAATGTATAGTTCAAGATGAGTTCAATGATATACAAAACTTGTTAATCAAGCAATGCGTTTTTTAGTTAGGAAGCATCAAAGATGAGTCTACAAGGTGACCTCCCAAAAATGCCTCGGGCTATAACTCTGTCACTGTTGGTCGGAGGGGGCTGAGATTCTCACAGCCATGCTCCTGGCCCAAAAATATCCCGGAGACAAAGTTTCAGATTTTTCTAGACATGGTGGTGTCAAATTGAAATATTTTTGGTCGTTTTGTCCTGGAATGCCCCACAGGTCACTGTCGATTTTCGTGCTAGGGAGTTCTTGGCCATAAGTTGAGAAAGATGATTGATGAAGTGACGAAATAAGGACTACGGTGTGCTTCAAACGATTGCAAATAATGTTTGAATTCACACCTTGCCACTAAAGATTGTATTTAAGAAACGTACGCAAAATGTATTGAAGTGGTCTGTAATCGCGTTTCCAAACACGCCCATAATCATACGCGGATCCAGCATTGCCGATCGTGGGGGGGCACCTCCCCGGGGGCGCCATCCGGACCAGGGGGGTGCCACTTTTGACCGGAAAAACCTATCATCAGGTGGGCACCAAATCCTGTCGGTGGGCGCCGATTTTCGCATCCTGGGGGGGGTGGGAAGCGACATTTCAGGGGGGCACCATCGACCTTTCAGGGGGCGCCGTGACCATTTCAGGGGGCGCCGAGGGTCGATGGGGGGGCACGTGCCCCCCTTTGCCCCCCTGGATCCGCCTATGCCCATAATGTGTAATGATTCAATGCTTGAACTGGTTTTTGCCCCATTGAAGATTAAATAATTGAATAGCGCAGGAAATTGACTTGAAAATATTTTTCTCAGGAGGTCCAATATTTTCAAAGTTATGAATAAAAAACTATGGTACAATTACAAGTGGTTCTTTTGAATCCAGCAGTATTCGTCCGGACATGGTGAATCTGAACCGAAAATAAGTTTCTCCTGTTTTCCTGAGGTCCGCTTGAAGATGCGCAAAAATGTCATCTTAATGATCTTGTTGTTGAAATAAGAAATGCTTTCGCATGTGAGATCGGTGAAGATCTAACGGGCACTATTTCAGGTGAATAAATCAGGTCATGCGGGTTTTACCCTTTTGGCAGAAGGGAGAGGGAAGGCTTTGCGAAGCAAGCGGGCATACAACTGAAGGGGGGCTCAGCAAAACTGAGTGGGTTTACAACCAAAGGGGGGCTCAGCGAATCGAGCGGGTTTGCTAGTATTTCTCTATTTAGGCTCGGGGAAAACATTTCGATGGTTATCATATCACCAGTAGCCAGCTTCAACAGCCAGCCAACGAAATGATGGATATAGTCTTCTCTTCAATTCACGGTTTTCGTGTAAGTCGCAACAGAGCTAAGCTTGATGGAAGACTACTGATGAGCAAGATTGAGTATTAGCCACGGCCGTGGGGTGGAGAGTGTAACGAGGCAAATTAATAGTAATGAAATGTCACTAAGTGACGCCACCAAGTCGTTAAAAAGCTCTCTGAACTCCCCAAAATGAGATGATGGTTCATGTGTTTAGCATACACCTCTCGAAAACTGATGGAATTGCGGGACTCCTTAGCTGGCTAGGGTGAAATTGGTGCCGGATATCGACACTGGCTTATTTTGCGATTGTTAAATGCTGTCTGATGATATTTAAAGATTTTAAAAAGAGCTATTACGTAGAAAAACGTATCGAGTTACGTCCAAAATGTTAATCTATTGCATTTCGAAAGGTAAGCCTATCCTTTAGGATTTACAAGCAAAGCTAAGCCCATAGCAGATGGTTTGTTCGCCTCGCCTTGTTGCATCTAATATGCAAAGGCCTACGAGTGGAGCTGACAACATGTGAAATATTGATATGTGTATGCATGTAAGTTTGGCATACTACTGCTCTGGCTAATTATAACAATATGTAAGTACGTGAAGCTGGAACTGATGAGAGGAGATGCGTCCTTTCCTTTTTATTAATATGCAAGCGCTGGCGGCCCCGGGGAAGTCAAAGAAGCCCTCCAGGCGCCCCGATATCCTGCGATTCTCTTAGAATAAGTTTACGATATTCGGCCTTCGCCCGCTTCCGCCTCCCTCAACCATCCGTCTGTATCCATCAGATGTAGTTACCAACTAGATTTATCAGCTTTGGAACACGTTCATTGAAAAGCCATTGTGAAGATATAAATGTGAAATAATAAATATATAAGTGTGAATTCCTTGACCTTAGCCAGCACGTCACATTGCCAACTCGTGTGCAGAACACCCTTGATCTGGTGTTGTCTAGGGGTGAGTGAGTGCTGAACGTAACGTGAGTGCTGTACCCAGGAAAAGCACGATCGCCTCTGATCATGACGAGGTTGTAATCTCGTTCGTTATACGTACACAGCCTCCTCTGCGAGCTACACGCTCTGCGGCTTATAACTACCGCCGAGCTGATTTTGATGGGCTCCGAGCAGCTTTAAGGATGGCTCCCTGGCATTTGTTGGACGGTATGGATATCGACGAAGCTGTATCACTATTTTATTCTCTTGTTGACGCCGCCATCCGTGATCATATACCATTAGTTGTTCCCAAAAAACGTTATCCGCCATGGTTCAACGCAGAGGTCAGGCGTGCACTGAAAATGAAGCAGGCTGCCTTTGAACGAATGAAGCGCCAGCCTGGTGATGAACGTGTGAAGGCGGACTTTGCTGACAAGCGCGCTGCTTTCAAACACTTGTCTAGTCAGGGCTACTCACAGTACCTGAAAGGTCTTGTTTCAGACTTTACAAACAACCCGAAACGTTTTTGGACTTTTATGAAGTGTTTTAAACAGACGAAGGGAGTACCAGTTTTAGAAAGCAATAACGTACTTTTTACCGACGACACAGACAAGGCCAACCTATTAAACCGTACCTTTTCTTCTAAATTCTCTGACCCTAATGCTGTAAATTTCCCTGACATACCTTTTAGTGTGGATGATCGTTTGATTGCCTTCACTGTGTCAGAGGAAACTGTACGTCGCTTGCTGCAAGAATTGGTTGTAACCAAAGCCTGCGGTCCTGATGGGTTAAGTGCTCGCGTGCTTCGCGAATGTGCTGGAGAACTGGCTAGCCCTCTGTGCAAAATTTTCAAAATGTCCCTCAACTGTGGAATTTTTCCTGAGCAGTGGGGAGAAGCAAATATTGTTCCGATATTCAAAAAAGGGTCACGAAAAAATCCTGACAACTACCGCTCTGTTTCACTGCTGCCTCTTTGCGCCAAAATTTTTGAAAAAATAGTATGCAACCAGATTTACCACCACGTCCGGCCTCATCTTTCTCCATGTCAGCATGGATTCCTGCCAAATAGATCATGTCAATCTAATCTAGCATCTTTTCTGGCACACGGGTGGAAAGCCATTTCTGACAGCAGTCAGCTAGACGCAGTTTACACAGATTTCTCGAGCGCGTTCCAAAGTGTTAACCATCGTCTTTTATTGTACAAACTGCAGCAAATGTATGGTATTGACAACTTAGCGTTGAGATGGTTGAGTTCTTATCTTGGCAGACGTAAGAAGAGAGTGGTGCTGAACGGAAAAGTTTCGGATTGGGCTCGTGTGGCCTCAGGCACACCAGAGGGAGGGCTCATCTCTCCGTTGTTGTTTTCAGTTTTCGTAAACGACCTGCCACAAGTAGTTTCTACCAAGTGTTTGCTTTTCGCGGACGATCTGAAAATATTCCATCAAGTGAAATCCCAAAATGACGTTAACACGTTACAGTAAGACCTGGACGCAGTAACAAGTTGGGCTGCTGCCTGGAAGATGAATCTAAACGCCTCAAAATGCAAGTCTTTCAAAATCTCTTTAAAACGCAATCTCATTGATTCGGCCTATAAAATCAACGGAACAATTTTGGAGAACGTTTCTTCCATAAAAGATTTGGGAATCATTCTTGACCAAAAGCTTACATTTTCCGACCATATAAACTCGATGGTTTCCAAAGCAAACAGATCACTCGGTTTATTAATCAGAACCTTCCAGACAGCCTCCCCTAGATGTAAGCTGGATAAGAAGGCCGCTTTGGCGGCTTTTAATGCAAATGTTCGGTCAGTTTTAGAGTATTGTTCAGTGGTTTGGGCTGGAGCCGCAAAATGTCATCTGGATCGTGTAGAAAGAATCCAACACAAGTTTTTGATGTGGCTTGCGAACCATGTTGACCCAGCCTGTCCATCATTAGGTTACGAGGAATTGACGAAGTTTTATGATGTTCGTACTTTATTGGCAAGGCGTGTACAACATGACATTTTATTCACAAGCAAGGTTTTTAGAGGTCTCATCGCATCATCTCATCTTTTGGAATGTTTCTCGCTCCATGTACCATCTAGAACTACCAGGAATGCTAGTGCAACTTTCTTAAATGTGCCTTTAGGTAGAGTGAACACGATACAATCATGTGTGTTTGTGCGGGCTCCTCGCGTTGTTAATAACTTTTTAGCGTTCTCACCAACCTGCGATATTTTGACGGATCCCATTGGACGACTTAAAAAGTGTATCGCCTCTTTTACGACTCTACAATCAGCTTTCATAGGTCAGTGACCAGATTGATTATCTGTGTTTGTTGTGTTAGAAATGTTTTTTGCCCGTTTTAGGAGTAGGCTGTTGGTGATTATGCATTTTTATCTTTCATTGACTTCACCTATAATTGGGTATGTGCCTGTTGGTGATTAATACATATACAGAGATACAGAGAAGTTGACCAAATATCGCTTGAATGGTAATTTAATTGGTATAAGTTGACTGCACATTAGGACATATTGCCAAGGACTGCGGTGTTGCAATCGTTACTGATCTTTTTTTTGCTATGTGCGGTCAATATTGAGCCTCACATCAGACAATGGTGGCGGTACATGGCATGCTGTGCCGCTCCTGCAAAAACATTTTTGAACTGAATTGCAAATTCCGGAGCGAAGTATTGACGCCTTTTCCTCCAAGCGGACACGGCTGACCGGTTTGTGGGCGGTCCTGGAGCGTGGTGTCAGGCCTGGCATCACCCGGAATGCCAGTTTCCGGTCTGTGCAGGCGGCTGGGTGGTGGGCTCAGTTAAAGCGGCTGGGCGGTCACACCTGCTGAGGCAGCTCAGCCGCCTCCGTCGGCCGCGCTGCCGCCAGTCTGCTCCGCGCCGCTAGCAAAGAAGGGTGCCTGCCCCTGGGGTCGCGGTTAAAACGACGGTGGCACGTGACCAGCCGAGGCGAACTGTTTCTCATCGTGACTATTGAGTGCTGCGACAGTCTGCAGCAGATCAAGGAGAAACGGTCCACCCAGAGGCCCAGGTGTCAAGAGAAGGCGCGTCTTCTTTCCATATGGGACTGGCGTGTTGTTGTCTTCGTGAGCTGCGAGACGTATGTACCGGCTGGGTCTGGATAAGCTAGTGGAACGTACAGTGGTAGTCTGAATGTGCGTGATCATACGGAGGTGGTGAGAGGAGTGCTTCGCCTGATTTGGTGAAAGCTAAGTGGTGAATACGGGTAGCTGGCAGGCAAGTTGATTGTGAGGTAGTCGTGTGCGAGCGCAGAGCGCTGGCCCGCAGCTACCGTCCTGGTCTTCGGTGTCACTGATACGGCAGGGGGCTTCAGCTGCAACGCTGAGAAGTGGAGCTTAGGGTGAGGAACACCGCCGAACCTGTTAAAGGGAGCTACGGAGCTGAAACGTCACAAGAGACATCGGAAAGAAACGGGATCTCGGACGCATCGGCTTGGTGCGTGGCAGCAAGCTGACTAGTGAAGTAGCTAGTACAGTAGGCTCAGCAGATCAAGGAGAAACGGTCCTAAAGCTGACTTCAGACAGACGCGTGTTGTCGCCATCGTCGAAAGAAGGCTGCCACCTATAATTAAGCTTGCCAGAGCCATTTGCAGTGCCGGCCGTAGCCGACCTGAGTTTTGCGGCGTGTGTCACCAGAAAGGCGTCGTGAACAACGCGCCTGTGGAAGCGGTTGCAGCCACAGCCAAACACCGGCACCAGTTGTAAACCTTAGTGTGTGAAGCAGCCGACAGGAGGTCCGGGCGCTGTTTGGCGCGGCAGAGGTGTAGCTGGACTCGCCGTATGGTGGTGGGGAACGGACCGCCGGAGGCGCTGTCTCCGGGTGCCCGCTGGGTCTCGGTAGCTGCTGAGGACGCCGGCTGTTGTTCCGGCCCGTATCAGCTGATTGCGGCCGCCGGTGCCGAGCGTCGCGTCTCGGTGCGCCGGCCCACAGCCATGCCGTGCGCGCCGCCAGCCTCGGCGCGCTGCTGTGTGGTGGTGCCGCTGCGGCGCGGCGTGCTGGCCGTGGCCGCTCTCCTGCTGGCCGTGCAGCTGATGATGACCACCGCCGCCGCCACACTCTACTGCGTCGCCGGCGACATGATCCGGGCCGACGTGCGGCCTCGGCTGTGGCTGCTGCACTGGCACAACCTCAGCACGCCCGAGCAGCACTTCGCCGCGCTGGACGCCACTGAGCAGTACGTGGCGGTGCTGGAGCGGGGCCTGCTGGCCGTGCTGACGCTGAGCGCCGCCGGAGCGCTGGCCTGTGCCCTGCTGCTGCACGGCGCCCGGCTCAAGCGTGCGCCGCTGCTGCTGCCCTGGCTGGTCTGGCACGGCTGTCTCCTGGTGCTTGGGTCGGCCGTCAGCGCCGGAGGACTGGTCTTTGGCGCCATCCAGGTGGCCCGCAGCTGGCTCATCTGCAGCGTGGTGGGCCTCCTATTAGCTGCCGTGATCTGGTACTGGTATGTACAGGTTTTTTTGTTCTACCTGAGCATCCGGCCGCGGCCGGGCGGACGACACGATACGTACAAAATGTCGCCACTGCCCACCTACGATAATATGTAGCAGCACGTGGATCAACGGACAGCTCGACGCACGAACTTGTCATCCGGGGAATGTCCATGCCTGTTCCGGCCGTCGCTGCGGCGGCGGTGGACTGACCGTTACGAACAAACATTTACCGCTCAGGGCGGTCTTCAAGAAGTGCCATTGACAAATATACAGCGGAATTCGGCATCGCACTCTGCACACCTTGATTTGCCCCCCGCCTTTTAATCCATGCATTTATTCTTGCTGATTTCTTTAACGTTGGAAACAAAAGAGAGTTTCTAATTGACTTTGGCCTGGGCGCCAAATGGCCGTTGCAGCCGGCCGTGATGTCGGAGTCTGGTGGCGGAGTTTCGGCGCAGAAGGCGGGGTGCAGCTCCCGCCGGTGATAAAGTCGTGGCGGCGGCACGACGAACCTGGGCGGAACACACTGAGTGCCGCGTGTGTCGATACATTTGTACATTTGTTTAGTGCAGACCGGCGGCTTAGACTGGAGCGGTACAGTGCCGGAGTTTGGGACCTCGTCGGTATGAAATGACTGTCGTGTGCCAAGTTCTGTTGTCACCGTTTTCAAACGGAACGTGTAGAATGTTTCCAGTGTTCCGAGGATGATGAGACTATCCTGTCCTTGCTTCCCGAACAGAAATACTGAAGGAAGTAGTTCCTGCGGGATAAAGGCCGAGGATACTCATCTTCGTTGAGAAAACTGGTTTGCCTTCGCGCTCAAAGATTTACCTGTACTGAATACAGAGATACAGTCACCTATAAAAGGGGGAAGATCCGTTTCTTCTGCACCTATGTTTTCCTTTGTACCTGAGCGTTTGAATTGACGCGGGGCTGTTGGGCTACTTGTCCTGCCAACTGTTGTCGCAGAGCAAAGGATCAGCATGTTTTGCTTGGCTATGGGCTACTTCATGTTACTGAGGCACCGCTGTTGTGTGCTGTTGCGTTCGACTGTGCTGTGCGAATTTGTTTATCCATGTTTACACAAGGCATTGCGTTGGCTGTACGTGATCACTCGAAAACGGCATCCGCCATATTACCCGCGCCAGTACAGTAAGGCTGCCACCACCCATGCTGATAGACAGTGGCTGGGGAGCTGGGTTTGGCATTGGACACAAGGCTGTGATATGTTCGTGACGTCAACAGTGGATCTAAAGCCATTAACATCAGTGTGAGAGTGATACTTGTTTTCGAACTGCATAAGATGATGTCATTGTTGTCACACATATGGTTAAGACATCGGTGTCCTCACTTGAGAGGACCCCGCCGTCTTTTCTTTTGATAAAACACGGTAACATTTGTATACCGCTGCAAGTAAGGAACGCCCGTCCAGGAATTTTACTGTAAGGCGACATTAAGAGCCCAATAGAATTGCCAATTTCCAGCCAGAAGAAGCTTATCAACACCTCTGTTTCCCCACCTTTTTCTAGCTTCAAAGATATGAGGGCTGCTGCGTAAACGGGAGTAGAACTTGCCGCTGACAGAAAGGTCATTGTGCGCAATGATTTTTCTGTGTATTGTTCTGACGTGAGTCACTGGATCGAAGTTGTGTAAAATGAAGGTGGAATACATTTCAGCCATTGATTTAGACCGAGTGAGCTTTGAGGCGCTAGCAAGCAAGCGGACGCGGTCATGCTGGTGTCAAGCTCCGGCTTTTTCTACCTATCGACCTATGCATGCACAGTGCACACCCAATCGCGTAGATGTATTTCCACCATGAAGGGCATCCACAACTCCTTCGCACATATCAAACCGATCGAAAATGAAGCAACTCAGTAGTCTTCATTTCAGGCATGGCGTAAAACTTATGGATCGGGACAAGGACAAACTTTTTCGTGGTGCTTTTTGCCGGAAGGGGCACGGGGTGACGCTTAACACCCGCACTGGAGGGGGTCTGGCACTAACGCGCACTGGAGGGGGGGTCTGGTAGGCCCCTAAGATCTCGGAAACTAAGAGGTTTAGAAAAACGCCGCTTGGTAGGTGGATGGGGCTATAGTGATCTACATGATGACAAATTTTCATTGACCTAGGTCAATATCTTCAAGGTCAAACGAGGTCGTAAAGGTCAAATATTGGCCATGCTGGGGATCGATTGGTAAATGCTGTGATTATGCGGGAAAATGGCGGGAATAAGCTAAAGGCGGACAAGGATCATAGACAAGAGGTCTCAAAGAGGCTTCCCCACAACTTTTGGGTCAAGGTCATTCAAGGTCATTGACCTTTAAGGTCACCATATGGTATACTACTTATAATGTACACTTTGACTAACACTGTAGCCACTGTTTGGCGGGAAATGAGGATTGACCTTTCCCAATGACCTGTGACCTTGACCTTTGTATTGGGGTACCCTATCGATGACGTCATAGCATAATATATGTCAGACCGGGTAACGTCATTTGGCCGGACGCACAGTGGTCAGTGACCTTGAAAGTGCAGATATGACCTTGACCTGTGACCTTTGACCTTGACCTTGACCTTGACTTTCAAGTGAAGTGACCTTGACACATAATCCCGGTTATATGGAGTTGTGACGTCACCACTCGGTCTCCAATGCAAGCTAACTGGTCCGACCGCGCATTTACGGCGATCTCAAAATGCAGGTCTTACTTTGAAAGCCTACAAGTCTAAAAATTTCCGACCGATTTTCGAAAAGTCTTCACCAATGGACGCGCTATTAAATTCTATTAAATGTGGCTACGTATCGTTTTTCGGCTATGGGCGGTTCTCCGGCCACCTCGGAAAAACAGGTGGGGGGCCTCCGAGGCCCCCCTCCAGTGCGCGTGTTAACACGCGCATTGACTGAGCCACCTTCGCTTTGACGAGGGGGTGGCGGGTACCTGCCCCCCTAAGATCTCGAGAATCACGGTAGGTAGCGAAAAACGGTAAACGGCGTTGGGTAGCCCATCCACTTCTCCATCGAAAATATTTGTAATATTTTTTGTCAGGTCACATTTAAGGTCACGAGAGGTCAAAACATGCCGTAATAGGGATAACATGTAAATTACGTTTTTCGACCATTACATCTGAACAAGTGAAGATAGAGCAAAACCACTTGAACTGTATGAATCCTCGCAGCAAGCCGAATCGAATGATATATAATTTGACCTTGCTAGGTTAAATCAAAGATTTGACCTGACCTGAGGTCAGGTCAGGGTCAAATTATATAAAATGTATATCATTAGAACCTCAAAGCCAAGGCGAGTCCAATGCAGCTAAAATAAACGCTCTACCGCTATCGGTTACTGAGTTATACAGTACAAAACCATTTTTCCCATGTATTTCCAATGGAGAGGTCATGCCTCGTACCTGACCTTAGGTCATTGATATCAAAAATACCGGAACATATTTTAGAGAACTCGGTGGGCCCATTATGTGATATGAGTTTCTATCGGATAAGTTCACCCTGCTCCGACTTATGCTATCTTAAACTTTTTTGAGGTCAGGTCACTTGACCTGTACTGGTAACCTGACCTGAGATGACCTAACCTTAAGATTTTCACAGAAGTTGTAAAAATGATGAGGAAAAAGCTATACCAAGTACGGCGGCGCTACGCGCCGCCGTTTTACTACTGTCTCCGAAAAACCCGAGGGGGGCGGGTGCCTGCCCCCCGTCAATGCGCGTGCTAAACAGTCACTGGCCTGTCAAAAAATATCGTTGTGCTGAAATAAAACATACATTGGTATGAAGGCATAGGCAGTGTCACTTCCATGAAAAAGGTATCGATTAAGATTTCAAGATTTCAAGTTTTTTTTCGAAACTTTACGTATGTATTGACTGGGTACACGAATCCCAGAAGAACATCGGCAGTTGGAGTCAGAGGCTTCTACGGTAAGGACAACATAATCACTCTCCAAAGCTAAATGCCAATGACACTTACGATGCTAGAAACTTAATCATTGTACAAGCGGATCCAGGACTGCTGATTGGGGGAGGGGGTGCCATCCGGACCAGGGAACGCCACTTTTGGAGGCAAACCTATCAGGTGGGCGCCAAATCCTATCGTAGGGGCGCCGATGGTCGTATCCTGGGGGTGGATATGGACTTTCGGGAGGATGTCATTCAGTCTCCCAAAACTGGTTTTGCACTAGAATGCTGACTATGTGGAAAATTCATTCGTTACAATATTGTGGGTTTGTTTGTTTAAGTTAAGAAATAAATTTTCATCAAAATTTCCGTTACCAAATTCTTGAAGAGTTCATTTTCACCACGATCATTAAGCTGTGCTATAAAAGCTCCACTTTAAGAGTGAACGGAAAATTTATTAAAACAACACAGCAGTGAGAGGAAAATTCAGCATGCCCGGGTGTCGCTTTCCACCCAGCACCCTGAGATTTGGGACAGTGATGCGATTTTAGAGAACAATAGAAAACAAGTTTTGTGAAAGAGAACATCACCACTGGAGATTAAAGAAAAGAAAAAATATGCAACAATTGCACATCAGTGAAGCAAGGTCAACCATGTCACAGACAAGATGGATCACAAACAACGAAATTTATCAGATCGAAGACGAAATGAAAACGAAGCCGAAGAGTCGAACATTTTCATCCTCATATTATTTTATTTTAAATGTTCGAAGTGTGTGTGCGATTGTGTGTATGTTTTTTTACCGGTACCTAATCCTTATCCTTATCCTTACTCTACCTGGAGGCTGTGAGCGCATGCGCCTGTGGCTGCAGCGACCCCTCCAGGTAGAATCCCATTTTCTTGATCCTCACCTTTCCTCATCCTTCCCATCTCCTTCCATAGCTTATAATCACTTCATACTCATTGCGACAACACTTTAAAAGCCACCTCATTTGTGTGGAAGTGTGAGAAATACATGATACATGATCCCCTTTCAGGAGGCGGCGTGACTATTTTAGGGGGCGCCAAAGGTCAATCGGGAGGAGGAGCCCCACTGACCTCCAGGATCCGCCTATGCCTACAATCTAAATATAATACAGTACATAAAACACACGGATTACAGTTCAAATACAAAACACCACACAGAAGCGGCTGCACTTTTTTAAAAAGGTTCTTCCTATTTCAACTACTGTACAATGTTTAAGGTAAAGGCCGAGTTAGTATTGTTTAGAACTGGTTTAATTTCATGTATATGAAGTGATTCTAAAATTCTGAGGTCAATGTTAGATGAGCTTCTATTTACTACCGTGAATTGATCTAAGGTTATGGGTGTATCACACTCAAAAGAGTGGTCTCTGATTGCCGAAGAATCTGGAGTTGTTAACATTTTTTTAGTTCTTTCTGAAATTCCCTGGTGTTGCCTAACTCTGGAGATCAAACTACGCTGAGTAGACCCAACGTACGACGCTTGGCAAGAAGCGCAACTGTATTTGTACACTACTCCAGAAAGGCAATCTTTCGGAATCAAATCTTTAAACCGAAAAAAATGAACCAATAGTGAAGCTGTTTTTTAGCACTATCTTTGGGTCCAGAAAGGGGTAAAACTTTGCTAAAATTGAAGTCAATTCCTTTTGCATGTTCAATGACTGTTTACCGAAATAGGGGAGGACAAAATATTTCACGAGTTTTGGAACACTTAACTTTTGAGGAGGGTTGGCGTACCGTTTGTCAAGGAAACTCTTTATGGCCGTATTTACCATGTGAAGAGGGAAGCCATTACTGGAGAAAAACTTTTTTAGAAAATTAAGTTCGCAATCAAAGTTCTTGAAGCTAGAGCTGAGCATGAAGGCACGGAAGATGGCAGACTTAATGATGGACGTTTTTATCACCGAGGGAATAAAACTAAAGAAACTAGTTCCCAGCCCAGTAAAACTCGGCTTTCTAAAGACAGAGGTCTCGAGATTCTTACCTTTTCTTTCAATTCGGATGTCAAGAAAGGGGATACACCCATCTTTTTCAACTTCTTTAGTGAACTTCATTTTCGGATGTTGACTATTTAGATAGTCTAGGAATTTATTAGCATGGGTCTCTTTCTGAAATATCACAAACGTATCGTCAACATATCTCCTATAATATTTTGGACGGAATTCCGAGGGGCACTTTTCAAGCCAACGTGCTTCATGGTGACATAAGAATATATTTGCAAAGGACGGACCTAGGGGTAGTCCCATCCCTACACCGTCCTTCTGTTTGACTAGTTGTCCGTTGAAGAGAAAATAGGAGCTTTTGACAGCCATTTCTAAGATTGAGTGGAAAAGTTTTTGGGTATGCCGGACACTTGGGAACAGTTTTTGAACAAAGAATTAACAGCTATATCTATAGTTTCATGGACAGGTATATTGGTGAACAAGTTTTCGACATCGAAGCTGGCAAGTACCATGCCCGGTAAAAAAGTGCTTTTAAAAAAGTGCAGCCGCTTCTGTGTGGTGTTTTGTATTTGAACTGTAATCCGTGTGTTTTATGTACTGTATTATATTTAGGTATGCCTTCGGCAATTATGCCTCCTTGAACTTAATGCCTACAATCTTATATACATAAAATCCGGGCTCATTTATGAACTTCGGTGGGTGCACTTTAGGTACCCGATTCGTAATTGTGGCATCTGCAAGGGTTTGTAGAACACGGAAACACGTAAACATTTGAATTATTTGATGACTTATTGCTGAAAAAATAGAATCCATTTGACCATGGCATATATTCTAATGCGATAACTGCAAAAAAGTCATCTGAATGATTTTGCTTAAGGGGACATTATGAACCTTATGACCCTCTTCCCCTATTATCGTTAAGATTTTCGTGCTGTTCATGCTTAGAACCTTAAGTTGGAATCCTGCAGTTCTACAGGCATATACGAAGCTTAAAACTGTATTATGCTATCCATTTTGACTTGTTCTCATCGGTATTCTTTCAAATTTAGCCACCTCAATAATTTTCAAAAATCAAAGCCGCAGCTGGAGAAGGCACAATTTCTTAGGTATGACCTTAAATAATATTTTACCAATGATCAATGGTAACATTGGCAATATTCCGCCCTTATCATATTTTTAAGTCATAACGACCCAAAAACGTCTTCATCGTCGGCGTTCTTGATGACATATCGACG
This sequence comes from Lepas anatifera, assembly GCA_034440635.1. NCBI lineage: Eukaryota > Metazoa > Arthropoda > Thecostraca > Lepadidae > Lepas > Lepas anatifera. The sequence goes on along the minus strand of JAOTON010001336.1, from coordinate 127,978 downwards.
ATAGTGATGCTGTTATCAGTAGGTCATAATGAGATAGATTTATTTGTCTCGGAAAAAATACAAACGACCGTGTTATAGTCTATCGTATGTGTCTATCAAAATAGTATAAAAAGAAATACCAAGACAGCCCTAGCTAATATGTGAGTTAGTTCCATGTGTGTTTGGTCTCCCCCAAGCAAAGTAAAAGGATGACCCATTTTCCTACAAATTAAAAAGTTGACCAAACAACAGATCTAGTCTGCCATGCAAACTCCAGAATACTACTTTGTTACAGCCAAATCTTTCAGAATTGCGCTTGAAGAAAACTAGCACCCCTCGTTAAGCACGAGCCACGGACCATAGTAGAAACCCTGGCCCTAACATACATGGAGATTGGTCTGTAATAAGCAAGGTACGGCAATGTAAGTTTTGCTGTGATAGGGTCCCATCGTAAAAATGTTAAGCCCCTTACGAAGAAGCCGAAGCTTCGTGTCAAATCTAGGTCTAGTGCTATCTGTGATATGACCTATCAGGGGGCGCAAACTTGCGTGGTGTGGACGCCAAGAGGGTGCCAAGTGGGTCGGTGGGGAGGGGCACCTGCCCACTTTCCCCTGGCTCCCTAAGGAGTTATGGAAGGCACGTTTGTTAACCAGGACTGAAGACCCAATCCATCTCCGAAAGATGCAAAAAATTGGGACAAATCGGAATCCGTATCCCAATTTCTGGCCAATCTAATCCAGCCCGTCAATATATATCCATTCGAAGACATGGGTGGATCCACCATTTGGGCAGGAGACACGTGGTCGGAGGGCAGCACCATCCGGACCAGGGGTGGAGGGCGCCAGTACCTGTCAGGTCGGAAGGGAGCACCATTCGGACCAGGGGTGGAGGGCGCCAGTACCTGTCAGGTCGGAGGGGAGCACCATCCGGACCAGGGTTGGAGGGCGCCAAGACCTGTCAGGTCGGAGGGGAGCACCATCCGGACCAGGGGTGGAGGGCGCCAATACCTGTCAGGTCGGAGGGGAGCACCATCCGGACCAGGGGTGGAGGGCGCCAGTACCTGTCAGGTCGGAAGGGAGCACCATCCGGACCAGGGGTGGAGGGCGCCAGTACCTGTCAGGTCGGAAGGGAGCACCATCCGGATCAGGGTGGAGGGCGCCAATACCTGTCAGGTCGGAAGGGAGCACCATCCGGACCAGGGGTGGAGGGCGCCAAGACCTGTCAGGTCGGAGGGCAGCACCATCCGGACCAGGGTTGAGGGCGCCAATACCTGTCAGGTCGGAGGGCAGCACCATCCGGACCAGGGGTGGAGGGCGCCAGTACCTGTCAGGTCGGAAGGGAGCACCATCCGGACCAGGGTGGAGGGCGCCAGTACCTGTCAGGTCGGAGGGCAGCACCATCCGGACCAGGGTTGGAGGGCGCCAATACCTGTCAGGTCGGAAGGGAGCACCATCCGGACCAGGGGTGGAGGGCGCCAAGACCTGTCAGGTCGGAGGGCAGCACCATCCGGACCAGGGTTGGAGGGCGCCAGTACCTGTCAGGTCGGAGGGCAGCACCATCCGGACCAGGGTTGGAGGGCGCCAATACCTGTCAGGTCGGAAGGGAGCACCATCCGGACCAGGGGTGGAGGGCGCCAGTACCTGTCAGGTCGGAGGGGAGCACCATCCGGACCAGGGTTGGAGGGCGCCAGTACCTGTCAGGTCGGAGGGCAGCACCATCCGGACCAGGGGTGGAGGGCGCCAAGACCTGTCAGGTGGGTGTCAATACCCACGTGGGTTTGGGAAGCGACATTGGGGGAAGGGGGGGGCGCCAGCGACATTTCACGGCTCGCCGTGACCATTGCAGGGCGTACCGGAGGCTTGATCGTGGGGACAGGGGACGTGGCAAGTGCCCCCTCCTGTCCTGGATCCACCCAAGTTCAGAGATCGTATTATTGACACTCTATGCTTTCAAATGGTATCCAGAAATTGTGTAGCCTTTTTGAACCCAAGAAATACTTTTTTATTTATTACGCGGAAGAAAATCCGTCATGCGTTAGGTTTAAGGCAGAACTCGGTAACCTGACCGTACATGATATGGGGTTGTGGCCACAGTGTTATTATTCATAACTATATAGATACAAGAAGCCGCCCGTCCCCTGAGGCCAATCTCCTCGGAGGTGTTAGCGAAAATCCAAGGGGGTCCGATCTGGTGGCGAATCCGCGGCGGTTGTTTGGGAGGGCAACGGGACCAGGGACCGTGGTTCGTGGTAGACACTGGGTTTTTTTAGCTTTCGGGGGAGCAACTGCCTTCTTCCCCGATCTGGATCCGACAGTGGTCCGATTAGACGGGGGTAAAAGGATTGGAGTAAAAGGCCAGCTGGAAGGTCAGTGTACTGTCCATAGTTGCTTGAATTATTGCTGATCGATCCTGAACCATAGGGCAAACGGCTCACGTAATTAAAGCCATGCGTTTTCTATTAATGAAAACCTGTGGAAGCAAATTCCATCTCCCCTGAATCTTAAATAGTCCGGTCAAGTTAGCATTTACATGTCATAAAATTCTAGCCCCCCATAATATACACGATTGTGTTTGCAATTGATAGGGGCGTAACGTACCCAAAATCCGCAAAAATCTACCGAGCGGATATTTTATAACAGGGGTGCAAAGTTCCACGTGCCAGAGAAAAACCAGATGTTTCAAAGTATAACGTTGTGGTGTGTCGAGCCTGCAACATCGTCCCAATGGCTATAATTTTTGGGAAGCAGGTACATACGATACTGGTCAATTCAAACAACCTTAGCCGGCCGGTGGCCTACCCTCGGTTTGCACGTGCTGCACATGCAAAGTCAAAATTGTGCAATTTTGCCCTTATTTACATTGCTTCCGTTAGCTCTCTTATCGATGTTTATTGTCGGATTAATGTTTTTGTTTGTCATGGCATTATGCAATGTATTCTAAAGAGACACACAAAAATTAGGTCTCTAACTGTAACGGTTTGCTGCTGAAAAGCTTATTTGCTAGGACATGTCGGGATCCTTCACTTTATGGATTGCGCATTCAACACCCATTTTGAGGCCAAATTAATCTTAAAAACGTTTAATCCGGCTGCATAATTACATGAGTTGGTTGCTTATTCATCACCTGTCTCATTCTGAAGTGGTTGGCAATGAAGTAAGAACCACTAGGCCAACAGGTCCCTGGTTTACTGTAATGATGGCTCCAATGTGAAGATATATTCTTTTACGGTATCTTCAGGGTGGGGATGGATAAGTTCGCTATATAGCCCTGGCAGCTGAAGCGCCCTAAAACCCGAGATTTCTAAGCTCTGGATTATTATTTTGTAGCAGTAAACAGTAGAATTTGACGTGCCGGTGTGGTCCGGTTCGAGGCAGTTGGAGTTCCACGATGCGAGGTGGGATATTTCTCGTGATCTCGATCGTGGTACTAAAGATTCTTGGTAACGATTTGCCTTAATTTGAAAATTGAAATAGAAGTGATAATATTTGAAAAAGTAACGACCAAAACATTACTTCAAAATTAAAAACTAAAAATAATTTCACGATAAATTCATCAAATCGCTGTCAATTAAGGTTGGGACCTTTTGGTGGATAGTGTAAATCACGGACACATTTTTGGGCCTGTAAAATTAGAAGTCGGTTGATTTTGATTTATAATATTTTTTTCAACTGGTGACAATAATTCCTGACCATTGATCACACACATCAGATTACACATCAGGTCAGGTCAAGGTCACTATCTAATCTGGCATAGTCAATATGCACATCAATCGACTCGTAGTAGCAATCGCAACGTAATGGCATCAAAATAAAAGCTGTGTAGTCATTTCCTGCACAGTTATTGATCCAAGTATGAAAATATGCGTAAGTACCCCAGATCACCTCTCAGAGGTCACAGGTGAAACATTGCAACAGGAACCTAGAAAGCAGACCAGGATACTACGATTTGGGAAATGTGAAGGTATTCTCAGCTTAATCTACACAAATACAGCCCAATTTCTGCTTTCTCCATGCATTTCCAACGGAGAGGTCATGCTCCGTACCTGACCTTAGGTCATCGATATGAAAAAACCCGGAATTTAACCTTCGCCCGGGTGGGGGTCTTTTTAGACCCCCCTCTCGGGTTTTCCGAAGTGGCCAAAAAACGGCGGCGCGCAGCGCCGCCAAACCTGGTCTAGCTGTTCCTTCATCATTTTTACATCTTTACTGCAAATTTTAGCTCAAGGTCATATCAAGTCAGGTCACCAGGCCAGGTGAAGTGACCTCACCTCAAAAAATGCTTAGGACCGCATAACTAAAAGAAGGGTTAATCGATCAATTTGAAACTCATACCACATATTGGGCCCACCAGGAGCTACAACATTTGTTCCGGGATTTTGGATATCGGTGACCTAACGTCATGTGCAGAGCATGACCTCCCCATTGTCAATACATGGGAAAAATCACGAAATGAGCTTTCTCAGTAAGTATGGATGGAATCAACTTCAAACATCGGTTACGACTTGCTCCCAGCCCATTTCTGAAGAAAATGCCAAAAATTTTGACTCGTGACCTTTAAAAGGTCACCTTAGGTCAAATAAGCATTTTTTGGTGTTTTACTCTATAAATTTTGAATAAACAAGGATAGAACTTTTATTTTGTCACCAAAGTGTTTGTATAGTCTCTGCAAGTCAAATGATATACATCATGACTATACCAGGTCAAGTTGGGTCAGACCGTTGACCTGGGTCAGGTCAAATTCTTAAATTTGACCTGGCATAGCAATATTATATATCATTCGATTCGTATTGACAAGAGGATTGCAATGGTGCATCAACTATGGCTGCATCTTGTTTGGTTTGGAAGCTATTAGCGAAAAAGTAAACGCCCTTATGCATGGATGGCTATGGACATTCCCAAGAATATGCCCAATATTCAGTGACCTGTAGCTCCCTAGACTTTGACCTGACACGAAAATGAATGCCACTGTAATGAAAGGGCAACTCAAGAGCTTTCGAATGATGTTAGAAAAATGCTTCTAGCTATCATAGTTTCTGAGATATATGAGGCTGTCTTAGTACACCTCATATTAGCGATTTTGACCTATTTTGACCTCTGGTGACCTTGATATTGACCTGACAAGAAAAATGACCGAAGTAGTTTCGATATCATTTTTGAAGAGTTTTCGATTGCCGTTTTGCGCTTTTTTCTAGCTCTCTTAGTTTTTGAGATCGTGGGGGTCTTTTTAGCCCCCCCCCCACCAGGGCGAAAGTGGCTCGTACCCGCCACCGGGGCAAGGGATATGTTGTAGTACTCGGTTGGCCCATTATGTGGTATCAGTTTCAATCCGATAGATTCGCCCCTTTCTTACTTATGACACCTTAAACATTTTTTAGGTTAAGTCACTTAACCTGCACTGGTGACCTGACCTGAGATGACCCAACCATAAAAGTTTGGGGAAAACTGCGGAATTAATCAAGGATGAGGTATGCCAAGTACTTCGCGCCGCCGTTTTTCGTGCCGCCGGTAAAACCCGAGGGGATGTTCAAACACCCCCCCCACCGGGGCGAGGGTTAAAGTATGAATGTGTTAACAAAATTTTGATATCGTAGTACGATATATTTTTACTAAATCAAACGACTCGTCACACGCTACCCCGCAAAACGGACAAAGCATCATAAATATGATTAAAACACATCAAAATCGGCACTCACAATCTTTCAGACTACTGTAAACAAAATTTACTGGAAAACCATAACACACACTTTCGCAGACATATTACGCAGTAATGACTGCTGATCTCGGCACCTTCTGCATTTGCAAAGCTCTTATTCCAAGAAACGCTCATGAGCATGGGTGGAGATCCAGGGAGGGGGGGGTGGGGAGTCAGGACCCCCTGATTTGGAAATCGAGAGAACCTGGGGAGCTTAGCCCGGGTCCTACACCTTCTGCTCTCACAAAATATTTTTTATCTATGAGTGCTTATAGCTCTATTCGCGGTATTTGTGAGATGGGCTGAGTTATAATTTGACCTCTGTCCCTTTGCATCTCCTTTGTAGAAGGTTACTAGAGACCAGGGGCAGCGCCACGGCGTTCCGTCACGACTATGCGTCAGGAAAGGTATATTTTCACTGAAAATATATTTTGCAGAAGGTTTCTGACTTGATCTCGGGATCCCTGACCCAGTGAAGGGCCCCTGAGAGATCACAAAATTGGTCGTCTGTACCCACAGTTATGTATCGGAAAGACATTGTAGTCGTAATTGGTGTATTTGCAGGAGGCCCGCTCTTTGTTATTCGCTATGGTTTTAGTGCTCGGGACAACGTGATGGAACCCTGCGTGAAAAGTGGTGGGCAGAGGAGGGACAACACATACTCCGCTCTCCAGGGGCGTAGCCAAGGGGAGGGGGCGGCAAGGACAGCCGCCCCCCCTGAGGGCTCGAAGGGCCCCCTGAGGACACGATTATGAAACAAGCAGGGCTCTTTTTACCCATCAAGGCCCTTTTGGCGCTGTCGCAGGGGTCCTTTTCGGGGCGCCGCCCCCCCCTGAGTGAAATCCTGGCTACGCCCCTTCCGTCCTCTCCCAAGTGGGGGGACGCGTCTCCCCGCCCCCAGCGGCAGGGTCCATGATTCTATACACGAAAAAGTATCAAGAAAGTCGTTTCATGAAAGCTATTGAATTTTTCACACATTCAAGGAACGAGTTTTAGTGGCATCATTTCTTTTTATTAAATTCCCTTTGATGTATGGTGCAGTTTTTGTCTTGAATTTTAGGGGAAAACCATCGAGTGAGGGATGGGGGGAGAAAGAGCTTAGGCAATGAACCAATTTTACGGAAACAGCATACAGGACCTAGCTATCGCCATACTGTAGCATGCTTCGGAATTTTTGGGTGATTTATTTATATCATCAAAATATTTATATTGTAATGATCGTTTTGGGCTATAAGGATGCGCCAACTGCTGGGATCATAAGACTTCTCAGAAGGTAAATACGCTAGACTTGAGCATTGAAAGGTATTTTGATTTCACACGCTAATGTTGTCTGCTGCTAACACGTTTTCATTGAGAACTAGATTAAAAAGCGCGCGGTACATTATAAGCACTATCCTTTCAAAAACCGAGTCAACGGCATAGGTTTATACCCGCATCTCATTTTGGGTTTCTGGAAAAAATCTGAATAAATGCTCAAAGTGTGTTGAAATATGCATGTCGGTTTTACCTTCCAAGAAGGTCATGATCCGGCTCGTGAAAAATCCTACCATCATACGGTTCCATATGGTATTTATAGGCATTGCCCGAATTTTAGTGTATTCATTTTCTTACGAAAAACATCCACTCCCATGCGGCCCCGACCAGACCGGGACCCCCCACCCCCCCTGGTTTGAAAAGAAATCTCCACCCCTGCTCATGAGTAACAAATTCAAGAAGAGTCCATGAAACAACGTGAGTCACGATGACAACCCTGCGGGAATGCAAAGCTCCATCACTTATAGCGAATAAAATATGAAGTTTTATATATTTGCAATCTCAGCATACACCAAATGTTGGCATCCAAATTATTTCATCCAGTTAGTCCGTTCCGCCAATATATTAGCGGACATTATACTGTCCTAGAATATGGCCCTTAAAAGAAGTTTCGTCCCATTCCATTTCGTTATAGCTCGAAAGTTTTAAAAATCGATCCAGTTCGGAATTAAACCTGGAAAACATATCTCATCCCGTCCAATTCTATGGTATTTTGAAATGTGTATCCCGTTTTCCACCCCATGCATATTTTTACGGCTTTGGCTGGCCCAAAAACCCTTGTAGTATGCTGTATCCCCGAAATGAAGGATCCCGACATGTCTCATCAGTTACGCTTCTCAGCAGCAAACCGTTACAGCCAGAAACCTAATGTTTTGTGTGTCTCTTTAGCACATGCTGCATAATGACATGACAAAGAAAAACAGTAATCCGACAATAAACATCGATAAGAGAGCTAACGGAAGCAATGAAAATAAGAAAAAATTGCAAAATTTTAACTTTGCACGTGCAGCACGTGCAAACCGAGGGTAGGCCACCGGCCAGCTGAGGTTGTTTGAATTGGCCAGTATCATATGTACCTGCGTCCCAAAAATTATGGCCATTGGGACGATGTTGCAAGCTCGACACACCACAACGTTATATTTTGAAATTTCTGGTTTTTCTCTGGCACGTGGACTTTGCACCCCTGTTATAAAATATTCGCTCGGTAGATTTTTGCGGATTTTTTTATATGTTACACCCCTATCAATTGTAAACACAATGGTGTATCTTATGGCGGGGTCCGAATTTTATGACCTGTTCCCATTATAAAAATGTTAACTTGACTGGACTAAAAGGTTAGATGTGCTTAACAAAGAGCACGGCTACTTGGCAACAGGAAAGGTCCTAATGTTGAGCGCACTCTAATCGAACTTGCATAAACACCGAAACCATGTCGGCGCGATTGGCTTTGGAGCGCGGATGCGTCCAACAACATCACACAGCTGCCCGGCTGGGACTCGGACGTGCCCTCCCTCCCTCCATGGTGGCGTGCTGGCGGCGGATCAGAGGCGTGCGCCGCCGCAGCCCACCGTCAGTTATGCTTATCTAGCGTCCCGCGAGCTGGGGATTTGGCGGCGCTCGAGCGGCACTAAGCGGCGCCGACTTGTCAAGTACTTATGGAGTAAATTGATCCTTGGTAGGCCCGACTGCGCAGCGGGAGTCCACAGGTGCTACGTCATCGTGGTGCTTTAAAATTGTTGGTTTCGCCTTTCCAGGCCGGAGTCACGTGACCGGCTTGCTTGATGCCCATGGCGGGGAGCTGAAGATTTCTTGATGGCAAAGCTTCGGTGGCGTTGTGGTAGCGTGGTGACATTCCACGCCGCTAAACCGAGGTCACATCCCGAGCCGAGTACGGAGAAAGGACTTTCCGCTTCCCAATAAAAGCTTCCAACGGGGGAGAGTTGGCGATGGGGGCGACACAGCCCAGCCGCTGAAGCGTCCGTGAACACCAGGTCGCACGCGGGAGAGTTTGCCACGCCACATGACCAATCAGGTGGAGCGTTGTATGGCCCGCTGCAGCCAGCTGGCCGCGCCTGCTTGTGCTGTAGTATCGATGTATGTATGTATGTTCATACATAAGCCTTTGCACCTGTACAGCATATGATCATGCACTCATTATACGTTTTGCTTGAAAGCGCTTTAAGCATCCTGGGACATTTGCTGTCCAGGGGCTTCGCACTGACCCCTGAACGGAGTAGCTAGATCTGAAGCGACTTCTGGAAGACATCGCTCTAAATCTCTGACATATGCAAATATTACACTCTATATGATACCATTTATCACGGCGTTTGACAATTTAAAGGTTCAGCCCTAGGTCGACAAAACGTTATTTTCCACGGACTTTTTACGATTTTTAAGCTGTGCTATAGCTTGTATATGATGATTCCTGCAGATGTTTGTGTATTTCATCGTGTTGACGAATTTTCATTTCAGGTAAAAAAATGAAAACTCAGATACCGCTGGTTACTTCGGGGACGAACTCCTGAATTTTCGTCCTGTAACTGAATGCAGCCCAAGCCTGAAACGTTGTGTTTACCTTTTAGCTGCCGCTTTTTAGCTTTTCCCTTTAACTTACCGTTCGTCTAATCGCGTCGCATTTCACTTTTAGTACTGCACTTAGAGTACTGCAGAGTGTGATGGGTTCCAGCCCGCCCAGTGACAGGATTTATTACCCCTGCCCTAGCTCAAACCTAGCTTACTCCCCTTCCTCTGTCGACCTCAGCGGTCGGTGCCGTTAACACCCGCCCCGCTGGGCCTCCGAGCAACTTCGCCCTGGTGGTGGGGGGTGTTCAAACACCCCCTGGAACTCGTGGCCTATACGGGATAGCCAAAAAACGCGAACGCTGGTGGATAGCTCATACAAATTCATGAAGAAACTACACCAGTCACTTTTTGCCTCAGGTCTATATTGTGGTCTTGACAGGTCAAAGAAGATGGCATGTTAGAGAAGAGTTTCGAGGCTCATGCGTCTTCCAGGGTTGAATTAGAATCATTTTTAGACACCATTCGCTCCCTCTTGTTACAGCGAATCTTATGATGTATAATACGACTATACTAGTTCAAAATTAGAAAAAAATGAACCCACTTGAGGTCAGGTCAGGGTCACTATCTGATCTACCATAGTCAATATGCACACCAATCGACGCGCAATAATAATCTAAAGGTAATGGTATCAGAATGAAAGTTTTGTCATTTCCTGTAAAGTTATTGACCCAAGTATTAAAATCTGCTTAGTGGCTCATATGACCTTTCAGAGGTCACTGGTATAAAATTGCAACATGAACCTAGAAAGGGGCCCAGGGTACTACGATTTAGGGAATATGAATATATTCTCAGCTTTATCTACACAAATACAGCTCAATTCCTGTTTTCTCCATGCATTTTCAATGGATAGGTCATAATCCGTACCTGACCTTAGGATATCGATATGAAAAATCCGGAATATAGGTTGTAGTACTCGGTGGGCCCATTATGTGGTATAAGTTTCAATTCGACAGATCCACCCTTTTTTACTTATGCCACCTTAAACAATTTTGGAGATGAGGTCACTTGACCTGCACTGGTGACTTGACCTGAGATGAACAAACCTTAAATTTTTGGGGAAAGCTGCAAAATTGATAAAGAATGAGGTGTGCCAAGTACGACGGCGCTTCGTGCCACCGTTTTTCGTCCCGCCGAAAAAATCCGAAGCATGATCAAGCACCCCCCACCGAGGCGACGGCTTAACCCCAAAATCATTTTATGTTTGCTGACAGTGCTCTCAATTTGGCTACCTTGATGCCAGTTTTCCTGTTTTTTTTTTAGATTTTATGGACCTGGCTGTACGTTTTGGGTGGATTTTAGCAAGTGCCAGGACTTGTTCCAGGACTTATTTATCGGCTAACTCATTTTGGCATCGCATTATGGCCCGTTTTCATGTTTAAGGGCCATATTCCTTTGAATGTTTTTTAGTTCTCCATCGTTCGCTTCATTATGTTTCCTGGAGGTGGTGCGATATATGGGGAGTTCTCACACTGCTTACTATTTATAATTTCCCTATGTTGTGTACACTTTTAGTTTTTTAGGTCATGCACTTGTATAAAACCAATTTTGTTGCCTAGATATATTCGTGCTGGAACCATTTGGAACTTCCTTGTGCCGAACATTTTTCGAAAAAGTATTTACCGCCTCAGCCTTACAATGCTTCGATACTCTGCGAGCTGGAGAAAATGTGCTGCTGGAACGCAACTGGAGTGTACCGATGAACAGCTGGTCATCTTCCTGGAGGTTACCCTCGCCCTTGCTCTTGCAGGGGGAGAGGGTGTGGTGTTGAAACTTTACTTGGAACCTGTAATGGGGTTTGCGCCGCTCTGTATAGCGTATGGACAGGACATTTTTTGTGCATGCTGTGAAAAAGTCTGACTCACATCATTTCACCCAGCTATGGCCGTATTTTCCGGAAGCACGTAAGGCAGATTGTTGACTTTTTAGTATGTTTGCCCAGTTCGCTCGGATGTAAGGTCTCGATGACCTCAGTTGACCGGATTTGACTTGGCGATCTCTATGCGCAGGGCTGTGGAGGCAGTTTATTTGAATTACTCCTATTCTGCTTCTGCTTCCAATTTGCCACATGTGATTCCGCTTGGAGTACAAATGAATATGTAACCTCATTTGCACACGTCACCGGATTTCATAACATAACGTATATATTTCGGATATATCCGAAATATATGAGGGCCCCAGGTCCCACTGGTTCCAACTCCTCGACCAGATAACAATGGAACTGTCTCTCCTCGGTCTTCCTCGGGAAGAAAAACCCGCGTGTGTTCGAGAGAGGATTCTCATGGGCTAAGCAAGAGGAGTTGGGCGTTCAATCGGGTTCTGGAACCTGTTACACAAATCCAGACGATTGGCCGCCTTGTCTTGGTGTTAATTGTTTGAGAGGGCTGCCACGTCTGATCCAGATAAGGAGTTGCAATTGTTTATCTCCTTTTCTCCGAAGCATGCAGGCCTTGCACTTGAAACTGGACCAGGATCTACAGAGCTTCCAAGTGCGAGTACCGGTGTCGAGAGAGATTGATTGTAGTCCTGCATGGACGGATCCAAGGGGAAGGCCAATCCGGTCATGTCCCGCCTAGCAAAATCGAGGGGGCCTAACCCTCTTTTGCCCCATCTCTCTCTCTCTCAAAGCAAACAAATGTTTCATAATTGATTGAGGATCAATAATATCAGTATTGATTAATGATCATAATTGACGTATTCATCAGTAAAAAAGTGTTTAATTTTATTTTGTCTGTTGCGAGAACAAGAGGAGAAATTGATTAATTGTAAAGTCTAATCCTGCCGGCTGCTGCTACCGCAGTTTTTTTCCTCGCTAACTCGGCGACCTGGATTCGGCTCCTCCAAACTAACCGGCTGAATCCGCCCCTGTAGTCCTGGTCGACGCCGACTTGGAACATCTGGAAGACCCAGATCATTCTCCTCTCGTCTGCGATAATATGGCGAGGGAAGTCGTATGACCTTCCAACTTCTCCGAGTATGCATACGCCCCAGCAATCGTATCAGAGGTGTGGCACTATGTTCTACTTTCTCCAGCAGTATTTGATCGATCATGTTGAAGACCTGAAGATCTAAGAGAAGACCTGAGCAATACATGAACAATTCACCATCCTCCGTACTTAAGCTCTTCATAGAAATTCATCGCGGTCGGTAAAACAGAACACTTGAAAGTGTTTACAAGAGACTGTGTCGTGTCCAGAAAGAACTTACGCAACTGGGCCCTTCCAGGAAATGTGCACTTTTTGTGCGGGAAAGCTACACATTATCTCTTCGTAATGAAGCAAGCGCTTTTATTCGATGTGCTAGCCAAAATGACCTGCAAAAGACACCACAGGGATATATTTTTAGAGATGTACCAAGCGCATGCCTGTTCTTGGTGACCACTTTACGTGCTTCTCAGCGTCAAAACGAGCAGAATGGACATGCACCTTGGCATTTGCTAAATGAAAACCGTACAAAAAGACGCAGTCATCTGTGGAGTGCCCTGATAATGTTTCAGTGTTGTTCGGAAATAAGAGCAGATCGTCTCTCACTTTTATTTCTTTGCAGAGTGTCTGCACAGATAGAAAGCCCGAACTGCGTTAAAGTTTAAAATGGGTAGCAGGTAATGTGCGCTTTCACAAGTATAGTGGAATACATGTGTGCTTACGTCCAAACCAACACATCTGGACAATTCACGTAACAGATAGGCAAAGTAAGTACAAATAGGTGAAGCAGGATATGTGAAGCACACGCACAGCAGCAAACAAAACCAGCAACAAATAGGTGCAAAACATCCGCATGACTTACGTTTGAGGCCTACGGAAATTATTGTACATTACGTGCGAACGAATCACTACAAGAGATGGTTCACCAAAGCAACTTTGTCGCCTCCATGAACTTTGTGTCGTTCGAAAGCTGAGAACGAGCCGATTCCAAAAAATATAAACTTAAATGTTCCTGGAGTTTTTTTCCACAATTGTTTAGATTTGTGTTGCATAGCTTTGACCAGCGATGCAAAATCATTCCAGATAACTCAACTATGGGCTGTTGCGTAGTAAATAAAAGCTCACGTTTCTGAGAAGACAAATGTCTCAACAGGACCCGCGCGTCTCATGTGAATTCATTGACACATCTCTAAGTTCAACATTTCAACGTTGTGATGAGGGTGGAACTGCTTTACCATCTATACACCGTTCTCCCTCACGTCTGCCGTGCGGGCCGGGCCTGGGTCGGCGTGCTCTTCTTTTACGGCACAAATGTTATAACAGAGCTATTAAAATATTGGTGTCCTGAAAACCGTGAGTTTGTATTTGATATGGAACAGCCCGAACGTAGTACCCGGAAGGATTCTGAATCGCTGGTGAAAACTAAAATTTTCAAAAATGGAAATTGCGGAAAGATTCCTCGAGAAGCATGTAGCAAAGTTTCTACCTCTGGAATACAGTTGAATGAAGTTTCTACCTCGTTTTCAGCTTTTGACCAATGCCTATTCTGTCCTTTTAGGCAACGAAGTGCCTCTGGCAAACCGTGAATACCTTCTCATTCAAACCTTCAGTGACTTTTCCCAAAGCCAAGCTGGATAAGCCTGCTCCTGCCATATAGCTATGCTGCCGGTGCGGTGTAACACCTCAATGAGAAGGGGACAATACAACTAGCACCAAATGTCAGCTTTTTCGCTTGGATCCCCTCCCGACAACAGCCTGTCCAGAGACGAGCGGCCGGCGGGGGGGGCTCAGTTGGTGCAGTCAGTCTGCCTGGTCAGGCGCCGCTTGTCCGGATCCAGTCCAAAGCGGTTCCGAAGTCTTGTCTCGGCATTGGGTACGATAAATCTCCTGATAGGTCGCTCTCTAGCCAGAACGCGGAGCATCTGGGCGTTAAAAGCATTGAAAAAATTCCGGCAGTTCCACACTAGTGCCACATTTTCGTTAAAGAAGAGGACGTTGTAGTTGGCGCCGCGGCTGAAGTTGTTGTTGAATCTCCTGCCGAATGTGGCCCTGAATGTGGTGTTGCCGCTGTCGTCCACAAACTCTGCTTCGCTGGAGTGTTCTTTCCCTACCAGCTCTGGTAATGGCGCTGTACTCAATCCCGAAGCCGTCCGTCTCTGCGCTGTATACGTCCGTAACACACGCCTCTGGCCTCTGGAACCAGGAGGGGAACCGAGCGGCCTCATACCACGTGCCAGCATAATCGGCTAAGACTATGTTTTCTACAACATCAGGCGTTGGACACCTACCGCGAAACAAGACCTGGGCCTCTGTGTACACCACCAAAAGGATTGTAAGCGTCGACAGCGACAGCGTTCTGCTGGTCAGGATATGCCAGCAGAGCTGTTGACGACCCAGAGTGATCGGCAGGCAACCACTTCCGACGGCAGCTTTTATTGTTAATTGCGAACAGGTGCGGACGGTTGCGTGTACACCAAATGTTACAGCGGCGGCAGAAGTGCGTGCTGTGACTCGTGCCGAGTGACTTATAGTCAACCCCTCAACAGCAGCGCTATCCATAAAGCTCCTTAATAGATACACTGGCACTTGTCAGGAAGCTCAACTACGACATTGATGTACCCACAGTCTTTCAATTGTGAAATAAAGGATAACACCTGATGACATTGCGTGGTTGACCTTCTCACTAATCTGTGCGTGAACCGTGACTGCAGTGAATTAGCCTTGACTTATTGTTTTGTTTGTCACCGTGCTGCACTTGTGAATCCAATCTATACGAAAGACTGTTTCATTGCTTCCTCGGAAGGGCAAGGAGCACGGAAGAGCACTGTGTTTTAATGTGTGTGACTCATCACACAGTTGTGTTAAAAGCAGCCGTAATGCGACGCTACAAGGGGTCAGATATCGTGCGGCTGTATACCTTGAAGATCATTAACACTCGCAACGCTGGGGGAGGCGAAATTTACCCCCTTTAGTTTTTCCCAAACAACGCAGAAACGAAGAGATGCACAAGAACACACCTTATGGTACCTTATCCATGATTGATCTCGCGCATCGGACCAAATTTCCTAGGTCAAGTCATGTCAGGTCAAGGAGCCATTCAAGATCAAGCGACCGGACTCCAAAACCTAAAATCATGAGTTTGAAACGGCGCCAAAGGAACATCTGCCGACCAATCAGTTCCAAACTTTCGTAACATGATGAGGTCATTAGGGTCTGTAAGTGTGATATCTCCTAATTTTCATGTTGTTGGCCTAAGATGGTGTGAATTTTTGGTCACCCCTTTATAAGCAAATATAAAAAATATACAAAAGAACTCTTTTTATTAGCTTTTGGATGGATGAACTTGAAAGTCCTCATACCAATTCTTCTTGACACGATTCTAACCATGAAAGCTTTTTTTAGCATTTTACCTTTCAATGGTTATGCCAGGTCACATGAGCATGCAGTGATTTATTTGCCAATAGCTGGGCACTAAACTGAGATAGCGCTTCCACTTTTATTTCATTGTATTTATCTTACCACCTGCAGCCAATTGTTCTGCAACATGACTATGCCAGGTCACGGTGTGACCCTGACCTAGCTTGAGGTCAGTAATTTTAACCATTTGACCTGTCATGATCCTATTATATTCCAGTTCACCACGATGAGAGGACTCCAATGATGCCTCAAGATTTGGTCTAGCTCTGCTCAGTAAAAATAAGTACAATAAAGTCTACAATGCTCTCTTGTAAGCGTAGGGCCTCTGGTGACCTCAAAATTGACTGGATATAAAAAATAATTCCCATAACTTATCTTGCTTCATCTAAAGCTTTTGAACGCCATTCGTAAGCTCGCTTAACCTTTTCCAGGAAATGAGATACAAGGGGGGCGAAATACGCCCCCTCCAGCGAGGCGTGTCATGTTGTGTATGGTAGTGTATATCAAGATTCGCTCCCTCCATCCCCCAGCGGGGTGCTCATGCTGTGGACCCCAGCGGGGCGCGCGTTAACTCGCGCCCCGCTGGGGTCCCTGGCATGACGAGCCCCGCTGGAGGCCGTATTTTGCCCCCCTCCGTATATCATTTTCCATGAAAGCTAAAGAAAAATTACGGACAGCGTCTGAAAGCTCTTGACGAGACGAAGATGAATTAAAGGATACATTTATATTTCAGGTCAATATTGAGGTCAGCATAGGTCAAAGAAGTTTCCATGGGCTTACAACAGGGCAGTGTACGTTTCCCCTTTAGATGTTAACTCGGCATAGCTAGCGAAAATATTTATGCATCATTTGACTTCTCTCATCGTGGCGAATGGAATGATGTATAACATGACCTTGCTAGGTCAAATTGTGAAAATGACCTGACATCGAGCTAGGTCAGGGTCAGAGGGTGACCTGGTATGGCCATGCTGCATATCAATCGACTCCCCGTGACAATATAAGCACAATGCAAGCAAAATAGGAGCTTTATCTCAATTCAGTGAGAAGTTACTGGCAAAACAATCACTGTATGCTCCTGTGACCTGACATGACATTTGAATGGTCAGATGGTCAAAAACTCAACTTCATGGTCAAGATCGTTGTAAGAATACACGGCTTGAGGATTTTCAGCTTTATCTATCCAGTATTTACTGAAACGAGCCCTTTTTATTTTTAACAGTAGACTTACCATGGGGTGACCAAAAAATCGACCCCACCTTAGGTCAACAAGATCAAAATTCCGAGATAGCAGATTTGTAGAACCTAATGACATCATATTGTGAAAGTGATCGGTTGACTGATGTTCCTTGAGCGCCGCTTCAAGCCCGTGATTTTAGGTTTTGAGGTCGGGTCGCTTGACCTTATAGCTCCTTGGCCTGACATGACCTGACCTAAAAATTTGCTCAGATGCGTGAAATTGATCAGGGATAGGTACTGTAAGTTTCGTTGTTCTGCGTCTCTTTGTTTTTACGTTATCCCGGAAAAATCAGGACGGGGTAATTTCGCCCCCCCAACGGGGCGCGTGTTTAAGAATGCCGCGAGCGCCAGAAAGCGTGGACGCAGGCTGCTCTCTCCTCATAGTGAATGATAGAGCCATGTAAGGAATAAATCGGGTTTTGGAGAACTTGAATGTTAAGTAATTCAACATCAGGTCAAGCACACGCCTGTTTGGCTTAATTTCCAGTTCTAAATTGATTACGATAAGAAAATATATGCTTTGTTTTTCTTAAATATTGAACCTGACTTGTGGCTTCCCTATTGAATCGTGTTTTAAGTTAGCGATAAGGACATTTGGTTGCATTATTAACATGTTTCTTGAAGAAAACCAACATCCTACGAGCTGCTAATAATCTGTGCAACCCCAGTCCACTAGGGTTGCACGGACTTGGGTGGTTTCCTCAATTCATAGATAGACAACTCTGATCCTATTATTTGGTCTGTTTATAGTACACTGGTACGTTTTAATGGAAATCTGTCAATGTTCAGGTCTCGCGCAAAATCGTAAAAAATGTAGCATAGATACTGAATTTTTTACATATGTTTTATTAGATATGCAGGTACAGACAAAGTGAAAATTCTATATTCTTGTTCTGTACTGAAAAAAACTTTCATATAGTACCTCACTCGCATCCTGTTAACACGCGCATTGACGAGAGGAGGGGTGGGCCTGTGTCGGTTTTTTGGAGATAGAATAAAAATGGTGGCGCGTGGCGTCGTCATACTTGGTATAACTTTTCTCGGGACATTTTTACAACTTACGGAAAAAATTTTAAAGTTGGTTTATCTCAGGTCAGGTCACCAGCGCAGGTCAAGTGACCTCACCTCAAAAAGTTTAAGATAGCATAAGTTTAAACAGGGTGAACCTATCCGATTAAAGCTCATCACATAATGAGCCTCTCCGAGTTCTACAAAATAATTCCGGTATTTTTAATATCGATGACTTAAGGTCAGGTACGGGTCATGGCCTCTCCATTGAAAATACATAGGAAAATGGTTTTAACTTAATAACTTAGCAATGGATGATGGTAGCAGTGGCAAATCTAGCCGGTCTGTTTTGGGGGGACAAATTAAAGTCGAAAACATCAGGCAGCGAGTAATTGTGCTCCAATATGAGTTGGGGTATCTTAGACGAAAAGCAAAAATAACGTTACGGGGTGAAAAATATGGGTTAAAGTACTTTTTCCCTATGCAAGGCCCAATATTTACACCGAACTTTACTGATTCTGTTTAAAGTTTAGAGTTGAATCATTAAAATCTTGCCTATAAACTAAAAAGGTCCGGGCAAAAAGGAGGTCGATCACTTTGGGGGGAGGGTCAAAACCATAGTTTTGTACCGAGCTTTTCTGTTTGGGGTTGGGGCAAATGCCTTTTGCCCCCCCTGGATCCGCCACTGGATGGTAGGGTATTTATTTTAACAGCATCAGATTCGTCTCATCCTTGCGGTTCTAATTATTTGAATCTTGATCTTGACCGGACCTCAGGTCCGGTCATATCATTCAATTTGGCTTGTTGCGATGATTCCAGTGATTTATATTTTTTGCTCTATCTTTACTAGTTCAGATGTAATGGCTGAAAACTTTCATCTACATGTTTTCCCTATAGTGGCATGCGTTGACCTCTAGTAACCTTAAATGTGACCTGGCCAAAAATGGTACAAATATTTTGTATAGATACTTAAATGGGCTACCCAACGTAGTTCGCCTCTTTCTATCTAGCGTGTTTCTCGAAATCTTAGGAGGGGGGGCAGGTACCAGGCCGCCCCGTCAAAGCGAAGGTGGCTCAGACCCCCGTCAATGTCGCGGGACCCAGTCGCGGGTTAACACCCGCACTGGAGAGGGTTCTGGCACTACGAGCACTGAAGGGGGGCCTGGTAGGCGCCC
Organism: Lepas anatifera; assembly: GCA_034440635.1. Classification (NCBI taxonomy): domain Eukaryota; kingdom Metazoa; phylum Arthropoda; class Thecostraca; family Lepadidae; genus Lepas; species Lepas anatifera. The sequence goes on along the minus strand of JAOTON010001336.1, from coordinate 108,654 downwards.
CTGAGATCTCGGAAATTAAAAAGCATAGAAAAACGACGGCTGGGAGGTAGGTGGCGGCTATGGTCATCTACATCATGGCCAAATTTCATTGACCTAGATAAATATTTTCAAGGTCAAACGAGGTCATAAAGGTCAAATATTGACCGTGCTTGGGGCCTTTTGGGAAATGCGTACTCATGCCGAAAAACGTCTGGAATATGCTAAAGGCAGACCAGGGCCATAGAGAGAATCTCGCAAACAACCTGTCTTAAATTTTGTGGCAAAGGTCATTCCAGGGTATTGACCTATGACATCACTTTATAGTTACTTTAGCTATGTCGTCATATCGTAATATACGTCAGACTGGTTAACACCACTTGACCGGAAAGACTGGGGCCAATGACCTTGAAAGTGCTGACAGGACCTTGACCTCGGACGTTTAAACTTGACCTTGAGCTTCATGTGAGGTTACATATCCCGCTTATATGGCGTTATCACGTCACAACTCGATCTCCAATGCAAGCGAAATGGTCCGACAGCGCGGTTGTGACGATCTCAAAATGTAGTTCTGACTTTAAAAGTCTGGAGTCTGTCCAAAAATCTGAACCGAATTTCAAAATTATTTCACCACTCGATGTGCCATTAAATCGTTTTTCGGCTACGAGTGGTTGGTCGGCCACCTCAGAAAATAGGTGGGGGAGGGGCCTCGGAGATCCTCTCTAACTCGCACTACTGCGTTACTTCGGACGCATACACCTAAATAAGGCATGGGACAATTGGCATTGCAGTTTTGCACAGATGCGTGGTTATTGTCATGATAATTGAGGTGGTTGAGGGAGAGAAGCTAGTTGCGTCTGACTTAATTCACAGCGTGAATACTCGTTTTGATAAAGGTACTCCAAGACATTAACACGTGCATTGACGGAGGGCGGGTACCTGCCCCCCTCGGGTTTTTTCGGAGACAGCATTAAAACGGCGGCGCTAGCGCCGCCGTCCTTAGCATACCTTTTCTCTAATCATTTTTACAACTTTTGTCAAAATTTTAAGGTTAGGTCATCTCAGATCAGGTCACCAGTACAGGTCAAGTGACCTGACCTAAAAAATGTTGAGGATAGTAGAAGTCGGAACAGGGTGAATTTATCCGATTGAAACTCAGATCACATAATGGGCCCACCAGTTCCCTAAAATATTTTCCGGTATTTTTTACATCGATGACCTTAGGTCAGGTACGAGCCATGACCTCTCCATTGGAAATACATGGGAAAATGGTTTTAACTGAATAAATTAGTAACGGATGGTGGTAGAGCGTTTATTTTAATTGCATTAGATTTACCTTGTCTTTGCGGTTCTAATGATATGCATTTTGCCTAAGTTGACCTTGCCCTGACCTCAGGTCAGGTCAAATCCTTGATTTGATCTAGCAAGGTCATATTATATATCATTCGATTCTGCTGGTTGCGAGGATTCATATAGTTCAACTTATTTTACACTATCTTTACTTGTTCAGATGTAATTACCGAAAACCTTCGTTTTCATGTTATCCCTATGACGGAATGTTTTGACCTCTAGTGACCTTAAATGTGACGCGACAAAATATGGTTCAAATATTTTCTATGGAGAAGTGGATGGGCTACCCAACGCCGTTTACAGTTTTTCGCTACCTAGCGTGGTTCTCGAGATCTTAGGGGCGGGCACCCCCCTCTTCAAAGCGAGGGTGGCTCAGACCCCGTTAATGCGCGTGTTAAATGACACGACACCGTGTGGTGTGATAAGTAACGTGGGCCATGAGCTCAAGAGCCTTATTGTTTTGGTTAATTGCAGCTAAGCTGGTCTGTCACCTTGAAGTGTAGTTAAACACGAATATTTGGTGACTTTGGTATTGTTCTAGTTTGTTTGAAACCCATCCCAAAGTCAGGGATGCCAACAGATAAACTGCAACAAAAAGTGTCCAACTTTCCTTACGGTTAGGTTTATCTTTTACTGTTCGTGTCTAAGCTGTAGCCGATCTCAGTCGCCTTCTGTGCCCGAAATTGGCAAAAGTGACCTCGGGGTCCTAATGGGGGTGACCTCTCCCTCACCCCTCCCTTTCTGTGACATGGGCTAGGTCCGTGTTGACTCCTAAAGCAAATTCAAATCTATATCCACAAGACCCGACTTATTCTTATGATTTTTAATAGAAAAGGGATGATATTGGAAGACTGCTAGTGGGGCTCAGATTTCACGCCCCAAGAAATAAGTAAGAAATAATACGAGTATTTACCCCAATATACTAGTTGTGAATGATGTCTCAAATCTGAAAGAGGGAACGTTGAGGCGCCCTGAAGTTACTAACTGAGCGCTCTTGTGATGGATCTGGTGCATGATGTCAGAGATTGTGTTTTTTACACTTTCTGTTCGGATCGTTGACTGCGGTAAGAACCTCGGAAACCTCTGCTACCCCAATCACTCAGGCTACGCAGTGGGCTTCCGCCTAGTTCTGGTGGCCAGTATTTCTTGACTGGGCGGCTTCATACACTTCTTGTTGGTCTCTCTCAGGAATACCATGAGCATGGTGAGTCCCCATATACCAATTTTGGAGGAAATTAAAAATAGTGGGGTTTTATGCCTTGGTCGATTTATGGTGGAATGACCCTGCTGTTGGTGGTCACATTCCCTGCACTGCGGTAGATTTGCTTTTTTCGGTGGGTTTGAGGTTGGGAGTGGGAGGGAGCCCATTGCAGACCCAAGGCTGTGGGGGCCCGTGGTGCATTATCAAGTGAAGATCGCGGTATTAGGGAGTAAGGTGTTTAACAGCTTACACGTGCGGGCTGAATTTGCGGTGCGGTGGCGCATCGCCTGAATCATGCATTGAGATCACCATTGCGTCACCTTCGATGGTCGGATGTGGCTTAGTGAGCAGCCGAGCCGGCACCGGGCCCCTGTGTGTCCCACTGGGAAATCGGACACCTCACCGGACACGTCCTTATAACATGGGTGGGATGTGACTTGGCAGCCGAGCCGGCACCGTGCCCCTGTGTGTCCCACTGGGAAATCGGACACCTCACCGGACACGTCCTTATAACATGGGTGGGATGTGACTTGGCAGCCGAGCCGGCACCGTGCCCCTGTGTGTCCCACTGGGAAATCGGACACCTCACCGGACACGTCCTTATAACATGGGTGGGATGTGACTTGGCAGCCGAGCCGGCACCGGGCCCCTGTGTGTCCCACTGGGAAATCGGACACCTCACCGGACACGTCCTTATAACATGGGTGGGATGTGACTTGGCAGCCGAGCCGGCACCGGGCCCCTGTGTGTCCCACTGGGAAATCGGACACCTCACCGGACACGTCCTTATAACATGGGTGGGATGTGACTTGGCAGCCGAGCCGGCACCGGGCCCCTGTGTGTCCCACTGGGAAATCGGACACCTCACCGGACACGTCCTTATAACATGGGTGGGATGTGACTTGGCAGCCGAGCCGGCACCGGGCCCCTGTGTGTCCCACTGGGAAATCGGACACCTCACCGGACACGTCCTTATAACATGGGTGGGATGTGACTTGGCAGCCGAGCCGGCACCGGGCCCCTGTGTGTCCCACTGGGAAATCGGACACCTCACCGGACACGTCCTTATAACATGGGTGGGATGTGACTTGGCAGCCGAGCCGGCACCGGGCCCCTGTGTGTCCCACTGGGAAATCGGACACCTCACCGGACACGTCCTTATAACATGGGTGGGATGTGACTTGGCAGCCGAGCCGGCACCGGGCCCCTGTGTGTCCCACTGGGAAATCGGACACCTCACCGGACACGTCCTTATAACATGGGTGGGATGTGACTTGGCAGCCGAGCCGGCACCGTGCCCCTGTGTGTCCCACTGGGAAATCGGACACCTCACCGGACACGTCCTTATAACATGGGTGGGATGTGACTTGGCAGCCGAGCCGGCACCGTGCCCCTGTGTGTCCCACTGGGAAATCGGACACCTCACCGGACACGTCCTTATAACATGGGTGGGATGTGACTTGGCAGCCGAGCCGGCACCGGGCCCCTGTGTGTCCCACTGGGAAATCGGACACCTCACCGGACACGTCCTTATAACATGGGTGGGATGTGACTTGGCAGCCGAGCCGGCACCGGGCCCCTGTGTGTCCCACTGGGAAATCGGACACCTCACCGGACACGTCCTTATAACATGGGTGGGATGTGACTTGGCAGCCGAGCCGGCACCGTGCCCCTGTGTGTCCCACTGGGAAATCGGACACCTCACCGGACACGTCCTTATAACATGGGTGGGATGTGACTTGGCAGCCGAGCCGGCACCGGGCCCCTGTGTGTCCCACTGGGAAATCGGACACCTCACCGGACACGTCCTTATAACATGGGTGGGATGTGACTTGGCAGCCGAGCCGGCACCGGGCCCCTGTGTGTCCCACTGGGAAATCGGACACCTCACCGGACACGTCCTTATAACATGGGTGGGATGTGACTTGGCAGCCGAGCCGGCACCGGGCCCCTGTGTGTCCCACTGGGAAATCGGACACCTCACCGGACACGTCCTTATAACATGGGTGGGATGTGACTTGGCAGCCGAGCCGGCACCGGGCCCCTGTGTGTCCCACTGGGAAATCGGACACCTCACCGGACACGTCCTTATAACATGGGTGGGATGTGACTTGGCAGCCGAGCCGGCACCGGGCCCCTGTGTGTCCCACTGGGAAATCGGACACCTCACCGGACACGTCCTTATAACATGGGTGGGATGTGACTTGGCAGCCGAGCCGGCACCGGGCCCCTGTGTGTCCCACTGGGAAATCGGACACCGCACCGGGCACGTCCTTACAACCAGTCTTCTTCCAATATCTGCTTCCATAGTTTTCTTAGGATCAGTGCCATACCCCAGCATGCTATCTAGCATTCGTTCTCTTGTTTTTCACTAGTGAGTGAAAGCTAGCCGAATAAGGCCGTGAGGTCGCTCTTTCACAGGCAAATTCCTTTTCCGTTGAGTTGGTAAATTATATATGAAGCGTTCCTTCCTTCTTTAAGGGAGTGTCCCACTTGTATCATGGTTTTGGACTGAGGTTTCTCTACACACTCTTCACTTCACGCTCTACAAAAGTGTGGTTTTGTAGAGCGCGAAGAGAAACCACTATAGGGATATTTCGTTATACTCAAAGCTCTCTATAGTACATTTCTGCACGCTTTTTAGTTCAAAATAAAGGTGAATATGCCCTGTTTCAAACTACGAAAGAATCCCTTTCCATCTGGCACTGAATGATACGCAAAGCGCTCGCAAGCAGCAAGATTCGTTATCACACGATATGCTTTGGTCGACCAAGGGTGGTTACAAAAGAGACGATATTTTTGTTTTCACGGATCGAAAGTAGAAACGAAATCTATTTGCCTGATTTTCAGGCTTATTTTGTTCATTAATGGTTATTTTTAGAATTTCGACAAAGTGGCCCATTCACTTGCTTGGTTTCGGAAATTAGGCGCCGTTGAAAATTGATTTGGCTTTCCACTACTCTACCTTTGTAAAATGAGTAACCAGAAAGGGTTTGCTGTTGTCGAATTTTTCTTTTTACTTATCGCGTTGTTGAAAATTTTTCAGGCAAAATCAATGTATTTTTGGGACACCGAAAGTTGACTATTTCAGCTCAATGCCAATGAGCCAAATAATTGTGACTGTTTCATTCTTTCGGAGAAGGTATGCATTGTAACCATGCAGTATTATAACCGACTGCCACTGCCTATTTTAAACAGCCGAACAGCCAGCTTCAGACGGCGTCGGCATGCGCACTAGCCTGGTCCGGAGTTATGCTTTTCTTCAGAAAGTAACCGATCGTTGTTCATTTGATGCATTTTTGGTGCTGATTGCGATGCGCTCATCAGAAATGCAATTTTCGAAAAACTTGGTGGCCCACTCGAGTTGAAGGTTTTGCATTTTGCCCAATTTTCCACTTTTTGGCTCACCATCAACCCATATTACCAACGAGGTGCAAAAATTGCACTGGGTTGGTAGTTTGGTTCATTGGTGTTCCATTCGCTTTGTTCTTGTTGTTATAACTTGCACACATAACGGTTATTTTTTGCTTATTATCTCCGCTTTTAGTTGAGTTTGCACTGGCTCTCCATAGATGGCGCTACCGGCGTGACATTCTAAGTGAATACTGATTTCCTCGGGGACCGGGAATGTGAACAGCAACGTGAAAGGTGAGAAGCAATTGCGAATTGGATTGTATAAACGCACTTAAAGAGCTGTTTTCAAGCAGCACTGAAGTTGTTAACACTGTTTCTCAGGTATTTTAAGCATGCCATGTCCAAATATGCTGCTGCTGCTGAAGTCCCGACCATAACCCTTTACCAATAGACGCAGGAACCGTGGGGGCTGTGGTGGTGGCTGTTGCACCTAACTTTCAGAGTGTGGCAGCAGCTCTAACCCCGCCCCCCCCAGTTTGAGCCGATTCTGGAACTTCTCTATTAACATTTAAGTGATGTGCCTAATCACCCCCGGCCATACCAACGCGGGAAGCCCCTTCCTCCAACTTACACCTTTCCTCCGACTAAAATAGTCTCTCCACCTATGCCTTCACCGACTGAATTCTTCCGTATTTGCGGCAAAAAGAATCTGCAGCAACCCTACTTTGACTGAAGTGCGAGGGCATCAGTTTTGAGGCTAGTGACCTGTAGCCCAGTCTCCTCTGACATATTTGGAGGTCGTTGTGGCCCAGAGGAGAATTATTTGTCTTATGTGTACGGATAGGATTGATAATTTTTAACGTTGTGGTCCAGCAGAAAAAAATCGACCGGTTTGGCATTGTGCGAACATTTTTTTTTTACAAACATGGCATTGGTGACCAGTTTTTAAGGACTGAAGGCAATATGTTGTATGAAATCACAAAATAAGTTTTCCAACGTTTACGCACCTTGCACTAGCTGCATTGGATAATAATCTATAATCATATGATAATCGATAATCATCGGCATAATCTAAGTGCTTACGTGATCTTTTCCTTTCAGTTCTCTGATCGAAATTGAAAATAGAGGGACGGTTATATCTGCAAAAAATAAAGGATTATTACCGTGAGTTTGGTATATCATAGGGCGCCTTCTTATGACAAGAATTGAACTCATGGAGGAGCGGAGCAAAGATGAGTGTCATAATCCTATGGAAGAATGCAAGAACAGGGTAACGGCTGGGGTTATGGATGTGTGTGCCAGCGTATCACTCCATACACGTGCAAATCGGGCCATACTGAAGGAACTAAGAGAGCTTTGGAAAGAAAGAGTACAAAAAAGAAGCATGCAAACAAGTTTGGCAAGCGAGCTACTATACCAACTGCTGCGATGGATTCTCTGTTTGATACCAGCAGCCGAGAACTTGAGCCTGGACTAGCAGAAGACAGTGTTTCTGGCCGACCAGCCAAGTGCCAGACGTAATCAGACAGGCAGCCTTGATCAGGAAATCACAGCGCGATGGCAGAGGAGAGCTCAGCGAGCGGGTCGAGCAGTCATGAGAGGAGCAGCCGTCACCTCCCTGAGTCAACAGGCGACGGCCGAGACAGCAAACACGCATGTGGAAACTGGTGTTTCAGTAACGCTATCATCTGCTAAGCTATAATGACTCGGTAATCCCGATCAAAGGGGTATTATCTGTGTATGAGCAATTCTATTTTCAAAAACCAGTCTGCTCATCAATTCGAACAAAACACTTACAAGCTATATATACAGGGTGTTTCATAAAGAATGATATTTTTGAATTAATCATAATGCAGTTATAAATAGGTTGTTGTGGTATGATTTACATATCGGTCGAGAGAAAATTTTGGGACATTTACGATTATTTGTATTTTGATAACTGTTTTGATATTTTTACTAGTTAAAAGTAGTCTTAAAAATGAGTTGAAAAATACTGTCTATTTTGCCTTCATCGAAAATGTTCGTAGAAATCACGCGCGTATCACGTGACAAGTATCACGCCAATGACACTGCAAACATTACATCGTCACTGCGGTACATCACAGTCCACACGCACATTGCCCCTGGAAATTAATTCTAAAAAAACTCACCTCTCAAGCTTAGGAGAGCTCGGGTCCAAGCAAGCAATCCCCAATTGGTCCGTGTCCCTTGTTCTGCGGTTAACAGTGGCGTCTTTTGCGCTGTGTCCGCCGTTTCCAGTCATTCATATGGAAGGTAAGCCAATGAACCATATGGAGTTTGAGCCAAAGACTTTAAACCTGCAATATTACTGAAACTTGTGCCTTTGATGTGCATGCTCACGTGCCATTTTTGTGTGCTAAAGCCTTTTTAGAGTGCTGACAGTTCCGTTTTCTCAAATATAAGCCGACATGTACCTATTATGTTTCTTGCATCATTTTTCTGAGTACATTTAAGACGGGGGAAAATATTTTATGTAAATGAAACATGTTTGTATGAAAATGTCCGACAATTTATCATTAAAATGAGCGTTTTGTGGGTGGATTGGAAGGATTTTTAGTCATTTACTGAACATTTAAAAAATATCATTCTTTTTGAAACACCCTGTATATATATATATATATATATATATAATATTTATATATATATATATATATATATATATTTTTTTCAAAATACTGTCCAAGTCGTTCACATTCAATAGCTCATAAACCATAAGACATGGTGCGCATTGCTTGTCATTCTCCTATCCTTCCTTACGGTTCCATAGCTCATAAAACATAAAAATGGTAGGCATTACTTGTCGTTCTTCTACGGCCTATTCTTCCTTATGGTTTGTGAGTTATGGACTGTGGACGACTTGGACAGTGTTTAAGAAACTATATAAATATATAGCTTGTGGGTGTTCTGATAGGATTTATGAGCAGACTGATTTCTGAAAATAGCATTGTTCATACACAGATAAAATCCCTTTGATCAGGATTACCAAGTCATTATAGCTTAGCAGATGATAGCGCTACCTGAAACACCAGTTTCCACAGGCGTGTTTGCTGTCTCGGCCGTCGCCTGTTGACTCAGGGAGGTGACGGCTGCTCCTCTCATGACTGCTCGACCCGCTCGCAGAGCTCTCCTCTGCCATCGCGCTGTGGTTTCCTGATCAAGGCTGTCTGTCTGAAGACGTCTGGCACTTGGCTGGTCGGCCAGATACACTGTCTTCTACTAGTGCAGGCTCACGTTCTCGGCTGCTGATATCAATCAGCGAATCCATCGCAGCAGTTGATGTAGCAGATCGCTTGCCAAACCTGTTTACATGCTTCTTTTTGTCTCTCTTTCTTTCTAAAGCCCTCTTAGTTCCTTCAGCACGGCCTGTTTTGCACGTGTAGGCAATGATACGCTTGCACATACATCCATAATTTCAGCCGTTACGCTGTCATTGATACTTTCAAAAGAATATGGCACTCATCTTTGCTACGCTCCTCCATGAGTCCAATTCTTGTCATAACAAGGTGCCCTATGACATACCAAACTTACAGTCAGGCTCTTTTGGTTTTTGCAAACATTACCGTCCGTCCATGTTGAATTTTGTTCAGAGGAAACATAAAACTGCAAGGAAAACATAACGTAGAACTTGGATTATGCCGGTATGTGAATTTTTCAATGCAACTAGTGCAAGATGTCTAGTCGTTGAAAGTCGTTGGAAATTTTAGGATTTCATACAACATATTTTCTTCGGTCCTTAAAACCTGGTGACCAATGTCATGTTTGTAATAAAGGTTTGCATAATGCCAAACGGGTCGATTTTTTTCTGCTGGACCACAACGTTAAAAATTATCAATCCTATCCGTATACGTAAAACATATAATTCTTCTCTGGGCCACAACGACCTCTAAATATGTCAGAGGAGACTGGGCTAGAGGTCACTAGCCTCAAAACTGATGCCCTCGCACTTCAGTCAAAGTAGGGTTGCTGCAGATTCTTTTTGGCGCAAATACGGAAGAATTCAGTCGGTGAAGGCATAGGTGGAGAGACTATTTTAGTCGGAGGAAAGGTGTAAGTTGGAGGAAGGGGCTTCCGTGTTGGTATGGCCGGGGGTGATTAGGCATATCACTTAAATGTTAATAGAGAAGTTCCAGAATCGGCTCAAACTGGGGGAGGGGGCGGGGTTAGAGCTGCTGCCACACTCTGAAAGTTGGGTGCAACAGCCACCACCACAGCCCCCACGGTTCCTGCGTCTATTGGTAAAGGGTTATGGTCGGGACTTCAGCAGCAGCAGCATATTTGGACATGGCATGCTTAAAATACCTGAGAAACAGTGTTAAAAACTTCAGTGCTGCTTGAAAACAGCTCTTTAAGTGCGTTTATACAATCCAATTCGCAATTGCTTCTCACCTTTCACGTTGCTGTTCACATTCCCGGTCCCCGAGGAAATCAGTATTCACTTACAATGTCACGCCGGTAGCGCCATCTATGGAGAGCCAGTGCAAACTCAACTAAAAGCGGAGATAATAAGCAAAAATAACCGTTATGTGTGCAAGTTATAACAACAAACACAAAGCGAATGGAACACCAATGAACCAAACTACCAACCCAGTGCAATTTTTTGCACCTCGTTGGTAATATGGGTTGATGGTGAGCCAAAAAGTGGAAAATTGGGCAAAATGCAAAACCTTCAACTCGAGTGGGCCACCAAAAGTTTTTCGAAAATTGCATTTCTGATGAGTGCATCGTAATCAGCACCAAAAAATGCATGTAATGAGCAACGATCCGTTACTTTCTGAAGAAAAAAACCTAAATTGGGACCAGGCTAATGCGCACCTGAGACCGTTCCATAGCTGGTACGCGCGCGTGTGAGAATGGATGTATGCGGTGACGGCGGAACGTCCCAATTTAATGGGGGGGCATCGTGGACTTTACAACCCATCTCTTTCCAGTCAATGCCATAGGGTTAGTGTTAAAATTTCTGATTTAAGGGGGGCACAAGGCCCTGGTGCCTCCCTCCCTGTTCCGCCGCCAGTGGATGTATGTTATGTTTTGTACCTCATCCTTTTAACCGTATGTTATCGTGTGTTTTGTGACATATTGACGCGAGGCATGAAAACCAAATAATTAGATGCTCTGATGATTGATACAATACAATACAATTGTGAATGAAATGAGGGGAAATGTTTAATGGGTGTTGAACTGAGATGACAGTTTTGTAGAGCTTGCCGAGAGAGGCCACTAGTTTAGCATTGGCTGCCACGATGCTGCTCAGGCATGCAGTGGCAGCGCGTGGGGCGGATTGGCCTGACTCGCTCCGCAGCTCACACGTTTGCCCACCATAGATCGGTTGAGCCGTGAAAGGCTGACTGGGACAGGCTGGCCGCCCGCGTATGCCTTCTGGGACTTCTAACGTTGAATTTGAACTTTAAGTGTCGTTACTGGAGATGCTCGTTCGGATGATGGGGTCGGGATCTCTGAGACAAAATGCTTGAGAATTTTGCGGAGACAACGACCCATGAAGTTGAGCGCGCAATGAAAGGGAAGGTGGCATCTTCATCGAATCCTGGAATTTAGTGTAATTAGAAGCATTTTTAGCCGAAAATCATGAAAACATCCATGATTTCTCTGAAAAATGTACAATGAGCTCAACATTTTTATTTTTAAAATGCTCCTCTAGGGTAAAAAATAAACCTTTACCTGTGGATGCCGTCATGATCTGGCAACGACTACCATATTCAAAAGACTTCAAGGGCTTTAATAGGATGATTACTCACCGTGACGTCAGCGCTGTCGTCACACCAAAAGCTGACAACCGTGGCCGCCTAGCTAGGGGTACATGTGGGGTACATTTCAGGTAGATTTTTAGCTTTTCTCCACAGAAATTTTGAGTTTCAAGACAAATGATATATTGAGTACCGGGCTTTCTGGCATGCTTTACAGCTTGGCTATCTTAGTTAAAATCACGTTATAAAGGGGCCACATTCCCTTTAATGGAAAGAAAGTCTTAAATATAGCTGACACAACTTTGTCCCTTTGTCTGCCCCAAAACTGCTCATCTTTATCCTCCTCTAGATGAGGGAGGAGTAAAGTGCGGCGCTCGGGGAAAACCTGCTATTGCGAAAAACGTCCTTTCTAAGACATTCCATAAATGATTTGAGGCACCGGAGATACAATTAAAGCCATACCTGAAATGCTGCACCTTAGATTTTTATGCCGAGATGGCCTCGTTAGCTCCCTTGTGGCTTTGGCTGCTACAGCACCTGAGTCTGTGGATGTGAGAGGGTGAGCGGGTCCATATTCCGAGGAAGGAAGGTTGGTAAGGAGGTGCTCTGCAGCGGTCTGCAGCGCTGTGTTTGCGTAGCATTGCCGCATTTTTCCTGCCCGATCGTTTGAGAGGTCAAATAGCCACCGTGCGTTTGGCGAGAATCCATGGCGCTGCCCTCCCCTGCCCTTGACACGAAAGGGGGGGTACCGTCAGCGTAGGTCATATGACTGTGCCCTAGACCAGAACCTGCGTCATTGATTCGCTCTTTTGGGAAGAGGTAGGATTGGAGACGTAATTTTTTTGCGCCTCCCACCTGGGAACATTTATACATATTTGCACCACATATACACGCAGTCACACTATGTACACGGCATATGTTTTCATTTATCGGCACCCTTGCGGGACAGTCGTGCCCGCACGCTCCCTTTCACACACCCCACCGTATGACACGGCGAGGCTATCCCGATTTCTCGGGCCCGGCGGAGCAGAGGACTGCTCCGGTGACACAAAGCGATGCCGTGCCCTCGGGGTGCGCCACCGGACCGGTGGATCTATTTAAAGGCTGATCAGGCCCGTGCTTCCAATAACAAGGGCGCTGGTTGGTCAGCGAAACTTCCGTGTCAAGGCAATCACTACCCAGTTTACTGCCATCTCCTGGGTAGGAGTCGGTCTAGGAAAAGGCTGCCAGAGGTCAGCTTTGATCCAGGGACCTACCACATACAACGGCGACGCCTTGAACAACTGCGCCACCGCTGTGGTGATTGGAGTCGTAATACCAACTTTCAAACAATGATTAACACCCGCCCTCTCAAACTAGGTTCCTATACGGGATAGCGAAAAACGCGAAAACTGGTGGATAGTTCATATAAATTCATGAAGAAACTACATCAGTCACTTTTTGGCTCAGGTCAATATTGAGGCCGTGACAGGTCAAAGAAGTTGACATGTTAGAGAGTAGTTTTAGGCTCCAGCGTCTGACAGAAATTAGTTGGAATCATTTTTTAGGTACCATTTGCTTCCTCTCGTTACGGCGAATCGAATGATGTATATTATAATTGTACTAGGTTAAAGCAAAAAATGACCTGACCTTAGATCAGGTCAAGGTCACGTTAATCACAAGTGAATTGCAATTAAAAGTGGCCCAGATGACCTCTCAGAGGTCACAGGTCAAAAATTGCAGCATGAACCTAGAAAGCAGCCCAGGATACTTAGGTTTGGATAATATGAAGGTATACTCAGCTTTATCTACACAAATACAGCTCAATTCCTGTTTTTCCCATGCATTTCCAATGGAGAGGTCATGCTCCGTATCTGACCTTAGGTCATCGATATGAAAAATCCCGGAATACATGTTGTAGCACTCATTGTGCCCTTATATTGTATAAGTTTCAATTTAATAGATTTGTCCCTTTCTTACTTATGCCACCTTGAGCATTTTTGGAGGTGAGGTCACTTGACCTGCACTGGTGACCTGACCTGAGATGACCCAACCTCAAAATTTTGGCAAAAGTTGCGAAATCGATCAAGAATAAGGTGTGTCAAGTGCGGCGGCGTTTCGCGCTGCCGTTTTTTCGCGCCGCCGGAAAAACCCGAGAGGGTTGTTCAAACACCTCCCCCACCGGGGCAAAGGTTAAGGGAACATCTTGTATGTGAATTACACATCGTTCCTCAGAAAACCTTGGGCAAACCACGGGATAATACCAGCCCTGCGTTAGCATTGGCTCCTAGGAGTGATCCATGTTTCAACTAAAATGTTTTTCCTGATAGCTGACAAGGTTTATATAAAAATTCAAAGGCTTATCTGTAGCTAAATCTCTGTTTTGCGTCCGAATATGCCTGAGCTGAATCGATTAAGAACAATCTCGCTTCGACGATTTACCGTGCTGGTTAGCCATGTTCTAATTGAGTTCTACCTCAGACAACATCAACTGCTTGATGTCTGAAATAGTCATTTCATGATTATGCTTAGTGCATAAAAATTGTGCAATTTAGCACGACAGATCGACCAAGGTATGACATCATCATATCTCTGATTTGCACAAAAATTGGTACCCGGGATTTTTTGGTGTTTAGAAACAAGATTTAAAATTTTTGAGCTTAATCTGTGGAACGGTTATGGAGATATTGCCCGAGGCATTTTGTGATGTCTCTAAAACATCAATTGTTCTTTTGTTGATGTGGCAGCGTCAAAGTACAGTAAATTAGGGTTTCTATTTGTCTTTGGAATTGTTATGGCTTATAATTTCAAGTATTGACATTTATTTTTCATTTCGGGGCTTTTTCTAAACTGTTACGGGGTGACCTTAGGTCACGTCACCTGCCGCGGCCCCTAGTACATTAATAGTTGCCCCTTTTATTGGGGTAAATTTGAGTTCAATCAATTTTCTTTTGATGCAGAAAATATGAAAATGGTATTGTTCTATAAGTATGTCAAATAGGCGTGAATGTTTGCCAATCTCGAGAGGATGCAGGGAAGAATAAGCCTAATCTTGTGACCATGCAGCCAATTTTTTTAATAAAGGACGCACCAAACAACGCCTACTGACTGAAAGTTTATTCAATATACCACGTAGTTCTAATGCGTTATGCGACCGGACATCTTCAAAATATGGGCACGGTGACTGAAGTATGCATTTGAAACGTCGCTTTTTAGCACCCATGATAAAATGCATGTACAGATATATTTAACTTCATACTGTGAGTTTCTAACGCAGACATATCATTTTAGGATTTTCACACGACGGCCAATGTCAGCCGACAGTTCATGGACGGTCAGTCCTGGCATCCACGGGTGCAAACTTATGAAGCCCTTGTATCCCAAGTGTTAGTCTGCCTGTTTTTATCTTTTTTCGGGCATTAGGCTTCTACTGTTTAAAGGGAATGTGGCATCTTGGTAGAATCCTGGAATTTAGTATAATTATGGGTAATTTTAGCCGAAAATCATGGAACCGTCCATGATTTCTCTGAAGAATGTACAATAAGCTCATTATTTTGATTTTTAAATCGCCTCCAGGGAAAAAATAATTCTCTGCCTGTGAATGACGTCATGATCTGGCAACCACTACCATATTCCAGAGTCTCCAAGGCCTTCGATTGGTTGATACTCACCGTGACGTCAGCATATCTCGCCACACCAACAGCCTGACAACTGTGGCCTGCTGCTTGAGGTATGCATGTACATGAGGGTAGGTTTTTATATTTTCTCTGCGTAACTTTTGAGTTTTAAGACAAATGATATATAGAGTATCGGGTTTTCCGGCATGCTTTATAACTTGGCTCCCTCAGTTAAAATCACGTTATAAAGGTGCCACATTGCCTTTAATACTAAATCTCAGGCTGTCTTAATGATGATTTACAAAAATGGAAAACCTTAAAGGAAATTGTAGAAACAAAGGGAAGATGCGTGAGGACGCTCAGCCAGCGATAGCCAATGTCGCGAGACACCAGTTCTTATCCCAACATCGAGGCGAGTACTTCATCACGCTGAAGGCCGCCACTGAAGATGCAGAGGTAGTTGTGCAGAGAGATTTCTCTGAAAACTTTTCTTTCTGCGGTCAGGATGCATCGGAAGACTTTTACTGGGAATCATCCCAGTGCACACTTCATCCTTTTGTGGCTAATTGGAGAGAACGTTGGGCTCCACGCCATCTGAGCTTTTGCTTGATCTCGGGCAGTGTTAAGCATGATAAGCCTGGTGCACGCTCGTATAAAACCACTCATTCCGGAGTTGCGCTCCCTCGTACCCAGCATCAAGAAATATACTACTTTAGTGATGACGCAAATATAATAACATTTTTTCGTAACGTGTGCTGTCATGAAGTTGATTTTGGAATCCGATGTCAGTGGCATTTCTCGGCTACCTCACCCGGTAAGGGTGCCTGTGACGGCATTAGGGGACCGCAAAACGAGCTGCGTGCCACAAAAGCTTTAGGCATCCCTTCTCGGACCAGATCGTAACAGCGGTCCTATTCAACTATCCCGACAAAAAGTTTGTCAGTGTCATGAAGCTTATTTTTGTGAGCTCAAAAGACAGACAACACAAACACACAGAGGATGAACCCAATTTCCTTAACATTTGTATTGAATGTTTTCTTTCGTGGCAGCGTTTTCTGCGTCTACCCTTTAAGTGCCTAGAGGTCACTAATTGTATCGAGTTTTAGTGGGGTTCGGGCGACGCAGTGGGTTAGCGCGCGCGCTCGGTTCGGCCTGTATCATGATTTCTGTCTGTGCAGAGTCACGGGCTAGAGCTCACCCGGAAGCAGGATTTGCCGCCCTCCCCTAACTCAAGCTTAGCTCATTCTCCTCCAAAGGTGTGGATTTCTATCTCTTTGGTGGTGTCCCAGCACCCCCAATGATGTGCTGGGCACCTCAATGGTGATGCCAATGCTGAAGAAAGTACTTGAAATCAACCAAATACGCTGCATCATGGGGACTTTTGGTCTGTGGTGCCAGCTGTTCTAATTTTTATTCACAAGTTTGTCAACATTTACATGCATCGAAATATCACCTGCTGATAATAATATTGATAAGCATCGCCTCTTCAGTGCCTCTTCTCTACTAGACCTAGTACCAAGATTCAATAGTGTTACCGAAAACGCAACACTGCAATGCTAGTTGCATGGATGTTCATTGTATCTCCCATAAAGTACAAATTCAAAATCCAGGATGGTGCCACTCCAAATTAAAACACTGGTTCTGTTTTTCCCTATACTGACCCACCTGCCGCTGAAAAAAACCATGAACCACCCAGCAAACTCCCCTTGAAGCCTTTGAACAGGCTAATTCCAACTACATAATCCAGAATCTTTTAACCTTCCTACAAGCCACATCCTCTCTTCGCCTGATGTCCCAGAAACGTTTCACCCAGTCACTTTGTCTCAAGTTCTTTCCCCAGGAAATTTAAAACGAACAATGAAAAAAAACAGATAGGAAAAGGAAGCAACAACACAATAAATGACACTAGAACACTAAACAAAATATGTATTTTATTATTTTTTCGCCATATACCCTAAAATGTGTTAGGAATCAATTTAAGTATTTTTTTAGTATGTTTTGGTGTTTTTTTATATTTATATGATATGGCCATGATATCTTCATGGGATACAATTTTTTCATTTATGAAGCGCTTAGTAACGACACATACAGCGCAACAATAATCCGTTTGTTTCTTCTACCTACGCTGGCTTAGATCAGGACGGTTCATGCAAAATTCAAACCCAAAGTTACCGGCAAAAATTTCAGCGATGCATGCATGAAGAAGTAATATTGGAACAGCCAGAACATTCCTCATCAGTCTAACTCTTGCGTTGACCTTAAAATGGTCAGAAACCTTTTTGTCATAACGGTTTTTAGATGCTGCAACTACTTTGGTCACTGGTGCCCATGCCGTTAGATGAGTTTCCTCTGGGCAGGAACCTCTAACTGACCGATGGGTATATTATTCCTCCTCTGCTAATTATTCTACACCCTTGCAAAATATTTATATATTTTATGATTATGTTTCCTACGTCTATGCTCAGTGCCAAGTACATGTTACACCGCTAATGAAGCCTTAAAATTGCCTACAGGGCTGGGGTGTTGATAATGTCTCTGGATTGGGGGTGGCCTGAACAGTGCAGCTTAGTTTCAGTTTCATGTGTTTAAGGGGATTGTAGTACTGGTTTTAGAAAACGGAAGGCGTGACGGGGCGGGGGACGCGTTCCCCCAACTCGTGAATGAGGGCCGTCCCCCAAGAAATGTTGGGACTTGACCTAGTTTTTTGCATCCCCCGCTATTACACACGTGGACCTACATCAGTGCGTTGATACGGTGTATCGTCGTTTGCTTTTGGAAGCCTATTAAAATGTGTTCAAAGTTTGCCTCCACTACCCCCCCCGTCATCGCTAGTCCGGGGTCCGTTCCCCCGCAAAAAGATGTGGCGACGCCCCTGGCTGAAGTGTTTTGAAAACAGTCGTTATAATACAGCCTTTCTCTTAACACGCGCCTTGACGGGGGTCTGAGCCACCTTCGCCTTGACGGGGGAGTACCCGCCCACCCCCCTCCCTAAGATCTCGAGAGCCGCGCTACGTAGCGAAAAACGGTAAATGGCGTTGGATAGCCCATCCACTTCTCCATCGAAAATATTTGAACCATTTTTTGTCAGATCACATTTAAGGTCACTAGAAGTCAATGCATGCCGTCATAGGGATAATATGTAAATCAAGTTTTTCGGCCATTACATCCGAACAAGTTAAGTTAGAGCAAAACAATTTAAACTATATGAATCATCGCAGCAAGCCAAATCGAATGACATATAATATGACCTTTCTGGGTCAAATCAATGATTTGACCTGAGGTCAGGTCATGGTCAAATTAGGTAAAACGAATATCATTAGAACTGCAAAGACAGTGCAAATATAATGCAGTTAAAATAAACGCTCTATTACCATTCGTTATTAAAGTTATTCAGTTAAAACCATTTGCCCGTGTATTTCCAATGGAGAGGTCATGTTTCGTACCTGACCTTAGGTCGTCGATATCAAAAATACCAGAACATATTTTAGAGAACTCGGTGGGGCCATTATGTGATATGAGTTTCAATTGGATAAGTTTACCCTGTTCCGACTCATGCTATCTTAAACTTTTTTTGAGGTCAGGTCACTTGACCTGCACTGGTGTCCTGACCTGAGGTGACTTAACCTTAAAATTTTGACAAAAGTTGTAAAAATGATGAGGAAAAAGGTATGCCAAGTACGGCGGCGCTACGCGCCGCCGTTTTTATGCTGTCTCCGAAGAACCCGAAGGGGGCGGGTACCCCGTCAATGCGCGTGTTAACGTTGTCGTAATTTACAGTTTTCGGATTGGAGTGCCCCAATTGTTTTCGGGATCCATTGAGAGTGCCCTGTCGAGATAAGCCATTGTGTTGCCTATGACTTTTGGTTTTGCCATAGAGTTTAGCTTTCGCATTATGACGCCAGAAAGGAGAAGCGCCTAAAACATCCAAAACGTTTTGAGTCCCGACTGAAGTTTTGCGCCTTTTTGCCATCCAACACGGAGCAATGCAGCACGTGCTTCTCTCTCTTTATATATTATCTGGTTTTGCCTCGACAGCGCTCTTTAGCAGTCCTCACTCTATAACTCGCTGAACGTTGAAGTTAATTTTGACATACGTCTCTCTCCTCCTTCCTTCTGTTACCTTCGGGCCAGGTCCCACTCCTCCCCACTCAGCAGAAACCCAAAGCGCACTTCTGACTGTAGCGAACTCGGCCGCCAGCTGGCCTGTGCTGACTGCCGCCGTCTCGCCTGTACCGAAGAGCAGCCTCGGCTGGTGGAGCAGATAATGAATCTAATAGATGGCAAAGTATGGAGATGAATGTTTGAAAAAGATAACGTCGTAAATCTGTTTCGAATGGCGAGTTTTTTGCACGGCTAAGTTTCTGAGCATATTCAAAACGTTTAAAATTTCTTTTTGGAATTTTTACAGCACAGCACGCGCCCGTGGAAATGGTCAGCTGAACGGTATCGAATAGCCAATGAGCGGTACTATGCTTGGATGTGGACTTGAATATCTTTGTGAGTGCCCGGTCATGCCCAAGGAAATATCGAATTGGTGTTAAAATGCCCTTTATATTTTATTGTTTATCGTATTCAAGATTGGAAAGGACTGTGTGGTGTCCAAAGCAAAGATAGTATTGTACTATCTCCTTTCATGTATATGGTGGTCATTTACTCTTTTTTATTTGGGCACCCCCAATGAATTTCGGAAATCCACTCGCCTGATATCGTTGCTACCAGCTATTGCATTCATTGCCTTAGTACCTCTGCATGAATCCGACTATACCAGCAGTCCTGATGTGTTTTATCTACTTTAACCGCTGATTATTTAAATGCTTCATTCATAGGAAAGATTGGCTTCGTCTGAGGACCTGACATAGGGATTATCTGGAGTGCTTACGGAGGCCACTCTGATCAGCGCGCGGCTACCGTCCGCCTGACGAGTCCGCTCCATTCTTGTCGGGTGCTGTGGTGTTTATCCGAGGACTCTGTCGCTGTCGTCATCTGGTGCGGCTGGTGGCGCTGCTCCCATTCCGCTCCTGAGTGTGGCTCGGGAGCTGGTGGACGTTACTTCTGGCTTGGGTCGGTCGGCCGGGGCAGACGCTGCCATCAGCTGAGTCTGCTCTGGGAAGTACAGGACCAAGTTTTCCCATATGCACTGAGGCAGGGGTGATATATTTATGAATGAAAATAATTGGAACAATATGTTAACCTATAACGTTTTTCATTTTTCGCTTGATGTTTCATTTTTTCGTTTCCTTTGTTTTCTGCGTTTGTTTTTCGTTTTTTTCTCGCTATGTGTGTTTTCTGCTGCACATGTGGGCCTTAAACTTAACCCTCTACCCGGTGGGGGGTGCTTGAACACCCCCTCGGGTTTTTTTTCCGGCGGCGCGAAGCGCCGCTGTACTCGGCACACCTTATCCTTGAACAATTTCGTAACTTTCCTCAATATTTTAAGTTTTGTTCATTTCAGGTCAGGTCACCAGTGCAGGTCAAGTGACCTCACCTCAAAAAATGTTTAAGGTGGCATAAATAAGAAATGGATGAATCTATCGTATAGACACTTATACCACATAATGGGCCCACCGAGAGCTACAACATATATTCCGGGATTTTTCATGTCGATGACTTAAGGTCAAGCACGGACCATGACCTCTCCATTGAAGATGCATGGGAAAAAGTAGAAATTGTGCTGTATTTGTGTAGATACAGTTAAGAACACCTTCATATTCTCCAAATCGTAGTATTCTGGGCCCCTTTTCAGGCTCATGCTGCAATTTTTGACCTGTGACTTCTGAGAGGTCATCTAGGACTACTTAAGCAGTTTTCAGACTTAGGTCAATAACTTTGCATGAAATGATGATACATATTTTATTTGGATATCATTGCGTTTGGATTGCTGTTGCGAGTCGATTGATATGAATATTGAATATGCTAGGTTAGAAAGTGACCTTGACCTGACGTGAGGTTAGGTCATTTTGGTGTTTTGCCCTTGTATGGTCATACTATACATCATTCGATTCGCCGTAATGAGAGGAAGCGAATGGTGCCTAAACATGATACTCAACTCTGTCACATGCTAGAGCCCAAAAACTCCGCTCAAAATGCCACTTTCTTTAACATGTGATGACCTCAATATTGACCTGAGCCAAAAAGTGACTAATATAGTTTTTCATGAATTTGTATGAGCTATCCACCAGTTTTCGCGTTTTTTCGCTATCCCGTATAGGGGCCGAGTTTGAGGGGGGTGTTTAAGCACCCCGACCAGCGTGGCTCGGAGGCCCACCGAGGTGCACCGGGGCACGGGTTAAACCTAAACACAAAATTTCAACTAGAAGATTTTTCCGTAGCCAGCTCAACTATCATTAGCTCTATTTCTTTTAGACTTATACTCTGTGGCATTTTGTTTGTTTGTTTTATATTTTTGTTCGCTTCTCGTTCTGTAGGGTCAGTATTGTTGTTTTGCGTTGCTTTTGCTATTTTTATGCCATTTTCCCCCCGCGGAAAATCGTTCCATTTTCGTGATTAACTAGTTGCACAACGTTTCAACCAGTCATTCAGTAATTTATTTTCTTTTGTATAATTTGCATTGTATTGTATGTTGTCTTTTATGTTGCTGCCTTTTGTCTTTTTTCTTCTTTCTTGGCTCGCAACTGCTGCGCATGCCTTTCTCTTTTTTAGTTTCTTATGTTATTTGGGTCTGCTTTTTTCTTCCTTTGTTTTTGGTCTCCTATCTTTTGCGAAAGTTAATAAAAAAAATGAGGACGATGATGATTTGATTATGATCTTTTCGATAGAAAGGCTACTGTTTTTACGCTCACATTGATTATAAATTGATCAGTGCAGTATGTGGGTGATTCTGTTTATTTGTTTTAGTGATTTACGTTCCATTCTGGCTGATAAGAGTAAACACAGCAAACGGGTTAAAAGCTTAGAGATAATGCCCCCTGCCATGTTCTCTAAAAATATGGGGGTCAGGGTCACTCATGGTCATTGACCTGTGCCGTCATTATATAATATATTCCTCACAGTAACACTGTAACTAACATTCTAGCAGCCGTCAGTGGTGGAAAATGGGGCCTAACGCCCTCATTTTCGAGGACTTTTATTCTCTCCCATGACCTTTGACCTTGACCTGTGGCTGTGACGTTGACATGAACAATGAGTAACACCCTCTTAAACGTCTTCACATATTAGGTATACGTCGCACTGGGTGACATCGTCTCACCGGAAGCAATGATGTCAATGACCTTGACAGTGCTGTTATGACCTTGGCCTGTGACCTTTGGTCTTAACCTTGACATTGATGTGAGTTGACTTAAGTTTGTCAACCCGATTGCATAGCGTTCTGCTGTCAATACCTGGTTTAATATATAACTGGACTAGCGCCGGCTGTTAGCCCGTCAGAATTCTCCCCAAAAATATCTCTGGAGCCGATCATGGGCCAGCTAGAATTTTGATTTAATAATTTGTGCAGAATTGATGGCTAGGAAAAGCTAAGAAGCTCAAAAGCGCTGTCTGTTGTGTTTTAACCACAGCAGGAAAAAGCGGCAGGGGAGCCAATATGCCTCCCCACACCTATAGGCTTCACAGGCTGTCGATAGCCAAGATACCTTTACTGTCGATAGCAACTTTGAATTCTTTGGAAGCCGCTACCCGCCGATCCGCTAATTTTGAGGCAGAGGCGGACGCCGCTAAAGTCCGGCTTGTAGCGGACCGCCCGGCTCTGAAATTTAGCATGGTGCCATGCCCATACCTTACACAAATCTTTCGTTACCTTAAGAACTGTGGGTAAGGTTTCCAGGCTTAAAAGAAAAAATTGTAGTTTTTCCTCACATCTTTTTGGTAGCAAAAATCAATAATTTTTACCAGTAATGCCTTAACACGCGCATTGACGGGGGGCGGATACCCGCCTCTCGGGTTTTTTTTGGAGAAAGAACAAAAGCGGAGGCGCGTTGCGCCGCCGTACTTGGCATACCTTTGCTCTGCTCATTTTTCAGCATTTGTCAAAATTTTAAGGTTAGGTCATCTCAGGTCAGGCCACTAGTGCAAGTCAAGTGACCTCGCCTAAAAAAGTTGAAGATAGCATAAGTCGGAGCAGGGTGAATTTATCCGATTGCAACTCATGTAACATAATGGCCCCACCGAGTTCTACAAAATATGTTCCGCTGTTTTTCATATCGATGACCTAAGGTCAGGTATGAGCCATGACCTCTCCTTTGGAAATACATGGTAAAAATGGTTTAAACTGAATAACTTAGTAATGTGTGGTGGTAAAGCATTTATTTTAACGGCATTGGGTTTGCCTCATCCTTGCGGTTCTATTGACATGCATTTTGACTTAATTTGACCTTGACCTGATCTCAGGCCAGGTAGAATACTATATTTGACCTGATTTGACCCTGAAAGGTCGTATTGCATATACCATTCGATTTGTCCTGCTACGAGAATTCCGATAGTCTAAATTGTTTTGCTCTATCTTTACTAGTTCAGATGTAATGGCCGAAAACCTTCGCGTACATGGTACTCCTGTGGTGGCATGCCTTGGCCTCCTGTGACCTCAGATGCGACCTGAAAAAAATAGTTTAAATACCATCTTTAAAGAACTGGATGGGCTATCTAACCCCGCTTACCGTTTTTCGTCATATTACGTGACTCGAAATCTTAGGGGGGTTCCCCCTGACATGGCGAAGGTGGCTCAGACCCCGTCAATGCGCATGTTAGTTTAGTGTGCAAGCAATAGTTATCATCCCGCCAGACATTGAGAAATGTGCGTCCTGATAGCACACTGTGAAAGGTAGGGTGACAAATAGTATCCTGGTTCATGGTGACAAGAACCAATGACTGGAAACAAGTGTCACAGTGGAACAAGTGCCACCTATTTTATGCAGATGTATGTTTTCTTATAGATATGAACTTTTAAACCGGAAGGAAATCCTGCGTGCCGGTTTTCCGAGCTCGGTTGGTTTCAGCTCGCGTCAATAGCTGGCCACGCGCGGTATTGGGGCTTCACGTCACGCGCCGCTTGCGCAACTGAAGGCAGCAGCTGGCCGGCCGGAGCTGCCAAAGTCGCGTTCGGGTCCTGCCCGCCTGTCTGATGAGGCTCGCGCGTGACCGCGGGGCCAGCGGTAAATTTACGCCGCGGTCTGGTCATTGTGAAGCACCGTGTTTTCATCTCTGTCGGGCGAGGTTGTCATTGTATCCAACGCAAATGGTAGCGTCTCGCTGTGACAACGGTGTTTTACATAAGGATCCGACACTGCCATGTGCTTTTTTCCGCTGAGTTAATGCTGCGGCTCGTTAATAATTCAACGGCAACACCTTCGACATTGCTGAGACAATGAACGTTATCCTTCCTGTCGGCTGGAGGGGAATGGAAGGTTTACCTGTCTCTCATATGGTTCGCAGCCGCGGCGGTGAGTGCCGTGGATGGGTTGCGGACCAAAGTACGTAAGGAAGAAGTTCGTATGCCTAAAGTACGTACGCAAAAGTACGTATGGCTAAAGTACGTATAGATAAAGTACGTACGTGGATAATAATCGTAATGGAAAAAGTTCGTATGGAAAAAGTTCGTACGGGTTAAAGCACGTAGGGGTAAAATGTTCGTAATGTAAAAAGTTCGTATGGATAAAGTTCTTACGGTTTAAAGTACATAGGGGTAAAATGTTCGTAATGTAAAAAGTTCGTATGGAAAAGTTCGTACGGGATAAAGTACGTAGGATCAAAATGTTCGTAAGGATAACATGTTTCGTAATGACACAAATTCGTATGAGTAAAGCTCATGGAGGTAGAATATTCGCCATGAAAAAAATTGCATGGAAAATTACATAGCACGAAGTACAGAGGTAATCATCACCTGCCCACATCTCGCCGGGCTTTCAAATAGCTTGAGCGCAGTGGCGGATATCTATGACCACTGGCCAGGGGCGTCGCCACCGGGGGGCCTCGGGGACCGGACCCTCCCGCTCTTGGAAAGTGGCGGGGAGGGGCCAGTCCCCCGCTTTTGGTTGGAAATACTATTGAAAATGCCACGTTAGAGTGAACATAGGGATTCATCACGAGCCCCAGCCCCCGCCCCCTCCCTGGCGCCGGCCCTCCCACCCGAAAATCTGTGGCGACGCCCCTGTCTATGGCTGCATTTCAGGTGGCCTAGGGGGCTTGAGCCTCCCCTTTTATGCATTTATTATGTATGTACATCTACTTACGTATTTTTACATACGTACTTTTGCGTACGTGTTTTTGGCTTACGAGTTTTATACCCTACGTAAATTTGCTTACGAACTTTTGCGTATGTACTTTTGCATACGTTCTTTTGGCAAACGATTTTTATACCCTACGTACATTCGCTTACGAACTTTTGTGTACTTATTTTTGCGTACGTACTTTTGGCATACGAGTTTTATACCCTACGTACATTTGCTTACGAACTTTTGCGTACGAAGTTTATCTATACGTACTTTAGCCATACGAACTTTGGTCCGTAAATCGCCGTGGATATCCGTCAAGACAGCAGAACTAATCGCGGTAGATTCCCGTGGATATCCGTGACAGCAGAAGTAATCGCGGTAGATTCCCGTGGATATCCGTGACAGCAGAAGTAATCGCGGTAGATTCCCGTGGATATCCGTGACAGCAGAAGTAATCGCGGTAGATTCCCGTGGATATCCGTGACAGCAGAAGCTGAGCATTGATCGAAAGGTCAATCCAACCTTCAAAAGTTTGAACGTTGGATTTTAGAGCACCGCCTGGCCTGGTGTAGATCACAGATGAGTTAAGATTCGTTCTTGTCTGGGGTTGTCGGATTTTGTATTTGATCATAGAATTTGAGCTCCTATCCGGTCCAGGCACTGATGCTGGTTGTGAAATAGAAGTATGAACTGAATTAACCCCCGCCCCACCGGGGGCATTGATGTCCCCTTAAAGTTGTTTTCAGATTAGTTGAAAATGCCGAGGCGCAGCACTATGATTGAGGGGTCTACCTCACCCCATAATTTTACACCCTCCCTGATTTTTTTATCCCGGGCCACTCTAGGTCAGGTCTCCTCACTTAAACTTTTAAGCTCTATCACAGCTACATATCTAAGCCGGTCGGCTCGAAACTTTTTACACTTGATGACCCTTCCAGGGTCTACAAAATGAATCTCCGGGAATTTTGCATTTGGTGGTTTGGGGTCAGTTCACGAGGTGGCCTCTCCCATAGAAAAAGCGTGGGGAAAATCTGTATTTTTCGGTTTCCCCTACCTCGGCGGCGGAGGCGTTTATTCCTAATGCACATTTGAGGACGTTAAAATCAATCCATAATGATCAGCAGGAAAGCGATTTGCAGGAAGCCCCCCTCTCCCCCAGGAGCGCTGGCAAGTATCAGGCGCTCGGCGGGGAATGCACGACCACCCCGCAGGGTGCGAGGGTGAGGGTCTGTACTGTACACTATCCTCACCAGTGCACCCACCGGCACAGCCCCCGTCCCCAGACGAGCGCCCACACCCAGATTATTGGCAGCACACAACCGACTCCCATCACATCCAACGCATCTCAACAAAGGTTAGATTCCAGCAATATCAGCCTGCAGCCATATCAAATACTTATGATCTAAAAGTCACAAAAATGATTGCAAATGCTCAGACTTTTAAAAAACATCATTTCTGGCGACCCCTTCGCGGATTCCAGGGGCGATATTTGCCCTTTGACTTATCTGAGGTCATCACAGCTCACCAGGTTTCTAAAGCAGTTTTTTTGACGATTTCTTTTGACCTAATCAGGCTAGAGCGCTGAATTAAACGTCATCGGGTATATTTGATATATCACTTATATATCAAATATATATATATATATATATATATATATATATATATATATATACAAATATATATAATATAGAGCCGTCACTGGGTCTCATTTGATATATGGCAAGATCATTTCATGACCTTCCGCGATATCAGGTCATGTTTTTTTCGTTTTTCCCCACTGGGCATCACACCCAGAGGGCAGTATATTTGCAATAAATGTTAGGTCAAGAGGCAGTGTCCCAAAACAGGTTTTGTGCTAGGGTGCTGAGTGGAAAATTCAGTGCAGAATTTCAGGTGAGAGAGTGGAAAATTCGCCTCAGAATGTATGGTGGAGTGAGAATTTTCCGATTCGGGTACTCAGAGGCAGAAATCTCAGAGCCCTTGTTTGAAGTGCAGGATGAATATTTCATCTAATTTTGCCCAAAACAAATTTAATCCTCCCGAACGAACATGGTTTGACCATAACTATGTTAATAATTTGGGTTAAGCAGGGGAATCTTGGTAACCCCATATTGCAGTCTCAAACTGTTATGTGAGGCATGGGTGAAGTGACACAAAAATAGGTTTTGATGGCCTCTCTGAGGCCAGCCTTTGGGGAAGAGAACTCTGGGAGCACCCAAGACTAACATTTGTGGGCTGAAGATAAACTCTTCGGGGATTTCCCTTGACAATAGACGCTTGCTAGGTATATGGCTTCTTCTCCATACCTCTAAAATCTGCTGCTCGTCTTCACGTACTTGCTCACCTTCATATGATAAATATGCTTACTTTCTATCCAATCAATGCAATAGTGAGATTGCGTCCTTGTCGCAGCAGCGTCGCTAAAGTAAAGGTATCTTGTCGTGGAGCTACTATTTTAAATTCTGATGCATTTGTTTCTTGCCCGTCATCTTTTTAGAAAATGGTCTAAATATATTTTTAGACCATCCTAGGTTATACAAAAATTAAAAAAATATTATTCGCAAACAAGAAAACCAACACATTTTTGGTAGATATCACAAATGGATGGATGCAGCCAGGCTTAAAAGTTTAAAGATGCCGCATTTATATACTTCATGTAAAGACGGCGTTTTGGTAAGTCCACGCCGTAGACCAACCATACAAAAATTTTCGATGTTTTAAGAGTAACTGGATGCATTTCTGTGGTCAGAAAATTTCATTTTGTGAAAATGTGGGGTTTTCAGTTATTCAAATACCTGACGCTTTCAGTTCAAATTAACTATCAGCGTATTTATACCTAGGGTGTCGTAGGGTGTCGTGAGTGGATTTGGGTGTCACACACCTTGGACGCAGCAACGAAGGGCTAGTGAGGATAACATTGATTTTTATCGCAATAAATGGTCAATTTTCTATGGTAAAACTGCAGAAAACATGGTGCTTGGCATAGTTTCAAGATAATTGGTTTTGACGCCAAGACGACCAAAAATGACTTCACTATTCTTAGTACCAGAACTTGAAGGTTAATTTTTCATTAGCATAAACCTAGAACTCATATAAACACATCAGCTGCTTTCCAGAAATGTATCTTTCAAAGTGGTCGGCTCATTTTTTTGGCAGTACAAAGCTAGGGTGTCTAATTTTCCACTCACCTATTTTGTGAGTGGTGGAATTTAGTGTCGGTGTTCACCAATTGGAACTTTCTCCGAGGGCACTGAGCGTCTTGCCCGCCCCAGAAATTTGATTCTCCGGTTCCACTAAAATCGGTGGAGATAAGGATGCCAGGTATAATTGGGTAGAAGAAAAATACATCTCCATATTCTCTTTAAGAAAGGCCAAAGTAGCTTGAAAGAGCAGGGCTAATTTGGAGACTTTTCTGATCGATTCCGCTCTCTAGCTAAAAATGCTGGCATTCACTTTCCGGTGACAGTTGGTAGGTAGAGCAGGCAATGGTACTGGCCCTTGATCAAGTTATTAGCCCGTGATTAGATTAGTAGGCAGGGTACATCATTGTTTGATTGATAGTTATTATTATTTATTATTTTTGACATGACCGTGAAGTACATAGAATACAGTGCCTGCGGTCTGGGTTTTGCGTTATTGTTATTGCATCGCTGTCTCCTATCCATGCCGTTGGTATATATATTGTTTGGCGTTCGCATAGGATGCAATTTTGAATGGGCTGTGTGCTCTCAACAAGTTTATTCACCTCTCTTGGAATCCTGTGGTCTAAATTCAATGCCCATATTTATGTTTTTCCACCGAAGTTAATTTTCAAAATCACTGTGAATGTCTCAGGTCTGAACAAGTAGTGAAAAACAAGCAGGTCTCATCAGCGAAGTGAGTTGTATTTCCATGTTAAGCCATTGCGAGCACATATTTCATTTCCTAATGTTTCTTTAGGCCTGGAGGAAAAGACAGGAACATGTTCACAATACATGTATGTTTTGTACATGATGCAGATAGCCACTTAAGGAAGCTGTTGTCTGTCCACCATCAGGTAATATGCTTCCTATCAAAAAAGAAAGAAAACTTACAAAATTATATCTTCGGTAACTAGTCACAATTGAGAAATGAGTGTAAAATTGAGCTAAAAAAGTATAAAAGTGAGTGGAAAATTATGCTTGACTGGGTGTCGCTCTGCACCCAGCACCCCAGGTTTTGGGACACTGTCAAGAGGTCCCCTGGAGGTTAAAACACTGATGGGAGGTCATTATGTTCCACGTAGCGGACAAGCCCTAACATTCTCCTATCAAATTTATTTCACCAGACCTGAAGAACTCTAAAGGTATTAAAGCTATGCCCAGGATTCTTAAAGCATTGCATATTTTAGTGGAAGTAGCCTATCGTGACCCAAATTGACCTCTGACGGTCAAACCATTGCCCTGAGCCCTTAACACGCGCCCTGCTGGGGGAGGGGGTGAAATTCGCCCCCTTCTTGGGTTTCCCCAGATAACGTACAAATGAAGAGACGCAGAACAACGAAACTTACAGTACTTTATTCCTGATCAATTTTACACACCTGAACAAACTTTTGAGTTGAGGTCATGTCAGGTCGAGGAGCTATTCAAGATCAAGTGACCCGACCTTAAAACCTAAAATCACGAGTTTGAAGCGGCGCCTAGGGACCATCAGCGAACCGATCAGTTTGAAGCTCAAAATATTATGAGATCATATGGGTCTACAAATCTGCTATCTCGGAATTTTGATATTTTTGACCCAAGGTGGGGTGAATTTTTTGGTCACCCCATTATAAGTCTATGGTGAAAAATATAATGGGATCGCTTTCAGTAAATACTGGATAGATAAAGCTGAAAGTTATCAAACCGTCTATTCTTACCGCGATCTTGACCGTAAAGTTGAGTTTTTGAGCATCTGACCTCTCAAAGGTCATGCCAGGTCACAGGAGCATAGAGTGATTGTTTTGCCAATAACTTCTTATTGAACTGAGACAGAGCTCCCATTTTGCTTGCCTTGTGCTTATATGGTCACGGGGAGTCGATTGATATGCAACATGACTATACCAGATCACAATGTGACCCTGATCTTGCTCGAGGTCAGGTCATTTTCACTATTTGATCTAGCAAGGTCATATTATACTTAATTCGATTCGCCGCGATGAGAAAAATCCAATGATGCATACAGATTTGCTCTAGCTCTCCTGAGTGCATATCTAGAGAGAGAAACGTACACTGCTCCGTTGTAAGGCTATGGAACCTTCTTTGACCTATACTGACCTCAATATTTACCTGACATAAAAATTATTCATATAAATTGTCTTTGTCTTGTCTAGAGCATTCGAACGCCGCCCGTAATTTTCCTTTAGCTTTCGTGGTAAGTGAGATACGGAGGAGGGCGAAAACCGCCCCCCCCAGCGAGGCGCGTCATGCCAGGGACCCCAGCGGGACGCGTGTTAAACCTGTAAACCCATACTGAATACACATGAGCTTTCCAACGCATTTTGCAGATTTAAACTAAACCCCATATTTTCGGAATTAGAGGGGCTATCGATGACTCCTCTTGGGGCGGAGGTGGCGCCGGACTCCCGGTTGGGCGCGAGTTAAACACTATATTGTGCGGGGTTTCCGGCAAGAGTACCAACGTCTGGGTTGGCAGGTGTGAAATTTGACGCCGACGATGGCGGCCGTGCGGGTAGAGATGGGGCACCATTTCATGTTCTATGCACTCTTACTCCCGGCTGCACGTGTGTTGCACGGAAGTGTCTGTCCGAACAAGGTCCGTCTTAGCTGATTCATGGTGACGTGAGGGCTTTGACTGACAGTGAGGTTTAATTTTGAATTAGAGATCAAGGCATGTCTGGCTCTCACTTTGGTTTGATGTGACATAAAATGAGGAAAATGAGCACCTGGTCCCTAAGCTGATTTGAACCATCATAAATCGTATAACCACTGATTGTCGGCAGTGATAGAGCAATCATGTCATAGTGTTCATAAATGGTAGCATTATTGCATCACGAATAAAAACGTGGTTTAGGGACCAACTTAAGTGACTGCGATATTGAGACTCAGAAACCAGGTCCGTACCTCGTCGCTCTTGAAGGTCACTGTATTATATTTTACCTCGTGGTACTAATCCATAAACAGAATGGCTATTATTGAGCCCGTGTCAACAGCATCAAGGGAAGTTAACAAGGGGAAAAACTACGCGCTGGCGCACAAACACATCTCGCATACACGGATCTAAACGCTGGAACATTGCAAATGGTTTTTGAGTAAGCGTTTGAATTTGATAAGTGTGCTGCTGCGAATACTGACTGCTGCGAGTACTGACGGAGTTGAATGCTGCTGGTGCGCGATATATAAAGGATCTCCTCCCAGATTCCGATATAATTCGTGGGAGATTCAGATCGGCATCCCGCCGTGTTAGTTGCTCACGATGTTCGCGCCGAGGCTCTATTTGGTGAGCCAGAGCAGCTGGTTCACCGGCTACCATCACCCGCTTTAATAGGCAGAGGGCGTGATACTGCGCCATCTCACGGGCGGGCAGCCACCCCAGGTCCCGCACAGCATCACTGACATGGTCACGCCTCCAACGGCCATGTCAGTGATGATCCGACACGCGTCCACTGGACATGGACAACTTTTAATTGGGATGTGCAGTACATAGGCAGATCCAGGGGGCGGGTGGGGTCACTTGCCCTCCCCGGATTGACCCTCGGCGCCACCTGAAATGTTCCCCCACCCTCCCCCTCAGGATGGGAGTATCAGCGACTACCTGAAATTTTGCCGTAAAAAGTAGAGCCCCCGACCATGTGCCACCCCCCCCCCATAAAAATCCTGGATCCGCCAATGGCGGAATATGTAGTCCTGGATCTAAACTGGTGTTTGAGGGCAGGGGTGGCAACAGAGCCCAAAATTGTGAAAACTTGGTGCCTGGAGAAGAAAATCGGCGAAAATCTGGGGATTCGGACAGGGCCAATGCCTCTTTTCCTTGCCCCTGGAACCACCCCTGAGAATAGCATTCCTGATAAGCAGAGAACGTTTTGCCTCCGTGCTCTTACCTTTGAATAGAACGAAGATGAGCTGGGTCCTTGTCAAAGTTTCCAGCATTATAGCTGTAGAATACTGGTGAGATGTAACTGGAGCCCCCTGCCCCGCTGGTGCTGCCCCTCCCCTCGCAGCCGACCGTCACCTTCCGTTTAGCTGTTCCCGGCTGCAGCTACAGCCTGATTCAGCTCCTCCTTCCCCCCTTCCCCCGCTTCACATGGATAGTTAGTGCTGCTGCGGCTGCTCTGTCCTGTGCCAGATCCCCGCTGTCGACTACCCCGTGAACGCCGACCGACTGCCGCCTCGCCCACCCCTGATTACGCGATATGGCGGTCCACGGGAAGCACGGCAGACTTTTGCAGTAGCCGTGGTGGGTTCGAATCCCATGCCGCCCACCCTTTATCAGCAGTGGGAATTCGTGTCGCCATATGACTGGCCGCTGGTGCATTGTTTAGCCCACTGGTGGATCCACGGTACAGGCATTTCTCAGCCGTCCACATTTGTTCAAGATTATCGTTTTCCGACATGACCCTTTCCCCTAAAACCGTTCCGAATCACCTTGTTTGGGCTCGCCACAAGTTGAACTCTGCAAAATTGTTGCTAAGTACACCAGTGCAGGAATAAGCCGTGCTGCTGACGCATCGGCCGGAGACGGCTGGCGGGCTGTGGCGAGAGATCGAGACGATGGAAGGCTCTAGCCAGAGATCGAGACGGCTGGCGGGCTGTGGCGAGAGATCGAGAAGATGGAAGGCTCTAGCCAGAGATCGAGACGGCTGGCGGGCTGTGGCCAGAGATTGAGAGGATGGAAGGCCCGTTGCGCACGCCTTTCTTTGGCTCTGGCGGTGCTACCTGACTGGCTCACTGTGTTTACTCCAGCCGTGCTGGTACCTTGTACAGGTTTTCGTTGGACTGCGAGTGGCCAAGCAACCTGGCGCGTAAGGCAACGCGTATCCTGACTGGTATCCCAGTCCCATGGGCGCCGAAAGTGGGGGGGACGGGGGGACGCGTCCCCCCTGTTGGCCAACCAGGGGGGACGTCTACCCCAAAATTTTTGGGCCAATGGTCATTAAGGCTGTCAGGTACCGAATATGCTCAAAATTCGCCTCCCCCAGTCAACACCAGCCCGGGTCCGTCCCCCCTGCGAAACTTCTGTGGCGGCGCCCCTGCCCAGTCCCCGTCATAACTGAGCGGTGTCTCAGAGATACCGGTATCTCATCAACTCATCTCGGTATCTCATCTCATCAGAAAGCGCTATCTCCGCCCATGGGCCCGTGAGGTCGCTTCGAGGACAAGTTCGCGACCCGAGTAAAAAGTTCGCACCGTGTCCGCGCTCTGCTACCCAGCCAAGGGGAGTGGCCTCATCATCAGAGCCAATCAGCGTCGAGCGGAGGGATGGGGGCGCTGCTCATCAGTGGCCCTGGTCGCTGGACAGTGACGCGCTGTCAACGTAAAGTGTGAGGGTGGACGCCTAAATTCAGAACGCAAATGTGCAAGGCAGCTCCCAAATTGTTAAGACAAGAGGTGTGGATTCTGCTAATTGCTATTTCGGAATGACTATTCGGGGGCCTGGATTTTCTAAAGCCATTGGAGGTGCCTGAATCTCAAAGCCGTCAACTACCACAGCGCTAAGATAATTGTTTGTATTAGTAAGACTCTTTCAAAATCATCACAGCCGTCTTAAAAAAAACATGAAGCCAGGCTGCAGTATGAAATATGAAAATAAATACTTTGTGACCACCGACTGTGCAGCCCCCACACAAATAGAGAAATCTTCAGTCTTTCGTTCCGTTTCGTATATTCACATTATCCTCAACAAGGCGAGGTTTTTCAAGAATGCGCGTCAATATAAGGTAAAAAAGTAGATAAAAGGGCTAACACACAATCATAGAGTCATTCTAAAACCGATCATCACTGGCCAGCCTGCAAGTGGCGTCTTAGGGCGCGCTTGAACGCAGTTCGGCTAACAGTATCGCACACCTCAGGTGGCAGTGCGTTAAATCTATCTGCCCCCACACTGGACAGTGGACGCCTGCCTGCACAGTTTCTGGCTCGTACAGGTCTTGATTGGCGGGCATATCTCGTGGCGTACGAATGGTCTGCGCTTACAAACATGTCTCTCAAATCGCACGGTTCGTTGCTGGTTAGCACGTTACGGATGAGACATATTTTGCCGGTGATAACTCGTACTGAAAAGTTTATGACTTTTTGAGTTCTATGAAGTTGAGTTACCCCACAAGTACCGTATATGGACACACAGTAGCGGATTGATGGAATGACTAATGAATTAATGACTTGTTTTAGAACCGAATGAGTGATGACATGTCTCACGTGTATGAGCCCCATCAACATGCCAGTACATTTCGCGACTAGATGATCAACGTGAAGTGGAAAGGTTAGATGTCTATCCATGTAAATGCCTAAATTTTTTACTTCTCTATTTTCGGTGATGACGGTATTGGCTACCCAGACGCTGACAGGTGGGAGGTCTCTTAACATTGCCGAAGTTCCGAAAGCGATAAGTTGGGTAATTTTTAGGTCTTGTAGGTAATTTTCAAGGTCTGCGTGAAGCGTAGCATTGAGCTAGGTGTAACTGAGCACCTACCTAGAAAACACTTTCGTGCATATAAAAATGGTATAATGATTGAGAATAAGTCTCGATGGAGGAATGATATACCCACTAGTCAGTTAGAGCCTCCCGTCCAGTAGCAAAACTCACCTGGTGTTATAGGCACCCAATGACCAAGTATTGGCCTTATCTTAACATGCCCAGTAATATAAATATAAATAAATGCACAGAAAAAAATATATAACGCACTGCCACCTGAGGTGTGCGATACTGTTAGCCGAGCTGCGTGCAAGCGTGCCCTGAGACGCCACTTGCAGGTTGGCCAGTGATCGGTTTTAGGATGACTATGATTGTGTCTTAGCCATTTTCTTTACTTTTTTGCCTTCTATTGACGTGCATTCATGAAAAACCTCGCCTTGTTGAGGATGATGTGAATATACGGAACTGAACAGTGGAGGGGTCTTAAACGGCCCCCACCTATTTTCCCAAAGTGGCCGGAGAACTGTTTGTTGCCGGGAAACGCTACCAGGCCGATTGGTGAACGCATTTTTAAAATCGGTCGACAAGTTTTTTACTTTCAAAGTGAGACCTATATTTTGAGACCGTCGCAATCGCGTGGTCGTACCAGTTCGCCTGCACTGTAGACCAGTTGGTGACGTCATAACGCCACATAATCAGGTAATATGTCGAGGTCAACCCACATGAAGATCAAGGTCAATGTCAAAGGTCACAGGTCAAGGCCATTGACCCCAGTATCTGGTCAGATGGCATTATTCAGTATTATGTATGTTAAGCTATGATTTCATAGTTAAGGCTACTCAAGGTCAAGTTCAGGGTCACAGGTCAAATGTCTTATTCAGGGTTCAACAGGCTATTTTTTAACATGTTAACTGGGGGCCATTTGCCCCCAGTCCGAAATTCCCTCCCCCAGTGCCCGGAAATTGGCCCCCAGTGAAACGCCATCTGATAGACAGGAGATGACTTAAAATGGAATAAACCCAAACTCGCCTAACAAAAATAAGACAGAAAACCGCCCAATAAAAATGATTTTGTTCTACTGCTCGTCCCCAATTGACCGTCCACAAAAATTGCGTTAACAAATTTCCACCAGGAGCTGTCTACTCCATCGTGCAAAAACGAAGCAAAGTGCGTAGTTACAGGAAATCCCGGCAAAGCAGCCTCAACTAATCACAACGCTGGAGATAGCCTACAACCAATCAAACATCGTGTTCCGTCTTTCGGGAAGCCCACGTCTCAGCCAGTACCGTGGGATTTCATGATGCCCTCATTTCATACGTGGTCAGCGGTCGGTTGTCAGCGCTCGTTCGTGGATTAGGCGGGAAACGGTGTAGTCAAAGCGCGTCAGACTGGTTGCTGGTGTGGCGGTGTGAAGTACTCAGCCTATTTATGCATTTTTGTGGTGGTAGCATACGTAAAATCTATAGTAAGATCACTGCATTATTTTTTATCTGAAAAGTTGATAAGTTGTTACTTGGCCTTTCTCATCGATTGCTTGATGTTGAAAATTGGGAGAAATTATATATTCGGCCACAGCCCTTCGTCAGAATCATCAAACTGGCTCCCGAGAACCCTTTCCAACAGGAAAAGAGTTGAAGATGACATGTGACCCTGACAGGTGATGCGTCGATAAGCCCGAACAATTATTAACTGGTTTTTGCAGGACATTCCCTAGATGATTTTGACAGCAACATCCACGCATCATAGTAGGTACGTATGCACATAAAAGTTTATCTCAATTTAGACTATAAACCAAATGCATTCGATATTTTAGGAATTTACTTACCGTGCCACACTCATTAAGAAAAATAAGGAGATAGTTTGTCGGCCAAATATCTCGAATTTTTTCTTCTTTGTCGTGTTTGGCCGCGCGATTTTTCCGGTTCGCCCTTTCTTGGAATCTGACCTTTTTGACCCTTTTCTAGTTGTTAGCACCTAAGCTATTTTTGGTTTGTCACTTGTATAAATATGACTTCTTTTGGCCTTTTCTGCTCGTGAAAAGATGTTCCGACACCAAAAAGCAGCAGAACAGCAGAAAAACTGTTATGATGGTGGGAGGGAGGGACAAGACTTTATTAAAATACGATTCACAAAAATGGCGGCCACCGAAAACCGGACGCGAGGCATGTGATACTACAGGCGCCCTTTGGGTGAAACGTTGGTGGCAAAGTGCATCCTCTGAGGCTCCGCCCTTCCCCAATTATTAAAATTCTAGATCCACCACTGTTCAAGAGCAAAAAAATAACAGTTGAAAAACATGAAAAATATTAAATGTTGGCGGGGAGTTGTGCGGCCAAGATAATTGATGATGCTAACACCTTTTCTGGTTCTGGGGATAAAATCATTTGATGGCCACGCGGGATTGGAATGGCACTCCTGGCTTCCTATTAAATGGGTAATGTGCTAAAAAAACATTGCGTCAAATCAATATCAGACCGTCAACAATCAGTTTTAAACAGTGATACAGGTAGCTTTTCTGGTCGTTTTAGCCTCAAATATGTGTTTTGTGGTATTTATTTGGAAATTTTAGTGAAAAATAGCCCCTTTTTCCTTTTTCTAACTCGGTTTGGCCTTTCCTGTCGAAAAAAACTGGCAGCCCTGGGCAGCATCTATGATCTCTAGAATCTGGAAGAACAACATTGGGAAACATTTATACACTAATGCCTCTAAGTCTTACTACCCCCCACCCCCTCTCCTCCAAATGGGGTCTTGATCCCCCGAAGACGACACTGTGATGACCAGCACAAGAAATGCCCCTCACTGATTTTTTCCTTTCAAAATGCCCTGGGGTCCAACCCTCATTTCCCGCCCAAGGGCTGCTATAGTGCCAGCTATATTGTACATTATTGAGAATATATCATATTGTTACGTATGTCCTTGATCTTGAATGAACTTGACCTAATATACCAGAGAATATTATGAGGGACCTTCCCTCAATGGCCTTAGTCTCCTTTTGGTGTATTTCCGTTTTTTTGCATGATCATGGCCAGGGGCGCAGCCAGGGGGGGGGCACGTGCCCCCTTCCATCGGTGCCGGGGTGCCCTTTTGATTGTCAGGTGGTGTATCCTCTTTGGGCCGTGCCGCTCGAAATTTAGTGCCCTACGCCGTTGAGCCTAGATGGAACTGGACTGCATTTAGCGATTTAAACTATTGTTTGACAATTAAGGGCCTCTTTTGGTCCGTTACAGCATTCTATCGCCTTTCTAAGCACCCGGGAAGAGTATGGACACCTAGTATGTGTCCACCTAATGCCTCATCGTCGCCAATAATCGTACGGGTAAAGCTAATCTGGTGCCCCTTGAGCTCATCTCGTGACCTCTCAGCTGGTCTTGGCCCCTTGAGCTGACTACTTGCCCTCTAAGCTGTTCTGGTGCCCCTGAGTCAATCGAGTACCCCACTGAGCAAATAATTGTGCCTCCTGAGCCTATATAATGCCCTCTGAGTTAGTCTAATGCCTCCGAGCTTGCTTGGTGCCCTAATAGCCGATTTAGTGCCCTGTAACGAAAATTTATTAACTACTTAACTTTAATTGCTAAATGACGCGATAATTAATGGTCCTCTAGTATGCATATTCATTTCTCGTCCCCCTCCCATTATAAGTGCAGTCGCACTCAGACAAAGAGCTCTGCCAGCTACTGCGCAGCAGCCTGTCGGTTTATGACCACGGGTCCATCGTACGATGCACCCCAGCCAACGCCCTATGACGTATCGAACGTTCATTGACTCACGAGATCTGACGCTGGTGTCACGCCACTGTCTGGCCTTGGATTGCATCAGCATTTCATCAGCCTCCAGACCAGTGCATCGAACCATACTCTGTCGCCTATGACGTATTGTGTTGTGATTGGTCGGCGTATGTAACCAAGCCTGCCGACTCGGCGTATATAAGGAGCGCCGAGCTAGCGTCCCACATGAGAAGAGTATGAGATGCAGTGTTGCACCGTAGTACTAATCAGTACCATGCCGAGTCAGCCCAGAGCAGCTGAGAGACTTTAGAGAGACATGCAGAGACAGTGAGAGAAAGTGCAGTGATAGAGATACCTGTGTGTGTGCAAGGACAGCCACAGAGCAGATGTGAGTACGGACTGATGAGCTCAGCTCATAGTGAGGCAGACGCCCACAGTGCCGCAGAAGATAACATGTCAGTAGAGTGATGAAGGACTTGTAAAGTCAAGTACAAGACAAGAGAGTGTTGGAGCTTTGGCTAAGTTGCATCACCTGTTCACAACGCCAGGTGCAAATAAATCGACAATTAAGGAAACAACGTTTCTTCGTCGAAATACGATTAGAGGTCCTACCAACTTGAAAACCATCATTCACAGCCATACCTAAGAGCACTTCTAGGTAACAAAAAGATTTGGCGCTTCGTGACCCGGATTGAATTACATCGGATCAAGTTACACTTCGAAAAATTGCAAGTTTGGATCTTCGTGACCAACTTCAATTTTTTCTAAGCCACGAGACTTAGAAAACATCTTTGGACTTAGCCAGCCACCATCGACCATCCACACTCCTGTCAGTACTTCATTTTGAGTCTAAAACACCAGAGACTCAACTTGTCAACAGAGACCCAACTACCGTCTAATTCACAAGATTCACCTCTACAAACACCTCTGGCACGAAAAAATTTCATCTCTAAGTTCAAAAACGCCTACAAACGCCATCAACGTTTTTTCCCAGTAGCCGACCATACGACTCCGCCGCCGCTATTACGCATTCATCCTGCACTGCCGCGTGCCCCAGTGGTGACTCACAGAACAACGCCGCCGCCCGAGCCGTCCCCAAGGCCGCTGACTCACCCCAGCCGTCGAACTGCGCCACCCGCCCGCTACTAGAGGTCTACATAGAAAAAGAAGTGTCACCAAAATCCAACTTTAGTATATATAAACTATATATTTTTGGAATCCGCACAGTCTCAGGAATACTTCTATCTGGTTTTTAGAGCTCTACACGGGTTCTGAAAAATCTTCATCCAACTTAAGTCAATCACAACTTCATCTAGAACTTCAAGTTTTCTTCGAGATTCATCGACACCTCTACTAGTTCGTCAATTCTGCGAGTTATCAGCCGACTTCTCCACTTCAAACGTCGTCTACCTCCACTTCAGAAAATAGTTTTCAACGGTTCCAGCAGTTTTTCAACGCTTCAAATTATTTTTCAACGCTACTAGAAATTTTTCGACGCCTCGAAAAATTTCTCAACACAGCTCTTCATCGCCACCTGTGCTTCATACAGCAACCAGCGCTTCAAAACTCACAAGTAAGGTGCTTCCTTGCCCTCTCCTTAAAAACTGTTGAATTTTCGTTAGCTAATTGTACTTGTGTTGGAAATTGTTTAACAACATGGCCACTGCTGTTGAACACACTTTGATTGATACTATGCGAGACATTTCGATGGAGATCCGAGTTCAAGGTCTAACGCAACATGTAAGATCATTTTCGGGAGAGAGCTCGAACAAATTTCATGATTGGGCTAGGGATATGGATTCAATCGCCTGCACCGCCGACGACAAGCGGATGGTAATTTTGGCAACCCGAACACTAAGTGGACCCGCAGGAAAATTCGCCTGCAGACTGCTCACTGAAAATCCAAATCTCAGATGGCTAGAACTAAGAAAAGAGTTGAGGGACAGATATAGCGATCTGAAAGATCCATACTGCGCACGCGAAAAGCTGCAAAAAGTTAGGCAAAAGAAAGGCGAACTCATGCAAAATTTTGCCGAACGTCTCCAGGACGTTGCCAGTGAAGTTTTCGACAATCCCAATAGTGCCGATTCTCAGAGAACGTTGGTGGAAATCTTTCAGAAGGGTGTAAATGATGACCGACTTGCTCGAGCATTGATCAGAAAGAAGTTCACTTCATTGCAGGAAGCTGTCAAATTCGCGAGTGATGAGCAACAAACGGACCGAACCTTTGAACTCTGCAGAGGTAAACTGGATGTAGAGGAACCAATGGACATAGATGTAGTTCGCAATGACGCCCAAGCTGATAGGATCGACAAGCTAGAGAAGTGTCTTTCGGATGTCGGCTCAAAAATCGACAAGCTAGCTAAAACAGTAGGCAAAAATCAAAGAGCTGGACCTCCCAGTCCCCCTCAAAGTCACAGTCAACCCACACCTCGACGCCCATACCAGGGACCACCTCAAAATCAACGCCATTTTCAGGCGCCCCCACCAAACCATCGCCAGTTTCAATGTCAGCCTCAGCCCAACCAATGGCAAAGGCGATCGCAAAATCAGCCCCATACGACTCAGTTTCAGAGCCAACAAACTGCTCCGCCTGATGTAGCATCAAATGAGCCGCCCCGCAGGTATAAATGGACCCATGATGGTCGCCCAATTTGCGCATTTTGTTAGAAGGCCGGACATACCCAGAGAGTATGTAGAGCAAAGCAAGCCTCATTTCCTGGCCCTCAGCAGCCGGAAAACTAAGTGGTCCATCTGTTGTCGGGACCGAACAGACGGAAAATCTAGATCCCAATGGTCCTAGGGATAACATCGCCAGAATTTTCATCAAACGTGACACCCCAATGTGTTGGATCTACCTTGGAAATCGTAAAGCGTACACTCTTGTAGACACAGGTGCTGATATTTCGATCGTGTCGCAGGAATTCTTTGATAAAATCTCATCCAAACACGTTTCGGACTTCTCCAAAAATTGTGCCCCTCTTGAATCTGTCACTGGGCACAAGCTCAAAAACTTTGGCACAGCGACCCTACCAGTTGAAGTTTCAAAATTCTGTCGCAAGTTCAAATTTCAAATCGTCAAAGGTCTAAAGCATGCTTGCATCTTAGGCAACGACTTCCTTAGTGAATTTGGAGTCAAGCTAGATTTCGGCAAGAAGACAATGAACATTCACAACAATCTGATCCCGTTGAGGCCCCAACATCTAAACTGTCAATCAGTCACCTCATTGGTAAGGATACCAGAAAAGACAACCATCCCAGCACAGTCGTACGTGGAAGTTCCAGCGTACGTGAACCGTGTGCAGCTGATTGATCAGGACTGTGCCATACAACCATTGAGTAACACTCCCTACTTCTGTGATGAACCTGGACTCATACTACTCAACTCAGTGAGTAGACCTAATGAAAAAGGTCACTTGCCAGCTGTGATTGTGAATACCACAACACGTGATCACACGCTGCCGTCCAGACAAGTCATAGGACTTGCTGAGGTGCTAGATGCATCTGAAATCAACGCTGTTGAGCAGAGTGAATCAAGTGAACCATCAGAACCAAGTGCACAGGTTAATGTAGCTTCAAAAGTAGAACTAGACCCTGCCATGAAAATTCAAAAAGCGGATCTGTCTCATGTCCCGGAACATCAGAAAAATCAAATTGAACAACTGATTGAACGCAATTCGGATCTCTTTGCTAAAAGCGAGACTGATTTAGGCCGAACCGATCTGGTTACCATGAAAATCGACACAGGAGACAATGCTCCGATCAAACAGCGACCTTACCGTCTGCCGTTTATCCAAAGGCAAATGGTGGAAGATCACATTGATGAACTGCTAAAAGCAGGAGTCATTCAGCCAAGCCAGAGCCCATGGGCAAGTCCCATAGTCATTGTAGACAAAAAGGATGGTGGAAAGCGCTACTGCGTAGACTACCGAAAACTTAACCAGATCACCGTCAAAAATAGCTACCCTCTTCCACGTATTGATGATATCTTAGCATCGCTTGAAGGATCACAGTACTTCACCTCTTTAGACCTGAAAAGTGGTTATTGGCAAATTGCCATGGCAGATCAGGACTCAATTGACAAAACTGCTTTTACATGTTT
The DNA here is from genome assembly GCA_034440635.1 of Lepas anatifera. Taxonomy (NCBI): domain Eukaryota; kingdom Metazoa; phylum Arthropoda; class Thecostraca; family Lepadidae; genus Lepas; species Lepas anatifera. The sequence goes on along the minus strand of JAOTON010001336.1, from coordinate 65,873 downwards.
TTTGGGACTATATTCTTGGAATGTTCTACCTTTTGGATTGACAAATGCTCCTGCACTATTTTCGGAACTCATGAACAAAGTTTTGCAGGGCATACAACACAAATATGCCATCGCGTATATCGATGATGTCATCATATTCTCAAAAACGTTTGAAGAGCATCTAGAACACATCGAGGACGTGTTCAACAGGCTGCGTAAGGCAGGCCTCAAGCTGAAAATGTCGAAATGTGATTTCCTCAAACAGGAAGTGAAATATCTTGGACATGTAGTTTCAGCAAATGGCATTCAGCCAGACAAGTCTAAGGTAGAAGTCATTCGAGGTCTCAAAGCACCCACAACAGTGAAAGGTGTACGATCATTCATTGGTATGTGCTCCTATTATCGTAGGTTCATCCCAAACTTTGCGAAAATTTCGAAGCCTCTGACGGAATTGACAAAGAAAAACGCACGTTTCCACTGGACCGACCAACGACCAATGTCAGGAATCATTTGACACTTTGAGAGTAGTTCTGACAGATGCCCCCATTTTGGCCTATCCAGATACCGGAAAGCCGTACAAATTGTACACTGATGCGTCAAACCATTCAATTGGAGCTGCCCTCGTTCAGGAAACTGACCAAGGTGAACGTGTGATACAATATTTATCACATCAGCTCAACAAATCTCAGCTCAATTGGCCTGTCATAGAAAAGGAAGGATACGCCATCGTATATGCCGTACAAAAACTCCGCCCCTACCTTCTACGATCGAAATTTACCATTATGACAGATCACAAGCCGTTGAAACATTTGTTCACCGCTGAAATGAGAAACCCCCGCATTCAACGCTGGGCTATTATTCTCGATGAATACGGTTGCGACATCCAATATGTCACCGGTAGACAGAATACCGTGGCCGATAGCCTCTCTAGATTGGAACCTCAGAGAGATGAACCCATGGATGTCAATATCATAGATTCCGACCATGCACCCCGTGTTGAGTTGGATTCAACAGTAGAACCGTGCCCTTCTGATGAAAGTTCAGCCCCAAAGGAGAAATTCCAGGAATTTCTCGCAAAGCATCCTGATTTAGAAACCCTCCAGAGTGAGGACGAAGAGATTCAAAAGATAATCAAAATGCTGAAAGACCCAACTGATCCAAATCATAGTGATGTTGCAAAACGCTATGTAGTGCTAGATAGTATACTGTATCGTATTACAGATACTTCGAAATGTACCCCTCATCCCGGTCTTCAACTGTGCATCCCTAAATTTCTGCAGAAGCTGTTAGTTGAAGAAACTCATTCTGGTTATTTCGGAGGTCATCTAGGAATCGACAAAACGTATGACAAACTTCGATCTCGTTACTACTGGTCTGGTATGTATCGTGACGTAGTGAATCATCTGAAAATTTGTGTAGCATGTAACATGCGGAAACTCAGAAAGCAACGACCACCCCTTCAGGACATGCAGATCCCGAAATATCCATTCGAAATGATAGCGATCGATACTTGTGGTCCGTTTTCTCAGAGTTACAATGGAAATCGGTTTATCATTAACATAGTTGATCTTTTTTCTGGTTGGCCCGAGTCATTCGCCACTGATTCAAAAAGTGCGGAAACAGTCGCTCAAATACTCATTGAACACATCATCCCTCCACACGCGTGTCCCCGTGTCATCGTTTCGGACAATGGAACAGAATTCTGTAACGTAGTAATTGAGCAAATCTCGGCATTCTTTAATATCAAGCACATTCGGACTTCTGTGTATCACCCCAGTCCAATGGACGTTGTGAAAGGTACCATCGCGTTCAAAATGATATGTTGGCAAAGTTAGTGAGTAAAAACCAACGCGACTGGGACACAAAGCTTCCTTCAATTCTTTCGGCGTATCGTACTGCCAAAAACGAAACAACAAAACACAGCCCCTTCTACATTTTGCATGGACGTGATCCTGTGCTGCCCATGGACACATTGTTGTCACCCAAGTATAGATACCAAGGCGAGGACTATGTCCCCACCATGTTGGAAAATCTTAGTCGTGCATATCACGAAGTTCGGCATAACTTATCCCTCGGACATGAAAAGAGTAAATTGTACTATGATCGAAAAGCACAGTCAGTAAAATTCAAAGTAGGTGACATGGTATACTTTCGTGATCCATCTACAGCCCCTGGCTCCACAACAAAATTAACCTCACATTGGAAGCCATACTATCGTGTAGTAAAGGCGCTTAGTGATGTCACTTTTGTCATCAAACACCAGCTAGAAGGTGGTACTAAAACCGTGAACGCTCAAAATCTCAGACGTGCTGACCCCAATACACCGTGGTGTAACATTTCGAACGAACCAACCCATATCAATCAGAAGCATGAAGAGAAATCAAAGTCTCAGATCCCAATCAGAATTCAGCCCCCTCGTAGTTCAAAATTTTCTTATGATGATGATATGGATGTAACTCCTGTGCCAGTTAGATTTTCGGAACCCGCGCTATCTGACACTCAATTCAATACTAGTTCTGGCCAAACAAAACCTGATGTACCCTCTGAAGATGAGGATGATATTCCGCTTTCAAGGTTGGCGAAACGGATGCATAACCCTGCCTCAGACGAGGAGGATGATATTCCTTTGGCAAAATTAGCCAAACAGATTCGAGAACAAAGAGAAAGAGAGCCAAAACGTAGCTTAGAATCTCCAATACCGGATGCAAAAAGAGTTTGTGAACCATTGGATTCGGATCTCAATCCAGATGCAACCGCATATGTGCCGGTCAAGCGAGACCGCGATGTAGAATCAGAAGATTCTGAAGATGATTATCCCCCAAATAAAGTCATCGCTGCAGATGACTCGTCTGATTCAGAGATATCAGACATTGAGAGTACAAATGTAGATATTGCCGATGTAGATCTTGTAGCTGTTGTACATAATGAACCTGTTGTGAAGGATAGCGTAGAAAAGCCTGACAAAGGTGATTCAAATGAAGTTAAGCTGAGATCCCCGCTGAATAAGTCAGTGGATGACACTGTGTTAACCAGTCAACAGAAAGTTGATATGTTTATGAAAATGGCCGCCATGTTGTTGAAGTAGTATGAAATGATGTTATAAATCGGATTCTTCACTTGAGAGTGAAATGAGTACTTAGACATAACGGAATCATCAGATACTGGATGAAACGGATTCATTAATTGGATAATGTTTATTTGACAAGATGTCAAATGCGATCAGATGATGCCACAAATGGTTAGAAGACCATGATTAGGTTATGTTCTAGTTTAAGTTACAATAAGTTTCAAGTGTTTAAATGTGTGTTTTCTGTGTGTTACAGGATGAGAATTCAACAGTTACTAATATGTCTCCTCCTACTAACTGCCCTCCAAACAACCCTGTCGAACGTGTTATTCGTACCCAAAGGTCAGATGTATGCCTCTTATGATCACTGGACTATTCATGTACCAGTCCATACGGCAAACTTAAAGGATGCACTCAAATTCATGAGCCAGCAAATCGAGCAGTGTGATATGAAATTTCACATGAAAATTGCAAAGTATAAGCATGAGCTTGAAAGCAACCGCGTAAATCTCTTGATCAACCGCCTGAACAAAGAGAAGTCCTATCTAAATGGTGAAATCCAAAGAACGCGCGAACTCTTCAATCTGTTGGATAACCCTATCAAGCATCGAACGAAAAGATCTCTGCTCCCATTCGTTGGTGACATAATGTCTAGTCTGTTTGGAACCGCCACCAATACGGATGTCAAAGACATCCTGAAACAAGTTCAATATCTGGAGGCTAATCAGAAAAGTCTGATTCACGTCATCGATGAAAACGTTAGTATTTTGAATGAGACCACTCTAGAGGTTAGAACAAATCGTAGAGCTTTGAATAAGCTTATGAACTACACCAAGACGCTTGATGAAAAATTAAGATACCTTACCCGTGTACTTTCAAATGCCATGATGGCATACACGGAAATTTCAGACGAAATGGAAGACATCTTTCATGATCTGTTAGTATCTCTCCAGAATCTTAAAAGTTACCTATCTGACTTGGAACTCCACTCTAGTCTTGCAGAACATGGTATTCTGTCAAGATCGTTTCTAAAACCTGTTCAGTTTCAGAAAACCCTAGAGAACATTCGTCACATCCTCCCAAATTCTGTTGCTTTACCGTTTCAGCCCGAAGAGATCGAAAAATATTATTTGGTTAGTCATACATCAGTTTCCAGAAGTGAGTTTGGATTCTATGTCAATATTTTCCTCCCTCTGGTAAATGTTCGCGACAGATTTCAAATCTATGAGATTATGAACCTTGCATCGCCAAAAGTTGTAAGTGGAAAGAACTATCTTGCAAAGTTCACAACCGAAGACTTCTCGTACATTGCTCTCTCAGATGACAACCTGAAGTATATGATTTTGGAAAAGAACTCTGTGGATGTCTTCATCAAAAGCACCCTACCGTTCTACCCAGTGCAAAAGCCGCTTGAAATCGTTCAGGAATCAGACAAGTGTCTTCCGTTCTTGCTCACCAAAAATAAGGAGAAAATTCAAAGATATTGTGATAAGGAAATATCAAGTAAGGAAACCATCAGGCCTAAAGCTCAGTATGTTGGAAATGGAGAATGGTTGATTATAATATCCGAGCCTCTTGAAGTTATCACGAGATGTAAAAATGGAACAGAGACAAGGATGTTCACTGAAACCATAAATCACTTGCAGTTAGAACTCGGTTGTTCAGCTCAGACGAAATTCTTCACGCTCCCTACCTTTCGACGCTTCGACTCAGAGATCTCTTTTTCTGGTGCATTCAGTTACATAGCTGACGCCCATGATGTGTGGCATAGCATTCTCAGTGACTTGGAGAACAATACTGAAGCTCTATCTCTCGCTATTGAATCGCTTCCTGTCGTACCCGATAATACGTATCGGTTAAGTCAGCTCCGTACCCAGCTAAGGCGCCTGGAATCCAGCCGTCTCAGCGTCCATTTAAAACCCATCACTGGCACTACAATAGGCATTGTGTTAGTCATAGTAGCCTCAGCATCCGCCGTGGTGATCATAAAACGCAGACGTAGGTCAACATGTCCGAACCGCTCCCAATCCTTCCCGATACCAGCACCGAGCTCAGCATCATCAACATCAACACCAGCGGAAATGCAGTCAGCAGCAATCCCACTGACATGTCTTCGAGTGGAATAAAAAGCTCAGACTCAACCATGAGCATCAATCAGTCAGTCAACAGTCATCCAACAAGCAGTCATGACCACCACTCCAGCTATCCCAGCCATTCAGTTTGCCGTGGACCATTACCACGACAATGATGGACAAGTTCACTTATTAGTGAAGTGGGCAGGACATCCCATGGCCTGCGCCAGTTGGATCCTTGAAGATTACGTACCTGTCCGCATCTCGAGACAATACTGGAAATCAGCAAACGAAGTCGTGCCCCAAAGGATACGACCTGGCTGTTGGGGACTAACCAGCACCAGTGTCCCAACAACCAACAACAGCACCGCTGCTCAAAACCACACCGCTGCTCACAACCACACCGCTGCCGAAACGGTCACCGCTGACGAAATCAACACCGCTGCCGAAACAACCGCCAACGCTGCTGCCGATGCCAACGTCGCTGCTCCCCACGCTGCCCCTGAAGCAGTGTACTACATCAATCAGAACTTCCCGGTAGATAGTTTTGATTCAACAATGGCAGTTGCCGGATCAGATGTGGACTTTGATGTGTAGATTATGAAAGGTGTTGAAGAAGAATGTTTTACGTAATCAACTAGTTATAGTATGTTATAGTGTGCAGATGTTCAATTCAATCATGTAACCGTATTGCTTAAATGTTTAAATGTAAAATATATCATGCTTCAAATATTGAGATGCCTGTAAACAGAATCAGATCTGGTGAACGAAAATTTTAGACAACAATCCAAAATTTCATTCAAAGGACCTCGCGCTGTGATGTAACGAAAATTTATTAACTACTTAACTTTAATTGCTAAATGACGCGATAATTAATGGTCCTCTAGTATGCATATTCATTTCTCGTCCCCCTCCCATTATAAGTGCAGTCGCACTCAGACAAAGAGCTCTGCCAGCTACTGCGCAGCAGCCTGTCGGTTTATGACCACGGGTCCATCGTACGATGCACCCCAGCCAACGCCCTATGACGTATCGAACGTTCATTGGCTCACGAGATCTGACGCTGGTGTCACGCCACTGTCTGGCCTTGGATTGCATCAGCATTTCATCAGCCTCCAGACCAGTGCATCGAACCATACTCTGTCGCCTATGACGTATTGTGTTGTGATTGGTCGGCGTATGTAACCAAGCCTGCCGACTCGGCGTATATAAGGAGCGCCGAGCTAGCGTCCCACATGAGAAGAGTATGAGATGCAGTGTTGCACCGTAGTACTAATCAGTACCATGCCGAGTCAGCCCAGAGCAGCTGAGAGACTTTAGAGAGACATGCAGAGACAGTGAGAGAAAGTGCAGTGATAGAGATACCTGTGTGTGTGCAAGGACAGCCACAGAGCAGATGTGAGTACGGACTGATGAGCTCAGCTCATAGTGAGGCAGACGCCCACAGTGCCGCAGAAGATAGCATGTCAGTAGAGTGATGAAGGACTTGTAAAGTCAAGTACAAGACAAGAGAGTGTTGGAGCTTTGGCTAAGTTGCATCACCTGTTCACAACGCCAGGTGCAAATAAATCGACAATTAAGGAAACAACGTTTCTTCGTCGAAATACGATTAGAGGTCCTACCAACTTGAAAACCATCATTCACAGCCATACCTAAGAGCACTTCTAGGTAACATGCCCCTTGAGCTGATTCGGGCCCCCGAGCTGATCTCATGCCTCCCCAAGTTGATCTACTGTCTCCTAAATCAATATGGTGCCTCTTCAGCTGATTAGGTGCCCCCTCAGCTGATTATGGATGTCTCCTTAGATGGTCTGGTGCCCCCTGAGCTGGTTTGGTGGGCCCTGAGCCCATCTTGTGTCCTCTGAGCTGTTATGTTGCTCCCTGAGCTGATTTAGGCCCCTGCTATAGTCTGGGGGGGCTGGGAGCTGATCTGGGCCCCCGAGCGGATCGATCTGGTGGCACCTGAGCTGCAATAATGCCTCCGAGTCGATCTGGTGCATCCTGAGCCCATCTGATGCCCTCTGAGCTATTCTGGTGCCCCCTGAGCTAATCTGGTGCCCTTTAAGCTGACCTGGGCCTCCTTACGTGATTTCATGAGCAGCTCTAAAGCCCTGAGCTGAGCTGGGCCCACAGAGGTTGGTGAAGGCCCCTGAGATGGTATGGGGCTCCTGAGCTGATTAAGTGCCTCCTGACTTGATCTGGTATTCCCGAGCTGATCTGGGCCCCAAGCTGGTCGGGGACCACTAATCTGATTGTTTGTCCCCGAAGCTGATCTGGTGCCCTATGGACCGATCTGGTGTCCCCTGAGCAGCTCTGGGGCTTTTGAACTGGTTGGGCCCCGAGCTGGTGAGAGATTCCTGAGCTGATTTAGTGCTTCTGACTTGATCTTGCCCCCTGAACTGACTTAAGGCCCCTGAACTGATCTGGGGCCCCCAAGAGCTAATCTAGGGCCCAAGAGCGGATCTGGGTTCTGAGAGTACCCTGAGCTGGTCTGGGCTCTGAGCTTGTGAGAGCCCCTAATGTTGGCTTGAGGCCCCCTGAGGTGATCTGGCGCCTTAAACTGTTCTGGGGCTTCTTGAACTGGTTTAAGGCCCTATGAGCCTATCTGTGGCCCATTGAGCTAGTATAATGAACTCATCTCTGGGGCCAATGAGCTAGTCTAGTCCCTGGGTGAAGCATGAGCTGGTCTGGGGCCCTGATCTTCAGGGGCCCTTGAGGTGGTCTTGAATAGACAGATAATAAGAACACAAGGCCAACTCCCATCATCTCGGGGCGGGGTCACTGAGCTAGTCTAGTCCCTGGAGGCACAACTGGGGGAAGGGGGAAGCTGCTCTGGAGGCCTCTGATCCACACTTGGGGAGCCCAGAGCTGGTCTTGAATAGATGGGGAATAAGAACACAATGGAAACTCCCCTCGTAAAACGGAGCTAACGAGGAATGAGGAATCTTTAAAACGGCTTGTGATGCCTAGGCACCCCTCGTTATATAAATTGCTTATTATACTGGTGGATTCTGGGAAGGGATGATAAAAGGCATGTGCCCCTGAGCTTAGAGCACAGTTCCCTAAACCAGGATTTCTATTAATTAATTTAAATGAAGAACTAGTTTTCAAAATTTTCAGCCCTGTCACACCATCCCCATCCAAACCACCGGCCTGCTCACCTTTTCTTTACTCTTAACTGGGACCGATCCTTGAGAATATGGAACTTAATAAACGTGTCCAAAAAGGTATCTCTCAAATTATTCCGGCAGCAAACATTGTGTTCTTCTAAAGACACTGCCACTCCTCGTCCCGTGGCGATTCTGGGAGGTAAGGAACTTGATCCGCGTTCAGCCAGGGCTCACTCGTCACGACAAAACCAATGGGCATAACAAATGAATTTTAGACTCCAATATACCTTAACTTGCACATGGTAACAGATATCACATGCTCCGCTGATTTCTCTGATGTTAAGTACTTGCATGAGTTGGCTGATTTGTCCTTAAGTCTATCTAAAACAGTCGTGTTTTGACTACTTCCATGAGATTTGGATGATATATTTTTTCTTTTTTTCCGGTTTTAATCGAGTTTTCCTTCTCCGTCAATGCTTTATTTGCATTTTTATGGAACCAAAGATTCTCCAAAAATGGTATAAACAAAAATATAGTAAGTTTTTTAGGTGACGTTAAAAAGTGCCCTTTTTCCCGGGGTGCCCCTCAAAGTTGGTGTGCCCCCCATACCAAAGCTCTGGCGGCGCCTCTGATCATGGCATATCCCAAAAGGTCTCCAGCATGGCCAATATTTGACATTTACGACTTCGTTTGGTCTTGAAGATATTGACCTAGGTCAATTAAACTTTGCCATAAAGTAGATCAACATCGCCCCCACCCTCCCCACCCTCCCTCCCCCCGATGGGCGTTTTTAAGATCCGTTTGGTTTCCGAGATCTCAGAGGGGGCACTTAGGACACCCTCCACTGCGTGTTGACGTCAGACCCTCTCCACTGCGCTTGTTAAACTGCCGTTGTAATGATGATGATCCATCTGCCCCGGGCCTCTGCCCATCTAATACCAGTGCCAAAGCATTTTCAGGAGGTCAGCTGTGATCCGGACCATTCTGACTCTTCTACAGATTGTTATCTTGCCACATAAGTGTCGCCACCGTCAAAAAAGTGGGGGTGGGGCAGCCATACTTCAACCTGATGCTGACAAAAAACTTTCAACATCAGGATCAAAAACTGTTCGAATTTGGGCTCCTCGTTGCCTTCCGCAGCGGCTGGATATAATAATGTCCGGCTTTCCCTCATTTTCGCTGAGATCGTGAAATTTTTGGCCAAAAAGTGGAGGGGCCAGGCCCCCTGGCCCCCCTTTCCGACGCGTATGTCTTGCCACGCGAGTTTCTTTGGAAATCTTGCAGATGAATTTGGGTTTGTTTTTTATGGCAGCATTGTGATAACATCCACTGAAAGCTATGGCTTTTCAGTCAACACTTACATACTACTGACACGTGCCATTCGCAACGGAGGTATTAAGCAAAAATATTATTTATTGGATAGCATGCCCATGTACGATATTCAAATTATTTTTGTTGTAATATTTTAGATTAGGCGCTGAATAAAAGGAGAGATTTCGTTCGGTCTTTGAAGGTAGTTCGCTGGGAGTAGTGGCAAGCCTGAAACGGGAGAGCATTTCAGGCTTCCACTTCTCTTTAGGGGAACCGTGTCGGCTGATGTTCGAGCGTTTCAGGATGATATTTGGTTTTTTCGTTTGATGAGTCGTTTCATTGGTGTTGGTCCGTCAGCTCCGTTAAACATTCAATGGAACGCTACGGAGTCGTGAAGTTGAATAAGCTGTTCAATGTTCAGCCAAACTAGCTCTCTTCGGTCTTCGGAGATTTATTCGTGTATTCTGCCAGTGGCAATGCGGACGGAGAAGTTTATTGCTTTGCCAATTGACAGTGTCTGCTGAGTGGTGTGGGGTGCCCATGCTGGCATGCAGTAGCATATGCAGGACAGCACATTGGCGGACGCAGGGGGGCATTCCGGCCATGCCCCCCCAAAGCGCTGGAGGGGGCCAAACTATCTTTTGGCCCCCAAACGCCGAGAAATTTGTGAAAAAGGTGTTTAAACTAGGTCTGTAGAGCAAAAAATTATTCACCCCCCCCCGGAGAGCGATCATGCACTTGGAGAGTTAGCTTATACTAGGTCTGTCGAGCACTGAAAAATGGTGTTTACACTAGGTCTGTAGAGCAAAATAATATTCGCTCCCACCCCCCCGCCCCCCAGGAGGAGAGACAGACATGGGTTTGCCCCCCCCCCAAAAAAAAAAAAAAAGCTCGGGTCTGCGTCCGCCGCTGGGACAGCACCAGCGTTTGATTGTTTGATTGCTGGTTTTGATTGCTGGGACAGCGCCAGCGTTTGATTGTTTGATTGCTGGTTTTGATTGCTGGGACAGCGCCAGCGTTTGATTGTTTGATTGCTGGTTTTGATTGCTGGGACAGCGCCAGCGTTTGGATCGGAGGTTTGATTGTTGTCTCTGGAAAGATGTGGCGCAGTTTGTTGATGGCGATTAGACTGCCATAGCAGCGCCCAGCAGTCTTCTCTGTCTGAGGTTCCCAGTTACGGTTCTAGTCAATAGTAAGTCCTAGAATTGTCAAAGTCTCTGGTGGTTTTAGAATCGAGCCAGGCATGTTGGCTCCGAATTGTTGACTTTTCTTGGTCTGTGCTGGTGTGCCAATTATAACGAGTTCGGTCTTCGGGTTAGGTTTCAGGCCATTATGCTGAAACCATCTCGGTAGAGCGAGGTCAGCTTCTAGTTCCATTGTGATGTTATCCAAGCCCCGTTCTATGCTGGCACTACCCACTGTTGTATGGTTAAGCTCCTAATAGGATATCTGGTGGACACGAAAGTCATGGACACCTGGGAAGTTCGTGCAGGCTACATACCTTGTTCGCGTCTTGGCAGATTTCTCGGCCTATGTCCTTGTCCTCCCTGCCGTGCCCGCTGCTTGCCCGTCACCCGGGACATCATGAAAATATACAGTAAAGTTCTTAAAACTGGGCAATGCGTGGCCATCCAGGGTCATTCTTTCTGAGCCAACCGCTTTATTTGCGCAGACCCAGTTTTGTTTGCATCCTTCAGAGCAGGTGCCCGCCCGATACTGAAGTGCCTCCCTGGATAAAACTCTTGCCTGGTCCTTTCAATTTTAATGTGACATCGGTGAAATTCCTTAAACTCACTCTAATCAATCATCCAAGTATGTGCTCTGTATATTATCTATTAAAGATTCAGGTCCATCTTGACCCCAGTCTTGTATATTTCAAGACCGATTTCAAAGTGTGCTTCCTCACACAAGCACGAGAGCACCCGAAAAAGATGGTAGATATTAATGAGGTGTCCAGGTGCACCGGCCGCCTTGGTTCTGCGGCGTCACCACTTCCGTCCGGGGGGCGGGGATTTCGGGCGTCCGATTTCACTTATTCATGGACACCGTGCCCGGCATCCACACCGGGAGCCGGCCCGCGAGTCAATGCTCTGGCCGGTTACTGTAGCATGAGCCTTGCTACCTCTTCGAAAAAGTGGTGGAGTGAAAATATTATTGGCCTGATCTGTTGTTCGGTCTGCCTTTCGTAAATATGATTTGAAGGATATTAATCCTTCAAATGATATTTACGAAAATTAGTCCTGCCCATCAGTTTGTGATCTGTGTTCTTTCGGCTATGCTTTTTCGATTGCATTTCAATTAATACAATAATGGGTGCACCCCAGTGGCGGATCCAGGGGGGGCAAAAAGGCAATTGCCCCCTCCCCAAACGGAAAAGCTCGGGACAAAACTATGTTTTGCCCCCCAAAGCGATCGACCTCCTTTTTCCCCGACTCCTTTTAAGCTTATAGGCAACATTTTGGTGCTTTAACTCTCAACTTCAAACAGAACCAATTAAGTTCAGTGAAAATATCGGGCCTTGGATAGGAAAAAAGGATCTTGAGCTCATATTTCTCAGCCCGTGACTTTTTTTGCCTCATATACCTGTACCGGGAAGTCATATTTTAGCGCAATTTTGCGTTGCGCGACGTTTTTTGCTTTGCTTTTTGCTTTTTGACTTTGGTTTGCCCCTCTCAAACCGACCGGCTAGATCCGCCACTGGTGCACCCCCGCTCTGACTGCCCGTGAGTCCTCGGTCGCATGCAATGGCTGCCCCGTTTGTCATTTTCCCCAGAGCGACACTCCCCCGCACTTTTCCCTTGGTATGTGGGTTCCCCTAACCCCGGACCAGAGTTCTGAGTTTCAGAATTTTGTTGAGTCGGCTCAACTCAAATCGCGTGCGGAGAGTGGTTGACTCAACTCCGACTCAACTCACCATCAAGAGTTCAGTGAGCCAATCATCCAATCTCAACTCCGACCCGATCTTCTATCCTGTTAACTCAGCTCGGACTTAACTCACAATTCAAACTTCGACTCGGGTTGAAAATAAACACGTTAGCAAATTATAAACATATATGTTACAGTTAGTATGCGAAATCCGTTAGTTTGCAAACTAACTAGTTAGTTTGCAAACTCCCGGACCGGTCAGTGAATTTGCAAACACCTAGTTAGTTTGCAAACTAACTAGGTAGTTTGCAAACTCCCTGACCGATCAGATAGTTTGCAAACTAACTAGTTAGTTTGCAAACTCACTAGTAGAAATGACTTGAGCTTTTATTGGGATGATTCCTGTTGCTCATGAGCCCTAATAAAGAAACAAACAGTTAATTTTCGAACTACCTAGGGAATTTGTAAATTCAATAGTTTATTTGCGGAATAGCCGCATTACTTTAGATTAATAATGCAGAAGCTGATCCAGCTCAGTTTCGATCTCCTAACTGATAGGCAGGCCGCTTGAGATATACCGAAATCGTCAACGAAAGGATAGCACGGTAGCCACGCAGCCTACCTGAGTACTTCTTGCCATGCCAAGCATAGCCAGGGAGCCGCCATAAGAATAAGGGTAGGGGCCGGATGTGGCCTGTCCAGTGACGGATCAAGGGGGCCCAGGGGGCCCGGGTCCCCCTCCTTAGTTTCGAAGCGCCTCAGCATAGCTTAGCTCATATCGGGCGCCGAAGGCGCCCGATATGAGCGGCGCGCCTGTACCCATTTCGTGCGCCAAGGTGGTAGATACCACTTATTCCACTTGAATTAACACATAGTCCTTAAAACCATGGCAAAGCGCCCCTGCCCAAACACTAGACGCCTTTACTGGTCTTTTGCGCCCCAGTAAAATGTTGAAGATGAAATTTAGAAAGCTAACAAAAGCGCCTCGACAAAGAAAAGGCGCCACTAGATAGCAGGATTGCGCCATGGGGAACTAATGCACCCCTGAGTAGCCTCGGCGCCCCCTGGATGAAGCGCCCCTGGGTAGCCTAGGCGCCCCCCTGGATGAAGCGCCCTACGGATATATGCGCCCTTGGCTAGGAAAGGCGCCCCTGGGCAGCAAAGGCAAATCCTGGTAACATAGGTGCCCTGGACAGCATAAGCGCCCCCTAGCTAGAAGTAGGCGCTTTAGGAAAATAAAATGCTCACCTTGGGTAGAAAAAGACGCCCTTTGATAGCCTAGCCGTCCACTGGAAAAAGCGCCCTACGGATCAGGGATGCGGAGCCGGAGCCGGTCGGAGCCGACCATTCTGCCCGGAGCCGGAGCCGCCGAAACACTTGATCGGAGCCGGAGCCGGAGCCGTCAGAAAGGGTCCGGCTCCGGCTCCTAAAGAGCTCTGAAATTACCCAAAATCAAACGTGAAATAGTCACATTTTACCTCGTCAGATGTCGCTTGGAAACACCTTTATTCACCTGAAATATTACATTTTCTCAATATATTATGTATATCGAGAGTAGTGAAATATTGCAACTAGGGTGTTCCGTAGACGGTCTCACTGTCGGGCAGGTGATGTGCCCCGACCATTTAGCATGGGCAGAAATTGGCAACAAATGAAAGCATTGGCAGACACTGGCGGATCCATGGGTGGTGGGAGCAAAAAGGTATTTGCCCCCAAACTGCCCAATTTTTGGCGATTTTCTTAAAAAACCATATGTTTTTCACGATTTACCCCATACCGTCGGCCTGCATCCGCCCCTGTTGACAGACGCAAGGGGGATGCCATTCCGGCCATGGCTCCCCCAAAGCCCTGGAAGGAGGGCAGACTATCTTTTGGCCCCCAAAGGCCGAATAAATGGTTTGAAAATGGTGTTTACACTAGGTCTGTGGAGCAATAAAATCTTTGCTCCCACCCCCCCTCCCCCTAGGAGAGCTATCATGTACTCGGAGAAGTAGTTTATACTAGGTCTGTCGAGAACCGAGGGCGAAAGGCGCAGAAAACAGCATCCCCGTCACTCGATAAGGCACTAGCCGACTTCAAAAACCTGAGTCGCCTAAAGAGGGCGACCGTATGTGATCTTAGATAGATACCCAGCCATCATCCAGCCGGCTAGCCTGGTAATGGCCGCGCTACCAGTTACTCAGGTGTCCGTGGAGAGGTTGTTCTCTGCGATGAATCTACTGCTTACTTATCTCAGGTCCAGACTAAGAGCAGACATATTGGAGGCAATGTTGCTGCTCCGCTCCAACCGCGATTGGATGGTGTAGTGAGCGAACCAGCTGCTGGGCCCTGGACAGTAGGGTGGCTGGTTCCGATTTTTCTCGAAAAGGAATTATGCCATCAGCCTATCTGATGCGTTTTTCGATGTTGAAGTTAGCTTAGGGTCGTTCAAAACAAACATTTTTTGCTTTTCAGACTCGAATCCACTTTTTGCCCATTACATATTCAATTCTTATTTCAATGAGCCACATTACAAGCGTCTACGACAGCGGGAAAGATCGCCTCAAAACGGTTAAAGATTTCATGTTTCGGGCGCGATTGGCCGCCCGGCGTTGCAGTCTCCCCTTGTTAAATTGGGATATAAGGGGTGCATAACCTACCATTAAAGACAGCGTGGCATGTGCGTGCGTATAAGAACGGTACATGGTATTTAACGTGCAGGCAGTTTCTTGTCAGATGTATTTGTAGCGCAATACAAATACATGTTATTCCACAAAAGACCTGAAATTAAATGATTCAGCACCCTTGTACTCTAAATCCCGACAGAACATGAATGCCTTCCGGAGGCGAACCTTTCTCTAGTAACTATCGCTGGAGAACGTCGTGAGGCAGGTGCTTCCCCCTATTCTCCTGCGAACTATTTAAGAGCTCTGGTACCGATAAAAGAAGATGCTGTTTCATATTTTTATCGTTTAGGTGGCTCACGAAATCTTCCACCAGCTTCACACCACGTTCTGTGGGACCGTTCACGACAGTAAGTTCTGGAATACCTTGAAACTGGGGAAGCTATACCAGCTTCTTAACGGATCCATTTCTGGTCAGAATATTTCAGATTCAGACAATCAAATACCAGCCAGCTGTCAGGAGTGACAAGCTGGCTGAGGCTTAGCACCGAGCATTTACAGAGCTCTTCATAGCCTTTATCGGAAACTTAAGCCTGCGCTAGTCAAATGTGAATCGTTTGCTGTTTTGGCCAATTGTTGTGCGACTGGCTCCTTACCTCCCAGATGGTGGTTCTCACCAGCGCGACAGAATATAACTTTCTGTGCACAGATACCACAGCTGATGACAAATTGACTTCAGCACATTCAGTGCGATTTCTATATTAACTTAATGAAAGCACTGCATTGCATTTTATGGATAGCTTTGAGGCTTATAGAAGGCTCTAAAGCTGACTATCCGCGACGGAGGAACCCAAATGCATGGTTTAGAACCACTTATAAGGAAAGCCACTAAGTATTTCGGGGTCTGAGTGGCTCAGTCGGTTAGCGCTTGCGCTTGGATTGGCCAATGGCATCAGTGGTGGATCTAGCCGGTCGGTTTGGGAGGTGCAAACCAAAGTCAAAAGTCGAAAAGCAAAGAAAAAAACGTCACACCGTGAAAGCTGCGCTAAAATATCACTTGCCGGAAGAATTTTGGTTATTTGAGGCGAAAAGTAAAAAAAAACGTCACGGAATGACAAATATGGGCTCGAGATACTTTTTCCAGTCCGATAGACAATATTTACACTGAACTTAACTGGTTCTGTTTGAAGTTGAGAGTTGAAGCACCAAAATCTTGCATATAAACTAAAAAGGAGCCGGGGGAAAAAAGGAGGTCGATCACTTGGGGGGGCAAAAACATAGTTCTGTCCCGAGCTTTTCCGTTTGGGGGACAAATGCCTTTTTGCCCCCCCCTGGATCCGCCACTGAACGGCATTCATTATGTGCTGGGTGTCGTGGGTTCGAGCCCACCCAGAGGCAGAATCTGGCGCCCTGCTCTAGCCCAAGCTAATTCTTTCCCTCTCTCCTCTGATGCCAGATGGCCTGAGCAGTTGATGCGTTGTTAAACTCCAAAAATTATAATATTCCGTCTTTAAGTATCTTCTGGAATGAAGAACGGAATCTGACACAGTAGTAGCATGCACTTCATGCCATAGATGTCCTATATTCCACAATATGGCTCGCTGGTGAGCTCCGGGTATTCTAAACAGACAGTTGTTGGAGACAACCTCTCCTGACAGCCACACGTAAACCAGCTTGCGCAATTCGAGATAATGCTCCGGTATTGTGTAGAGGCGCTGAAGTCAATGTGCAAACGCAACTGTTATTTATGACCAGAAAGTTATAATGTGCTTCGCAAATAAGAATCACAATGCTGAAGGTAAAAAGGCATACAGTACCTGGCCTAAACAGCAGAACCATCTACCTTTCAGTTAGGTAGGGTAAAGTTTCCGACAGAGGCTATGAAGAGCTCGGCTCGATACCAAGCCTCTCCCAATTTCTCATTCCTGAAAGCTGGATGGTAATCGAGCGCCTGAATTTGAAAGATTCTGACATGAAATGGCGCCGTTGAGAAGCTGGTGACTGGTATAGCTTCCTCTGTTTCAAGGTATTCCAGAACTTACTGTCGTGAACGGTCCCACAGAACGTGGTGTGAAGCTGGTAGAAGATTTTGTGAGCCACCTAAAGGGTAAAAATATGAAACAGCATCTTCTTTTATCAGTACCAGAGCTCTTAAATAGTTTGCAGGAGAATAGGGGGAAGCACCTGCCTCACGACGTTCTCCAACGATAGTTACTAGAGAAAGGTTCGCCTCCGGAAGGTATTCCTGTTCTGTCGGGATTTAGAGTACTAGGCTGCTGAATAATTTAATTTCAGGTCTTTTGTGGAATAACATGTATTTGTATTGCGCTGCAAATACATCTGACAAGTAGATGCCTGCATGTTAAATACCATCTACCGTTCTTATACGCACGCACATGCCACGCTGTCTTTACTGGTAGGTTATGCACCCCTTTCATCCCAATTTAACAAGGGGAGACTACAACGCCGGGCGACCAATCGCGCCCGAAACAACATGAAATCTTTAACCGTTTTGAGGCGATCTTCCCCGCTGTCGTAGACGTTTGGAATGTGGCTCATTGAAAGCAGAATTGAATATATAATGGGAAAAAGTGGGTTCGAGGCTGAAAAGTAAAAAAATGTTTTGATGAACGACCCTACTGTTCCTATACCTTAGCTCATCGAATTTTTCTTTGCGGGCTGTCCCAGCTTTACTTGGTTCTTTAATTCTTATGTGTGTTTGCGGACATGTCTGACCCATATTTCTGTTTATCATAACAGTGCAGTGCAGTTTGCCACACGACTGCACTGCAGTGTAGGTTGGTCCAGTTTTGAGGTTCAATGCCCTTTGGCATCTGATCAATGGCCATCAATCTTTGGCCATTTTTCATTCGTACAAATACGTAATAACTTTGTATCTGATGGAATTTCACGCCCTTGAGAACGTTTCGATCACATTCTAGATATAGGTACATTGCCGGAGCCGGAGCCGGTCGGAGCCGACTATTTTGCCCGAAGCCGGAGCCGGTCGGAGCCGACTATTTTGCCCGGAGCCGGAGCCGGAGCCGTTAGGACACTTGAACCCGGAGCCGGAGCCGGAGCCGAAATCATATCCCCGGACCGGAGCCGGAGCCGGAGCCGTCCAAAATTGTCTCGGCTCCGCATCCCTGCTACGGATGTCATATGCACCCTTGGATAGCAAAGGCGCCCCTGGACAGCAAAGACAACCCTGGATAACACAAGTGCTGTGGACAGCAAAGGTGCCCCTGGGTACCTTTGCCCCTAGGAAGGCACCCCTTCGATAGAAAAGCTGCCTTTGGATAGCCTAGGCGCCTCTTGGATGAAGCGCCCTACGGATATCAAATGCGCCATTGGCTAGGAAAGGCGCCCCTGGGCAGCAAAGGCAAATCCTGGTAACATAGGTGCCCTGGACAGCATAAGCGCCCCTTAGATAGACATAGGCGCTTTAGGAAAATAAAATGCTCACCTTGGGTAGAGAAAGGCGCCCTTTGATAGTCTAGCCGCCCACTGGAAAAAGCGCCCTACGGATGTCATATGCACCCTTGGATAGCAAAGGCGCCCCTGGACAGCAAAGACAACCCTGGATAACACAAGTGCTGTGGACAGCAAAGATGCCCCTGGGTACCTTTGCCCCTAGGAAGGCACCCCTTCGATAGAAAAGCCGCCTTTGGATAGCCTAGGCGCCCCCTGGATGAAGCGCCGTACGGATACAATATGCGCCCTTGACTAGGAAAGGCGCCCCTGGGCAGCAAAGGCAAATCTTGGTAACATAGGTGCCCTGGACAGCATAAGCGCCCCTTAGATAGAAATAGGCGCTTTAGGAAAATAAAATGCTCACTTTGGGTAGAAAAATGCGCCCTTTGATAGCCTAGGCGTCCACTGGAAAAAGCACCCTACGGATGTCATATGCACACTTGGATGGCAAAGGCGCCCCTGGATAGCAAATGCGCCCCTAGGAAGGCACACCTTCGGTAGTAAAGGCGCCTTTGGATAGCCTAGGCGCCCCTAGATAAACTAGGTGCCTGAGAAGGAAAAATGAGCGCCCCATTGGAAAGTACAGGCTCCTCCTGTATAGCATAGATGTCCCTTATCCATCTTTAGCTACCCTGGATTGGAGCAGCGCCCCTCAAGAGCAAAGGCGCCGCTGGACAAAAAGGCGTCTCCGTATATCAAGGGCACTCCTAGATAATATATGCACCCCTTACATAGAAATAGGCACTTCAGGGAAAGTGAAAGGCGGCCTTTGGTTAGGACGGCGCCCTTGGACAGCCTAGGCGCCCTTTGCATAAAGCACCCTACAGATATCATATGCGCCCTTGGATAGCAAAGGCGCCCCTGGACAGCAAAGTTAACCCTTCTTGAAATAGATTATCTGGACAGCATAGGCGGCCATGGATAAACTAGGCGCCTGAGAAAGAAAACAAGCGCCTCACCTGAGAGTACAGGCGCCCCCAGGATATCATAGGTATCCCTTTCCATCTTCAGCTGCCCTACTGTCTTTGGTTTGGCACACCTGTCCGACAGTTTACAGGGCTCGAGCGCTCAATTTGAGCATGGACTGCCTTTAACCACATTTCATTAACCTATAACTGAAGGCTTAGTGCTCCATCGCTGTAACCGGATGCCTTTTTCAGTATGTGCGCCCCACTTCCGAGAACGCTGCCCTCACCAACCAGCAGTCCTCCCCGCTCAGCAGATGAGCGCCTCTTTCTGATAACTAGGCACTTTATTTCAGTGTTCGAGCGCCTTATTTCAGAATTTTTATTCTCCATCTATTTTGGGCTCCTCCTGGATTGCAGAGGCACCCCCTCAAGTGCAAAGGCGCCCCTGGATAGAAAAGTGCGCCCCATGTTTGCAAAGGCACTCCAAGATAGCATATGCGCCCCTTAACAGCGAAGGCAGCCCTAGATAACAAAGTTTCTCTGGACAGCATAAGTGCCCTTGGATAAACTGGTGCCCAGAAGAGAAAAATAGCGCCTTACCGGAGACAAAAAGCACCCCAGGATAACGTAGGGGAATGTATTTCAATCATGTCTGTGATTGAAAAATACACCTAGACAGCATATGCGCCCCTGGATAGAAAGACACCCCTGGGCAGTAACGGCGCCCCTGGAAAGCAATAGTGCGCCCCTGTGGAGAAAAAGCCGCCTCCTGAATAACCTAGGCACTGCCCCCGAAATATCAGATGCCCGTGGATAGAACAGACTGCCTTGAATAAAACAGAGGCCCTGGATAGTAAAGGCGCCCTTTGATAGCATAAGCGTTCCTTAGCAACAATATGGGCGCTACATGAGCTCAAGGTTCACGCGCACCTAAGCCCAATAATAGAGCAATCAATCGATGCCAAAGCACTCCTTAAAGCACGGGCGCCAAACTTCCTAAGAAGTAAAGGCGCCTCTGGGTAGCAAAGGCGACCCTCGACAGTGGTGTAGGTATTCCTGAATAACAGCAGCGTTCCTTGATAAGAATAGCCCCAAAATGGCACAGGTACCCTGCTGATAGGAAAAGCGCCTCTGAATATCAGAGGCACCCTCTGAATGAGGTGCCCATGGAGAGCATAAGGGCGCCCTATGTATAGCAAATTGCCGCCCCCTGGATAGACTAAGCGCCCCTTGCATAGGGTGGGCGCCACTGGGTAGTATAGGTTACCGTGAATAAAAATACGCCCCTCAATGCCAAGGTGAACCTGGATAAGAAAAAAACTTCCCTTGGGCACTGGGTATCAAAGGCACCTCCGGAACAGCAAATATGCCCCTGGATAGCTAAGTTGCGTCCATTGGGGAGCGAAGGCGCCCTTGGGTGGCACAGGTGCCTCATCGAAGCAAAGGCCCCTTCAGAGAGCATAGGTGTCCCTGATGAGCACAGTTACTCCTGGACAGCCCCCAAATGACGTTGCATAATGTTACAATACATATTATAACGTATGCTATTACATCAAAGTAAAAGGTTATTCAGTGTTCAGATCAAGGTCACAGGTCAATTTTAAAGTTGACTGGCCTTGATGATCAAGGCTTGATCAAAAGTCAATTGGTAAGCTTGGGCACAGCGCTAGTTATAGCGTAAATTAGGCGTAATATGTTGGGTTGTGCCGTAATAGGTCAATGACCTTGAAGGACCTTGACCCAAAAATTTCAGACATTGTTTAGAGCCTTCCCTTTTGGTCTCAGCCCTGTTCTAGAGTATTCGCGCCCCGTTCCGGCCCGTTGGGGGGTGCTTGAACACCCCCTCGAGGTCTCCCAGTGGCACGAAAAAACGTCGGCGCGAAGCGACACAGTACTTTTCACACCTTATCATTGATCAATTCCGCAACTTTCCCTCAAAATCTAAGGTTGCGTCATCTCAGGTCAGGTCACCAGTGCAGGTCAAGTGACCTCACCCCAAAAAATGTTTAGGTTGGCGTACATAAGAAAAGGGTGAATCTATCGAATGCAAACTTGTACCATATAATGGCCCCAAAAACTACTAATAAATTTTTTCCGGGATTTTCCCATCGATGACCTAGGGACAGGTACGAATCATGACCTCTCCATTGAAAATGCATGGGATAAAACGGAAATTTGCCAAAAAATTGCTCTATGTCTGCAGACGCCGCTTGAAATACCTTCGGATTCCCCAAATCATAGTACCCTAGGCCTCTTTATCGGTTCATGTTGCAAGTTTAGACATGTTACCTCTGAAAGTTCATCTGGGGCTTCCTAAGCAGGTTTTAAGACTTGGGTCAATTGCTTTTGCAGGAAATAATGATAAAACCTGTATTTTGATACCATTCTTTATTGTTATTGTGAGTTGATTGATATGCATACTGACTATTTTAGGCTAGATGGTGGCTTTGACCTAACCTTAGGTCAGGTCATTTTTATGTTTTAACCTAGTATAGTCATATTATACTTTATTTGATGATTCGCCGTAACGAGAGGAAGCGAATTGTGCCTAAAATGATTCTAGCTCAACTCTGGCAGACGCTAGAGTATAGAGACAGAGACATGTGAGCTTTGTCTCGGGGGACCCCAGCGCTGATCGCGGGAAAAATTCCCAATGGCCCCCAGGGGCCCTCAGGGAGTCAGGAAATCTGGCGAGGGTGGAATCCGATAGGAGGGATTTTGGGTCTCCAAAATCAGCTGAGGCGCCCGTGCCAGTTAAGAGGGCCCAGATAAGGGCCCCCGACGAGCTCATTTGACCTCAGTGCCAACACAGGATTCTCAAGACCAGCGTGGGGTGCCTACCTATTTAACACGCGCATTGACGGGGGGGCAGGTACCCGCCCCCTCGGGTTTTTCGGAGACAGCGGAAAAACGGCGGCGTGCAGCGCCGCCGTACTTGGCATACCTTTTCCCTCATCATTTTTGCAACTTTTGTGAAAATTTTAAGGATAGGTCATCTCAGGTCAGGTCACCAGTACAGGTCAAGTGACCCGACCTCAAAAAAAGTTTAAGATAGCATAAGTCGGAGCAGGATGAACTTATACAATTGAAACTCATATCACATGATGGGCTCACCGAGTTCTCTAAAATATGTTCCGGTATTTTTGATATCGATGACCTAAGGTCAGGTACGAAGCATGACCTCTCCATTGGTAATACATGGGAAATATGGTTTTTACTGAAGAACTCAGTAACAGATGGTGATAGAGCGTTTATTTTAGCTTCATTAGACTCGCCCTGGCTTTGCGGTTCTAATGATATGCATTTTATATAATTTGACCCTGACCTGACCTAGCAAGGTCAAATCATATATCATTCGATTCGGCTTCCTGCGAGGATTCATAGAGTTCAAGTCGTTTTGTTCTATCTTTACTTGTTCAGATGTAATGGCCGAAAAAACTTAATTTACACGTTATCCCTATGACGGCATGTGACGGCATGTTTTTGACCTCTGGTGACCTTAAATGTGACCTGACAAAAAATTGTTCAAATATTTTCGATGGAGAAGCGGATGGGCCACCCAACGCCTTTTACCGTTTTTTGCTACCTACCGTGGTTCTCGAGATCTTAGGGGGCGGGTACCCGCCCCCTCGTCAATCCGAAGGTGGCTCAGACCCCCGTCAATGCGCGTGTTAAACGGCTACTAAATAAGCTCAGGGACTCAAAACTAACCAAGGGGTCCAATTTTCAACTCATGGAGCCCAGACACTCTGAGGGGACCCTTCAGCAGCTCAGAAGGCCCATCAAACTAATAGGGCCAGACTAGCTGGGTGCCTCGACGAACTAGTGCCCAGATACGCACAACGGACCCCAAACAAGCTGAAGGGATCTATATCAGTTAAACGAAAACGATACCAACCCAGGGGACCCTGACCAGCTTAAGGGACACTAATCCAGCTTGAGGCTCAGAGCTCAGAGCTCCAGCTTTTAGCTCAGAGGGCCCAGGACCTGTTGAGGGGCCCTATATCAATAAAAGGCCCCCGAAAAGCTTAATAGGCTTCAGCGGCGACATATAGGTTTCAAGTTCAGTGTGAGGGCCTGCTTAACTAAAGCGGTCCCAGATTAGCTGAGGGGACTCGATATAAACTCAGGGAAGTCACCAAAAGCTCAGGGGCCCAGGCGCGCAGAGGTTCTGCGGCCTATGAGGCTCAGGTTAGCGTCAATCGGCTATTTCAGTATGAAGCCGTTAGCCAGGACAACTGTGATAAGGGGAGGTGGTGGATACGACACCTCAGTTTTCGCCATGACCGAAGATAACTGTATTATTTGCTCATCGTGCTTCAGTTAGTGTCAGTGGGTGCTTTCAGCATTTTCTACCAAGGTGCCAGTCGTTAGCTGGCCCGAAATATGCTTGATGGTAAACGTGAACATGTCCTCACTAAGAGGAAGCTTTCATGAAAATAAGCATTTACAAATCCTTTTTTAAACGCGTTTTTCATTGACCTTGGCCGCCTTTTGGGTGGTAAATTGGCCAGTGGCGGATCCAAGGGGGGCAAAAAAGCATTCCCCCAAACGGAAAAGCTCGGGGCAAAACTATGTTTTTGACCCCCAAAGCGATCGACCTCCTTTTTCCCCTACTCCTTTTTAGTTTATAAGCAAGATTTTGGTGTTTCAACTCTCAACTTCAAACAGAACATAAGTTGATAAGATGTTCCCTGGCCTGTCCGCTCGAATCCGGAAATGTAAAAATACTGAAGATTATATATTCGGGCACAGCCCTTCATCAGAATCATGGAGTAAATCTCAATAATTCTCAGTTATAATATAGCCAGTCATATAGCCAGCCTTGGATAGGAAGAAGTATCTCGAGCCTATAGTTTTCACCCCGTGACGTCTTTTTTTAGCTTTTCGCCTCAAATACCCAAAATTCTACCGGCAAGTGATATTGGTAGCGCAGCTTCTACTGCGTGATTTTTTTTGCTTTTCGACTTTGGTCTGCCCCTCCCAAACCGACCGGCTAGATCCGCCAATGAAATTGGCGCCCCCCCAGGTTCGGCGCCCTCCGAGCCTGCCCCCCCCTTAGCGAAATCCTAGATCCATCACTGGGCCTGTCTGGTCCTCTCCTTACTTTTCAATCAAAATATGCATTATTTTAATAGCGTGAGGGAAAACTGAAAGTAGTACAAGATATCATGGGCCTAAAGCTGCGTTTCAAGTTGCAAAACAGAATACGTAACAGGTATGCTAGCGACGACGGCACTGCACTCTGCCTTTTTTATCACCTGTGAAAACGCAGGAGGGGGAGGGAAGGGCAACGGGTACTCATCCCCGTGGGGGAAAGCTGAATTTATGCAAGCAAGATTATCGAAAAGCAAAAAGAAACCACATTTGGAAATTGATTGATCTAAAAAGGACACATTTCTGCCAGTTGTAGTTTGAAGATGTGCTGGCTATCTTACTTGATTACCGAAGGTGACGCACCTGGAAGCCAGGAGGTGCCTACTCGGAGGCGCATGTCTATGGGTTTTTATCTAATTCAGAGGCAGATTCAAGTGAGGGGATCGATAGGGGCGATCTCCGTGGGCTGAGCTTAGCACTGCAAATCCAACTCGCCCCCTCCCGCAGAGGACCCCAATGATGTATGATGACTGTTCCCGGGAAACCCAAATGCCACCGAAATGTTGGTCTAGGGGGCCCCAAGAGTAGGTCTGGGGCCCCCAAGAGTTAGCCTGGAGCCCTTAGGAGTCTGCCTGTGGGCCCCAAAGGCTGGTCCCGGGGACCCTACATAATTTGTCTCAGGGGCCCAATAGTTGATCCCGGGAGCTCCAAGCCTTCGTCTCGTGAACGCCCAGAATTAGTCTCAGGAGGCCCCAGAGCTGGTCTCGAGGGCTCCCAGAATTGTTCTCGGGGCCCCCAATAGTTGGTTTTGCGGTCCCCGAACATATTAAATTAATAAGTAGGCACAAATGATTCAGTTTGCAGATAGTTAACGCTCAATAAAAAAATTTGCGCGCACCCCCTTCCCGGCGGGGACCCCGAGACTTGCATCCTCCTCATCCTCGAGGAAATTTCAGATTCGCCTCTGCATTTTTTTATTTTTCAGTTTGAAAATATTTCACGTTCATTAACCCGGCAACGCCTGGGCTCTCCGCACCCAACATCACCTGGGAGTTCGATCGCACCCCTCCCACGATTTTGGGAACCGGAGGTGGTACGGAAAAAATTGAAACGGTGCTGCGCCTTACCGTCTTGTAATCAAAATCCCAGTTTGAACCATATCCGTTGACCCGTAACGTAACAGAGGGTCCAAATGGGTAAATTTTGACTCATTTGGGAAATATTTTATAACTCGGGAACCATGAGACCTAGAAAAAAGTCAAAGGCATCAATGTATTTTTCTTAACACAAGGATTCGAATGATATGCAACATGACCTTGACCTCAGGTCAAGGTTCAATAATGATCTTTCAGGGTGATGTTGCACATCATCTGAATCCTTGGGTCATGCTCGTCACCATGATACTATTGTTGTATCTTATCGCGTTGAAAAGGTATGAACGTGTGCAATCTCGAAGACCGTTACCTTTGGTGACCTGTGGTGACCTTGTTAATCCCCTGGCCTCAAAATGGATGCCTTGGTTGTGTCAGTCTTATGTTAGAAGACTAAAATAGCCTTACATAGGTTTATAAATTACATCAAAACTCATTGACCTGAAGTCAATTTTTAGTACAAGCTATCAAAGGGGTCAGCCTAGAGTTATACCGGGTGGCCCAAAAAAAACGTCCCCAACTTTGGCTCTCTCTATCTTTTTTATTTCACCAAGGTAGTATACCCATTTTTGTTTCAGACATTCTTGCTCATTTTTAAATGTGTGTATGGAATTTGAGATAAATCTGCTGATCCGTTGTTGTTTTACAGCCATATTTTCTAAAGCAGTCAAAATGCACCTTTTACTGGGCTAGTTCATTGAAACTCGTGAACTATGGCACCTCCCTCTGCACGATCCATTGCGTGCAGGCCTTCTTTGAGAAACGTGCCTGTTCGTGATGCAGACACTCCTTAGGAAGATCCATCTTGTTCCCCTTCCGTAGACACGGTTGTTCTGAGTGTTAGTTGGAACTTCCACGTTAAAGTCCTTTTCATCAGCGAAGACTGTCTTCTTCACATCAGACATGCCGATATTCTTGGACAGTTCAGCTGCTCTTGTCTTGCGTTTCTACCGCACATATTCTGGTATAGGTGGGCAGCGAAGTCGCTTGAAAGCTTTGAGCTTCTTTTTTCTTCAAGTGGCGTTGGACTGATAAACTAGAGACGCCCAAGGTGTTGGCAATCTTTCGCTGACCCAGGTGGGTTCCTGGCTGGTCCTCCTACGAACAGACCATGTCCTCGATCTCTTTCTTATGATGCTGTGTCAAGGCGCTTCGGGAACCAGTTCCGGCTTTCCTGTCGGATAAGCCGGTCTTTTGGAGCTTTTCAATGTGCCTGTTTGTGCTCCGACGATTCCAGGGTAAACGAGGGAACTCCTTCACCAAATGTCCCCCGCGCCATCTGTTTTGCACAAAACAGAGCTTTATGGTAGACTCCGTGTCTTTCGTAAGGACCTTGTTGGCATTAAAACATACGGTTTTGGGTTTTAAGGTACTCTGATCATTAATATGTGAGACAGGCCATATATTATGCATGCTTTCGTATTCATTCACAATCTCACGTGCCAGCACGTGACAAAATTACGACGCCAAATCTGGCGATATAGGGAATCGACAGCAGAAAAAGTGATTTTTATTAACACTGACATAGATAGGCATATTTCAAAAACTATAAATTCTCTGGACAATAAATTTTTAACACATGAAGAAACATGACAGTTTCATTCCTGCTAAAAATTTCATATAACTGTAATGAAGACCTACTGAATTATGGCTTTCCAAGGTTGGAGACGTTTTTTTTTGGCCACCCGGTACAAAGTCAGGCGCATCTCATTTAAATCGGTTCGGAATCATTCGTGAAAAGCCAGGGGGTCCAATCCAACCCCCTCACTAAGCGGAGAAGGGTTAAATACAAAACATCCAGCTCGGGCCTAAAAGGAGACACGTCCCGAGTCTAACATCCGCCACCTTCCTATAAGGAAGTCGGTATCAGTGCCTGGTCCGGTTACTAAAAACGAATATTTGGTCCAAGATCCTTAATTTGCGCCGGCACGGGGATCAGTACCCGTTGCCCTTCCCTCCCCCCTCCTGCGTTTTCACAGGTGATAAAAAAGGCGGAGTGCAGTGCCGTCGTCGCTAGCATATCTGTTACGTATTCTGTTTTGCAACTTGAAACGCAGCTTTAGGCCCATGATATCTTGTACTACTTTCAGTTTTTCCCTCACGTTATTAAAATAATGCATATTTTGATTGAACAGTAAGGAGAGGACCGGACAGGCCACACCCGGCCCCTGCCCTTATTCTTATGCCGGCTCTGGGCTATGGAAAGAAGTACTCAGGTAGGCTATGTGGCTACCGTGCTATCCTTTTGTTGACGATTTCGGTATATCTCAAGCGGCCTGCCTATCAGTTAGGAGACCGAAACTGAGCTGGATCAGCTTCTGCATTATTAATCTAAAGTAATTCGGCTATTCTGCAAATGAACTAGTGAATTTTTGCAATTTTAGTGAACTGGGGTGTTTGCAGGGGCGCAAGTTTCCATATATTTGGGGGCTCGAGCCCCCAATACTCGGAGAAGCCCCCCAATGACCCGACGAGCCCCCCAATCCCAAGTTGCGGGCCCCTGCGGACAGAGCCGGACCCCTGCCACGATTCTGGGCCCCAGTGGTCTACTTGGGCTAGCTTTGGCTGAGGCCAGGCTCCCTGGCATGCTTGCGGGTGCCCTGTGGGCCACCATTAACCTCGGTGTCCGCAACCGGGCCCCTAACGATATTTTTCAGGCCCACTTTGACTGCATCCGGGTCCCTAATTCCGGCAGTCTTGGGCCTCCTGTCATCCAACCGGGCCCTCTGTGATCCACCCGGGCCCCCTGTGGACTGCAACCGGGCCCCCTGTAATCCACCCGGGCCCACTGTGACTGCAGCCGGGCCCCCTGTGATCTATCCGGCCCCCTGTGACTGCAACCGGGCCCCTCTTTGATCCACCCGCACCCTTGTGACTGCAACCGGGCCCCTGTGATCCAGCCGGGCCCCCTGTGATCCACCCGGGCCCCTGTGACTGCAACCGGGCCCCCTGTCATCCACCCGGGCTCCCTGTGACTACAACCGGGCCATCTGTGATCCACCCGGCCCACCTGTGACTGCAACCGGGCCCCCTGTAATCCACCCGGGCTCCCTGTGATTACAACCGGGCCCCTATCATCCACCCGGACCCCTGTGATACACCCGGGCTCCCTGTGATTACAACCGAGCCCCCTATCATCCACCCGGGCCCCTGTGATACACCCGGGCCCCCTGTGACTGGGACAGAGCCAACTGTGATCCACCGGGGCCCCTGTGGCTGCAACCGGGCCCTCTGCGATCCACCCGGTCCCCTGCGACTGCAACCGGGCCCTCTGTGATCCACCCAGGCGCCCTGTAATTATAACCGGGCCCCATATGATCCACCCGGGCCCATGTGACTCCAACCGGGCCCTCTGTAATCCACTCGGACCCCCTGTGACTACAACCGGGCCCCATGTGATCCACCCGGGCCCCTGCAATTACAACCGGGCCCCCTATGATCCACCCGGGCCCCCTGTGATACACCCGGGCCCCCTGTGACTGCAACCGGGCCATCTGTGATCCACCCGGGCCCCTGTGACTGCAACCAGGCACTCTGTGACTGCAACCGGGCCCCCTGTGACTGCAACCGGCCCCCCTGTAATCCACTCCGGGCCCCCTGTGACTACAACCGGGCCCCATGTAATCCACCCGGGCCCCTGTAATTACAACCGGGCCCCTATGATCCACCCGGGCCCCCTGTGATACACCCGGGCCCCCTGTGACTGCAACCGGGCCATCTGTGATCCACCCGGGGCCCCTGTGACTGCAACCAGGCACTCTGTGACTGCAACCGGGCCCTTTGTGATCCACCCGGGCCCACTATGATCCACCCGGGCCCCCTGTGACTGCAACCGGGACTTGTGACTGCAACCGGGCTCCCTGTGGTCCAGGAGGCGCGGGTCCTCTAATGCCACGGACGGGCCCTTGCCGTGAGTGCGGGGCCCCGTGGTCTATCTGGGCTTGCTGTGGCTGCGGTCGGGCTCCCTGGCATGCTTGCTTGGGTGTGGTCCCCTTTAGGGCCACCCATAATCGCTGTGTCCGCAAACGGGCTCCTAACGAAATTCTCAGGCCCATTTTGACTGCATCCGGGGCCCTATTTCTGGCAGTCTCGGGATCTTTTTGGTTCCTCTGTGACTGCAACCGGGCTTCTTGTATTCTGCCTTGGCCCGTTTTAGTCTGCCCGGGGCCTTTGTAGGTGGTCTGGGCTTTTTGTAGTGTGCTTGGGTCCTGTGTGGTCCACCCGGGCCCCTGTGGTCTGCCCGCGCCCCTTGTGGGCGTTCTGGGCTCATTTTAGTCTGCCCGGGCCCTCTGTGGTCTGCTCGGGCCCCCTGTGGTCTACCCAGCCCCCTGCGGTCTGCCCGGCCCCTTGCAATTTGCCCGGGCTCCTATGGTTTGTCCGTGTCCGTGTGGTCTGCAAGGAACCACAGCACTAGCGGATCCAGGGGGTAAAGGTAAAATCGGGGGATTTGATGCCCTCCCCAAATCCCCCGATTTTACCGATTTTTACGGATTTTCTTCAAACAAAAACCATGTTTTTCACGATTTGGGGCCCCGTTGCCCCCTCCCCCCACCATCGGCCTGAATCCGCCCCTGATTCCACTCCTCCCACTTCGCTGTATCCGGGAACCCGTGCTATAATTTCAGGCTCCCTCTGGGCTACCCAGGCCTCCTCTGGCTCTAGCCAGGCTCCTTGCCTTGCTTACGACCCCGGTAGTTCACCACCCCCCCACCGTGCGCAGCCGGGCCCCTTCCGATAAGTACTGGTTTAATAAATTGACATGTTTGTTATTTTGGCATCTCTCCGCCGGCACTACTTTTCTTCATTGACATATTTCTAGGCATTTTTGTCAGAAATGTGCATGAAGTGTTCCATTTTTGTTTGTTCTAGTGGAATTTTAAATAGACAAATTTAGGTCTCTTAAATTTGTCTGTCAAAAAGTGTATCATATCTTGTCGTCAAATCTGGGTCAAATAATGTGTGTCCGCCGGCGAATGGTAGCCTCTTAATTTCCCGGGCTTGTCAGCGCGGCGCGAAGGAAGCTAAGGCATGCTCCTGGCTCTCTTGTCGCATTCGCCGAGGCGAATGATTTGCACAAAGTTTGCCTTGAACAGTAAAATTTGCATTCTTATGATTCAATCGGCTTGTGTCTACTCTGGAAAAGTTTCGTTAGGCTCTGATTTGGATTTTACGTTTGGGCTTTTCGTGTCAATCCAAATCGTGCTCCGATGCGCAGTGTTGAATGACAAGTGAAGTGATTGTTTGCTATTAGCTCCTGTCGGGCTAAATCCCTAATGAGTGATGATCCCCTGTCCGGCTCCCCTGATGGCTAAATACCAAGACTTGGATAATCTTTTGCCCCCTATGGCCGCCAGTGACGTATCTAGAATTTGGGTAAGGGGAGGGGAGGGGCAAAGCCTCAGGGGACAGGGTGGCACTTAGCCACCCGAAGGGCGCACTTTTCACCCAAAGGTCGACCAATCGTCGCATCCTGGGGGAGGGGAGGGTTTGAGGGCGGCATTTCGTCCTCAGAGGCTTTTGGGTTTAAGGGGTGGCTGCCCCATTCGCCCCCCTCCCCCTGGTGGCCACCCCATTCGCCCCGCCCCCTGGTGGCTGCAGCCGGGTCCCTACTCCCAGTAGTTAATACCCTATGGATGCAGACCGGCCTGCCATGGATGCGGTTCGTGTAACTGCAACCAGCCTCTGCCATGCTTGCCATGCGGGCCCCTGTGGTATCCCGGGCCCCTATTGGTCTGATCGGACCCCCTGTGGCCTGTCCGAGCCCCTGTGGTCTGCCCGGGCCCCAGTGTGCAAAGTATGGCATTTTCGACGAGATCTCGTCGGTGCGAGTGCCCTTGGAGACAGGAGCGAGTGGTGCGAATTTTATCAGCCTGGTGCGAATTTGCAAGACTGGTGCGAGGAAGTTGACACTGAAAACTAAAAAAAATAATGACTGAATAGTTAGGAAGACACAGGAGGGGGCCTTATAAAAAGTCCTTAACTAACTAATAAGAGAGGTAGTATTGCATCGTGTGGGTAGGAATGTGTGCGTTTTTCTCCCTGGTGTATGGCAGGTTGGTGCGAATTTTTTAGGCTGGTGGTGCGATAATTTTGGATGGCTGGTGCAACTCGTCTGGCCTGCTGCCATACTTTGCAGACTGGCCGGGTCCCATTTGGTCTGCACGGACCCCTTGTCTGTTAGTGCCCATTTTGTTCTGATCGAGCCCCTTGTGGTCTGCCCGGGCCTCCTGTGGTTTTCCCGGAACCCTTTTGGTCTGTCCGGGCCTCTGTGTGGCCTCTGCGGACCCCCTTTTGTCCGTTCGGGCCCCTTTTGTCCGCGCAGGCCCTCTGTGGTTTGCCCGGGCCCCTCCCAGTCTGCAAAGTATGACACTTTTGGCGAGATCTCGTGGTGCGGACACCCTTCGGGTGGTTCGAACTTTGGAGTAAACAAATGCCCACTTTTGCTGTATGGTGCGAGGGAGCTCAAATGAAACACCCACAGAGGTCTGAGAAGGGAGAAACTGGTAAAAACATCGAAATTTCCGGGTCAGTGAAATTTCTCACCAATGCTTGGTGTGAATTTTAGGCTGCTGGTGGTGCGAAAAATCTACAAGGCTGGTGCGGACTCGTCGGGTCTGCTGCCATACTTTCCAGACTGGGGCCCCTCTGTGGTTAGCCCGGCCCCTGTGTTCAGCTCGGGTCCCTGTGGTCTGCCCGGGTCCTTTCATCTGTCCAGGCCCCGTGTGGTCTGCCCGGGCCCGCCGCCCAGCCAGCAATTCCGACCGGGCCCAGAGCGGGCTGGGCCGGGCTCTGCCTGAGCCCTAAGACTCATAGCTGAGCCACATAGACTCGGGCTGAGCCCGACATTAGGTCGGGGGATGACAACTTGCCCGAGCGGTAGAGCCCGGTCTTGCTTGACCAGGGGCTCTCCCAGGCGGAGCGGAGCCGGACCTGGGCTGAGCCCATGTACGCGGGCTCTGCCCAGTCAAAGTCCAGCATATATCGGGCAGAGTCCAGCCAAATTGCTGTCTGTGTGTGGTCTGCTCGGGCCCCTTTTGTGCTTACCGGCGTCCTATGGTTTTCTGGGTTCCTGTGGTCTGCCCGGCCCCTTTGGTGTGCTCAGGCCCTCTGTGGTCTGTCTGGGCCCCTTGTGGTCTAAGAATATCGTGCAGAAACTGAAGCTGTTGTGTTAGTCGCGTATTTACAGGAGTTCCTTATTTGTGAGCAGTTTCGTGCTCCAGGTGGTGTATCCGTGCTCCCTATTGCCGAAACCGGCCCCTGCCATGCTTGCGGGCCCCCTGTGGTTTTCCCGGGGCAACGTGCGGCCGGTCCCATGCCTCCTGGAACATTCGGGGAGAAATGGATGGGGCGTGAGAAATGTTAGGCCCCCCATTCCTTTTGTACTGATCCTATATGAGGATTGTAAAGGGAAATAGGCAGTACCACCTATTCATAGTACCCCTTGACCGGTACCCAGTGTTGTAAAATGCCATGAACTGCCAAGGTGAATGGATCAGAAAAAGGTTTCTTAATCATGTAACACAAATATCAGTAGGTTCGATTTCCCCGCTGATAAAGGAATTTCGCACTTCGATCTCTACCTTCCATTTGTATCAAATTATTCGTGATAATGCGATTCCGTTCCAGGTGTGAATGTTAAAATGGTTGGACAGTATAAACATAAGTCGGGTGCACAAAAGCGTAAAACAAAGAACATTCAATACCGAGGGGCTGCTCTGGCAAAACTACCCAAACTTTGTTCATTTTTCAGGTAAACTATGAATCTAGAATCGTCTTGCTAATTTTGTAAACTGTTATAAAATGACCCCGATCATATTTGCATTTAATCTCTAGCAACGTACGCGTCCACTTAAAGTAGTTCATATCACTACTATTTTTGGTACTTTGCAAGCTACGTTCATTTATCGACCGCAGAAAATTAAAACCCCAATTTAAAACTAACTCGGAAAAGTGCAACGTGTATAGTTTCCAGCAAAACGGTAAAGTAAGGTTGTAATTCCAATCCTTCTTTTCCTGATCATTGCCTTCCTCGGCCAGGCCATCAGCCGGATCCCGTTTGCTAAAAGACCCTACAGCATCCATCCCTCCTGCGTCGTCCGGGGCCGATCCCGTTGTACCTCCGGAGGAGAGCATCCGCGTGGACAACAAAGATGGTAAGTAGACACCTACTTGTCCAATATCCTTACATAGTTTGGCAGCTCGTTCAAAAGATTGGGTCTTCTGACTAATTTTTGGGCTAAATAGTGCAAATCAGGAACAGTGACGAATAGCGCGCTAAAAATTGTTATTTAACCTTTGCAGTCAGTTTTCCACAACAAACGGTCGAAAATACGTTTTTTCGGTCACATTTTCATTAAAAAAATACGGGTCCCCATCATGTACGGGCCCCCATCATGTACGGGCCCCCTTTCGAGCCGGGTGCCCCCAATCGAAAACATAAAGTTGCGCCCCTGGGTGTTTGCAAACTCACTGACCGGTCCGGGAGTTTGCAAACTAACTAGTTAGATTACAAACTAACTAGGGCGTTTGCAAACTCACTGACCGGTCCGGGAGTTTGCAAACTAACGGATTTCGCATACTAACTGTAAAATATAGATGATAATAATAAATAAATAAGACAGTAAAAACACATGCCGTGTATAAAGTAATACAGGAAACGATAAATGGATGGAAAATAAGTTAATTGGCTTACAAACGTCGGTTAAAAATTAGCCAGCAACTATGAATTACTATTTTTCAAATTATTCAAGGCTGTCACTGCCAGATAAACCTGCCACACCATGTTGCAATGATTGCTAAAGATATGCTTGCATGTTTAATGAGGTACATATAATTAAAAGGCAACTAAAAGGCCTAAGGTTACACCAAGTATAGGCAAATAATCGCGGCTTCATGGTATCAGAAATGGTTCTAGCAAGAAAAACTAATTATCTAAACTGCATTTTCAGGGATGATGTAGGGATTTATTTAGCTTCTGCTAAAAAGGATGCCAAGTAATTTTGTTAAATGAAAAATTCCTATGACATGAGCTTGATCAAAATCTAAGCAAAGGGTAATTAGGTACTGGAGTAGTTGCAATTGTAAATTCCAAGAATTACGGCAAATCCTAAGAAATAGTATACCATATATGGCAAAGGGCAATATAAATGGAAATTTGATCAGTGGGTTTCATTTTAATGTATTGATATTTTTAAAACCAATCATGTATCCAATTTTCTGCTTGAAAACCTCCAATACGGTGCAGACCTGTCGCTCTGCCAATTAGCAGCACGATTCAATAGGAACATTGCTAATGCATGGTTTTCCAAATACGGAGGCCAAGCAAAGGTCGCTGATCAGGCAAAACCAGCCGTAAAACAAATATTTGCTTTGATTCGTTCAATAACTTTTTTTCTCATTTTAATAAAATCAAAGGTCAAAATTTCGTAACCTTGTAGCAATTGTGCCTTCAATAGGAAAAACTGATTAAGCAGTTGCATACGGCGCATTAAAGAGAAAAAAACTCGCATGCAGTAAAAAAATATATGTAACTCTTTATAAAACATATCAGGTGGGCGCAAAATCATATCGGTGGGTGCTGATTTTCGCGTCGGGGAGGGGGCTGGCAACCGGCTTTTCAGGGGGCGCCATTGACCTTTCAGGGCGCTAAGGGTCGATCGGGGGGCACGTGCCCCATTTGCCCCCCCTAAATCTGTGTATGCCGCTGATGACTAATATCATCCCTGGCTATACGAGGCTTGGTCCGGCCGGCAACCCTCTAGCTTCCACCGTACCTCTAGCGGCGGAAGGGTAAAGCTGTAGACAGTTCACCAGCTGATGAAAGATGGCGCTAAATGCGCCTCATCATTGCAGTTGAAGGTCGCACCGCAAATGATGGGCGTGGTCTGAGGTTTTCAGCAGAGCGATGGAGTCCACTGCTCGGCCTCCTGTGGACTCTCACTGCCCTGACAACTGCCCCGTGAACCAAGTGGTAGTGGAGTGGCGGCAGCCGCCTATTCAACCAAAAAGTAGCCAAGTAGCCGATAGTTGTCTCGGAATAATTTAAAAAGCCGCTACGGACAGCCTGTGTAGTGCACCGTCGACCCCCATTATTAGGGGATCGAGACTGAGTAGTGTTTCTCCGTCAGGAAAATAAAAGGAAATCCAATGAATGCTATTGTGTGATTTGGCCGGGGTAGCTCACAAAATATGGCCACTGATAGTTATCCAATGGAACAGATGAGCGGTAGTTGTCATTAAAATTTGTCTAAAAAAGAAGGCTGGAAATCAATTGTTTATTTAGCACTATAGTAGCGCCTTACAATAAAAGATAGGGATAACAGGGCAGCGGAGTAACGGGAAGCGCTGGTAGAGGTAGTGGTTTCAGCGAGCCAAAATAGTATAAGTAGCAGCAGTGGTCTCAAAAATTTAGTCGTAACGCTCACCGCTAGTTTTTAGCATTATCTATGCAGGTTTTTTTCAAAATATTTGCCTAGTGCTATCTTAGTAGAAGATGTATTATACCCTATCTGTTTCCTCGAAGCTGAGATATAACAATTTAGTCACTTCAAGGATTGTATATTCGGGTAAAGCTTTTGTGCTGAGTGCTGATGAAAATTGGTCGCGAACTATTTTCAGATCAAAGTATAATCGTCGAGATCAAGTTGAGATCACAAACGCATGCCTATATAAATTCCTGAAAATGAAGGTCGTGATAATAGCTCTTTAACTACCACTAACCTAGCCATATTATCCACCGATGGAAAAGCTATACTTTTTTAAAGCAGAATTTATAATGTGTTAGAATTTGATAATGTATATGAAGATTTAAAAATAATGTTTGGGGCTTATCGACGCACCAACTACCATGGTCATATGGCGTCGCCAACTCTTTCCCTGTTTGAAGGGTTTCTCGGGAGCCAGCTTCAGGGGCGTAGCCAGGATTTCGCTGAGGGGGCGGCGCCCCGAAAAGAGCCCCTGCGACAGCACCAAAAGGGCCCTGATGGGTAAAAAGAGCCCTGCTTGTTACAGAATAGAGTGCCGAAGAGGGCTTAAGAGGGCCCTGTCTGGTATGCAATTTCAAATTTGGCCACAGAGCATAGTGCGGGCGGGCCGCGCTTCGCGCCGCCCGTGTCCTCGGGAGGACCCTTTGGGCCCTTAGGGGGGGGGCGGCGGCTGTCCCTGCCGCCCCTCTTGGCTACGCCCCTGGCCAGCTTACTCCTTGTTCAGGGAAGCCGCCGGACCTTGAACCCGGGTCGGCTCAATGGAAGCCAGCTACGCTGACCACTCCACTACCGCGCCCCCTTAAGATTTAAAAAGCCGGTTCAGCGCATGGTATTTCCTTTCCACCCGGCTTGCTATCACTGGTGGCGGAACTGGGGGGGGCACGGTGCCCCGGTACCCCCTTAAATAATAAATTATAACACTGACCCTATGACGTTGACTGGAAAGAAATTGATTTAAAAGCCCATGGTGGCCCCATTTAAATTCCGACGTTCCGCCGGCACTGCTTGCTATGTTTGTCTTGAATTTGCTGTTGAGTCAAGAGTTTGCTGGTGTTGGTTCAACCACTCAGTCCGGTAGTCTGTTCCAACCGTCAACTGCCCATCCTGACACGGTGAAATGCCTGCAAACCCGAGAGCTGTCCTCCTGGGATTCCTGTAGCAGACGTGACCGACGAATCTCGGAGGAAGTTTGCCTGGAAATGTCTATGATTCAGTTTTTGATAGAAAGAAGATCCCTTCTTCATTACATCATTGCTGAGAGGAGGAGTGCGTTCGTTGAGCGCATGCGCCTTCAGGGTGGAAAGTTTCTGTTATATGTTGATTTTATACAATCAATTGTATCTACTATCGGCCCCGTCTGAGATAACCGAGCAGTACACAGGCAGCCCGGCCCCGTCTGAGGTAACCGAGCAGTACACAGGCAGCCCGGCCCCGTCTGAGATAACCGAGCAGTACACAGGCAGCCCGGCCCCGTCTGAGGTAACCGAGCAGTACACAGGCAGCGGCCCCGTCTGAGGTAACCGAGCAGTACAAGGCAGCCCGGCCCCGTCTGAGGTAACCGGGCAGTCCACAGGCAGCCCGGCCCCGTCTGAGGTAACCGGGCAGTCCACAGGCAGCCCGGCCCCGTCTGAGGTAACCGGGCAGTCCACAGGCAGCCCGGCCCCGTCTGAGGTAACCGGGCAGTCCACAGGCAGCCCGGCCCCGTCTGAGGTAACCGGGCAGTCCACAGGCAGCCCGGCCCCGTCTGAGGTAACCGGGCAGTCCACAGGCAGCCCGGCCCCGTCTGAGGTAACCGGGCAGTCCACAGGCAGCCCGGCCCCGTCTGAGGTAACCGGGCAGTCCACAGGCAGCCCGGCCCCGTCTGAGGTAACCGAGCAGTACACAGGCAGCCCGGCCCCGTCTGAGGTAACCGAGCAGTCCACAGGCAGCCCGGCCCCGTCTGAGATAACCGAGCAGTCCACAGGCAGCCCGGCCCCGTCTGAGGTAACCGAGCAGTACACAGGCAGCCCGGCCCCGTCTGAGATAACCGAGCAGTACACAGGCAACCCGGCCCCGTCTGAGGTAACCGGGCAGTACACAGGCAACCCGGCCCCGTCTGAGGTAACCGAGCAGTACACAGGCAACCCGGCCCCGTCTGAGGTAACCGGGCAGTACACAGGCAGCCCGGCCCCGTCTGAGGTAACCGAGCAGTACACAGGCAGCCCGGCCCCGTCTGAGGTAACCGAGCAGTACACAGGCAGCCCGGCCCCGTCTGAGGTAACCGGGCAGTCCACAGGCAGCCCGGCCCCGTCTGAGGTAACCGGGCAGTCCACAGGCAGCCCGGCCCACGGCGAGTACTAGTACTGACGCACAGTGATGCAAGAGGCCTGAAAAACGGGACGAAATTCATAGCTCAATAAATAATAATGATAGAACAATGTTTTTGGGGTTCAATTTTAAGCT
Organism: Lepas anatifera; assembly: GCA_034440635.1. NCBI lineage: Eukaryota > Metazoa > Arthropoda > Thecostraca > Lepadidae > Lepas > Lepas anatifera. The sequence goes on along the minus strand of JAOTON010001336.1, from coordinate 27,310 downwards.
CTCCATCAGGCATCTCAAACAAGCACACCAAATTTTATTTTTTGCTCTTAACCATCCTTTTGCCAGGGGGACGATTCTAACCCCTTCTTAATTTTTCGCGATGGGAGAAAAACGGCTCGGTTTAGCGCTATGTCGCGTGGCAAGTGCGAACCAGAATCAATTTGATACATCTTGACGAAATTCCAATCCAAGGTCAGATCAGGTCACTGAGTTATGATGTCATTTCTAAACCAATGTAAGACAATGTTGGTTCTCAAAACAAGGTCCACAAAAGCTGGCAGTAACTCGGCTTCTAGGGGAGTTAGATCGAGTTTCTGTACACCATTCGAAAGCTCTTGTAAAGGAAAGTCTAGAGTGAAAATCCATTTTGAGGTCAGGTCCATAACTAAGGCACCAGAGCACCCCTTGGCACCCATTGGGTGCGCTACTTTATGCAGAGGCTATTGAGGGTTTATACCGGTTCTTACAGTGACTGTAGCTTTATCAAATATTTACACTGTCACAAATCTGACCATGCGATAAGCTGAATAAAGGTAAAAGTAAGGGAAACAATTCATATGATTGATAATTTGATTTAATGATTGGATTTTCCCAGTTGTTAGCCGGCAAGCATTGGAAGTGAAAAATGCATTCTCACCTCGCATTTATTAGCATTGGGAACAGATTTTGGGGAGCGTCGGGTATTAAAACATCATCAGAAGATAACTACTGTTAAACCTTAACAGCCGGCAAACGCAACAAAATGTGCGACAAGCGACCTTCTTCAAAATGCAAGAGAGGTAGTATTTACAGCCGGTTTGATACTGATTGGTATTAGGCTGCGGTCATTTGTGCGAAAATATCTCAAGTTATGGTCCTTGCCGACACCTTTGATGCCTCACCTGCTGCGTTTTAACTGGATGCATCAACTGACGTGCGAATTACTACAAAGGTCCAAAATTCGGAAGTAATTGAGAAAAAACACAGAAAATCATCGGGTACTAAAAATTTGTGTTGTCCATAATTTGCTAGATTGACATATCATCCAGTTTGCAAGGTCCCAAATTTAAAGAGCTCGTCAAAATTCATTGCTAGAGACGAAACGTCTATGAGAAGAGTCATCGTTTTTTAGATATTTCTTAAACGAACTGACACTTATACCTACCAATCACTGTGGAACCGGCTGTACATACATGGCAGTGAGATTTAACAGGGGGTGGAGGCCAAAGATTAACGGAAAATTGGTTTAAAATAACATTTTACAAGGGGGAAGAATGTGAGCCGAAGTTAAAATATCTTTTTTTATTCACGGTCCGATCTCCCTGTGCCCTAATAACTATTAAACAACATGCTTTGGTTGTCTCAATTTACCCTCCACCTTCTCAAATTTATTGCCTCCTTCAATTAAAGGCCGTCCATCAATAACGTTGCGCTTATTTTGTGATTTTTTACCCCCTTCCCCCATTTAAATGTGTCATTTGATTGGATAAATGAAATGATACGTGTCGATTGGTGGTTGCCGCGCGCGTCATTGCCACAACCGCCCGTCGACTACGGGTAGAACATAAACGCTCACTAAAACTGTAATTACTTTTTTCGGCCGTCGGTTGCCGACCTACAGATTCCGCCAATGTAAAGAAGACACTTCCCAGAATACATGGTATGATTTTCTAGCTGATCCTGACTGTGTCTTTTTGCCGGCATAAGGAAATATGATGTATGTTATAAATTTTAGTTCCGAAACATATGTTCATTAAAACAATCTCACTGTATTCTTCGGAGCAGCTAGAACCGTATTTTTGTAACCGGAAGGTCGCAAACATCCCAAGCTTTACGGTGGTATGCGTTTTTTTATGGATGGCGAGGTGCAAGCACCTGTTATTAACATTTATATCACGCTGCTATTTCTGGTCAGATACCCGTATTTAGCGAGGCAGAATAGGTTTCAAGTTTCAGCTCCTGTGAAACCAATGTGGTACGCTAAAGGAAGAAAATAATTATGGTTTTCCGGGTTCCAAACAATTCTCAAGCGCATCGCATACATTTGATATAAATTTTACGAAGTCATTTTTGGCATTTTCGTCCCGTTTTTTAGGCCTGCTGCATCACTGTGTGACGCTGACAACCTTTCTACATCAAACACATAAACAAAGAAAATTAAGTGTGCAAACAGTGGATATTTCTGCAGCCACCGTCAGGATGAGGGAAGTCATGCTACTCGCGGTAACGGACAGGACAGGACTGCCGCGGTAGTGTACGGGACACCAGGTCTCATTGTTTACTCGCTGCCAGTGCGCTGGAGCCGAAACGGCAGCTGCCAGTCTCCGAAACGGCAGATAATCTCAAAGAGACTGAAATGAAAGCCATTGGGGTCGCACTGAGTCAGCACTGAGTCAGCACCATGCTGAGTCACCGGCAGAATCTGCCTCATGACGGTAGTCCGAAGAAGAAACTTCGACACAGCGCCAGGACCTGATGCTGAATCTGCCGGAACCAGCTGTGCCTGTTCCGGATATTGGGGCTTTTTTGTGTTGTTAACTGTTGCTACCCTGACTTCTTTTAACGGCTACGTTATTTTGCTTGGCAGTGGTCGAGTATAACTTGAGAAATAAGTTTAAAACATCAGCAAATTGGAAGGGAGAGCGGGCACTTTCAATGGGGTCTTATAAGCGGGAAATGTCCTAGAAGGTCGTTTAACGCCAAATTTCACAGAAATCATCTCTACCTTATCGTACGGTCGAAGACGCGAAGTTTTCCAAAGCTCATCTATTTCGAGTTTGGAAAAGGGTACACGTGTACCATCCAGAAATAAATGTATATTCTTCGATTGTTGGTGAGAGGCAATGTTTAGCAAAAGGTCTTAAGCAGAATCCAGATTTCTAACTTTTTGGCTTCCTTCGTTTTAATTCATCTCAGACTGGATAAGACACCCCGGGTGCGGCTGGAATTTTCTTTTGGTACACATGTCCCCGGGAAAGATTTATTGTGGGACAAACTTCGCTTCGGTGAATAAAGGGTAGTTCAAAAACGCATTTATCTCTGTTTTTTTTGCTCTAGAGTGACAACTGTACATATGTCTAGACACAAGCCTATGAATTAATTAGACCGGTCGAAAATGGAAAAGAATTAATGAAACCGATAACTTAGATTGGAAATCTGATAATTCACGCGTTAAATAGAAATTACCCCGAAACATTTTAGACTCATTGCACACTCGAACTTGCCTATAGCCTAGACATGCCTGAGGTTATCTCACAGATTGTCTCTTACCAGGTGCAAGTGCACCAATTCTCATAAATATTTGACGTGTTTTGGTTTCGAAGCCATACGACCTACCGTAAAATGACTCCTGTAGGGAAGTCGCGCATCAGAACTAAGTCCACACGCCAGGAGTTCGAAAAGGAAAATTTCAACACATTCTCGAGTTTTTTTCCAATCTGATGATCAGAATCTGGTTTATTATCCAGATCGTCACTTTAGGGCTCTTCAGAAGCACTGTTTCATGTAAGAATTTGGAGACAAGGAACTTTTACTTTTCCATTTATTCTCCAAACCAGTGATACATCAGTGGCATTTCAAAATTGTACACAGTTTACGTTGTACTTTGAAAAAATCTGGTCTTTTTGAAGTTGGCTCAGGCTCCTCTATCGAGTCCAGTGTCATGGCAGGGGAAGCCCTGTGAGAACGAACGCATCCTAATAACAATTTTTTCCGATTAATGAGGGAACTTTTACAGGCTTCTTTTCCTAAGTCCTTTAAAAGTCCTTAACATAATTTCTGTGAGGTCTAAGGTAACGCTCCTCATCCACCACCACCTCACAGTGGCCTAGCTTTTTTGCTCTCAGTGCCGAGAGCAAACGACCTACGCCATCATAATGCGCATCTTTCAATTCTATTTATAGATAGCTGTTGTATAGATGGAGTGCCGAGAACAAACGATTTAAGCGATGATAATGCGCATGCTTTCAATTCTATGTATAGATAGCTGTTAGGTTAAAGTCGGAAAAAATTATTAATTATAGCGAGAAAAACGAAGCAACGCCAGTGTTTCACTATTGCTCTTCCTCACCACTGCGGCGGCTTATGTTCCTTGTTTTTATTGTGATTCCATAAGGCTGGGTTGTAGAAAATAGTACAATGTTAGAGGAATGTCCTGCTAAATTCAGTGTCTGGAGATTAGAACTCCTGTTTCCTGATAATACCATTACACCTACAGCTCTAAGCTGCTTGACCGGCCACAGTGAAAGATATGAACTTGGTGACCAAAATATGGAACTGAAATAGATAAAAAGGGTTTATATTGTACTTGAGCCTCGCCACCAGTAAAAAGTGAAGGGGCCAAATAAGTCACCTCCTGCTGACAAGAAAAGCTCTCTTTTCGTATCCAAAACTCGTCAGATTCTGGCTGCTTGATGCCTTCAAGTTTTTACCCAGATTGACTGAAATTGGGAAATTTTCACTGACACTGGGGGGCGGGGGTAGGTGCAAAATTATCTCCATATTCCATTATCATCATCATTAGCATCTTTGGTGCCTTTGGGCGTGTCGACTACTTAGGTCATTTTGCGCCCAAATCAGTAATAAAGGAAAGGATAATAGTAAAAAGGACGGAAATCCCGTCAGGCTGCGGCTACATCGTCATCTATAAGACCAAAAATGGTGCATAGAATAACAGTTGGGTGTAAAATAGTAAATAAGGCCTAACCCTCGCACGCTTCCGCAGGTAACGTAACTTTCTTTAACAAATCTAAGCGGCTACGAACGAGTAGAGCGCATTAAAGCCAGCACTCTGCAGATAATACATTATGCTGGTAATCTCAACAGAGTGTTGTGGGAATGACCTAGGACCCGAAAAAGATGATAAAACAGATGACCGTAAAAGCGCTAAAAGACTTGCAGCCTAAAGAGCCAAAGTCCAGAAACTAAGACGTCTAAACCCTAAAAAGCCCAGAAAGGCTAAGTCAAGGTAAAGATAAAGAAAAAGCGTGGGATGAGGTAAATGCAACATTTGGGTCTTAGACCGTCGTCAGGCAAGGGGTGCAAGGTGGAGGTGGCTAGAGGCCTGAGGTAAACTTTTTCCAAATATCGAGTGACTGGAGGCCTCAGGTAAACTTTTGGTCGAAGCAAAACCTTCGGCCTCCAGTCACTCGGTATTTGAAAAAGTTTACCTCAGGCCTCTAGCCACCTCCACCTTGCACCCCACGCCTGACGACAGTCTAAGACCGAAACGTTGCATTTACCTCATCCAACGTTTTTTCTTTATCTTTACCATGACTTAGCCTTTTTGGGCTTTTAGGGTTTAGACGTCTTAGTTTCTGGACTTTGGCTCTTTAGGCTTGCAAGGCAGGCTAGCTCTTAAGCGCTTTTACTGTCATCTGTTTTATCATCCTTTTAGTGTCCTAGGTCATTCCCACAGCACTGCGGCTTATGGCGCCCTGTCTCCAGCAGGCCTTCCGAGAACTTATTACTCCTCAACAGATACAGGTAATATCAACAGTACAACAGACAGATGGTCCCCCAGGGGCGAATCAAGCTAGTGTGGGAGACCCCCGCAGATAACGAGTCCTCCTAATCCTCCTAATCAAGAGTATTATAACCGTACCATTTACAATGACCGAGCTAGATTACGCCATTAGCAAGTGTGGAAACACTGCAGTGGGCCCTGACGAAATTCACTACTCTTTCTTCAGGCACCTCAGCCAAACAGCACTAAACTACCTGCTTTCGGCCATTAACAACATGTTTCTTAGCGACTCTTTCCCCACATCGTGGCGGAGAGTATTATCATTCCCCTTCCAAAACCTGGCAAAGAAAAAACAGACCCAAAAGGTTATCGCCCAATTTCGCTTACTAGCTGTGCTAGCAGCAGCTTGTCGAGCGCATGGTAAACGTTAGACTTCACGAGATCCTCGAAAAGAAGCTTGATGCTATGCAATCAGGCTTCCGGCGCGGGCGAGCCACCACTGACAATTTGGTGAAACTAGTCAGTGACATCCAAAATGGCTTTTACAAAAAAGCAAGTAACAATAGCTGCATTCTTAGACATTAAATCGGCGTTCGATCGCGTACAAAAAGACGCCCTTTTGTTTAAATTAAGCAAGCTAGGAATTCGTGGCCACCTTGCAAAATTCATTGAAAGCTTCCTCAAGGACCGACAATTTAAAGTCCGTTGTGGCACCACATTCTCCTACCTGGCAACCCAAGACCAAGGCACACCCCAGGGTAGTGTTCTGTCCCCCACCCTCTTTCTAGTAATGATCAATGATCTCTTCGCCAAAAAGCTACCGCCTGGAATAAATTACTCCCTTTTTGCGGACGATGTCGCCATTTGGAAAGCCACTGCAATCGATACCAGGCGGTTTAATGAACCAGAATTTCAACATGCAACTACGCAGTTGCAGGATAGCTTAAACGACATCGATAATTGGTGGTAGTTTAATGGGCCTATCACTCTCGGCGGAAAAATCATCAGTCGTTGTCTTTGCCAGAGCGCATTCCAGACACGACCCTCCACGGCTCCAAATATCGGGTAAACCTATTGAATGCACCAACAGCTTCAAATTCTTGGGCGTCACCCTAGATTCCCGATTGAGTTTCAATGAGCACATTACCAAAGTCGTCTCTAGCTGTCAAAAGCGAGTCAACATTCTCCACATGCTCGGCGGCACAGAGTATGGCGGGGATCGAAAAACCCTGCTTATGCTCTACAAGTCCCTGATTCGGTCCATTCTCGAATATAATTCGTTCGTTTTTGACTCGACGAACAAGACCAATAAATTAAAGCTAGAGCGAGTCCAAAATGCCAGTATCCGGGCAGCCACAGGCGCGCTCAGAGAATCCCCCATCACCAGCCTGCTAACTGATAGCGGGCTGTGCCCATTGCAGACAAGACGCGACGCCCAGCTTATTTCTTACTACATTAAGGTGCAATCCACCGAAAACCACCCGGCAAAACAATGTTTTGCCCATCCCAGACGAGCAAATAAAGCCACTCTACAGAAGTGGCCCCCATTTAAGCACAGAGTAGCGAAAACCCTGGAAAGCCTCAATCTTGCACTGCCAGCAACAATAGGCAAACCCCCACTCTCCCGCTTCTGGACTCGGAAAGAGCCCAAAGTGGAATTTCTCTTTTCACTTCCCGTAAAACGGACTTCTCAGAGGAAGAAGTCTCCCAGAAATTCCTAGAGTTCCGTACTTGTAACGCGGACAAGACCTTTATATTCACAGACGGCTCCAAAATAGGCGAAAAAGTAGGCCTCGGCATCTGGGGGCAAAATATTTGCCTTCAGAAAAGACTTCCGGACAACTGCTCTATCTTCACAGCCGAGGCTGTTGCCATCCTAAATGCATTAGCCATAATCAGAACCCAAAATATCAACTCAGCCGTCATCTGTTCAGACTCTAAATCTGTCCTGCAGGCCGTCAGTAACGTAGTCAACCCCAGCCACCACGTTATAGCAGATATTCAGAAAGGTATCGATGATACCCCTGATGTCTCTTTTCTCTGGATCCCGGGCCACTGCAAAATTCAAGGAAATGAAAAGGCCGATGAGCAGGCAAAAGAGTCCCTAGAACTTAGAGAGATCACACCCTTAACGTGGTCTGGAGACGATAGCAAAGCTCTCCTCCAGGACACCATCCGGAAAGCAAATTCAAAATAACTGGACTACAAACCACAGCGCCCACCTATTCTATATCAAGCCTAACATCGGCTACTGGCCCAGTTCCAACCAAAAGAGTCGCCGGCGCGGAGGTTATTCTAACCAGACTCAGAAATGGACACACAAAATTAAATGCCTATTGGAACACGGGTACCTGTGGTACCTGCGACGCAATGGAGAATCCCTATCACATTCTCATCGATTGTCCCCAGCACAATACCCATCGGCAACCCATGCTAGATTACTGCCGAATCCAAAACATCCCTGTAGACCTAAAAACTCTGCTCGGTAACGACCATCCTGAGCTACTCGAAAAAGTCTTTACATTCCTAAAGGACTCTGGGCTAGAGAAGTTTCTATAAATCACCCCTCCCAGTATATATGATGGAGGGTGCATGGTGCACCCCCAAAGTAGGACTTGCCTATTTTCCAATCATAGATGATCCACTGCGAAATTTAAGCAATAGTTTTGTAACCTTTAAATGGTTCATTGTAGGCTAAGGATAGGTTATGTTAGGCTAACTTTGAAATCAGGTTAGGTTAGATAGGTTAGATTTCTTCACTGCAGTGATACCTTTCACTGCGGGTCTATACTAACCGCACCTATACTCTTACTAACAATCTAACTATCCTCTCACACTTCTTTTCTCTGCGCGGCGGCTGCCCAGCCGGAGAGAGGGAGCTGCAACTTCACCTCCGGGTTGCAGGGTAAATTCGCGGCACCCTGGCCAGGTGTTTAGCGCACTTTCTAAAATAGGGAAATTATTGAGTTAACGGAGGTTTTCGAGTAACGTATTCAAGCGGACATCAATAGCTGACACACAAAATTCTAAATTCTAAATTCCAAATTCTAAATTTCAAATTCTAAAATTTAAGGTCTTCAACCACAGAAATAACCTTCGCACTCTGCGGGTCTAAACTTATTAAAAGACCTCCCTTGGCATGGCTATGCCATTGCCACGACGGTCCATTTGCAAGCTAAAACATCTTGCAACCCATTACTTGAAATAACTCCCATTGCTTTAACAGACTAACGTAGCTTGCCCTCACACAAAATTCTAAAATTCTCCCACACACTTCTTTAGAGGCGGGCAAAGGTGCTATGCACAGAACGCCTAATAAAAAGCCATTGATTGATTGATTGATTAACGAGTCCTCTATCTCGAAGCTCCGGCATTGCGCCAGGACATGTTCGCGATGAGTCTATCACCAGAACGTGGGCACTCTTTCGGGACATGACTAGCTTAAATATAGGCGTGTGCAGCGTGAGTGTGTCCCAATCGCAATCTGCAGCGTGTGATCCCGTCATTTTCCTTTCTCGCTCCAATTCTCTCCATGTTTTTCGTTGTTCTTGAGTTAGTTTAAATATTTGGTTAGCAAAGGTATCCATTTAATGCTTTTTACGTTTCGGTGTACACTCACTACCTTCCGAAAATTACATAAAGTACAATATTATACACACGCAGAATACATATAACATAATGACATAATGACCGGGAGAGAGTCGTGGTCGTCATTCCAACGTAGCTTATCTTAAGAAGCTTGCAGTCTTCTTCAGGACAGAGACTTGAGACAAGTGGCGGCGACACCGGCGGCCGCGGTCGGGCTGGGCTGGGTGTGGGCGGTCGCCGCCGCCGCTGCCGCCGCCGGCGCCAGTGCTGGGACGGCGGCGGTGAGGGCAGGCCTCCACACGGCAGGGCACGTGAGATGCAGTGATACCTCAGGAGCTCAGCCACCAGTGAGCTGGCGCGGATTCAGAGGGCGGCGCACTGCCTAGCGGACACGATGACGGTGAGGCGCCAGCTCCGCTGCCCTGCTCTGTCCAAACAGGGCTGCTGATAGCAGCTGAAACTGGTCCAAAGACCGGTAGGATACCCTAGCTGATGTTATCCTGCAGTATTGTGACCGGGGTAATGGATGTGACGTTCGGGGAGGTTGGCATCATGATTAAAAAAAACTATCGAAACTGCAATTTGACCATAGTTGTTTGACAGTCAATTGTCATACATTTGCCTCTAGTTTGAACGGTGACCTATGGCGTAAAATGTACAGGTAGGTAACCAAAACAGCACAGTCACCGCCGGCCTTTGAATGCATCAAATTGATATTGCAGACGCAGGCTTTTTACACGATTGGAGGAAGGAGGCAAATTTGAATTGTTTCAAGCACTGCCGTATGGTGGCTTTGAACACAGTGGCAGAAACAGCAATAATTACCACTCAGAGTGTATCCAAATATTTCCCAAACAGTAGAAGTGATTCTCGAGAGCTTTCCATGTTTGTCTCTCGTACCTCCTGTATGTTTATCACGTTTCTTGTATTTCCTATTATTTCTGTGTTCTTACTTTCCTTGTGCATGTCCCTGTTCTTGGTAGCTACATTTTAGTTATGTTCTCACATAGAATAACAACAGATAATGTCCCAGTGCATATCCGATGTCCTTACTAAATTTGGCAGTTCCTACAAGAGGCTTCCAACAGCTTGCGGGATTCAGCTCGCAAGAGTAATGCCCGTAAGTGGTATCGTTAGGACGGATACAGCTCTGTGATTGATACAACTAATGTGGTTTTGTAAATCATTGGTTAGTAGTTACCTTGGGCGTGGCTTCGTCGCCATGTCTCCTGATGGGAACGATAGCAGTGCAAAAAATAGGTATGTGCATACATACGTAAATTATATGCAGCAAACATTGGCCGTGCATGTTGCCAGTGTTTTCAGTTAACACGCACACTGGAGGGGGGCTGGGAGGCCCCCAACTATTTTCCCAACATGGCCGGAGAACTGCTCCTGGCCGAAATCATTTAACAGAACATAACGGCGCGTTGATTGGCGAAATAATTTTGGAAACCGGTCAAAATTTCTGACTTATAGGCTTCAAAGTCAGACCTACATTTTGAGATCACCACAATCGTGCGGTTGGACCAGTTCACTTTCATTGTATACCGAGTTGCGACATTATAACGCCATATAAGCGGGATGATATGTCAGGGTAATCTCGCCTGTAGGTCAATGTCAAGGCCAGAGGTCAAGGTCATATCAGCATTTTCAAGATTATTGGCCCCAATGCTTCCGGTCAAACGGTCTTACCTAGTCTGACATATTTTGATGACGTCATAGTGCAGGTAACTCAATGTTCAAGTCATGGGTAAAAGTCAATCCCAATTTTCCGCCCAACGGCTGCTATAGTGCTAGTTATAATGTACGTCATAGAGTGTATACCATATTGTAATGTCATAGGCCAATGACCTTGAATGACCTTGACCCTAAAACTGTTTAATAGATACCTTTTGACACTTCTACGACCCTGGTCCTCCTTTAGCATATTCCCGACGTTTTCCTGCATAATTACGGGACTTCCCAAAAGGTCCCAAGCCCTGCCAATATTTGGCTTTTATGACCTCGCTTGGCCTTAAAATATTGACCTATATAAATAAAAATTGACTATGATGTAGATGACCATAGCCCCCATCAACCTCCAACCAGCGTTTTCTACGCCTCTTAGTTTCCGAGGTCTCAGGGGCCCTACCAGGCCCACTCCAGTGTGTGTTAGAGCCGGACCCCTCTCCAGTGCGGGTGTTAAGGCTGGATGCAGGGTGTTCAAAGACGGCGGGCAGGTCAATCTGGGGGTCACTTCTTACCCTGGGTCCGTGACCCGCACCCCTCCCCTCTCTCAATGGCAGCACGCCCCAGACCATTACTAAGTTCCCATCACTCCACTCGTTATCCTCTGGGTTATGAGTCCACTAGTACCCTGAGATCATGGGTGTAAAAAGGGGACGGGGCTCATCCCCTACTGGCGGATGGGGGGGACGTCTGTCTCGAATTTTGGACCCGCACGTAGTCTTCTATTTTTCAATTTTCTTCTTGATACCTGCGTTAATTCACATAGATGTATTCGTGACGTGCATTGTGTTGTGTTTCATCTGCAGCCAAATTTTTCAGAATTTGCCTCTTGTTCCCCCCTCGGTCGTCGCCAGTATGGGGTCCGTGCCCCCGGTAAAAATTCCGTGGCAACACCCTACCTGATAGCATGTTAAGGGGCCCTTTTTGGAGCGTGAGTATTCTTAATAGGAATGTGGCACCTTAATAACGCGATTTTAACTTTGATAGCCAAGTTGTAAAGTATGCCCAAAAACCCGGTAGTCAACATATTTGTTTTGGAACTCGAAATTTCCGTAGAAAAAGTAAAAACCCGACTGAAATGTGCCCAAAATGTACCCAAGGAGCCAGCCGCAGTTGTCAGCTGTTGGCAAGACGACATGATGACGTCGTGGTGAGTAGTCAGCCTATTGAAGCGCTTTGAATATTACCAGTAGTTTCCAGATCATGACGTCATGCACAGGTAGAGGTTTATTTCTTGCCCGAGCGGAGCATTTTTAATATCAAAATATGTTGTACTTTTTCAGAAAAATAATGAACATTTTCAAGATTTTTGGCTTAGAATACCCCTAACAGCACTAATTTCCAGAATTCGACCTAGCTGCCACATACCCTTTAAGAGTTGGTAGTCGTTCCCCGGAGCTGCCTTAGAAACGTCGATGACTTCAGATCAGAATTATAAAGACTAAATATCGAAGCGTATTCTCCGCACGGCACGACACGGCACTCGGAAGTTAAGTGGAGTGTCCCACTTTTGTAATTGGTTTTGAACTGAGAGCAGTTTTGTAGGGCGTATCAAGATACCACTGTTAGCATATTTAATTTCACCCAAAGCTCTCTGTCTAAAATTTCCTAAAGCTTTAAAGTTCAAAGTAAAGTGACAACTTTATTTCAAAGCATGAAAGAATACCTTTCCATCTGGTAGCGCATGTGGCGTGATAAGTGTTAAAAATGGCACGGCCACGCAACCTTACATGCCGCAAGTCGCCGCACGCTGCCCGATTCGTGATTACACGCGATGCCTGGGTCAACCCAGTGTAGTAAAACAAGAGGCGATATCTTTGTTTCGAGTGATTTGAGGTGGAAACAATATGTGGATACCTGATTTTCAGACCTATTTTTTCCACAATTCGTTCCTTTTAGAATTTCAACAAAATGGTCCTTTGAAAAAAACCTTGAAAGCGGCGTGTGCCTCTCGATGGCCATGGGTGATACTGCACCGCGCGACACTGCCTGCGAATCTACTGTTCCGCATGACACGGGACCATTCGCCTATAACAATGATCAACAAAATTTAGCTTTTGTTGCGGATCCAATACAAAATAGTCCGTTACTAGGGTAATTTGTGGCGCTGAACACGAATCTGGCAGCAGAAATTCCATATCAGATCAGAATTTTGAGATCCAGCATGTCTGTGCGTCGTCTCAGTGCAAGCCTACTTAGCATCTTTGACATTGACAGTGCAAAACCCAAGAGGTCCAGGAAAATGAACTTTTGAATGTTTGTGGAGGCTAGGGTATTCTACCCTAAACCCGATTTTCATAGACCTAGGTCAATATGTTCAAGGTAAAACGAGGCCATATATGTCAAATTCTGTCTGTGCAGGGTAGTCATTGGAAAATGCCGTGATTTTGCGATGAGAAGCCGGATATGGAGAGAAAGTAAACTAGAGTAACGGAGGAAAGGTCTGAGGCAATGTTCTCTGAAGCTTTTAGGTCAAGGTCGTCAAAGGCCATTGACCTTTGACGTAAAACTATTACATTTTGCCTTTAAGGTATACTGCAACTAGCACTACGGCAACCGTCGGGCGGGAAATAAGGTTTGACCTTGACCTATAACCTTTGACTTGAACCTGCGACCTTGAGCTCAAGATTGAATGGCCTAGCCTATGACGTCATAAAATGATATACGTCATATTAGGCGACGTCATCCGACCGAAGGCACTAGGGTCAATGACCTTGAAATGGTGGTATGACCTTGACCTGTGACGTTTTACTTGGACTTGACCTTCAAGGGAGATGACTATGACCTAAAATCCTCATCATATAATGTTGCGACGTCACCATTCGGTCTACAATACCGGCGAGCTTGTGCGACCGAGCGAAAGCCTTGCTCAATGTACACTGTTCATGCACCTGAATCCGAGATAGTCTTCCGTTGCAATAAATTCATATGTATATTGATAAGCTGCATTGTGTGGGTGCAGATAATCCGGGTTCTCGACATCCTTGATCTATATTCTTCCACAAAAGGCTAAGCTCAGGACTGTGTGTGGAAGGTGTAGGGGCTATACAACAGGTATGCTCTGGAGAAGAAACCAGGTCCGATGGCAAAAAACGGTTACTAAATTTGAAATCAGCAGCATCGAAATAGGTGGGAACAGGTGCTCACGTGCCGGATCCATTTTGGCTGTTGATCCCTGTAATTGATGCGTTCGAGCATCGAGGCGCAGCTTTGAGCCCCTCCTTTTGTCAGCCAGGAGCTGTTCCGTCCTGAGGGCGCCGGCATTCTCCAAAGGCATGGTGTTGAAAGGGAATTAGGGGCATAGGCGGTGCATCATTATCCATTGAAAAATAGATGCCAGCAGTCGCGCCATTGAGAAAACGCTGGTGGGGATGGCAAATGTAAAACAGGGTTGGAAGGGAAAATCCAGATAAAACTCTTGGGGGTTCAACCCTGGCAAAATTTTAACAGTTGTGAAATTATAATTAGATAAGCCTAGCTGGACGTATGTACTGACCTGGCTACGTACAGTTTGCGGAAAGTTTGTGTATAGTTTGTTTTGCTAGGATTGAAGTCACTGTATGAAAACTATAATTATTTGATGTTTTTCAATGCTTTCTGTGTGAGTAAACCACTGCATAATACCGATATTTCTCGATGCAGATATTTCTAAGCATTATTTGATACATAAATTTAGCATAAATCGAATGAGTTGATAAGGTGTTTAATGGGCTGCTTGCCTCAGTCCTGGATGCAAAGTGGAGCTAATACACTGATATTAGCCCATTTTATTTATTTTGTTTTATTTAAAGGGAATGTGGCACCTTCACAACGTGATTTTAACTGAGATAGTCAAGTTGTAAAGCAGGTCGGAAAACCCGGTACTCCATATTTCATTTGTCTTGGAACTCGATATTCCCGTAGAAAAAAGCTAAAACCTACCTGACACCAGCCCCCCTCAGCCCCCCGTCGCCGGCGGCCATTGTTGTGAGCTACTGGTGTGACGACATATGCTGACGTCACGATGAGCATCAGCCAATCGAAGCCCTTGAAGCGTTTCAAGTATGGTAGTGGTTGCCAGATCGTGATATCACCCACAGTCTGATATTTATTTCTTTTTCTAGAGGAGTATTTTTAAAAACCAAATGTTGAGCTTATTGTACATTTTTCAGAGAAATCATGAGTGGTTTCATTATTTTTGACTAAAAGTACGCCTAATTACACTAAATTTCAGGATTCGACCAATGTGCCACATTCCCTTTAAAGGCGGCATTTTATTAATAAAATGTTGCCCGGGTAGCTCAGTCGGTAGAGCGTTAGGTTCCGACCTGCTGGTCTGGAACATGCAATAGTAGTGCATGTGCACTCAGGCTTGGGATCGGTTCCCTTGAGCCGCTCCGGTGCTCAATATTTACCCGGCGTAGATCGGCTGGCAACTGACTGGTGAGAGGCTGATCGGAGCGGGGCGGCCGTCCCGACCGTCCCTGTGCTTTGTGAGATGTTAAGCTTTGACTTCTAAATTAGCCCTTCTTTGTGGGAGCTGCTTGTTCGGATGGTGGGGTCGGGTTTCCTGACAAGTCCCTTAGTGACTTATGCGACCCCCCGACTCCAAAAACCGAACTTGCAATACCTTGGACACAATATATTTAAAGAAATATTAAAAAGAAGAAAAGGGAAAACGGATTAGCACTGATTAATTGAATTGACTAGCCATGAGAGATGGAAGGCTTTGAGCAGCAATGCTCCTCTGTTAGGGCTGCTGTTTTTCAATATGTAAATAATTATTGGTAATACTTTTCTGCAGTCAAACCAGTGGCGGATCCTGGACAAATTTGAAATTTGGGCTCGAGTCTCCCGGTAATTGTCTCTGAGCAGTCTCCGCTGTGTATCAACTATAGGCGTTGTAACATTTCGGGGGCCTGAGTCCCCCCCTAGCCACCCCTCCTTGTACCCGCCACTGAGTCAGACGTATACTCCTAGGCGTTTTACGTTGGGACTGAGGTACACGCTGGAGTGAAGAGCCTATCAATGGTTAATCAGATTAACTAATCTTATGAGATGGGTTGAGTCTAGGTATTTAGGCCTTGGCCTCTACGGATAAAAAGGTATTAACAATGGAGAAATGTCCATGGAAGATATTTTGCCTGTAGCCAGCATTTGTAATAGTTTGATCAATATTAAAGGGAATGGGGCACCGTGGTCGAATCCTGGAATTTAGTGTAATTAGGCGTACTTTTAGTAAAGAATAATGAAACCACTCATGATTTCTCTCAAAAATGTACAATAAGCTCAATATTTGGTTTCTAAAAATACTCCTCTAGAAAAAGAAATAAATATCAGACTGTGGATGATGTCACGATCTGGCAACCACTACCATACTTGAAACGCTTCAAGGGCTTCGATTGGTTGATGCTCATCGTGACGTCAGCATATGTTGTCACACCAGTAGCTCACAACAATGGCCG
This sequence comes from Lepas anatifera, assembly GCA_034440635.1. Taxonomy (NCBI): domain Eukaryota; kingdom Metazoa; phylum Arthropoda; class Thecostraca; family Lepadidae; genus Lepas; species Lepas anatifera. The sequence goes on along the minus strand of JAOTON010001336.1, from coordinate 11,104 downwards.
CCGGCGACGGGGGGCTGAGGGGGGCGGATGTCAGGTAGGTTTTAGCTTTTTTCTACGGAAATATCGAGTTCCAAGTCAAATGAAATATGGAGTACCGGGTTTTCCGACCTGCTTTACAACTTGGCTATCTCAGTTAAAATCACTTTGTGAAGGTGCCACATTCCCTTTAAGTGGCTAATTCGAGCAAAGCATATCTAATAAAAATCGGACTTAAATAAATGGGAAAGTTTGCAATCATTGTACACTTACAGTTATAGGTTTACATGTGGTGGTGATAGAATAGTGGCTGTTGTTAGCATTTTAGCTGCAGTCAGCCTATACAATAATGAAAGAGTCACGCTCCTCGGCTCAGCACTGCCAAATAAATAGAATATGTTTTGTGCTCGACTTAACTCCTAAAAGTAGTTATCGTTATCGCGTTATCGAAGTCACTAATTTTCTTATCGAGTTATCGTTATCGAGGTCGCCAGCCTTGGAAAATGTTATCAAGTTTTCCTAATTCAATTCGGGATGAAGTTATCGACTGCCTACCACTGCGTATCTCACATACATATGCTTATATCGTGTTTCAGCTTCTTTGACCAAATGCCGAATGCCTTTTTGGCCTCTGGATCTGCCAGTAGCCTTTATGAACCGAGCCAAGGTAACAGCACCGCGCCAAGTTTATCTGCACCTTGCCCCTGTTTATATGAACTCCACTCTTCAAAAAGACGCAACAAACAACAGCAAAAAGAGCAGTGGAATGCATAAATGGCCTACGCTACGTTAGGTTACCGAATTACGATACATTACGGTTCGATTTTGGGCAAAGCTACGCTGCGGAATTACGTTACGCTATATTTAATCAACTACGGAATTACGGTATTTTAGCTACTGATACGGTAAACATATAAAAAACTTTTTGAGAAGTTAGAGAAATAGAAGCTGTACTATGAAATAAAATAAAAGGCTTATTTTTTTACAAACCGAATATCCTGAACCGGGATACAGTGCGTGGGCATTTTCCGGTCGCCGGTTTCACACGCTTTGTCATCGGTTGCATGTTGATACATAAATGTCTTTTGGAGCGGCTGATGTGTGTGGTCAATGGTTGGAAGTCACCGGTCAGAAAGACAAATTTATAAATCAAAATTAACCGACTTCTAATTTGCACAGTCCCAAAAAAACCAAAGTACAAAAAAGTTACAAAACGAGCAAAAGATATAAATACGAAATAAATACGATTATAATAATTAAGAAAAAGTTATGGAAAAGTCGACGGTTTAAAGTACGTAGGGGTAAAATGTCGTAATGGAAAAAGTTCGTATGGAAAAGTCGTACGGGTTAAAGTACGTAGGGGTAAAATTGAAGAAACAGTTCGTATGGAAAAAGTTAGCGTTAAAGTACGTAGGGGTAAAATGTGTAATGTAAAAGTTCTATAAAAATCGTACGGGTAAAGTACGTAGGGTAAAATGTTCGTAATGTAAAAGTTCACGGGTAAAGTACGAGGGAAACAGTGGGTCGGACCAAAGTACGTAAGGAAAAGTTCGATGCAAATACGTACCAAAAGAACTATGGCTAAGTGCGTAAGATAAAGTACGATGTACGTTATAATAGTTAATGGAAAAGTAAAAATAAGAAAACAAAATAAAAAACGTAGGAAGAAGTTCTATGCCTAAAGTACGTACGCAAAAGTACGTATGCTAAAGCACGTATAGATAAAGTATGTACGTGTATAATAATCGTAATGAAAAAGTTCGTATGGAAAAGTTCGTACGGGTTAAAGTACGTAGGGTAAAATGATCGTAATGTAAAAAGTTCGTACGGGTTAAAGTACGTAGGGGTAAAATGTTCGTAATGGCGGTGCCGGGTTAAGGTAATCAATCACCTGCCCGCATCTCGCCGGGCTTTCAAATAGCCCGGCTTAAAACATGCCTTTAAGGCCATGCGTTTTAGCTGCATTCATGTACTTGGTGTCCCCCTTTCATAATCTGTAACGTAAAAACCTATCGGCAACCGAGGCCGTTTGCAGCCTAAACTTCCATATTCAAATTTGTCTTGTCAAACTTAAAAATTGTCTTAATCAAACTTCAAATCACCAATACACAACCATTCAAACGGCAGAGACCCTATCTCTCGCAATAAGTACGACATCTCAACAGCCAGTAATTCCACTCACCATCCCACGCTCATTTCGCGTGATTAGTTGCGCTCAGCTTTCCGGTCCGAAGCGCTCGTGGAGACAATCGTAAACTGGGAGCCAGCATGGTTGAGCAGGGGCGGACGCAGACCCGAGTTTGGGGGCAAACCCAGGTCTGCCTCTCTCCTGGGGGGTGGGACGTGCGATTTGGGTCTCGACAGACCTAGTAAACTACCTCTCAAGTAAGGATCGCTCTCTGGGGGAAGGAGCAAGATTTTCTCGACAGACCTAGTGTTAACGCCTTTTTCAAAAATGTATCCAGCCTTTGGGGCGAAAGAGTTTGCCCCCTACAGCGCTTGGAGGGCCATGGCCGGAATGCCCCTCCCCTGCGTCCGCCAATGTGGTTGAGCAAAAGTGACAACTTATTCAAATTTAGATGCGTACTTTGAAATACAAACTTTGTACCCTACGTACATACATTTGCTTACGTACTTTTGGCATAGAAGTTTTATACCCTACGTACTTTTGGCATACGTGTTTTATACCCTACGTAAATTTTCTTACGAACTTTTGCGTACGTACTTTTGGCATACGAGTTTTATACCCTACGTATATTTGCTTACGAACTTTTGCGTACGTACTTTTGCGTGCGTACTTTGGCATACGAGTTTATACCCTACGTACATTTCCTACGAACTTTTGCGTACATACTTTGGCATACAAGTTTTATACCCTACGTACATTTGCTTACGAACTTTGCGTACGTACTTTTGCGTACGTACTTTTGCATACGAGTTTTATACCTACGTACATTTGCTTACGAACTTTGCGTACGTACTTTTGCGTACGTACTTTTGGCATACGAGTTTTATACCCTACGTACATTTGCTTACGAACTTTTGCTTACGAAGTTTATCTATACGTACTTAAGCCATACGAACTTTGGTCCGTAATCTCCCAAAAATGTGTCCGTGATTTACACTACCCGCCAAAAAGTCCCCATCTTATTTGACAGAAATTCGATGCATTTCTCATGAAATTATTAAAATTTTGTAATTTTCAAGTAATGGCTTGGCCGGTAATTTTTGCAAATATTTTCAATTCTATTTCAAATTTCGAATTAAAGTAAACTGTTACCAATAATCCTTAGTACCGTGATCGAGATCACGATAGGTTATATACATATGTGACGTATTTTTTCGTAGTACGCTCCGATACGCTAAATTTTGGCGTAGTACGCTACGGAATTCGCCCAGCTTCGCTGCGTTTCATTTCCAGAGCTACGGCTACGGAAAAATAATTTCTTAACGTAACGTAGGCAATCTCTGGTGGAATGTGTGTTGGTTCTATGCGTCTAACTGGATGTCATGTGCTCATTTGCAGCGGGTGGCCGGTACAGCGCCGTGGCTGCTGCTGCTGCTGCTGTGTGTCTGCTGCGCCCCCTTCTGCGCAGCCCAGCAGGACAACTCGCCGGGAAACGCCTGCGACCTGAAGCCGCCGGTGGCGCACACGCTGTACTGCTACTGCGACCTCCTGAAGCCGTCCGCCGCCCACAGCGCTGACTGCTGGGTCTTCGGCGACGCGGGCGACAACGACAGCATCTGGGACACGTTCAGCCAGCAGCCGCGGCTGCAGGACGTGACGGTGAACCTACGGGACGACGGCAGTCTACAGCGAGTGCCCAGCCGACTGCCGCAGCTGCTGACCCACCTGTGGAGGCTGCGTATCAAAGACGCCGACATCAGCAGCGTGCACGCAGACGCGCTGGCCGAGTCTGCCAGCCTGGGCGAGGTGCAGCTGGCAGCCAGCGGCATCCAGCAGCTGGCCAGACACGCCTTCAGAAACCTCACCAACCTCACCAGGCTGGATCTGGGCTCAAACAAAATTGAAATCATCAAGCGGCACGTGTTTAAGAACGTGCCGAAGCTGCGCCTCCTGAATTTGAGTCACAACGCAATCAGCTCTCTGCAGAACGCTGCCTTTGCTGGTCTTGGGAAGTTGAAGCAGTTAGACCTTAGTGAGAATACTCTGGAGACCATCACGGCAGGAACTTTCAGAGGCTTACGACGCCTTACAACGTTGAGCTTGTGTCGAAACGTGCTTCAAACAATTGAAGATGAGACTTTTTCTGCTATGCAAAGCTTAAAGCGACTAGATTTGGAGGAAAACCGATTGAAATATATTAGCAGTAAAGCCCTGGTGGGCTATTGGAGAGCCTTGAATGGCTAAATTTGCACAACAACAAGCTGCTAAGGATCGTGCCGGGCACTTTCCGCGAAACACTCAAGGTCAAACATCTGGATTTACGGCAAAACGTGCTACATACTCTGGAAGAGGACGCTTTCCTTCCTGTGCTGAGCAACATGGAAGAGGACGACATGCAGCTCTTCTTAGAAGGTAAGTGACCCGGGGTCATTCCAAAGCCACATAATCAGATTATGCTGTGCATTCCTGGCCACATGAGAGGGTTATGAAGCTTCGGGTCATACCCACCCTGTTGTGGGGCCGGAAATTTTTATATCGTGCATGTTGTCCTTGTTTTTGGTATGCAACCCCTACGGAAGCTCATTTTTGCTGACTTTCCCGACTATTTAAGTTTATACAAATTTTGCTTACTCTCACTTGACCAGTTAAGTTATGAAAATATCGGCTTTATAATTATATTTTTACTTTTTTTTCTAATACAAGTATATTTACTTCCACTTTTTCTTTATTTTTAACCTTGCCCTCTCGTACTATATTTCATTGACGACCTCATGCACTATGTTGCTGACTATCCTCAACACAAAGGCCACGCGCAGGTGCCGTTTCCGGACATCAGCCACCTCGCGCTGTTCCCAACATGGCGAAGGCACCGGGTCAGCGCCCTTTATAGAGCTGTCCCGGCTAATGAATCTCCGATACTAGAAGGGTGGCGCTAGTACCGTGACGTGCCTGTCTTGTAGGCTGACAGATCTACTTAGCGTCTCAATGGGGCCATTGCGGGCAGCCGCGACACCGGCGTCCGTCAGAAGGACGGTGAACACGCGCCGCGCCCGCCGGCTGACACCCGGCTCCATTGTGGCACCTCAGCAGACACGTCGGGCTGGCGTTAAATAGAAACAGGGATCTGCTGCTGCTGCTCAGGAGGTAATCGTTGGTACCGGTCGCTATATAACGCTGTGTTATGCCTCTGTGCACACCAAAGTACGGACAGCTGCTAGATGGGATTGTGCGTGGACTCCACCTGCATCGGACCAGTCAGCAGGGGCGTCGCCACACATTTCCCAGAGGAGGAAGGCGGCACTTTATAGCTGCCCCGGAGAGCGCTATTTAGTCCCACGCTAGCAACGACGAGAAAATGCAAAACACTTGATTAAGTCCCAAATATTTTGTAAGAACGTCCCCTCTGTTTCAAAATTTGGGGACGCGTCCCCTCGCTTTTTGCGCCCATGCCAACCAGGGCCCATGCCAATGATTATTTAGGGCATAGCAGAATGACTAAAACTTGGGACCAGCCCTAGGAGGAGTTGGAACTTTGCCCTAGTTCAGAGGCGACCAGCAGAGCTGGAAGCCAACCTCGCGTTCAAGGCTGGTTGCATAGGCACTGTAAAAACCGTCTTTGAAATCATTGAAAATATATTAGAACCTTGAATACTTAATGGCAAAGGTGGATAAGGGTAGCACGTTTGATGAAACGCAATGACGCGGATAAAGAATTGTATTTTCTAGAGAGCCGGGTGGTGTTCGCGAAATTCTACTCCGTGGGGTCACTTCGGAATTCGCAAGCAGCCCCCATCTCCCCGGCCACTGCTTTTACGACATTGCCGGTCTTATAAATTTAATTTAAATTTGATAAATTTCCAGATCTTTTTTGGATAAACCAGAAACAAAAGTTTCTGCTACAATTAAAGCTTCTCCAGGTGATAGTAAAAAATATTTATGATCTGTGTGAGTAAAACATATTTCTGATCTGTGTGCTGAGAACTGGTAAAACAAGGCCGCTCCCTTCACGTTGTGTTAGCCACGGACTTCTTGTGAGCTCTGGTTATCTCACATTTGCCACTGCGCCCAGGTTGGACTCGGTCAGGCTCCGCTCGGTCATGCGGCTGTCAGTTGTGCCGTGTCGGGGGTGGACGCCGGCGGCAGTCGAGCGCTCACCTGTCACTCCCGCCTCGCACGCACCGCGCCAACCCCACAGCGGGCCGCGTACCCGGAAACAGCGCCGAAGATTCCCACCGAGATTCCCTATATTCCCTCCACGAGGATTGCGTGGCTTGTGATTAACGTGTAAAACTTGGATTTGTTGTCGGTGTACTCTCCTAGTCGCGACTAGTTTTCTTGCCAAATGTATTTTATAACTGAAGAATTACGTGTTTTTCAACGGATTACATCCATACACATATATTGCCAGTAAAAACATACATAAAGCATACACAACTATGCAAATTAAGGCATTGCATTCATTCTCAAGAAACACATCTGTCCCCTCACAGGTGCACTCCCTCTCCCCTCTCGCTTAGCATCATCGTCAGTATTAATTATCCTCATCAGGCATCACTCATTTGCAAGCCTGAAGGGGTGGGACAGTACATGGTGCAATGAACATGATAAAAATGAAAAGAAAATTTGGTTTGATATATACGTCCAATAATTTGTTTAAAATGAAATAAGTGAATGTACTATTCCTAGCCACTTTCACTTATAAGCAACTGACTTTCTTTCATTAGGGATCAGTGTGCACGGCAGATCCGTCCCTCTTTGGACAAGGACTATTGCTGGTTATTTTTGTAATAATGTAGTGTTTTGCCCTCAATTTGAATATTTGGGCGTAAGGTGCTCGCTCAATTCTGTTTCTCTTGTATCTAGTAAATTATTTTTATGTTTATGCCTAAGGAGCAAGTTACATGCAAGCTTTATAAACTCTATCTTACCCAAAGTACTATTTGTGCTCGTTCTTATAAGGCGATGGTGCCTCTGACAAGAACCAACAAGGTTGCCTCATAAAATCAACGCAAATATTTTTATTTTCATTTCCTCGATCTGAATTAATCTCCTCAATCGATAAGATCAAATGAAGATTGAACTTAGAAATGATATAGTGGAGTACAAATAATACAAATAATAGGATAATAGGATGTATGTTTAATAGATATAGTGGTGTACAAAATTCCTAGCCACTGTTTTCTGCAGCATTTTGCTGAGTTTAGGATAAGTATAATGTAATATGACTAACGTTATTTCCTTTGTTTATGATTTAAGGCCCATGATAAGTCCTATTCAATAGGGAAAACTCGGTTTTGTGTGCGTGCAGTGTTTTTCTAATACAAATGCCAGTTATCTCCGAACTTTGGGAACTAGAAGCGTAAAGTCAAACACTCCCGTCAGGCTATTTATTATCTCAATTGGATGAAATGTGAATGCAAAACCTTAAAGGGAATGTGGCACCTTGGTCGAATCCTGGAATTTAATGTAACTAGGCGTACTTTTAGCAGAAAATAATGAAACCACTCATGATTTCTCTGAAACATGTACAAAAGACTCATTTTTTATTTCTAAAATACTCCTCTGGGAAAAGAAATAAATATATTCCTGTGGATGATGTCATGATCTGGCAACCACTACCATACTCAAAACGCTTCAAGGGCTTCAATTGGCTGATGCTCATCGTGACATCAGCATATGTCGTCACACCAACAGCCATGACAACTGTGGGCTGCTGCAAAGGGTACATGAGGGGTACATTGCAGGTATGTTTTAGCTTTTTTCTACGGAAATCTCGAGCTCCAAGATAAATGATATATTGAGTACCGGGTTTTCCGACTTGCTTTACAATTGGCTATCTCAGTTAAAATCATATTATGAAGGTGTCACATTCCCTTTAAACAATGCATGCTTTTATGAACTCATACAGCTGTGTGACTTGAATTTCGTTATCTCAGATGAAGAATCCTTGACAGTCCTTGGGTGTTGGCGTAAAAAGAAAATCTGAACGTAGTTATTCATAGACAACCTATGGTATTCCTGAGAACCTTATCTTCATGATTACTAAAGAATCCCAAAATGTTTTACACGTATAATATTTCCACCAACACTTGTTTTAAATGCAAGAAAATCATGCAATGACTTACAAGGGCAGACACATCTAAAAAGAATGGTGCAAAAAATATTAAGCTCCGGTGATACACCTATACACAAACGGGAGATCTTAAATAATATGTGGCACCCTCATAATGGTTTTGACCTAAGATAGCTATGTGACAGCGCATGCCGAGAAACCACGTGATTGAAATTTCGATGTGACGTCATTCTCAAGTTCATGCGCGTGCTGTGCGAACCTCTTTAAACCGACGTAGTCTAAACATGGCTTTGGTACTGTCGATTACAAATGCGTATAACTTGCTTTATAAACTACTTTGAAAGGCAAAAGATCAAGAAAAGTAGAACAAATGGAAAAAATTTCACATTTGTTCCTTATGCTTAATTTGTTTTTGTTCCTTATGCTCCATTCCATTTGTTCCTTATGCTCTTTTATTTAAAAACGTTTCATTTGTATTTGTATTCATTATTGATGCCACTGAAATATGTTCAATCTGGTATGAGGCGCTGCCAGCTAATACGCTCATTTTACGTCACTCTGATTTGGATACTTTTAACTGCAAACAGAGGCAAGTAAAATAAAACGTAATATAGTCATTTTTGGAGAGAAACGCAAAATACATTGTTTTCACCATAGACTGTTCCTAAAACCACCGCGGTCTGGAACTATACCAAGGTAGCACACGCCTTGATGCCTTGGCCACACGCCACACGCCTTGGTGCCTTGGCCACACGCCACACGCCTTGGTGCCTTGGCCACACGCCACACGCCTTGGTGCCTTGGCCACACGCCACACGCCTTGGTGCAATCCCAGATTGGTGGTTTTATGGGCAAACTGTTTTGAAATGAATGAATTTGGCCGAATATCTGTTGAAAAAGGCTAAAAGGCCCAATATTTCGGTTTATATAATTTCCCTGTTAGAGGTAAAAAATATCCAAATTGGCAAGACATCAATCTGGTAATCGATCAACACGAATGATATATTGAGTACCGGGTTTTCTGGCATGCTTTATAACTTGGCTATCTCAGTTAAAATCACGTTATAACAGTGCCACATTCCCTTTAACACGTAACGCAACTACTTACCACTTTACCCAAACAGATCCAGCACGAGCTTGGACGCTTTTCTGTATCCGCAGCCTTCTAACAAGCCGTCCGGTTCTCTGACGCGCCTAAAAGTTTTCCTCTCAGTTGATGGAAAACACGTGTCATTCTGATAGGGCTTCGTAATGTGATCCGCTTTACTATCTTTAGGTTCCCGTCTCCAGGGGCAGCCGGCAATGATCAAACCATTACATTCACATGGGTACCCAAAACTTCGACCAACGAGTCATGGGCTTGTGCTTCCCAAAGCATGCATTTTATGGCAATGGGCAGCAAAACCATAAGCCACCCGATAAATATTGGTGCAATAAATATGACTGCGAGCGTAAAACTGCTGGTGTGATGTGGGACAAAGCTGCGGCACGCCTGAAAAGCCAGCTCCCAGACGGTCCGCACACCGCCGCAGCGGTCCCTACAACCCTGGACTGGAGAGCCGTCACTTCTGCCCGGCCGGAGAGCGCGCCGTTTGAAGTGGTGTCGACAGGTATGAGGTCGAACTGAGGTTCAACTGAGTGAGTCACAGGCGAACTCAGCTTCCGCCACGCTGGCTACCAGCCAGCTACGGAGGTGGAACCATAACCAACCAAAAACCAGCCGGGGATCACAAATAGACACGCCCGCGCCGTCCTCCCATGTCGATTCTCGGCTTTGGTGGCAGTTATGTGTGGTATTTGCACTTGGCAAACTTTGCTGTGGAGTGAGACTAAACAACACGCCGTGTCCACGCCTCTCGGCGTTAGATTAGAGCCGATGATAGACTGTTTGTAGCAGGCGGGAGAAACTCGGGAGCCCTGTGGCCTAACATGTCGGTCTGAAGCCCCTGGGTTTCTACCTGGTGTAGCTTTTCAGCTTCTCCAGGAAACGGCTTCCAACCGGTTTCATCACAGCACAAAAAAATGTTTTTTTCTAGGAAACCGAGGTTGTGGAGCGATTTGATTATATCGCTAAACCAGCACAAAACAGTGTTGGTAAGGACAGTAGGTTTCTTATCTGCATTGATTTTGATAGCTCGTGTTTCTTGTGGATGTCAAGGCTTGAGGCTGAGCTTCAGAACGGAGTCATGTGTTGTGAGACTGGATGGGACACTGGGTGGGGTGAGACGATGTGGAGTGGTACCGGCTTTGATTTGTGAGAGTGAGGCTCGATTTGATGTTTGAAAAAACAAGCGATGCTTCTGTAGATTGCGTCTGGCCTTAGCATAGGCGGATCCAGGTGGGCACGTGCCCCCCACGATCGACCCTCGGCGCCCCCTGAAAGGTTTATGGCGCCCCCCTGAAATGTCGCTTCCCCCCCAGGATACGAACGTCGGCGCCCACCGACAAGATTTGGCGCTCACCTGATAGGTTTTGCCGGTCATAAGTGGCGCCCCCGGTCTGGATGGCGCCCCCCCCGGGAAGGTGCCCCCCCGATCGGCAATCCTGGATCCGCCTATGGGCCTTAGAGGATTGAAAGTATCAAAAAATAATGTAATTAACTAGTAAAAACAAACTTAGGGATTTAAGATTACAATGTTCCATCACCGGAAAAAATGAGGGGTTAGTCAATCTTCAACCTGCTGCTGACAAAGGGTTTCCCCTTTTAGAATTGATACTCATCGGATTGGGGCTCATTGGTGCCTTCTCTGCAGCGGCTTGTTACAAAATTTTCCGATCTCATTCACTTTGCTGCGATTGAAAAATTTTGTATGAAAAGTGGTTGACCAGGCTTCCCTGTCCCCTATCCTAGGGCGTATGAGAATTTCTCCATTTTATAGATATATGTGAAAAACAGATGACTCCCGCTTTAAACATTTCCCGGTTCC